>CM061238.1:113634624-114834624 GCA_030848705.1 Heracleum sosnowskyi
GATATTTTTGTCCGATTTAAATTGCGGGTTGAAAATATGCTTTCATCTAAAATTAAATCCTTTCAGTCAGATGGTGGAGGTGAATATACTAGTCAGAAATTCCAACAGTTTTTAGCTGCAAATGGAATTAGTTTTCGTTCTTCTTGTCCCGCCCATCCCGAACAAAATGGCCGAGCTGAACGAAAACATAGACATATAGTTGACACAGGTATCACACTTTTGGCTCATTCTTATATGCCAACAACTTATTGGGTCGATGCTTTTAACACTGCAGTGTACCTAATTAATAGACTTCCTACTCGGGTTTTGAATCATGTCAGCCCTTTTGAAAAATTATTCAAGAAAGCTCCAATATATACTGATTTTCGAATTTTTGGCACTGCATGTTTTCCTTACTTAAGGCCATATAACACCAATAAATTACAATTCCGATCCAAGAGTTGTGTTTTTATAGGTTATTCTCTTAACCACCAAGGTTATCGTTGCCTTGATCCTGTATCAGGACGTGTTTATTTGTCACGTCATGTTATCTTCGATGAGTCTTCTTTTCCTTTTCAGGAGATTACTAAACCAAGCTCTGCCGTGACATCTTCCCCATATTCAGTGGTGCCTCTACTAGGAATGAGTACAATTCCAAGCGAAGAAACATTTTCTGATCATGATCATAGTTCTTCTGCATCACATGTTCAAACTCATACAAGTACTGACACCATTCATTTAAACTCTCAAAGTCCGACCAATACTGAACACACAGTTGATGATTCTCAACACCATCAGACGTACTCTACACATCCTATGGTTACGCGCAGCAAGGCTGGCACTCATAAACCAAATCCAAAATATGCTATGAATGTGGTACATGACCCACAAGTTGAACCAACATGTTTTAGTCAAGCTGTTAAATATCCAGAGTGGCGAGAAGCTATGGCATCCGAGTTCAATGCCTTGCAGAAAAACGGTACTTGGTCCTTGGTTCCTCCTAGGCCGAGTATGAATATTCTTCCAAGTAAATGGGTTTTCAAAATAAAGAGACGTGCAGATGGGTCGATTGAACGTCACAAGGCTCGCCTTGTTGCAAATGGTTTTCATCAGAAACAAGGGTTGGATTACACTGAGACATTTAGTCCAGTTGTGAAGCACTCTACTATTCGCGTTGTCATCGCATTGGCAGTGCACCATAATTGGCCAATACGCCAACTTGATGTTCAAAATGCTTTTCTACATGGTGTGCTCTCGGAAGAGGTTTACATGCGCCAACCTTCTGGATTTCAGGATCCTAATTTCCCACATTATGTTTGTAAGCTTCTCAAGTCCATATATGGCTTAAGGCAATCTTCCCGGACTTGGTTCAAGAAATTTTCTGATTACTTGGAGGAGCTCGGGTTTCAAGAATCACAAGCAGATTCGTCAATGTTTACTTATCATGTGGGTGACGTGATGATAATCCTACTTATCTATGTGGACGATATATTAATAACGGGAAATAATTCAACCTATATTTCTCAATTAATATCTGCTCTCAGCAAATTATTCTCAATGAAGGATTTAGGGCCTCTAAATTATTTTCTTGGTATTGAAATTCTTTATGGGTCTGGTGGTTTGTATCTGACGCAAACAAAATATATAATGGAGTTGTTAAAACGAGCCAACTTTTTGGATGCCAAGCCAGTTTTATCTCCAGCACAAACTGGACAAAGATTGAGCGTACATGATGGAGATCCTCTGCCAGATGCTACAGAATATAGGAGTGTTGTTGGTGCCTTGCAATATTTGACAATTACACGACCGGATATAGCCTTTGCAGTTAACCAAGTATGCCAATTTATGCATAAACCATCCACTTCTCACTGGGTTGCAGTAAAACGTATCCTGCGGTATTTGAAATACACTTATGATCATGGATTGTTTTATCGACCAGGGCCATTACGTTTAGAAGCATATTCCGATGCAGATTATGCTGGAGATCCAGATCATCGCTTGTCTACTGGAGGCTACTGTACATACCTCGGGTATAACCCTATATCTTGGAGTGCAAAGAAGCACCGCACTGTATCACGCTCAAGTACGGAAGCTGAATACCGTCAACTAGCTTACACAGCTGCTGAAATTTCATGGTTGCGCATTTTGTTTAAAGATTTGGGTGTCTTCATTTCAACACCTCTCATCTGGTGTGATAATATTAGTTCCATTTCCCTTGCTTCAAATCCTGTATTTCATTCTCGTATGAAGCATTTAGAAGTGGACTACCATTATGTTCGTCAAAAGGTTATTCGCAAAGAGCTTGATGTTCGCTACATATGCACTAGTGATCAGATTGCTGATGTGTTTACCAAAGGGTTGTCTTCTGCCCGATTTAAAACCTTATCAAACAAGCTCATGGTCCGCTCTCCTCCCATCAGCTTGCGGGGGTGTAATAGTAAGATTAAAGTTCCTGAAGTTTAGGAGATACTATTAGATGTTGTCAAATGAATTTAGTCTCTATATATGGCCTTGGTACATTGTTTGTATAATCTTGTAAATCCCAGACTTCTAGCAAGTCACTGATTGTATATCCCAGAATATAAGGGATTTGTTTGTATAACATCCTATAAAGAGGATGTGATTATCATTAGTGAAGGCAGGCAATTCAGTCAAAAATATACAATCCTTTAAAATTATGACGGAATTTTGTGAAATTATTAGGATGAAATTCAAATGGAAGGGGCCATGCTGGGTGCTTGAGTCTCGTGTGGCCCGGGAAACATTGTAGGAAAAAATAAGTTTGAAGTTTTAACTAGACCTGTCGGGGATCAAAAAAGCGGAAAAAGATGGACATTTTTTGTAAATGAATTACAATAATATCTGTTCTCTGAACTCAAACAACTATGTAGTTTAGTTCAGTCGTTATAACAATTATAAAGAGCATGTTGTGACACATTTTAAGCTCTCAAGTTCAGAGGAATATCGTGTAGCAATCGTTCGAAGTCAGCCAACAATATATAACGAACTCGTAAACAATGTAGCCATCACCATGGTAGTGGTAACATCCCTTCACGGAAATGATGATGAATTCTTGCAGCCCTGCCAACCTCGTTACTAGTATTCTAGTGACACCTCATGTCATATCAACTTGCCTAGCAACCGTGGCTACTTTGCACTCTGTAGAATCCGACAAATGACAATTGTGTTATATAGAGTGGAAATGCAATCAAGTTTTTGCTTTCAACTTGCTTCGGCTGTATCAGTTATGTTACTTTTGGTTCAAATAGTTATTCTCAATGTCGTCCCTCTTGTCTCTTCTATGCCTCCGTCTAAACCTCTGCCTTGAGTGATCTAATTCGGATTTTATGTAAGCTGCTTAATATTCTCTTTTTTCCCGGTAAAATTTGGTTCTAGTGTCTTCAACAGTGTTGTGAAAAGCGCATTAAGCGGCCGATTAAGCGGTCGCTTAAGCGGAATGGGATAAAAACGACTAGCTTATAGCAAAATCGGGGTTTTAAGTGTTTTTTGGGTTTAAGCGGGTTAAAGACGGATTAAGCGGGTCAAAGACGGATTAAGCGGGATTAAGCGGATGAATTTAAAAAAAATTATAAAAATTATAAAACAAATATAAAAATTATAAAAAATTATAAAAATTATAAAAAATTATAAAGGATGGTGAAAGGATGTATATGTTTCCGTCTTTCTGAAAGAATGCCACAATCTGTCTTTCTGTCTTTCGGATCTCGTATTATGATAAATATTATGTATGTATTTTCTAAGTTTATAATGACTAAGTATGATTTTGTGAAAGTGGAGATTACTAGTTTTAATTTTGAGAAAATGACCAAAATACCTCAAAATGAGGTACCCATGGCCCAAAATGCCTTTTTTCGGAAAAATGACCCAATTTTAAGTTTATTTGAAAGTTATGCCCAAAATTCCCCTATTCCGGTGGATGATGAGGGCATGGTCCTTGGTTTTGCTCTTGCGGATGGCACAAGTAACACCCCATCAGTCCAGGACCAGGTTTCGGTCAATGGAGGAGATATCTAGGAGTTTTGTATACTCCTCTTTTGCTACCACAGGGATGATCCAACAGTCTACTGCTTTTGTCTCCGTTTAGCAGGTTGCTAGGTTCTTTAGTGTCCATTCCGGACAGTTTCATTAGTTCTCCCCTGGGTTTTTTCTTTCTTTGTATTGTTTTCTGGCCCTTATTCAAGGGTTTGTTTTAGGTCGGTTGGGCTTCGAGGTTTCCCTTGAAGTGTTACCAACCTTATCAATGAAAATCTTAATTATAAAAAAAAAAGAAATGGTAATAGCTGAAAATAATGTTTTGTTGATAATATTGGGTAATCAGTTATTTATTATTAATTATAACATTATTAGTTTGTTTCAATAATCAAAATGATCATATTTTTGGAAAGAAAATATTTTAGTTAGAAAAGTTAGAAAAGGTAATAGGTGAAAATAATTATATTTAAGTAAAAATAACATGTACAATTAAGTAAGGGTAAATAAGTAAAATCAACAGGTACCGTACCGACCGACCAACCAAACTTTTAATGTTTCGGCTTTTATATAATAGTATAGATTTTGTTAGTGGTTAGAAGATACGATGTCATATTTTTGGGTATGTATTTAGTAAAACAAATTTAATCATGTAATATATTTAATCATTAGGTCTAACAGTTCTAATTTTTAACTAAAAATCTAACGGATATTATTCGTTGTATACGAATTTTTATTATATTTTGTTAGTGTTTAGAAGATATGATGTCATATTTTTTGGTATGTATTAATTATTGCAATATTATGTTTTAAATTAAAAGTCAACGTGTTTTAATTAGAGAAAAAAAATTATTGATTGGAAGATATGATATTTTAGGTATTTATAAAAGGTAATATCATCAATTAAAAGTAAACATCTTTTAATTGAAAAAGGCAATTGGCAAATTATCATTAATTATATTATTGATAAAAGTATTTATAAAAGGTAATATCATCAATTAAAAGTAAACATCTTTTAATTGAAAAAGGCAATCGGCTAATTATCATTAATTATATTATTGATAAAAAAATGAAGAGTGGTTAGAAGATAAGTTGTCATATTTTTGGGTATGTATTAATTATTGCAATATTATGATGTCATATTTTTGGGTATGTATTAATTATTGTAATATTATGTTTTAAATTAAAAGTCAACGTGTTTTAATTAAAGAAAAAAAATTATTGATTGGAAGATATGATATTTTAGATATTTATAAAAGGTAATATCATCAATTAAAAGTAAACATCTTTTAATTGAAAAAGGCAACCGGCTAATTATCATTAATTATATTATTGATAATAAAAATGAAGGATAATAGTAGAGGTTTAGATTTGGGTCGATATCATAAGCATCTTTTAAATGAAAAAGGCAATCGCCTAATTATCATTAATTATATTATTGATAAAAAATGAAGGATAATAGTAGAGGTTTAGATTTGGGTCGATCCAATTGGGTCGGTCCAAATGCTGTGTAATGACAAAAAAATAGTATAGATTTAGATTTGGGTCGATCCGATCTAAATTGGGTCGCTCCAAATGCTGTGTAATGACAAAAAGGGACGTCGAAGCAATAGAGAAGATTAAAAAAAAGGGTATTTGTGTAATCTGATCAATTCCTTCACTAGCCATCATTAAGAATAACTAGCATTTTGCCCGTACTTCGTACACGGCATCTTATTTAATTTAAAATGACAATACCAAAAATTTAACAAATTTGATTGATTTCTTAAAAAGATATTGTATGCAATTATATAAATAATCAATTCTTGGAAAGATATTCTATACAGTTATATAAGTATTTAATAAAATAATGATATGCTAAAATTTATAAAAAAAAGTAGCATACAATTCTATTTTAACAATGTTGAAAATTTATTTAATCCATCAAAATCTGCAATAAAAGTAATAAATATTTTTACAAATATTGTTCTCTAATTGAAAACAATAATAAATTGTCTTCATTATTCAAATGCGGAAATGATAATCCCTTCACCCCCAATGCCTCCAAAACATTAAATAGCTCCAAAACATTAAACCTCGTATAATATCAAGAACATATTATATTGGGCCCGTTTGGGAAATCTAATTTTCAGAAATAAGTTACTTATTTTGGAAAAAAGTTAGAAAATATGTACTTTTTTCTGAAATAAGTAACTTATTTTTGCAAGATAACGAATATTAAACTACCCATACACATTTTTCTCTAAAAAAAAGTAAGTAAATACGAATTTTTTTCCGAAATAAGTAACTTATAAGTTCGATTTAAGATTTGGCAAACGAGGCCATTAACTATGAGACCTCATAGTTAATATAATATGTAAATGTTGGAGAACACGGAGACCACATTTCAAGCAATTTTTAATTTTTTTTTTTGTTAATTTTTTTTATGAATGGATAGATGGTAGAATTATAAGACTTTTTTGTGAAGATGCCCTTAGCGGGACCCTTTAAAATAGCTTGAAATGTAGTGAATATGTGTGTTCTCACTGTTCTCATTTTAATTTTTTTTGTTAATATTTTTTATGAATGGATAGAGTGTAGAATTATAACACTTTTTTTGTGAAGATGCCCCTAGCGGGCCCTTTAAAATAGCTTCAAATGTAGTGAATATGTGTGTTCTCGTTGTTCTCATTCTCACCACAGCGTGACCATTAAACTATATTAGTAAATTCATGTATGAAAATACAGTGTATATATATTATTAATATAGATTCTTTTATTAAAAATAAGTAAATTATGCAATTAAATAAGCAAGACAAAATATCATATAAATAAATTTAATAATGTAATATATTTAATCATTAGATCTAACAGTTGTAATTTTTAACTAAAAATCTAACGGATATTATTCGTTGTATACGAATTTTTATTATATTTTTTAGTGGTTAGAAGATATGAAGTCATATTTTTGGGTATGTATTTAGTAAATAAATTTAATTATGTAATATATTTAATCATTAGATCTAACAGTTCTAATTTTTAACTAAAAATCTAACGAATATTATTCGTTGTATACGAATTTTTATTATATTTTTTAGTGGTTAGAAGATATGAAGTCATATTTTTGGGTGTGTATTTAGTAAATAAATTTAATCATGTAATATATTTAATCATTAGATCTAACAGTTCTAATTTTTAACTAAAAATCTAACGGATATTATTTAATGTATACGAATTTTTATTATATTTTGTTAGTGGTTAGAAGATATGATGTCATCTAACGGATATTATTCGTTGTATACGAATTTTTATTATATTTTGTTAGTGGTTGGAAGATATGATGTCATATTTTTGGGTATGTATTAATTATTGTAATATTATGTTTTAAATTAAAAGTCAACGTGTTTTAATTAGAGATAAAAAATTATTGATTGGAAGCTATGATATTTTAGGTATTTATAAAAGCCAATATCATCCATTAAAAGTAAACATCTTTTAATTGAAAAAGGCAATCGGCTAATTATCATTAATTATATTATTAATAAAAAAATGAAGGATAATAGTAGAGGTTTAGATTTGGGTCTATCCAATTGGGTCGCTCCAAATTCTGTGTAATGACAAAAAATAGTATAGATTTAGATTTGGGTCGATCCAATCTAAATTGGGTAAAGAATTATTGATTGGAAGATATGATATTATAGGTATTTATAAAAGGTAATATCATCAATTAAAAGTAAACATTTTTTAATTGAAAAATGCAATCGACTAATTATCATTAATTATATGATAAATAAATAAATGAAGGATAATAGTAGAGGTTTAGATTTGAGTCGATCCAATTGGGTCGCTCCAAATGTTGTGTAATGATAAAAAAATAGTATAGATTTTGATTTTGTTTGATCCAATCTAAATTGGGTAAAAAAAAATTGATTAGAAGATATGATATTTTAGGTATTTATAAAAGGTAATATCATCAATTAAAAGTAAACAACTTTTAATTGAAAAAGGCAATCAGATAATTATCATTAATTATATTATTAATAAAAAAATGAAGGATAATAGTAGAGGTTTAGATTTGGGTCGATCCAATTGGGTCGCTCCAAATGCTGTGTAATGACAAAAAATAGTATAGATTTAGATTTGGGTCGATCCAATCTAAATTGGGTCGCTCCAAATGTTGTGTAATGACAAAAAAGGACATTAAAGAAATAAAGAAGATTAAAAAAATGAAGGATAATAGCAGTAATTTTCGAATTGTAATACTAGCAGACATTAAGAATATATTGATATTGACTAGCATTTTGCACGTACTTGCTACACGGCATCTTATTTAATTTAAAATGACAATACCAAAAATTTAACAAATTTGATTGATTTCTTAAAAAGATATTGTATGCAATTATATAAATAATCAATTCTTAGAAAGATATTCTATATAGTTATATAAGTATTTAATAAAATAATGATATGCTAACATTTATGTAAAAAGGTAGCATACATTTTAACAATGTTGAAAATTTATTTAATCCATCAAAATCTGCAATAAAAGTAATAAATATATTTACAAATATTTTTCTCTAATTGAAAACAATAATAAATTGTCTTCATTATTCAAATGCGGAAATGATAATCCCTTCACCCCCAATGGCTCCAAAACATTAAATGGCTCCAAAATATTAAACCTCATATAACATCAAGAACATATTATATTAACAATGAGACCTCATAGTTAATATAATATGTAAATGTTGGAGAAAAATGAGACCACATTTCAAGCAATTTTTAATTTTTTTGTTAATTTTTTTTTATGAATGGATAGAGGGTAGAATTATAAGACTTTTGTGTGAAGATGCCCCTAGCGGGGCCCTTTAAAATAGCTTGAAATGTAGCGAATATGTGTGTTCTCACTGTTCTCATTTTAAATTTTTTTGTTAATTTTTTTTATGAATGGATAGATGGTTGAATTATAAGAATTTTTTTTTCTGAAGATGCCCCTAGCGGGGCCCTTTAAAACAGCTTTAAATGTAGTGAATATGTGTGTTCTCACTCTTCTCATTCTCACCAGAGTATGACCATTAAACTGTATTAGTAAATTCATGTATGAAAATACAGTGTATATATATTATTAATATAGATTCTTTTATTAAAAATAAGTAAATTATACAATTAAATAACCAAGCCAAAATATTAGATAAATATTCTAGTAGATTTATAGTTTATGTTCAAATTAAGGTTTTTCACCATGGCTCTCGCTTTCTGAAATTGTTGAATTTTTATTTTATTGACTTTATTATATTAAAAGTATGTTCTTATTGAAACGAATATAATTATTTGAATTAAATTTTTTTTTTTTGAGAAGCAATCCATTCATTAAGAAAAGAGAATTGTATGGCCATTATGTAAAAATGCACCATAACCAATTCAGGACCACAACCAGATGAAACAACAAAACTCAAATAGAGCTTCAGTAGGCACTAAACGGAGCATCAGGAGACCCTGTTGTCACCCATAGTTCTAGACTAGCTACCTACAGGTTTCCAGAAATTACACCACAATCTCTTCTAACCGTCCATCCACTTCTTCTGCAACCTCTCCAACAACTAATTCTCCTGTAAAGTCGCCTTCAAGCTCCGCTATAAAATGGACTTCAACTGGCCCCAAACCCCTATCGAAGCTCCATATCTCAAGACCCTTTTTTACAACCACAATACACTCCAACCACATTCCAACCCAGCCTCTATAACACCCCTCCTTTAACACCATCCTTGTAGAAGATAATTCCTCATACGACCCTGTTTAGCTAAGTCATCCGCACCTTCATTGCAATCTCTTCCAGTAAAGCGAAAATACATATTTTCCTTATTGACAACATTTTCCAACCCTTCCAATAACAACAGATTGGACAAAACAAGTCCTCCCTTAACTTTTGAAATATACTCAATTACTTCCTTGCTATCACTGTAAAACAAACATTTTTCATTTGAGTACTTACTTCCACTTACTGCCCTGACGAGATGTATCACAGCATAAAGCTCCGCTAACATGGAAGATAAAGTCTCGACCGGACCTGAGAAAATATATACCAGATTTCCCTCCATGCCTTTTAAGTATCCACCAATTCCTGCGGAAAAGCTACCATCATTTTCCAATTTTACCGACCCATCAGAATACCCAATAAAATTGAAATCCTTATCGACCACATCTCTTCTGTCCGCCCTGACACTACCTGAGATTGCTCCCATAGGATGTACAGGCCACAATCGAACATAATCGTCTTGTAGTGATTCGATGGCTTGACACCATTTTTGTGCCCTTAACTTAATCAAAAAGAACACATCCTCCTCCTTATAATGAAGAGACTGAAACATTTTTAGATTTCTATTCAGCCATAATGACCAAAGAGTAGGAGCTATCACAATAGCCCAAGCCTCTTTCATTTTCCTATCATCGAACCAGTTAATCCACTCCCAGAAGTTATATCTTTGTGCTGAGTTCCATTTGTTACTCAATCCCCACCATTCGAGTACCTCTTTCCACACTTTCTTTGAATAACCACAACTCCACAGCAAATGCTCAATCTCCTCTAAACCATTATTGCAAAACAAACAAACCATATCAGCCACTACATTAGTTAATCTCTTTTGCAGGAAAACTTTAGTTGGTAAAATCCCATGTTCCACCTTTCATAGAAAATATTGGATTTTTGGTGGCACCCTTAATTTCCAAATAAAATTCCATACTCTATAGCCTGGATGACTTCCATTCGATAACAACCTTCTACCATCTGATGACAAGTAAGTTTTTCCAGACTTTAACCAAATAAGCTGATCAGTACCCCGCGTAAAGACGATACAATCAACAATATCATTTAACCTCAAAGCTTCATCAACCTCCCAGGCCTGCAACTACCTAGACCATAACATATTTGAATCTGAATTCGGATTAGACCATATATCACAAAAATTCCTAACCGTCGTATTCTTTAGCTTCGACAACTGGTAAAGTCTTGCGAAAGAAAGATACAAAACACCACTTTCCAACCAATTGTCTTCCCAGAAGAGCACAGACGTTCCATCCTTCACTATCCACCTGAAATTACTTCCATTCAGTGCATTTGAAAATCCATCCTCAGTATTGATGCTAACAATACCACTCAACATAGAGGAAGGGTGTTTGTTACTACGCGCTTGCCCCAAATCATCAGAAAAACTACAATTATACTTCGATCTGACTAAACTAGCCCACGAAAACTCTCTATTCGCCACCCAATTAAACCACCACTTACCTAACAATGAAATATTCTTCTGATGCAAAGAAATAATGTCCAGACCTCCCATCTTTCTTGGCAAGGCCACTTTTTCCCATTTTATGAAATGCATCTTCCTCCTTCTAATCCCTTTATCGTCATATTCTCCCCAAAGAAAAGCTCTCCTTAATGCCTCAATATTCTTACTAACCCCAGAAGGCATTACATATGTACTTAACCAATGAGTGGGTATACTATCCAAAGTTGCTTTTAATAATACCACCCTCCCAGCCATATTCAAGGTAGAACACTTCCAATATGCAAGTTTCTTCTCCATTTTTTTAACCAATGGATCCCAGAATAGCCTTTTTTTGGCGACAAACCAACCGTGACCCCTACATAAGTCATGGGCCACCTTCCCACTTCACACTTTAGAATTTCTGACCCTTCCTGAAGCAATTCCCTACCTCTTCCCAAAGAGTACAACATACTCTTGGAGAAGTTAATATTCAATCCTGACAGCAACTGAAAGCAAGCCAAAATTCTCTTAATTGTCAGCAAAGAATCTCTGTCATTATTTATGAATAACAACGTATCATCCGCAAACTGCACATGAGTAAACCTTACTGAATTTTCAGAAACCTTGATACCCCTAAAAGTTCCATCCCCAGCAGCTGATTCAATCATCTTACTAAGTACTTCAACCACTAGGTTGAAGAGCAACGGTGATAAAGGGTCACCCTGCCTTAACCCACGAGACGGAGTAAATTCTTTTGTGGCTGAACCATTAATCAAGACCGACACTCGTGCTTCCCTATAATAATTTACAATCCAACCCTTCCATTTATCGCTAAAACCCATTTTAATCAACAAATCCCCCAAGAAATTCCAATTTACCGTGTCAAAGGCCTTTTCAAAATCTAACTTGAGTATTAAACCCGATGATTTTCCTGTCTTAAGACTATGCGTAATTTCATTGACCATTAATATAATTTCCGCTGCATTACGTCCCTTCAAGAAACCAAATTGATGCTTGCTGACTAGGTTATGCATGATACCACCTAGCCTCTCTGCTAATATCCTGGTGAACAATTTTGGAATTGAATTTATAAGACTTATCGGCCTGTAATCTATCACTAACTTTGGTTGCGCTACTTTAGGGATCAACGCAATGAATGAAGAGTTAAGACCCTTAGGAAACACACCCTTACTAGAAAACTTTTCAAAGCATTGCATAATTTTACCCTTTAGGCTATCCCACAGCTGATTAATACTTCCCAAATTAAAACCATCCGGCCCTGGTGCCTTCTCCAAGGACATGTGCTTCAAAACACCTTCAACCTCCTCCATCTTTATTTCCCTGTCCAACCATTGTGATTCCTGATGTGTAATTTTCCCAAGCTGAAAAGAACCTAACTTGAACATTATAAACTCCCTACTGCCATCGAATAGAGCTGAAAAATACTCAAAGAAAGCCTCCTTAAGTGCTGTTGGAGACGAGATCCATGCTTGCTTCCAGAATATCTTTCGTATAAGATTGCGACATCTCCTTTTCTGAATACTCTGATGAAAAAACTTCGTGTTCCTATCTCCCTTTACTTGCCAATTAACCCTAGCCTTTTGTCTTAGCATGTCAACTTTCTGTTCATAAAGTTCACCCAACAACTCATTCAACACCACTTTGTTTATGTTTTGATTTGATGCATTATCCGCCTGCTCCAAACTACTTTCTACCTCCTTAATCTGAATATCTATATTGTTTTTACCCAACTTCGACCACTCTTTAATTTTCGTTCTAGCTCTTCTCAGAATAGACAAAACATCAAGATTACCTTCCTGAATATCCTTACAAATCTGCGACTCAACATCTGCAACAAGTCCTCCATCCTTGAGCCAATAATTAAATATTTTAAAAGGGACTGGTCCCCAATTCTGGATTTGCTGGCACAAAAACAGTGGTCGATGATCTGACTTCCTCCTGTTCAAAGAATTTAGATGCCACTACCCTTTACTCCACCACAAATGATTTACTAGCGCTCGATCTAATTTACTTTTTTTACCTCCTGGACCATACCAAGTAAACTCTGAATTACCCATATTCAATTCCAATAAATTAGAATTGTCAATAAAATGATTAAACCCAATCGTATCATCCCTTCTATACAGACAATTTGCTCTCTCAGCTTCATCCCGAATGCTATTAAAATCGCCAATAATACAGAGACTTTCATTTTGATGTCTTACCACAATACCAGCTAGTTCCAACCACAACCTTCTTTTGCTCTCCAAATCCTGGGCACTGTAAACATTTATCACACTAAACAATTCATTATCCTCACGGCTTTGCAGCTTACACCACAACCAATTTTCCTCCTTACACACACCTATTAGACTGTAAAGTGATTTATCCCACATACACAATAATCCTCCTGAAAGACCTCTAGCTTCTACCTCCGCCCATTCAAAATCTTGCTTGTTACATAAGTTCGTAATCGCCTGGCTATTCCATCCACTACATTTGGTCTCCTGTAAGCAAACTAAATTTGCTCTGTGCTGCACTAAGACATCCTTAGTCATTCTTCTTTTAACACTATTACAAACCCCTCTTACATTCCAAGAAATCAAAGATATATTCTTCATAACAAAACAGTTTCTAAAATCAACTTGACAATCCACCATCCACAACTTCAAACCTGATTTTCCTCAATACGTCTAGCAATGATCTTGATGCCCTCTTCCCTACCTCCGACAATTGTTAATCCCATATCTAATGCAGTATCTACAATTTTTGCAGCTTTCCGATTCCTTCCCAACCCCGCTATTATCTATAATTTGAACACCTCTCTGATTTTCATTAACCCTTCTATTTTCGTCACCCCCCCTTTGCTTTGCCGAATCAATCCAACTACTATTTTCCTTCCCCCTAACATTTCTTTTCCCTTTCAACCAAGGTTTTCTACCTCCTAGTCTTGAACTTAATTTAAAATCAAAAGGATTACCCATTTTTTTTACCTTTTTCCTGGGCCTTCCCCTCCCAACACCCATATTAATCTTAACCATATTGTCACAAATTGAGTTCTGCGAGAAGACATTTTCTTCCTCTAATGCCTGGACTGTATCATCCTCCAAAGACACTTGTCCACCATTAACTTCAGTTGGTCTAGAAGCACTTATTACAGTTTCAGAAAAATCTCTGTAGTTCCAACACCCAATATTAACATTTTCCGATTCCCCTAGATTTTGTGCTTCCGAATCCTTCAACACCTCAGACTCTGGAACTACCGTTTCCCCTATAGATAAGTCCAACCTATCCTCTCTCCCTGGTTCAAAACCAATGCTAACATTAACCCCCAATTTCTGAATTTTAGTAGTTTCTTTATTGTTATCAGCCACAGAGTCTTGTACCTTCACTTCCCCATTAGCCTCTATCGACACTGACTGACTAGAACTACCCTCTTCCCTTATTCTCCTATCATCAACAGGAAAAATCCTTTCCCCCCTGCAAAAGATCCATCTACACCCCGACACCCTGAATGCAAATCCTCCTTTAGTTCCCTAATGAGCACCTCATATAGCTTACCTTTAACATAGATTTTTAACTTCTCATTTATCTCCTCATATCTGTTAGTCACACAAGTAACTCTTGGATTATAAATTGATAATTTTTGCTCATTCTGATAACTCCAAGACACCCACTCACCAACAACCTTTGTATACGCTTTCAAATTCTCCTCAACCCACGCCAACATAGGAATTCCACAGCATTTAACTTCCACTACTCTAGGAATAACAAAGTCTTCCTCCTGAAACTTTCGTGTTTTCCTAAAAATCTTCTTTAAAACCTCACATTCTTCCTCCTGCCAAACCCCATTATCAACCTTGTTCACATAAAAAGTGAAGTTGTTCACTTGCAGAATCCTTACATCCTTTAGCCCTTCAGTCTTCATACTATCTAACACATCATCATCACTTCTCTCCATACTAGTATATCCAACAATACTAGTTAATATTGAAGCCTCAATGTCACCATTTGTCTCAGATTCCATATATTCAAACACATTCCTAGCATGGATCATTGGATTGACTGGCCTCTTATCAAACACCCCCGACTTCATACTGTCAATTTTATTTTGAAAACCTTCAAAGTTCAGATCCATAGCCTTACCTCTCTTTTCATTAATAGACATCTTCAATATGCGCCCTAAGCCTTTGTATTGCTTCAGATTTGATATTATAAAACCCGCCTCCTGTTCCGAAACCGTCTTCACAAAACCAAACCTGTTATTCCATCTATCCCTCTTTCTAGGCAAAATAATATCTTTTATATTGCCACCTAATTTAAAAAAACTCCCATAGATCCCTTGCAGAAGCTTCGTTAGGTATTTTGGACAAAAAAATTGTACACTCCTTATCCTCTTGAATCTTAACCTGAGTTTTTTTTGAGACAACCCTTTGCCAACCTTGCCCAGCCTTTTCTCCCTTTGACAAATCCTTCACTATCTTTGCAAAAGATTTTTTACCACCCACTTGCTCCGGCAAACCCTTCCCATCTTTAACTTCTCTATTTCTTAAACTCCTCCAATGGATCTGATTCAGAGCATCCATTATAACCCCATCCTCATTTTTTAACAACCTATCATAAACTTCCTTATCTACCAGATCCCTATGAGCCCCAATAAACTCTAAAAGTAGCTCATCCTCCTTAATCTGATCGGAACTAACCCCCTTCTTCACCGATTTTGATGTCATCCTCTTGAAATTGAATTTTTAAACTACTTATTTTGATGGGTTGTTAATTTTTTTGTGATCAACTTAGAGGGGTGACCAAAAATAAAATTAATGGAAATACATAAACCCATTACCCACGTTATGATAAACAATACCTATAAAATGGAAGTTGCTTCTGTGATTCAGGCTTGTTAATTACTTCAATACTTCATTAGCTTGATCATCATGTGGACCATCTTTATTTTTATCACTTATGTTGCTGCTATGTAGTCTATCTGTAACTAACATCTTTCTTTTTATCACTTATGTTGTTGCTATGTAGTCTATCTGTAACTAAACATCTCTCTCTCTCTGCTTGTAATCTATATTTATAAATGCAAACTTCTTCTTGTATTGTATTTTGTTTTCAATATTTAAAATTATGTAGCTAGAGGAGAAGAGAAAGGCTGGAGGTGCAATCGTAGTACTACAACATTACTGAAAATAAGTACAATATCATAATACAATTTTTTGTTCCAATCTAAATTGGGTCGCTCCAAATGCTGTGTAATGACAAAAAAGGGCATTAAAGAAATAAAGAAGATTAAAAAAATGAAGGATAATACTGTTTACCAAAAATACAGGTCTCCGCAAGAAGCTCACTTATTAACTTTTATCTTCAAATAATGTATGATTACAAATTATAACAATCACATTTTCCACTACATATTCTCTCTCAAAAAGCCAACTAAACTGAAAAAGAGAAAAGTTAGTACTTTTATATTTTAATATGGAGCTCAAGTGAAAGTGCTAAATATGAGATCATATTTGAAGTGAAATTGAACGCGAGTAAAGAAGATATTTAGAGCATAAATAAGAACAATGTTGTCTGACCCAGAGGGTGAGGCTTGTGCCGTGAGTCTGAGCTTCTAAGCATGTTATTCCATATTACCTTCGGAGACATACGATAATAAATTTAATCATGTAACATATTTAATCATTAGATCTAACAGTTCTAATTTTTAACTAAAAATCTAACGGATATTATTCGTTGTATACGAATTTTTATTATATTTTGTTAGTGGTTAGAAGATATGATGTCACATTTTTGTGTATGTATTAATTATTGCAATATTATGTTTTAAATTAAAAGTCAACGTGTTTTAATTAGAGAGAAAAAAAATTATTGATTTGAAGATATGATATTTTAGGTATTTATAAAAATTCGAACCTTGAAATTTTAGTAAATAAATTTAATCATGTAATATATTTAATCATTAGAACTAACAGTTTTAATTTTTAACTAAAAATCTAATGGATATTATTCGTTGTATACGAATTTTTATTATATTTTGTTAGTGGTTAGAAGATATGATGTAATATTTTTGGGTATGTATTTATTAAATAAATTTAATCATGTATTAAATTTAATCATTAGTTCTAACAGTTCTAATTTTTAACTAAAAAATCTAACGGATATTATTCGTTGTGTACGAATTTTTATTATATTTTGTTAGTGTTTAGAAGATATGATGTCATATTTTTGGGTATGTATTAATTATTGCAATATTATGTTTTAAATTAAAAGTCAACGTGTTTTAATTAGAGAGAAAAAAATTATTGATTAGAATATATGATATTTTAGGTATTTATAAAAGGTAATATAATCAATTATAAGTAAACATCTTTTAATTGAAAAAGGCAATCGGCTAATTATCATTAATTATATTATTAATAAAAAATGAAGGATAATAGTAGAGGTTTAGATTTGGGTTTATCCAATTGGGTCGCTCCAAATGCTGATTAGAGAGAAAAAAAATTATTGATTGGAAGATATGATATTTTAGGTATTTATAAAAATTCGAACCTTGAAATTTTAGTAAATAAATTTAATCATGTAATATATTTAATCATCATCTAACAGTTCTAATTTTTAACTAAAAATCTAAAGGATATTATTCGTTATATACGAATTTTTATTATATTTTGTTAGTGGTTAGAAGATATGATGTCATATTTTTGTGTCTTAATTTAGTAAATAAATTTAATCATGTAATATATTTAATCATTAGATCTAACAATTCTAATTTTTAACTAAAAATCTAACGGATATTATTTGTTGTATACGAATTTTTATTATATTTTGTTAGTGGTTAGAAGATATGATGTCATATTTTTGGGTATGTATTAATTATTGCAATATTATGTTTTAAATTAAAAGTCAACGTGTTTTAATTATAGAGAAAAAAATTATTGATTGGAAGATATGATATTTTAGGTATTTATAAATGGTAATATCATCAATTATAAGTAAAAATCTTTTAATTGAAAAAGACAATCGGCTAATTATCATTAATTATATTATTAATAAAAAATGAAGGATAATAGTAGAGGTTTAGATTTGGGTTCATCCAATTGGATCGCTCCAAATGCTGATTAGAGAGAAAAAAATTATTGATTGGAAGATATGATATTTTAGGTATTTATAAAAGGTAATATCATATAAATTATAAGTAAACATCTTTTAATTGAAAAAGACAATCGGCTAATTATCATCAATTATATTATTAATAAAAAAAATGAAGGATAATAGTAGAGGTTTAGATTTGGGTCGATCCAATTGGGTCGATCCAAATGTTGTGTAATGATAAAAAATAGTATAGATTTAGATTTGGGTCGATCCAATCTAAATTGTGTCGCTCCAAATGCTGTGTAATGACAAAAAGGGACATCAAAGAAATAAAAAAGATTAAAAAAATGAAGGATAAAAGCATTAATTTTCCCGTGTAATGACAAAAAAGGGCATCAAAGAAACAAAGAAGATTAAAAAAATGAAGGATAAAAGCAGTAATTTTCGAAATGCAATACTAGTAGACATTATGAATACAGTAGAACCTCGATAAATGAATAACCTCGTCTAATGAATAAATTTCTTCGGTCCCAACTTGGTCCAATGGGCTTAACGAATAATTTCGCTTAATGCATTAACGAATAAATACAAATGAAGTCTTTATAGACCCTATGTAAATATAAATGAATAATCATTATATTTCAAATAATATATTTTTATTTATATAATATATCATGAATACATTTCATTCAATGACTAATTTTCAAACAAATTAATAAGTCATATTTTTTCGAAAAATGCCTCCAAAGTTGATTGTTTCTTTCGTCCCCCAAAATGCATCTGATCCTTGATTTTGTGTAAAGCATGCACCACTTCTGGAATATTTTGATCATGTTGCAGCAGGTAGTTTTTTATAGTGACAATAGCTTGAAAAGCTTCTCCTGAGGATACTTGTAATTAAAGTTTGCATAAAAGTTATAACTACCGGGTACATTTGAACTTATAATATATACAAAATGATAGAATTACAAAAAAAAGTCTAAAAATATCATTTAAATGAATTATTATTCATTTATCGATAAATAAATATTATATTCATTAATCGATAAATAAATAATCTCGCCAAATGAATATTTTTTTTGGTCCCAAAGGTATTCATTTATCGAGGTTCTACTGTATATTGATATTTTTTTTTTGAAGAAGAAATCAATTCATTAATCAAAAGTCATACGACATCTACAAATACAATCGAGGGGACAGACACATAAGGATATCGCTGTTGAATCCTTCCTAGAGGGATTTGAAGATAATTGATATATACATGTTTCTGCAACAACTATCATCGAACTGTTCTGAACCAACGACCATAGATGCGATTCCATAGTAACCTTCATCTCTGAATCAAAATCATGAAAAACTTGCCGATCTATAACCTCGGCCATGGAAAACATCCAAATCCAACCCAAACAAAAAACCAAACTCTCACAAGGAGAGACTAACATAACCCAAATAAATTGAGAATTATTGAAACCCGAATAAATTGGGAACTTTTATTGAAAGGAACAAGATAAGAAAGTAAGGAAAAACAAAAATGAATTGGGGCTTTTCACCGGTGAAACCCGATGGAAGCCCCCTCTAAAATCTTTAATGGAGGCGGCTAGGGTAGAAGGGAGAGAGGAGAAGAGAATCGGAGGCTAATAATGAGTGAACACAGGAATATATTGATATAGATATAGATATTGATATTGATATTGATGCCGCGTTGGTGGCTTAAATTAAAATTTTTAATTTAAAAAAAGTACTCTAATTCGAAAATTTTAGACACTTTTGAGAAATATGTTTTCAGCTTACCGTTATCCTCAAATATAATTTTCACGTATATGTACCACATTTTAACTCAATATTTTTGTATGTTTTTATAACCTTTAATTCATATCAAATTTGGTTCGCACAATATTTTGTATTTATTTCTAAAATTTGATTTTTCTCAGAATTTTATGTTAATTTTTGAAAAAAAAAATAAAAACAAAAATCCTCTAGTACTTATAATTTTTTTAACAAAAAAAGATTACGATCAAAAAATACCAAAACGCCAAGTATAAAGTACAATCTAGATTACATATGCTATAATTTTTTATAAAATATCTAGGAATACATATGTTAGACGCTAATTTATTTGTTTTCCTTCTTTAATTTCTTGCTACGCAATTTGCTTGTTTCATAATAAAAGTCTACAATATTAATATCTGAGCATATGCCGATGAGTACATTCATGTTCAACAAAAATACTGCAAATTGCAAATTTAACATCTCGTGCATCTATGCAATGGCGTAGATTTAATGGATGTCTAGGATATCTTAAAATGAATAATTTTTGTTTTAAAAGCATAAATGTCATATAAGTGATAAGTGCAATAAATATTTAGGGTTTTTTTCATAAATATATTATCAAAAGTAAAAAATTGCACATTTACTTTCAATTTTTAAGATAATTTGCAATTTTACCAAATTAAGTTCTAAATTGTAAAAATACTAGATAATAGCGCTCCCCTCCCCCTCCCCCACCTTCGTTCGTTACTTGCGTCGGGGGTTGTTTTTTGGTGGATTTGAGTTGCAAGGTCCCGGACACTCATAATTGATGGATTTAGGTTGCAAGGGGCACTCATAATTGGTACATTTAGGTTTCAAGGCCCCGTCAGAGACACTCATAATTGGTGGATTTAAGTTGCAAGGCCCCGCTAGGGGCACTCATAATTGGTGGATTTAAGTTGCAAGACCCCACCAGGGGCACTCATAATTCTCTAAAAAGTGGTCGAAAATGACAACTTAAAACTGGAATTTGCATATGCAACTGAATGCAACTAAAAAACTAAAAGTTAAATTTTCATTTTTGTTGCCGCCCTTATATATAGAGTTGAAGTTGATTAAAAAATGAAAATTCAAATTACAAATTTTAGTTGCATTCAGTTGCATATGAGGTTGCATCCAGTTGCATATGCAACCACATGCAACTAAGCAATTGAAATTTGAATTTTAATATGCGGTTGTGCCGCCCTTATATACAACTGGAAGTTGGCAAAAAAATGAAAATTCCACTTTCGTTTTTCAGTTGCAAATGTGGTTGCATTCAGTTGTATGTGGTTGTATGTGGTTGCATTCAGTTGCAAATGTGGTTGCATTCAGTTGTATGTGGTTGCATTCAGTTGCAAATATAGTTTTCTTAACCAAAATCCACCAATTATGAGTGCCCCTGACGGAGCCTTGCAACCCAAATCCACCAATTATGAGTACCCCTGGCGGGGCCTTACAACCCAAATCCTCCAATAATGAGTGCCCCTAGTGGGGCCTTGCAACCCAAATCCACAAATTATGAGTGCCCCTGGCGGGGCCTTGCAACCCAAATCCACCAAAAAACAACCCCCACCTTAAAAAAAAATCCAAGGCGAGGGAGAAGGGACGAAGGCAGGGGGAGGGGGGCGGGGGCCCTTCAATTTAAAAAAAAAAGAAAAAAAAATGGAAGAAAGAGATATAGTATTTTGGCAATTAATTAAAGAAGGAAGGAAGAGGGATAGTAAATATGCAATTAATTAAAGAAGATGTTATTTTGGCAAAAAGAAACTTCAAAACTAGTATTTTTGGTAAATTCTAATATTTATAAATTATATATATGTTTGAATAAATATATTTATAAGTTGGTGAGATATTTTTAAAATTAAATTATATCCTATTATATAATAAAAGTAAAAAAGATAATAAAAGAGTACTACCGTAGATCGAGTGTTCGATACTCATTCAAAAAATTTTAAATTATAATTTACATCCTTTATATAGTAGGCATATAACATTACCAAAATTTTAGAAGGCGATTCCTCAAAACTACATATTAATATTGTAATACCTAAACTCTTTAGAAGTAACTTATATAATGAATTATATCATATTATATTCTTATATATAATAAGGATAAGAGGGATTTTATCCAAATTTTGATCTGGTCTGGTCCTGTACTACCAAAATTATATGATCCGTTGGATTAAAAATATACGATCAAGATTAGATCACATTAAAAAGAAAATTATAATCTAAAAAAGATATAATTAGAAAAGTTGCATTAGAAGTGTCAGGACACAATTTCTGCCTCGGGCACGCCTCGCTTTGGTATGTCAAGAACAGATTTCGATAGCTCCTGCAAAGAGAAGAATGCGAGGGAATTACCCCCCGATTCACCTCCGGTGTGAGAATCAGTAAAATGTAGAGGGAACGTAAACGTAAAGCTTATGCGAACCAGTGTATTTCAGAGTGTGTGATCGTGTTTTTCACCTTATAAGTGTGTCTATTTATATTGTGTTTATGAGTGGTACCGTTGGCGATACTCCTGATTCTCAGTTAAGGAGGGCAATAAATGATAAGGCGTTACTTTGACAACGGTCGACGGTTTTCATCATCCTTCGGCTGGGGGCTTCGGATGGGCCTGGTCCAATCTTACGTTGTTAACGGTCATAAGCCCTAAGGCCTACTGGAAGTAAGACCGAAGTCTATCTTTGGACGAAGAACCTAATCGATCGGTATCAATTGAAGGTGCGTCTTTCGAGGCGACAGTTGTATTCAATTTATATCCCTTTAGTTTAAACGGTCTTCCACGTGTCATCATCTGGGACAGGGGTACTGAACCGTCTTCAAATCTCATCCGTTCATTTCCGTATATATATTCATGTCCTTGTATCATGCTTACTCTATTTGCTTGCTGGATTTTTGTGCGAGACATTAGAGCAATCACCGGACTTTCAATCTTTCATTGTCAACTACTCTCTTCAACAAGTAAGTCTATTTTTGATGTATTCCCTTTCATGTCTTTGATGTTTTTCTTTCAAAAGAGCTTTTGGATAATGCGGTTAATTTTCCCAATGTGTAGCGTTTCTCCGAGTGTATGATTTGCTTTTCTCGATTTTAAGTATAAGAACTTCTTTCGCCATCGTCCCCTTTTTCTTGTCTTTTTCAATTTGTCGTTGGTCTATTCGTACTCGGGGATTTCCTTCGGCTATAGTTTTTTATTTGCTTATTGTCTTCCTATCCCCGAGTATTGGACCAACGACTTTCTTTTTCCAGATTCGATGGCAAACCCTGAAACATGTCCTTCGGGGCATGCTGTGGGTCATGTTCCGGCTTTTGTTTTTGGGGATGATACCGTATATGCTGCCGCCAATCTATCGTCTATCTTGAAACAAGAGGATTTGGACAATTTTAGGGTCAAATACGACCTTCCCGAAGCTTTTCGTTGTTTGTTACCCGACTCCACCGATCGTATATACGATACCCCAGGCATATCAATCAATGATCAACCCGAAGAGATCGCCATAGGCGTATCGGAGATTGCTTTCGTATGTGGTCTCCGATTTCCTTTGTTGCCCCTGATAAAAGCTCTTCTGAGAGATATGGGTATAGCGATCGGTCAGCTAGACCCGAATAGTTTCATCCACCTGAACACTTTCCAATACCGATGTTTGCGGCACGACGTGCCTCCTTTATCAGTTCTCTTTTGGCACCATTATGACTTCCGCAGAAATGCCAAGTCTCCGGGTTTTTATAATATCACCCGAAGAGTGGGTTGTTCCGAATGGGCGGCCACTAATTCGAGTAATAAAAAGACGCACAATCATTGGTGCTATGTGATTGGTCCCGGTCTCCATAGGTTTTCGGAGTGGAAGGAAGTTGAGACCGATATGGTCATGCTCAAAGCTCTTTCCGAGGATGAGAAGTTTCTTTACCGAAAGCTTAATACCCCCTTAGTTCCTGAAGACAAACTTCCGTTGTCTACCACTAGGGATGGGGTTTGGTTGAAGGAAATGATGGGTACTTTCAGTATTTTTTGTTTTTTACTTCCTTGCTAAATGTTTTCTAGCAGTTGACCTCCTTTTCTTTTTCTTCCAGTGTCTGCAGCGACCGATATGAGGAGGAGAGCGGCCGAAAGGAGGGCCTTAGCTGGTGGTTCTGGGAGTACTCCTCAAGTGAATGTGGCTTCGACCCCGCAAGGAGTAGAGACTTTCTTGGTGGTGCGGGAAAGTACGCCAATGCAGACCGATGGAGTAGAGATTCTTGCAGGCGACCTTGCTGTGGTGGCCTCTTCGGAATCTCCTGTGTTGGATGTGGATAAATCCGAGAAGAAGAGGAAAACAAGTGACTCCATCCCTGTCTTGAGGACCTATCGGCCTTCTTGGGGTGTGGTGGACACTGACTCCTTCGGCGCTCCTGCCCCGAAGCCTGTCAAGGAGCTATGCCAGGACTTGTGTAGTTCTTTTATTCTCCCGGCTGATCGTTCGGTTTATGATGCAGCTCCTACTGTGGAGGCCTGCGAGAACATGCTGGGGCACCTTAGTTTGGTAGGTTTCATTCAATTCTACAAGTATATATATATATATATATATATATATATATATATATATATATATTCCTCTTGTTTATTTCCTCCTGTCTTGATGCCTTTTGTGATGCATTTTCAGGCCGTTCCTTGGGCCGCCGCTGTGACCGAAAAGGTCAAAGATCAGGCTGCCATCATACGGGGATTCCACGCGGAGATCGGTTCCCTAAAGGACAAGGTTAATCCCTTGGAAAATCAAGTGAAGAAGCTTGAGGATCTTCTGGCGGAGTCTCAACGGATTGAGGGGGTTCTTCAACAAGAAAAGAATGATCTAATCCTTCGGAATGGCACTTTGATCGGGGAAAAGCAGAAGTTAACCGATGTCAAAGAGGCCGATCGGTTGGAGTTGCGCCGCTTGAAGAAGGAACTGAAGAATGCGAGGAAGACCATCTCCCGATCTGAAGATAGAGGTTTTGCTGTGGGATATGACGATGCTGTCATCGCTACTCATAAGGCAGGATTTGACTATAAGCAAATCCTCTTCAACCCTGCAGACGATCCAGTCCTTCGCCCGGAGATTCCCGAAGGTCCTTTGGTTGTTTCCTCCGATCCCGAATCAGAATGAATTAATGTTTTGTAATGATGTAATGAATTCGTGCCTTCGGGCTTTTAATATTTTTTGAGGCCCTAGTGCCGAGAACTTGTAATTAACTTTTGTCGCCTTCGGGCCTTTTGTTTTATATAATGAAACTTGATCATTCGCTTCGTTAATTCCCGTTCCTGAGCAATCTCCAAAATTTTAATTCCTATACCTAAGTAATATACTTAAGTGTTTTTCGAAATTTTTTATATTTTTTTTGGCCACCCTCTTCGGGGTTTTCTGGCTGGGTGTTTCCTATACTCGAAGTAATTTCTTGCTTTACTTGGAGTAATCTTCGGAAACTCTATTCTTCGGGCGAGTCTCTTCGGACGTTACCCTGGGTGTTTCCTATACTCGAAGTAATTTTTTGCTTTACTTGGAGTAATCTTCGGAAACTCTATTCTTCGGGCGAGGTCTCTTTCGGACATTGCCCTGGGTTGCCCCCGAGTCGCAGTTTGGCCGAAGGTTTCTTCTTTCGGTTTTGGGTGAATCGTGCCTCCCGAAGACCTTTTTGGGCGAACTGGGACTTAATTGTTTACGACAGATTTTTTCTCCCCACACGTGTATATATATGCACATATATATTTTTCCCCCCCGATTTTTTTTTTTTGAATGTGGAGACTCTTGGTATTTCCCCCCATTTAATGGCAGTTTGACCGCTCCTTTCTTGGGGAGACACATGCCTTCATCTTAGGCAGAGGTTGTTCAAGCGACACTTCATCAGGGCCGTCAATTTCTTTTATAAATACGTACTTCCAGTCGTAAATCACTCCATCTTCTAATCACGCTCGAGATTTTTCCATCCTCTTTCTATCTTTAGCCGACGTTCAGTTTCTTTTTTTCTTCATAACCAACAAGTAGGTTCACTCCTTCATTTTTAATATTTGATTATTGGATTATTTATAGCGACTAACAGTCTTCCCTTTTGTTCCAGTGTCGAGTCGGTCAGATATGAGGAGGAGAGCAGCGGAGAGGCGTGCTAGGAATGCACCAGCCATTGGTTCCTCCATTCCTCTTGCCCCCCGAAGGATGATCCTCCGAGCGCTTCGGAGAAGAAAAGCCGTGTGGAGATTGAGGTGAACTCTTGTCGCCCTTCGTGGGGCGTAATGGAGTCCGACTCCTTTGGGGCTCCTACCTCGGACGCCTCAAAAAGGATTGCAGGGGATTTGTTCCGGTCCTTCATTCTCCCGAAAGATCGTTCCCTTTATGATTCCGCCGACACGGTTGAAGCTACTGCCAACCGTTTGGGGGCATCTTACCCTGGTAAGGAGTGTCTTTTTTTTCACTGAAGTCGTTCTCTTATTATACACGGTTTTTAATGCATCTCCTTTCTTCTCAGGCTACCCCTTGGGCTGCTTCTATATCCGATAAGGTGAAGAATCAGGATATTCTGCTTTATCACCAAGGAAAGCAGATCGAACAGGCGATTCCTTCGTTGGAGAAGGAAATTGAGGAGTTGAAGGCAAAGCTTGCTTCTGCTTGGGCCATAAACGCTGAGCTTCTCAAAGAGAATGACGCTTTATGGCAGCAGAACGACAAGATGATGGCCGATACGGAGAATCTGCTCAGCTGGATGGAGAACCGAAAGGTTGAGCTAAGCCAACTGAAGGATTCCGACACGGAGGGCTCAGTCCCTTGATTTGTTGTATTTATTTTCCCTTTTCGCCTTTTTTTTAGGCCGCTTTGTAATATCAACTCGTGAAATCAAAGCCTTCGGGCAATTTCCTTTATCATTGTTTTGCAAGTGTTCGGATTTTTTAAGTTACTTTTTCCTATGCATGTGCAATTTTCGGATTTTTAAGTAACTTGTATTTCCTTTTGCTTAAACAATTTTCATGTTTTTATTTTTTGGCCACCCTCTTCGGGGTTTTCTGGCTGGGTGTTTCCTATACTCGAAGTAATTTTTTGCTTTACTTGGAGTAATCTTCGGAAACTCTATTCTTCGGGCGAGGTCTCTTTCGGACATTGCCCTGGGTTGCCCCCGAGTCGCAGTTTGGCCGAAGGTTTCTTCTTTCGGTTTTGGGCGAATCGTGCCTCCTGAAGACCTTTCGGGCGAACTGGGAGTTGTACTTGAGGGGTCTTTTTTTTATTACCCGGCCGAAGAGCAATTCTTCGGCCATTCGGGTATTACGATCAATAAAAATATAAATGGGGCAAACAGAGTTAAGCCTTTATTAATAATCGAAATTGAATTTTTTTTTTACAAATAGCTTACTGATAGAACTTGCGTAAGCGGGAAGCATGCCATGTGTTTTTGATCGGGCTTCCACTGAGTTCAGTTAATTTGTAAGTCCCTGGTCGAACGACTTGAGTAATCACATAGGGTCCTTCCCAGTTCGGCTGGAATTTCCCCTGCTTGTTGGGCATAGAAGTTTCTAATTCTCGAAGGACTAGGTCGCCAACTTTAAAAGACCTTTTATTTATTCCTGAGTCATAGTATTGAGCAATTTGTTGTTGATACTTGATATTTTTTAGGTGCGCCCCTTCTCTGGCTTCTTCCAACAAGTCCACATTAGCTCGGAGCCCCAACTCATTTGTTTTATGATTAAACACTTCGCTTCGGTATGATTCCAGACCGACTTCCACTGGGACCATTGCATCGGTGCCATAAGCCAGACTGAAAGGGGTTTCTCCAGTCGAAGATCTTGGTGTGGTGCGATAAGCCCATAGCACGTATGGTAACTCTTCAGCCCATAACCCTTTGGCTTCTCCGAGCCTCTTTTTTATCCTATAAAAAATGATTATGTTTGCGGCTTCTACTGCCCCATTTCCTTGGGGGTGAACGACCGAACTGAATTTCTGTTGGATCCCGAAGGAGGCTTAAAATTCCTTGAACTTTTTCCCGATGAATTGGGTCCCGTTATCCGAAATACATATCTTAGGAATCCCGAATCTGACGATTACCTGTTCCAACATAAATTTTTTGGCGGCTTCTTCGGTAATGGAGGACAGAGGACGTGCTTCTACCCACTTTGTCATGTAATCGATTGCCACAATGCAGTATTTGGCTTGTCTGGTGCTGGTAGGTAGAATTCTGACAATATCCATAGCCCACATGGCGAAGGGGATGGGGTTCAAGACCGAAGTCATCTCTTCGGGGGGTTGTTTAGGAATGTTGCTGAAAAGCTGACATTGTCTGCATTTCTTCGCATAGCTCAGTGCATCGGCTCGTAAGGTCGGCCAAAAGAATCCCTGCCTTAGGATCTTAAAGGCTAAAGATCGGCCTGCCAAGTGTTCCCCACAGATTCCTTCGTGAACTGCTTCTAAAGCTGTTTTTTGCTCTTCGGGAGATAGACACCTCAGTAGTGGTTCTGTGGCCGATCTTCGGTACATTTTTCCTGCTAGGATTGTGTACCTGGTGTACCTCTTTGTTCATATTCTCCTGAGAAATGTTTTACTACCAGCATCGAATCGCTGAATGCCCGAAGATGCCTGACTTCTAAGTTTTTTGCCAGATTCATGCCAGCCAGAAGTGCTTCATATTCGGCCTCGTTGTTGGTTAAGGAAAAAGTGAATCGGATGGCTTGACATATCTCAAATCCTTCAGGGCTTGTGAGAATTAGACCGGCTCCACACTTACTTCCAGCCACCGAACCGTCCACAAACAACTTCCAATTGCCCGGAGCCTGTATCAATTGTTCTTCGACCCGTAATCCTTCGGACCCCGTGACGAACATTCCACTATGAAATCGGCCAGGGCTTGTGCTTTTATCGCAGTTCTCGGCACATACTCCAGATCAAACTCTCCCAACTCGATGGCCCAGGCAACTACTCTGCTCGAAGCCTCTGGTCTCTGTAATATCTTTTTTAGAGGTTGATCGGTCGTGACTTGTATCGTCCTCCCCTGGAAATAATGTCTGAGTTTTCTTGAGGCCATGACCAACCCATAGGCGAATTTCTCAGCATTCGGGTATCTGGTTTCTGCTTCCTTAACATGTGGCTGATGTAGAAAACTGGGTATTGATTTCCATTGTGTTGCTTGACTAATACGGCTCCCAACGTCCGATCGCTTACAGCTAAGTATAGTTGTAAAGTCTCTTATGGGTCCGGTCTCATTAGCAGCGGAGCCTTCGTTAAATACTCCTTGATATCTTCGAAGGCCTTTTCACATTCTGGACCCCATAAAAAAGTCTTCGGTCCCTTCAATACAGCAAAGAAGGGTAAAGCTTTATCCGCTGATTTGGAGATGAACCTTCTTAGTGCGGCCAATCTTCCTGTCAATTTTTGAATGTCCCGAATTGTTTTCGGAGCTTCCATGTCGATTATGGCTCTTATCTTTTCTGGGTTGGCTTCAATGCCTCTAGCACTCACCATATAGCCAAGGAATTTACCGCTGAATACTCCGAAAGTGCATTTGTTCGGATTGATCCGCATGTTGTTTCTTCTCAGAGTCGCGAAGCACTCTCTTAAGTCATCGGCGTGATCTCAGAACAAAGATTTCACTATCATATTGTCCACGTAACACTCCATATTTCTCCCGATCTGATCTTTAAAGTCATTGTTGATCATCTTTTGAAAGGTGGCCCCCGCGTTCTTGAAGCCGAAAGGCATGACAATGAATGCGTATATTCCTTTCGGGGTGATGAATGCGGTTTTGGGGATGTCTTCAGATTTCATGGCGATTTGATGATAGCCGGAAAAGGCGTCTAGGAAACTTAGGATTTCATATCCTGAGGTAGCATCAATGAGCTGGTCGATGTTAGGAAGTGGATAATGGTCTTTTGGGCGGGCGAGATTGAGATCGGTGTAATCGACGCACATTCTCTATTTGCCATTTGCCTTCTTGACTACTACCACATTTGCTAACCATTCGGGGTATTTGATTTCTTCAATAAAATCTGCTTCCAGCAGTTTCTCTACTTCTGTCTGGATTACCTTTTGTCTTTCCATGGCGAAGTTTCTCTTTTTCTGTTTGACTGGTTTGGCCCCTTCTTTCACGTTTAAACTGTGTTGGGCAATGCTCGGGTCAAGTCCGGGCATGTCCTCGGGCCCCCAGGAAAATATGTCGTGGTATTCTCTGATCACAGCAATTACTTTGGCTTTCAAATCCTCGTCCATGTTTTTCCCAATGCGGATTATTCGACCCGAAGTGCCTGCGTATAATTCAACTTCTTCGGTCTCTACTGCTGGTTCGGCTATAGGGTTGGAGAGATTGTCCCCGAACTTTTCTAACTCAATATTCATCGTGTGGTGAATGGCTCCAGATTGATCATTCATGCGCCTTTTCTTCTTCCCTTCATCCTCGGTTTCTTCTTCAGACCTGTCTAGGTCCTCCAGCATAATGATTCTGGCTGCCTTTTGGTCTCCTTTCATTTCACCGATGCCATGATCGGTAGGGAACTTTAACTTCAAATGGGGTATCGAAGCTATATCTTGGAAAGCCGTTAATGTAGGGTGCCCGAGGATGCCATTGTACGGGCTATCCACCCGGACGACATAAAATTTCACCTGCTTTTCCACCGTGCAGGGAGGTTTGCCTAATATGAGGGGCAATACAATCATTCCCTCAATCGGAACCGGTGAGTTGCCAAAGCCATAAAGCGGGGGTTCATTGCAAGATTCCAGTTGTTCTCCTCCCAGATTCATCTTTTCATAAGTCCGGTGATACAAGATATTGACGGAACTGCCGCCATCAATCAGTACCTTCCATATCTTATTCTGCCCAATGATCGGATTCACTACCAAAGAATCCTTATGCGACCAGATGACATCTTCATAATCTTCTTCAGTAAATATGATGGCATGCGACTGTTTGCCCTGTGTAGTATGTTGGTATAGGTTGTAGACTTGACGAGCGTACCTCTTTTTGGCCGTTTTGCTACATCGATCCAGTATCGTACCCCCCATGATGGTTCTCACCTCCCCTATATATCGTGGGGTTTCGTCTCTTTCCCTTTGCCTGGGGTTGTCATCCTCCTCATCCCGACTTCTGGTTTCTTTCGGACCTGAGTCATTCCTTTTCGGCTCCAAACGATCCCTTAGATCTTTGACGAATTGATTCAGGTCACCCATTTTTACCATTCGGGTTTTATATCAAACTACCCACTCATCTCACAAAAAAATATCAAGTAGGCCACCATTCTCCACGGGGTCTCATTTAAGCCACTAAACTGAGAAAAATATCATTTGCCCCCCTGCATTCACAAAAATAATGCAATTTATGGTGGCCTAGGTATCAGAAAATCAGAATACACAACATAAAACATAAATTGTATTATTCGAGAACAATAAATTGTATTATTTTTGTGAATATCAAGTATTATTTTTGTGAATGCAGGGGGGCAAATGATATTTTTCTCAGTTTAGTGGCTTAAATGAGACCCCGTGGAGAATGGTGGCCTGCTTGATATTTTTTTGTGAGATGAGTGGGCAGTTTGATATAAAACCCTTTACCATTCTTTCTATCAGTCTCTTCAAATGAAAACATTCGTCTGTGTTGTGGCCTTTGTCCTGATGGTAGTCACAGTATTTATTTCCATTTTTCTTATGATCAGGTACCCTCACCTTCGCCGGTCTTCGGAAATCAGGCCTGCCTTTGATTTCGTTCAGTATCTTAGAGATGGGAGCATTTAGTGGGGTAAACACCGTTGGCTCCCTATCCCTCTTCGAATTGTTTCTTCTATCATCCCTTCGGTCGTCCTCCCGCTTATCATCTTTTCTTCGGTCATTCTTCCCCTTACCGCCCTTTCTTCGGCTGTCTTTCTCCTCGATGGACTCCATTTTCCTTCGGATATAGATGTCGTTTAGAGACTTTGGGGGAGCATCATATAAGGACGACTGAAGCTTTCTCCCTTTAACTGAGTCGAGGCCAGCCGTCAGAAATCCTGCTACCTTGACTTTATCTAGGTTGGTCACCATGCCGGCCTCTTCCTTGAAACGGGCTAGGTAATCACCCAACTCTTCATCAGGCCTTTGGCGACAATGAATGAGTGATTCGGTATCCTTCTCTCTTCGGCAAAGATGGGAATAATACCTCAAAATTACTATAATTGCTTGATGGTGTGTTGATCATATGATGATCCATTCGGATTTGATACAGAGATAAGAGTCGATAAGAACAGTTCTAAACGATTCCGAAACTGTATATGATCTGATGCTGATCAGTATATACTGATACTGATACTGATCAGTATATGCTGATGCTGATACTGATCAGTATACCCTAATACTGATACTGATCAGTAGTCCCTAATACTGATACTGATCAGTAGTCCCTAATACTGATACTGATCAGTAGTCCCTGATACTGATACTGATCAGTAGTCCCTGATAATGATCCTGATCAGTATATCCTTATCAGTATTGACAGAATGTATATGATACATACTTCCGGAACTGTATATGATGCAGTGGCGACAGAGACTAAAAGATATGATCTTTTGTTCGGAAATTGAGATTTCTGAATAGAACTAGTCTTCAGGAATTGAAAAAAAAAATTCTGATTTCGAGCTGACCTGGCAGCTCGACCCCAGCCTGGGGCTGCCGCCCCCGGACCCCCGCAGTATTTGTTGTATGTTCATAATTTTTTACTTGAGCATGGTGCTGGTTATGGCCTTAAGACCCTTAGTTTAATTGTTTATGGTTTTGGTTTTATAAATACGACTTGCATGTCGTTTTCTTCATTCTTGTAACTGTTTAACCTCGAATGTTACTCAAGTTTTATTATGTAAGTACATTAGTATAGGTTGTCTTCAATTATTCAATGTAATGTACTTGAAGATTGAAGGATGAGCAATGAGGAGAAGCATTCAAGGAGGAAGAGAAGAATGAAGACTTGTAATTGTATTTATATTTATCCACCATAGATTGACCTTGATCCTTTCATTAGCTTGAAAAGGATCATATAGGATAAAGGCCATAACTAAGCACGTTTACTTACTGCACTTTACATATTGATGTATGAAGGTATGCGTAGGATACATAATGATGCATGTTTTAATTAGATTAACCATGTATGTATTAGATACATCACCCATGCCATGCTTGCTTAAACAAGATAAAATCTGTAACGATTCAAGATTTTAAAATTAACAAACGATCATGAGATTCTTGTGTTTATAAAATATGGATTTTTAAAGCACAGAATTAAATATGGATTATGATATCTAAAATTTGGGATTTTCTATCAAAAGCGGATATGCGTATTCGTAAGGTTGATGGGTTTTAAGAGTGACCTTTGGTATCATCCATCTACCTGGGAAAATGAACAATTTAGGATGTCAATATGAAATGTTTGGTTCAAGGAAATTGAGGATCTCTTTGTGATATGATCATGATCGTTATAAATTTTTTCAAAAACCCTTAAACAAAAAATATTAAGTTTTAAATTAGATGCTTTCCAATGAATGAACACTCATCGAATCCTAGATCGATAAGGGGAAAGGCTGTCAGTGGCAGGTGACTCCTATCTATCGTGGTGAGATGCGACGAATATAAACGGTTATATAATTCGGCCATTGGATCATTGGGTCAAACTTAACTAAGTCTTCATAATAAGGTGAAAATAAACGGTTATATTCGACCATTATGAACTTAGAAGCATAGAGTTTGGTTAAAATCTATTAGATAGATTAGAACAATGGTTGTTCACCAAACTATCCAAGAATTATATATGATATAATTGACAAATGTTGTCTACCTAAATAATCATTTTTAAGGACTTCCAGTGGTTGACTTAGAACATGACGAAATATGGATCTTGGCTCACTAGAAAGAATTATGGGATATACTTTCCGAATTGATAGTAAGGGCTATTAATTTGATAAAAATAGTGGGAGATATATTATGAATATATCATAATCATTTGAACATAATAATTAATAATTCAGACAATCTAATGTTTATTTTGTGCTTTTAACATTGTAGATACTGAATAATGGCAAACAACACAAACTCTCTATCCGTTCGATCAATCCTTGAGAAGGATAAACTGACAGGAGGAAATAACTTCCTAGACTGGCAGAGGAATTTGAGGATTGTCCTCAGGCAGGAGCGCAAGCTTTATGTCATTGACATCCCTCCGCCAGGTCCCCTTCCTGAGGGCGCTACTGTTGAGGAACAAGCGGCCCGTACAAAGGATGAGAATGATGCAAATGATGTTGCATGTCTTATGTTGGCAACTATGAGTACTGAGCTTCAAAGGCAGCATATGCATATGGATGCATACACTACCTATGAGCACTTGCAAAGCATGTTTGCAAGCCAAACTCGTCAAGAAAGGATGAACACGAGTAAGTCACTCTTTAATTGCAAACAAGGGGCAAGTGAACCAGTTGGACCACATGTTCTGAAGATGATTGGTTACATTGAGTATCTTGAAACTCTGGGTTTCCCGGTTGGACCGAAAACTGGTATTGACCTAATCATGAATTCTCTGAACAACAAATTCAATCAATTTGTGATAAACTATAATATGAATGAATTTGATAAGACACCTACTGAATTGTTGGCTATGTTGAGAACATATGAAACCAACATGAAGACAGCTGAACCTGCTCCCATACTGATGGTGGGCAATAAAGGTAAGGCGAAAGGGAAAGGTAAGTGGAAGGGTAAGAAGAAGATTGGATCTAATTCTGCACCCAAGCCAAAGTCAGGTCCCAAACAGGCTATCAAGCCTAAAGGTGGTGTTGAAAAGGGTGAATGTCACTACTGTAAGAAACCTGGTCACTGAAAGAGAAACTGTTCAGTTTTCTTGGAGGATCTGAAGAAGAAGAAGGCTCAACAAGCTTCTACTTCAGGTATTTATGTTATAGAAGTCAATCTGTCTACTTCTACATCTTGGGTATTGGACACTGGATGTGCTTCTCACATTTGTTTAAATGTGCAGGAACTGCAGAGAAGTAGGACATTGGCTAAAGGAGAAGTGGACCTACGAGTTGGCAATGGAGCAAGAGTTGCTGCTTTAGCTGTAGGCACTTACTATTTATCTTTGCCCTCTGGGCTTGTTTTAGAACTTAATGACTGTTTTTACGTACCTGCGATTCGCAGAAATATTATTTATGTATCTTGTTTGGACAAGAAGGGTTTTTCATTTACAATAAGGAACAACAGTTGTTCTTTTGCTTTGAATGATTTGACCTATGGTATTGCACGTTTGTTTAATGGTTTATATGTTCTTGATTTAGATAATCCTATCTATAATGTAGAAAACAAACGACTTAAAATTAATGACTCAAATCATACATACCTCTGGCATTGTCGTCTAGGCCATATAAATGAGAAACGCATATCCAAATTACATAAGGATGGATACTTGGATAAGTTTGATTTTGAATCATACTCTGAATGCGAATCTTGTTTGCTTGGTAAGATGACTAAAGCCCCTTTCACTGGTAAGGGTCAAAGGGCCACTGAACGTTTGGAGCTAATACATAGTGATGTATGTGGCCCAATGCGTGTGATGGCTAGAGGAGGCTACTACTACTTCATAACATTTACTGATGATTTCAGTAGATATGGATATGTATATCTTATGAAGAATAAATCCGATTCTTTTGAAAAGTTCAAAGAATATAAGGCTGAAGTAGATAAGCAAATTGGCGGAGGTGCAAGTATTAAGATCTTACGATCCGATCGTGGGGGTGAATACTTGAGCACCGAATTTAAAGAGTATTTAAAAGAGTGTGGTATTGTTTCACAACTCACTCCGCCAGGTACACCTCAATGGAATGGAGTTTCAGAGAGGAGAAATCGTACCTTGTTGGACATGGTGCGATCGATGATGAGTCATGCAGATCTTCCAATTAGTTTCTGGGGTCACGCTCTAGAAACAGCGGCTTTCACACTTAACCGTGTTCCTACTAAGAAGGTTCAAAAGACTCCATATGAGATATGGGAGGAGAAACGGTCAGGCATGAACTTTATGAAAGTTTGGGGATGCAAGGCGTTTGTGAAACGTCAAGTATCAGATAAGCTTGGACCTAAATCCGAAGAGTGCATATTTGTGGGATACCCTAAAGAAACAAAGGCGTATTATTTTATAGTCCCTCTGAGCAGAAAGTGTTTATTGCTCGAGATGCTGTCTTTATGGAAAGAGATTTTGTTTCCAAAAGAAAGAGTGGGAGAACTATAGATCTCGATGAGGATCGAGAACCACAAAATAGCATTGAACCTGAAGTGGAACACGAGCAGAATAATGCTCAAGAAACACAGGTTGTTCGTAGATCTGGTAGAATTCGCCATGAGCCAGAGAGATATGGATTTCTCTTGACTCAATGTGGTGATTTGATGCTCATAGATGAAGATGAGCCTCTCACATACCAAGATGCTATGAACAGTCCAGACTCTAAGAGATGGCTTGAAGCCATGAAATCTGAAATGGATTCCATGTATGAAAACCAAGTATGGACTTTGGTTGATCCACCTGAAGGGGTAAAACCCGTAGGGTGCAAATGGGTTTTCAAGAAGAAAACTGACATGGAGGGAAATGTTCAGACCTATAAAGCAAGGCTGGTTGCAAAAGGTTTCAAACAAATTCATGGTATTGACTATGATGAAACTTTCTCACCAGTGGCTATGGTCAAGTCCATAAGGATTTTGCTTGCAATTGCAGCATTCCATGATTATGAAATCTGGCAAATGGATGTCAAAACAGCCTTCCTTAATGGAAGCCTTGAAGAGGATGTGTACATGACACAACCTGAAGGTTTTGTCGATCCAAGGAATGTTGGCAAAGTATGTAAATTACGTCGATCCATTTATGGATTGAAGCAAGCCTCTAGGAGATGGAATATCCGTTTTGATGAAATAGTCAAAGAGTATGGCTTTGTTCAAAACGAAGATGAACCTTGTGTTTACAAGAAGGTTAGTGGGAGCCATGTGGCATTCATAGTATTATATGTTGATGATATACTACTAATGGGGAATGACATACCTTCTCTTATGGCTGTTAAGACTTGGTTAGGGAGCAACTTCTCTATGAAAGACTTAGGAGAGGCATCCTACATTCTAGGAATGAGGATCTATAGAGATAGATCTAGAAGGATGATCGGTCTAAGTCAGAGTACATACATTGATAAGGTTTTGCATCGTTTTGGTATGCAAAATGCAAAAAGGGGATATGTCCCCGTGTCTCATGGGATAACGATCTCTAAAGATCAGTGTCCGGAATCATTGGATGAAAAGGACCGCATGAGTAAGGTTCCACATGCCTCAGCAATTGGATCCATCATGTATGCAATGGTATGTACTCGCCCCGATGTTTCGTATGCTTTGAGCATGACGAGCAGATACCAGTCTAATCCAGGTGAAGGTCACTGGACGGTAGTCAAGAATATTCTAAAGTACCTGAAAAGGACTAAAGATTCATTCTTGGTGTATGGAGGAGAGGAGAAACTGGTTGTAAAAGGTTACACCGATGCAAGTTTCCAAACAGACAGAGATGATACTGTATCTCAGTCTGGTTTTGTGTTTTGTCAAAACGGAGGTACTGTAAGCTAGAAGAGTTCAAAGCAAGAAACAGTCGCTGATTCTACAATGGAAGCTGAGTACATTGCAGCTTGTGAAGCAGCAAAGGAAGATGTTTGGATTCGAAAAATTCATTACTGAATTGGGAGTGGTTCCATCGATCGCAGATCCCATAGACTTGTACTGCGATAATAATGGAGCCATTGCACAGGCTAAAGAACCTAGATCTCACTCCCGATCCAAAAATATACTCAGGAGATTTCACCTCATTCGAGAGATAAATGAAAGGGGTGATATACACATATATAAAGTGCATACAAATGATAACATTGCAGATCCACTGACCAAAGGCCTGTCGCAGCAGAAGCATGACGGTCACACTAGTTCCATGGGTATTAGATACATGGGTGATTAGCTCTAGTGCAAGTGGGAGATTGTTAGTGTAGGTGCCATAGAGGCAATACATTGTTTATTTTGATAAACCTTTATGTCATTTGATTATTAAATAAACGTATTTATTATGACTTTAATTACTGCGATATATATTTGTTAGCATAATAAATGTCCTTAGAATAATGATACACATTATATAGTTTAAGTACACAACTTGAATTTGAGATTATATAATATATCATATTCTTAAAGGTCCCTAGTCGAGTATTATTATATAGGACAATAATAATACATAATTAGACTAGTATGTTGTTTGACTGATAACCACATCTCATTGGTTATAAGTATGGAGATACTAAAGTCAATACATAGGTACATGTAAGGGTACATGGTACTGGACAGACCCACCGTGAAATTCTTCATGTTAATTAAGTCATAAGAAAGACTCACAGTGATAATGGTGTAATGATCATTTGACTTGAGATCATTATATTTCTATACGAGGATAATATACTTTGACTACATTAAAAGTTACCTTTGACCGGGTGATGATAAAAGTGGACATCGGGTATATTGTGAATCGTATGAGAAATATGAATGATAGATAAAGGATTTAACCCTCCTATAAATTAGGAGAGATATTATTGGCCTCTTGATTGAGTGAGACTATAAAATGCATGGTCGTGCTCAAATAATGATTTGTCTTAATAGTCTACTCATGGATCAAGTAAACCCGAATTAAATTATGAAGAGGATGACAATAAACATGCCTCGAGTTTAATCTATAATATTTGGTTAAAGGGATTATATTACACGGGAACATTAATCACAAAAGGTTTTATCGATTCACGATTTAATTATTGTTTAATTGGGTAGCAATGATGTATTACTAGATACCACTCATTGTTTATAATTTTATTGGAGAATAAAATTATTGCCAATTAAATAATAGGCTATAGGGTCACACACAAAGAGCACTTGAAGGAATTAGAATTCGAGTTAAAGGAGATTTTCTGCCAATAATAATTAAGTATGACTTAATTATTAATTAAATAATAGAAATTCGTTTTATTATTTAATACTAACCTACATGGGTTAGGTTTGCTATTATGGGCCTATTAACCAGCTCTTATAAATAGATAAGGAGGGGTTAAGACGTAGAGAAGGATTTTTGGGAAAAACCCTAGAGAAGGCAGAAACTAAGAACTCGAATCTAGAGGGAGGCTAGTACGTCCATTCAGCATAGAGGTGCTCGTGTGGATACCATAGAGGTGTTTTCCGAAAGGTAGACACAAGTCGTGAAAGCTAGGATCTCTGTTGAGTTCGTGAAAGTAAAGCTTTTATAGGTATATTCGTTTTCTCCATAATCTGCCCAGAATTATACATGGATCCTGGTTTTGGGTTTCGAAATTTTTGTTATATTTACTTTTATCCGCTGCGTTTTATGCCTCGGAACCCAACAGTCGGGACCTTTTTTCTCTTCGGCCTTTAGAGGTTGTCCTCTGGGGTTCGGCCATGGGCTGCTCCTCTTCAATTTGAAGGGCTTCTCGTGCTAACCTTTCCTCCAACTCGACCTCTTCGCGCCTGAGTCTTATGGCCTCTAAGCTTAACTCATCGGCCTTCTTCTGCAAGGCTCGTCTTTTCGCTCCCTGGGATCCTTCTGCTTCAGTGGCTTTTCCTTTCTCTTTCTGTTGCCTTATTTCTTCGGAAGTGGGAGTTTCTGCATTGAGATTTTCGGAATTCTCTGGTAACATGGTTCACAAAAGAAGCTTATACGTTCCCACAGATGACGCCAAATGTCAGGACACAATTTCTGCCTCGGGCACGCCTCGCTTTGGTATGTCAAGAACAGATTTCGATAGCTCCTGCAAAGAGAAGAGTGCGAGGGAATTACCTCCGATTCACCTCCGATGTGAGAATCAGTAAAATGTAGAGGGAACGTAAACGTAAAGCTTATGCGAACCTGTGTATTTCAGAGTGTGTGATCGTGTTTTTCACCTGATAAATGTGTCTATTTATATTGTGTTTATGAGTGGTACCGTTGGCGATACTCCTGATTCTCAGTTAAGGAGGGCAATAAATGATAAGGCATTACTTTGACAACGGTCGACGGTTTTCGTCATCCTTCGGCTGGGGGCTTCGGATGGGCCTGGTCCAATCTTACGTTGTTAACGGTCATAAGCCCTAAGGCCTACTGGATTTGGCCTCAAAAAGGCTTATTGAATCGGGCCCTCTAACAAGAAGTAAATTTTAAAAAGAAAATTAAAATCTAAAGGATATAATTAAAAAAGATTGTATTAGAATTGAATTTTAAAAAATAAATTATAATTTGAAAAAGATATAATTAAAAATTGTTGTATTAGAATTGATTTTTTTTACTAGTATTAAAAAAAATTCATATTTACTGTTTGGGCTATATCTTGAGATCTAGAAATCAGATTTGGATGATTTTATAATCCACGCAAATCTTATAAAATTATCTTTAATTTAGTGATGATTTAGTAATTATTATTCAAATGGAAACACTCAAAATATCAAGAGAAAATATAATTACGAATTTTTACATTAATCCTCTTTAATGTAGAAGTTTTACATTGATAATGCTATTCAATGTAAAAAAAAACCTAATTACATATGATTTAAATCATTGACATATATATTTTCGTATTTCAATATAAATACGTTTTTTAGTTTATAACATATTAAAATATTAAATATATTTTTATGCTAGATCCAACGGTTTTCATCTATTTATTTTAAGATCTTTGTCATACGGAGGACCAGACTACCGATTATCAAAGTTTTGGACAAAATCCCTCATACACTTATTATTAAAATTGTATTTTTGTTAGTAGAACTATATTCAAATAATTAAAAGGGTATTTTGATAATCAAAACGAATTATTCGTAGAATTCATAAATAAAATAGAATTTTCAACATAAAAAATCGTCAATTTTTTCTCTTTTTTGTTTCTACATAGATTTAATTAGAAAAAAAATATTAAACCATCACTAAATTAAAGATTATTTTGTTAATTTCACGTGGGCTGTAATCGTTCAAATCAAATTTTAAGAATTCAAGATAGAATACAAATATTAAATCGAACGTGTAAAATCTTATATATATATATATATAAGGGTTAAGTTCTATGGAGACCAGATTTTTAGTGGAGACCGGAGACCAAATATCAATCAAAACATTGTAAAAACTTATTCATTGAAAATGATGTTCTATGAAAATCACTATTTCATTTATTTCATTAAAAATCTTGAAAATCTTATATGTTTTACATGCAAATTTCATTAAAAATCTTGAAAATCATGTATGTTCTGCAAAAAAAATATTGCAGAACGTATTGTTCTCCAAAACATGTTCTGCTTGCATATCATATATGATTTTTAAGATTTTGAATGAAATAATAATGTTCATTGAACATTCTTTGCAAATATATATGTTTTGCACTGTTTCAAGTGCATAATGTATATGGTCTCCACGGTCTCCGCTCAAATGTTGGTCTCCATAGAACTTAATTCTAAGTTCTATGGAGACCAACATTTGATTGGAGACCGTGGAGACCATATACATTATGCACTCAAAACATTGCAAAACATATATATTTGCAAAGAATGTTCAATTAACATTATTATTTCATTCAAAATCTTAAAAATCATATATGATTTGCAAGCAGAACATGTTTTGAAGAACAATACGTTCTGCAATATTTTGTTTGCAGAACATACATGATTTTCAAGATTTTTAATGAAATTTGCATGTAAAACATATATGTTCTTCAAGATTTTCAATGAAATAAATGATATAGTGATTTTCATAAAACATGATTTTTAATAAATGAAATAAATGATATAGTGATTTTCATAAAACATGAAATAAATGATATAGTGATTTTCATAAAACATGATTTTCATTGGGCCTAATGTTTCTGTTTTTCGTTATTTGTTTAAATTTGTTAATTTTCCAAACAACTCGGGTTGGGTTAAAATTCAAACCCGCTCTTTAGCCCGGTCTTGCTTTATTTTTGAGTCCAACCCCGATTCTTTTCCTGATTGAAAAAAAGAATGGTTTTACGTCTTCTTGGATGGTGACAACTGGGACAATTACTTTCGGCCCAATTTCAATAAGGCCGAAGATGGTCCAATGAAAAATTTAAAGCTGGGGGTAGACGAGGAGGCTGTCATAGCTATTTTGACTTCATATAATTTGCACCACTGCACAAATTTAATCTTTGAGGGTTCACTTCAAGCCAACGGGCTTAGCAACTTTGGCCCAAATGGTAATCTAACTCTACACATCTATTGTTGTATGCATAATGGAACTGTCTTTTAATGCATTGTCTGATTTTTTACAGCTAAAGCCGATTTGGACGCCATCTTCAAAAGGAGGGAGGAAGCAGCCGATACTGGGGTTGTTGTGGAAAGACAGAGGTCCAAAAGACCTAGGAATGAGGAGGTCCAAGCGACCCAGAAACGGGTTCCAGCCTTTCTGCAGGATAAACCTGTTCCTCTTGAGGAAGACCTTACCCTTTTCACGGTGGGGTGGGGTCTATGCAACAGGGACACTGCAGTTGGGGACTCCAGAGCTGCAGCCGAGTGGTCTAGGAGTGTGGTGACTCCTCGAGACAGGGCTCACATTGTTGAGTCTTCCGATGACCTACAGATTGAGCTCCTTGGGGCTCAAGCCGTGGCCTCGGTATGTTCCTTCCCTTTATTTACAAGTTTTTACTTTCTTTCGGATTTGTTCTAATGCCTTAGCTTCGCAGATGAATGCCTATCTCCAGGTTGCTGTTCACAACCTTAAAAAGGTTCGTGCTGACATGACAATTGCCGAGAGGGATAGAGACAGATATTTTGCTTCTTCTGAGGAAAACTTTTCCCGTTTTAGGGAAGTTGAGAGAGAACTGGCAGAGGAAAAGGAGAGGAGTAGGAAGCTGCAGCTGGAAGTGCAACAGAATAAAGAACACATCATAGCTAACTACAAAGCTTCAAAGGAATTTGAAGACCTCTTGAACGCTGAGTATGATGCTAGCTTTCCTGCCACTTTTAAGGACTGTTGGGAGGAAATCATTACTGAGCTGAGTGGAAAAATTGAGGGGGTTTCGTTGGAGAGGTTTCCTGTTCCTCCCATGCCTGGTTTGGTGGTCCCTAATCAGGAGATTGCCACCGAGGCTCCTGTTGGAGAGGAATCTCAGCCTACCCAAGATCCTGTTTCATCTCCTGTAGACGACTCACAGCATCAGGATAACCAGACCGGTGCCACTTATATTGATAACTTAGACGATTAGATAGCCCTGCGTGGCTTATTTATGTATTCGTGTTTGTTCCCAACTTTTACCTCTCGGGGTTATCCGTGTTTAACTTAACTATATAAGCAGTTGTTTTGTCACTTACTTATTGTTTGTTTATCGTGCCTTTAGAGTTTTTCTTAGTACTTAACCAACAGGTTTGCACTATCTGGTGCTTTGGTACAACATTTGTTAATAAACAAAAAGAATGACTCATATTGAAAGCAAAAACGTACTTTATTAATAAGTGAACAAAAGATGTTGATAGAATGGGATCAACCCTTACATAGATACTCTACTTTCTACCAGGAGTCGATAGACTCCGGAATTGTTTCGTCGACCTTATTTCTACTTTTCCCTATGAATTACGTCTTACTCAGGACCTTTAAACATAGTAGATCTTGAGGTTTGCTGCATGCCATGTCCTAGGTACTTCCATTCCCTCCAGGGTTTCTAGCTGGTATGTTCCTCTACCTCGAACCGACTTGACTCGATACGGCCCTTCTCAATTTTGGGCAAGTTTTCCCTTTTGTCCAACTCCAGATGCTTCTATCTTTCTGAGCACAAGGTCTCCCTGTCGGAAGAACCTCTCCTTCACCCTTAGGTTATAATAGAAGGAAGCCTTTTTCTGATGTTCCACGTTTCTTGCATGAGCCTCGTCCCTTACCTCATCTATTAGATCCAGGGCTAATCTCATCCCTTCTTCATTGGTATCTTGTTCAAAGGCCTCGACCCGTGGAGATGCATGCATGATCTCTACGGGTACTACAGCTTCAGCCCTATAGGCTAGCATGAATGGGGTTTCTCCAGTAGTTACCTTACAAGTAGTTCGATACGCCAAAAGAATGGGTAGCAACTCATCCACCCAAGTGTTTCTCGAACGCTCTACTCTCTTCTTGAGTCCATCCAGGATTATTCGATTTGCAACCTCGGCCTGACCATTGGCTTGAGGATGGGCTACAGAGGTAAAACGAAGATCAATGCCATTTTCCTCACAGTAGTCTTTGAACTTCTTGTTATTGAACTTCAGCCCATTGTCCGTTACTAGGACTCGTGGGATTCCATACCGACACATAACATTCTCCCACAGGAATTGTGCGACTTGCTTAGTTGTAATCTTAGCCAAAGGTTTGGCTTCAATCCACTTAGTGAAGTAGTCAATGGCTACTATCAGGAACTTCGTTTGTGCGGTGGCCATAGGAAACGGTCCAAGGATATCCATTCCCCACATGGCAAATGGGATGGGGGAATTCACGGATGTCAACATCTCAGGTGGTTGCCTAACCACCGGGGCGTGCTTCTGGCATCGATCACACTTCTTCATATAGGCCTTGGCATCAGTCATCATTTCGGGCCAATAGAACCCAAGCCTTACAATCTTGTGAGCTGGGGCCCTGCCCCCCAAGTGCTGCCCATAGATTCCTTCATGAACCTCTTCAAGTGCTGACTTAGCTTCCTCAGGCCTTAGACATTTCAAGTACGGGATCACATAGGACTTCTTGAAAAGAATCCCTTCAATCAATGCATACCTTAATGCCCTTACGGATAATCTTCGTACCTCCAAGGCATTATTCGGGAGCCAGCCAGTCTCCAGGTGCATCTTGATTGGGTCTAACCAACATTCCATGGTACCAATGGGTGCCACCAACCTCGAATCTATGGTGGGGGTTCTTAGAACTTGGAAGTACACACTTCCCGAATAACTTTCTACCTCTGAGGAGGCAAACTGAGATAAGGAATCAGCCTTGGTGTTTTCCTCCCTAGGGATGTGTTCAATATGACATTCTTCAAATTGGGTCATCACTGCCTTCACAAGCCTCAAGTATTTGGCCATAGTTTCATCCTTAGCCTCAAACTCTCCATTCACTACAAAAAAAGTGCGTTTTTATGGCGGTCAAAACACGCTGTATAATGGCCAGAATCCGCTGCATAAAGGTATATACAGCGACCATACGGCGGTTCACGACTGCTGTATCCGCCACCGTAGTATATACGCTATTACAGCGGAACGCACCGCCTTATAAGCTATATACGTCGGTTGTAGTAGAAACGCTATATATACCTATATACAGCAGTATCGCTGTATAAGAGTATTCGGCGGTTGTTTGTAAAGTCGCCGTATAAACTTTATACAACGGCTTTCTAACAACGCGCAGTATATACTTATATACAGCAGACGTCTACTTCCCCCGTATAATGTATAAACTTTATACAACGGCTTTTCAACAACACGCAGTATGTACTTATATACTGCAGACGGCTACTTCCCTCGTATCATGTATATACAATGGCCTTTCAACAACGCGCAGTATATACTTATATACATCAAACGGCTACTTCCCCCGGATAATCTATACGTTGTAAATATTTTTGTTGCCCGATGTAATACGTCAAAATTTTATACTGCAATTTTGAATATTCAATTATAAATACAATTCTACTCTGATTTTCTTAAACGGAGAACAAAATTAAAATTACCAACTCACATTAAAAATACATTGTATTGCTTAAATAGTATCACAAATTACATCAATGTCCTAAAGTTGCAAATGTATTCTCAATATTCCGCAAATATCCTAAGTTGCAAACTGCCTAAACCCATCCAAGACTGACCTGCATATTGGAGCTAGGCGTAATCCGAGTGTACATTTATCAATCAAGCAGTGTCACGGTGGAGCTAGACATTATTCCGCCTATAAAATTAAAGACAATGATTTAGATGAACTGTAAAGTTAATCAAGAATACACCTCCCTAGCTAGCAGTTAAACATAGTATTCCAAACATAATAAAGTCATACACAAGATGAAATGTACCTGCTCTTAAGAACTGGTATACTATCATCACTTTCTCGAGGCAAGTTTACATCAACTTCCATGACCGCTACTCCTTCACGCACCCAAGAAAATTCTGTATCAGTTTGATTGTCATCAAAATCTTGTTTTTCAAATGGCACAATCTAGGGTACAATTATTGAAATTGTAGAACTTTCAGTTGAATAGACATCAAAGTTATCCCGCGCCGTCATTTTCATTACCACGTTCCAATCTGTCTCCAAAGGATCTTGTATGTACCATACTTGTTGGGCCTGTGTTGCTAAAATAAAAGGTTCATCAATCACCCTATTATCTTTATACAGTGTATGCTTAAAATTCACAAGTGTAAACTTGAATTCATCTTTCATCATCCCTGTGCGGTTGTCTATCCAATTACATCTGGACAACACAAACTTCATCGAGCTACTGTAGCGTATCTCAATAATATCAGTCACTTCCCCGTAAAAATTAACATCTCCAATAACTGGATTGGTATCCTTACTGCTAGCGTAACTAGGAACACTCGCTTTTAACATTACTCCACTATTTTGGCTTTTTCTTCTTAAGTCAACATCCTTAATTTTAAAACGAAACCCATTGATAATATATCCCTTGTACGTCTTGGCATCCATATGAGGTCATAAGGCCAATAATTTTATATCTTCTGATAAGTTTTCTTTCGTCCCACACACCTTTGTAGAATTGTCACAAATAAATATATGTTAGTGAAAGATCACAAATATATTAGAAGCAAGCAACTAGCCTAAAATTCATTTAACATCACTTACATAATCTTTGAACCAGCTATCAAATTTTTCATTATGCTCTGCTTGAATTCGACGTCCTTGATTTCTGGGCATTGTCTTTTTTAGAAAATCAAGGTGCTTTCTGCTAACAATATACATAAGAGTAGGCATAGTAAGATATACATATATACATAAACATATATAACAGAATCGTTAGATTAAACATATTTTACTTACTGCAAGTATGGCTGAACTGCATCGGTGTTGAATAACACGTATCTATGAGCTTGTGTTCTTGTAACAAAATTTAAAGCAATCTCAGTAGCCTTTCCCATGCCACGGCCAACATCAGTGTCAACATCATCATTACGACCTGGACGATTACTCTTTGTCTCTACATCATCCAAATATCTTGCACAAAATGTCATGCATTCTTCAGCAATATAAGCATTAGCAATTGAAGCTTCTGGGTAAGCACGATTGCGCACATACTGTTTTAAAGATAATAGATATCTTTCAATAGGGTACATCCACCTAAATATTACTGCACCCAAAATCAGTGCCTCTTCCGCTAAATGAACAGGTAAATGTTCCATGGCATCAAAGAAAGAAGGGAAGAATATCTTCTCAAGATAACAAAGTGTCAAAGGTATCTGATCCTGAAGCCCTTTCAAATCTTCTACGGTATTTGTTTTTTAGCACAATTGCCTAAAAAAATTAGCCAGCTCAATGAGAGCTTTTACAACAACTTTTGGCAATGTCTTCCGAGCAGCTATAGGAAGCAATTGTTGCAATAAAATGTGGTTGTCATGACTTTTTAACCCCCAAATAGTCCTCTCCTTCATTTGGACACAACGCGAAATATTTGATGAATATCCATCAGGTACTTTGATTTGTTTCAACACCTTTAAAAATATCTCTTTCTGCTTCTTATTCATTGTAAATTGAGCAGGAGGTAAGATGATTTTTTTAGGCTGCAATGGTTGAGGATGTAATGGCTTTTGAATATTCAAATCCTCAAGGTCATATCTGGACTTCAAATTGTCCTTGGATTTCGAAGTGTTTAAGAATGTACCCAACAGGTTGTCACACACATTCTTTTCTATGTGCATAACGTCAAGAACGTGACGGATGAGATGATGTTGCCAATATGGTAATTCAAAGAAAATGCTATTTTTTTCCAATTGTGGGGTGTCTTCGGGATCTTCCTTTTCTCTAATTTTGCTTGATGCTTCTCCTTTTGTTCTCTTTTTCTCTTTCCAAGGACATCTTCTACTTTGTATAAAGTTTCAATCTCTTCCACTTGTTTTAGAATTTCATCACCTGACAAAAACCCGGGCTTCATTCTCACTTCCCAATTTCCATCAAAGGAGTGCTTGCCTTTTCGAAATGCATGATTAATCTTTAAAAAACGTCGATGCCCAATATAACTCCATTTCCGACTATTCTTTAACCATTGAGCCTGTGGTCTCTTATTACACGTTGGACATGCAAACTCGCCTTTAGTACTCCATCCTGACAAATCTGCGTAGCCTGGAAAATCATTTATCGTCCACATTAAAGATGAATGTAATGTAAACATCTCATTCTTGGAAGCATCTTAAGTACGAACACCAGTCTCCCATAAATCTTTTAACTCTTCTATCAAAGGTTGTAAATAAATATCAATCTTCATACCGGGTTCTTTAGGACCTTGTGTGAGCACAGACAAAATAAAGTTTGTTTGTTTCATGCAGACCCATGGTGGTAAGTTATATGGAATAAGTACAACGGGCCATGTACTATGCGAACCTGACATGTTCCTAAATGGGTTGAACCCGTCAGATGCCAGTCCAAGCCTCACATTGCGAGGTTCAGCTGCGAAAGTCGGAAATACCTTGTCAAAATGTTTCCAAGCTTCAGAATCAGCCGGGTGCCTAAGTACACCATCATCAGTTCTTTTATCTGAGTGCCATGTCATGAGTGAGGCTGTTTTGGATGACCAGTACAACTTTTGTAGTCTTGGCTTCAAAGGAAAATACCACATCTTTTTTACAGCTACTTTATTAACTTTACCACCATCCGTTTCTTTATACCTTGAAGCACCACAAAGCGTGCACTTATCTAGTTTCTCGGTTTCATTTCTGAACAACATGCAATGATTAACACAAGCATCCCAAGTCTTGTAACTGAATCCCAAGTCACCAGTCATCTTATTGGCACCATTAAAAGAATTTGGTATTTTTGCAGATTTTGGCATTGCACGCTTTAAAAGCTTTAATAATTCTGTGAAAGACTTATTGGACCATCTTGAGATAGCCTTGAGGTGCAACAGTTCCACAATAAAAGACAGTGTTGTGAATTCTTCGCACCCTTCCCACAACTGACTCTCAGCATCTTTTAAGAGTTCAAGAAATTTAGTAGTAGCCTCGTCAGATTGTACCACCTCATCAATCTCACGTGGTCGATCGTGGGTTCCCAAGACTTCTTCTACTAGTTGTCTCATATTTGTGGCCACATTTCTATCTCCCATAACATCACTATCTTCATATTTGCCTTCTTCTTTATATTGATTTTGGGTGGACTGTAAGTGGATGTATTCTTCCCCATGAAAAGTCCAATTCTTGTACCATTTTTCAAAACCCACATTTACACAATGCTCTTTGACTGTTACTCGATCTCTATAGTAACGATTTGAACATTTCTTACACGGACAAAGAATTTCCTTTGTTCCAGGTGGTCTATTTGAGAAAGCAAATTTGATGAATTTTTCTATCCCGCTTACATAACCATCAGAAGCTCTATTAACCAAGTCAATCCAATCTTTATTTATAATTGACAAACTCATCCTACGAATAACATATATAAGAACATAAATTGCAGGAACATAAAATCCCCAAATCTTTAATTAGGGTTTATAAATTGCAGGAACATAAAACATAACAACCTCAAATTAAACAGAGATATGAGTGTAGTGAGTTTGTTTACCTGTAGAGAGATGAGATGCTGGAGATGAGATACTGGAGATGAGATGCTGGAGATGAGATACTGGAGATGTGAGTTTGTTTGAGAGAAATGAAAATTAGAAGAGAAAAGCGGGATATTTACAAAAATTGGTGAAATTTTGTGCGGGAAATAAGTAGTTCCTTATACAGCGGATTATGATTAAACCGCCGTTTATAATATAAAAAAAAAATAAAAGAAACCATTTTGATTTTGACTCATGAGTTGTGAATAAAATCATTGAATCAATTCTTTAAGCAAAAGTGATGTTTTTATTTTTGAAATGAAGCGTTCGTAAAATTAAATGTAGTTATTTTATAGAGTTCATTTGAGGCCTTTTAACACATTGAATATAAGTTATATGCCTAAAGTCTTCTACTTGATGGTCTGAGGTTTTAAGTTACTAAATTTGATTAATTACAAAATCCACACGCAACTGATGATGCAAGAGTTAGAACTCAATCCATGTTGAAACATGAACAATTATTCCAAACCATCCACCAAAGTCATACTTTCATTTCTAGAAAAGTTTCAGTTCTAGATTATAAACCACTACTAATATCCTATACAATTACACATCCAAAACTATATAATTATTCAAATTTAAGAGAGATAAGACAATATGACATATTTTAGCTAATGCACCGTTTTCCAAGTTAGGCCCATAACAAAGTTGTCCAAAACCACCATCAATCAGATTTAAATCAATCTAGTAGACTCATGCTTTTGATTGATTTTCTGCATGCATTTTTAGAGCATTCTTCTGAACTCACAACAGTTCGGCAATAAATAAAAATAACCACATTACATGTTTTTCAGTAAAACTTAGAAATGTCCTTGAGAGCATTGATCTGCTCTTCTCCCATTGTAGACATCACACTCACAACCAAGTCTTTCCCATCAGCAAAACCATCCTTAATCTGTCCATATAGCAAAACAAAAGAACTATCAACAGTACATCCATAAACAAATAATATCAAGAAGGGCAAACAAAGGAACACCATATGATAAAAAACAATACAACTACCATCCTAAATTATTTAACATGTAACTACCATCTTGTAAGACAATAAAAATAGACTAAGGTAATTAAAATACTTACTAACCTACTGAACTTTGGAGCTGCGACTGGAGTTGGGAAAATATTTCTTTCTTGAAAGCTTCCATTTCTAATTTGTGTGCCTCACGCTCAGCCTGGATGCGTGCATCCATTTCATTTTTAAATGCCTCACGTTCTTCTTGTATACGTGCCTCCATTTCTTGCTTTTGTAATTCCATCTTTTCTTCGAATTCTGCACGAACATTTTCTCCAACACTAGCACCATTCCTCCGACCATATATCATTGTTGGTGTAATACTGCGTCCCATACACCTCATCCGACCATGTTTATCTGGGCCAAAAATATCAACAAACAATTTTTCACGCGCAGCTGGATCTTGTTGAAGATCTTCTGGCATATCACCTACAGCAAGTTTAATATTTTCCTGTACAGATACGTTCACTTTGTCAAACTGAATTGCCAAGCAATAAATATTACACGTAGATCTTATTAATGCATTTAAAAGAATTTAATTTAAAAGGAAATTGTACAAGCATTTTCTTAGTTGCTTCATCCTTAGAAGCAGCACGAGAAGCCATGTACACAGTGAGTCGATCTGTCGACTTCCCCTCATCAGACAACTTGTACATACAAATTTTAAAACAAAAAAAATCAGCATATTACACAATCATTTTACCCTTTATAAAAAATAGACAAAAAATAAGGTTGATATATGTTTAGTGTTTACCCAAAGGCTTGAAATAAATCTCTGGATACAATTGTTATTCAAAAGAGATAGAATTGTTAATCAAATACCTGCTGTTTAAGAATCGGTAGTGGCTTCTTTCCAGTTGATTGCCAGAAATTTTGTTTTGCAACATTTTTTTTATTAACTTCCGCACGTTTCTATGCAAGACAAATCATAAACATCAAGATTAATAGGAGTTGTAAAAAGCAAACCAACTGGACATATGTAAAACTAAAAAAAATTCAGATACCTGAACTTTTTCAGAGTTCCACATAGCTATAAGTGCCCTCCATTGTTCTGCAATAACTCCATCTGGACAATTTGCCAGCCTTTTTTCATTGCTATCAAATGCATAATACCCGTTTTTCTTAACACGACCCTTCCAGTCTCTCCATGATCGAGCCATGCCATCAATGCACACTTTTTTCGATTCAGGTGGTAAATTTGCGTTATCCTATATTTATTAGAGCAGAAAAAGTGTTTTTATACAGTTTAGGTAAATGGGAGAAATAATACTTAACAAGGCTTTGTGATAACATAAATGGAAGCTAATCTACAGAAATAAAAAAAAATCAAATATATGTATATATTTGTTACGTGAATTTCAACCCACACTCTTTCTATAGCTGCGAGATCCATGTTTTTCCATGTTTTAGTTAGCGGAAATGAATGTCCATCTTTCATAAAAAATCCGATCTGAGTTCCGAATTCTTTATAGTCACCTCCACATGCTTGCCAATTATCATTAACTACAATTTTCAGCTTATTTTTTGCCCCACTGAGGTGTTTTTTTTGCAAGACCTCTGGCTCTTTTAGCGGGACGTTCATTACCCTCAGCTTCATTTTAAGAATTCTGGGCATTGTTTGAAGTGTCCTTATTACCCTGCTCATCATCTTGCTCAACAAACATTTCTTCATTGACTTGATTTTGTTGTACCATTGTCGCTTGTTTTTTTTCTTGATCTCATGTTTACAAATCCACCCATAGTCGATGATCTCGTTTTTTTTTCCTGAATGTATTAACCAATTAGCTAATCTCAAAGTTACAGTAATATGAAGTACTAAATAGTTATATTACTAGAAATTACAAATTATACTAACTTACTTTTTGAGTAACTATTTGTTCTTCATCATTGTCATTTTCATCACCGCATTCATGTTCATAATCTGAACAACAAGATTCTTGGTCGGCAATTTTCTCACTGCCATTCAACTTTGCATCGAAAATTGCTTTATTTGCTAAACAGTTCTTAAAACCCGTTGCCTGCAATTTTCTTTATTAGATGCTAATATCTTTAGCCTCTCTTCTTCATATTTTGTAAGCTTAGGAGCTTTATTTGGTTCACAGTTGGCCCTTTTTTCCATCTACAAAACAAATACAAATAAATATCAGGGGATAAATAAAACTTAAAATGCCAAAAAAATAAAACTTATAATGCAAAAATATTAAAACTTAAAATGCAAAAAAAATAAAACTTAAATGCCAAAAAAAATATAACTTAAAATGAAAATTAAATTCAGGGACTTGCATTATTTTTCTCCGTCGCACTTGCATTATTTTTCTCATTCCCACTTGCATTACTTTTTTCCTTCGCACTTGCATTATTTTTCTCCTTCGCACTTGCATTACTTTTCTCCTTCGCACTTGCATTATTTTTCACCTTCCCAATTGCATTCTTTTTCTCCCTTACTTATTTTTCAAGATTTTGAATTGTCACAAGCTTCATCTTCAACTGAAAATCTTTACCTGCAATTCATTTTGGATAAGATTACAACAATAAAAGTAATATCATTACTCAAATTCATTTTACAATATAAGAAATATAGACAACTAAGTTTTACCTTCAAAATAAGTGGTCCTTGGTCTTACGATTACATGGGGTTGCACCTTCTTTGCAGGCTCAATTGCTTTGTCAACAACATTGTCAATATAGAGATCTAAGAAGGAACCTTCTTTTAACCCTTCTACAAGACCACACAAATCTGCATCATTAGAGAGTAATTTCCAACCACTACCATCTCCTTTCTTCACATAGACTCCTCCAATTTCAGTGTATCCAACATCATCTTTCACATACTCCATAAGTGCTGTATATGAAAACATGTCAGCGTTTATAGGTGTAGGAATCTTGGTACATGTTCCTTGTGAATACTTAGTTTTTTTAAATTCTCCCTTGTGGTAGAACCTGAGAAAAAATAACTTGTCTGCCATATCCTGAAATTAAAAATATATTAGTCCCCAAATTCTGCTAGTATAAGCAAGTAACAAGTAAAAGGGCAATATCGTTAAAAAAATCAAAATTTATCAAGAAATCAAGTAACTAGTAAAAGAAATATGCATAGCACTTAATGTAAAAATAGAGCACAAATGCTTATAAAAAACCATAGCATAATTAAAAGTTATTTACATAAATTCATAAACGCATCAAAAATAGTTCAATGTCAGAACTACCAATCTGTTTTAGGGTGTGACCCATTTTTATTATCAGAACTACGAACAACATTTCCATCATCCCCAATTGAACTACAATATGTAAAGATTGGGGTTTTATACAAAGATTGTATCTTTTTCACAAAATGAGATCCAAGCTTCAATCTTTTTAGCATAACTCTTATTGGATAATTAGAAAAATTCAAAAGCTAAGCAAACAACAGATTTTTCATTACACAGACATAAACTTTTTAGGGTTATAAGCAATTGAGTTATTGTGTGTGTATATGTATGTATGTATGTATATGTGCATATACAGTCCAAAACTGAATGAGTAGAGCAAAATGAAAAGCTCTAACTTGAGAAGAACACTCTATAACACAAACTTGCAAACACTAATTAACACTCGATTTGGACGAACATAAACACTAATTAACAAATACAAACATAAACACAAACTTGCAAACACTAATTAACACTCGATTTGGACGAACATAAACACTAATTAACAAATACAAACATAAACACAAACTTGAAAACACTAATTAACACTCGATTTGGACGAACATAAACACTAATTAGCAAATACAAACATAAACACAAACTTGAAAACACTAATTAACACTCGATTTGGACGAACATAAACACTAATTAGCAAACTTTAAAAACACAAACTATACAAACACAAAGACTGCGTATTAGCAAAGGAAGCGTACCTGGAGATCGGAGCTTTTAATCGGTGAACAAAGACTGGAGATCGGTCAACAAGCGTATTAGCTAGGGTTCATGGGGAGAGAGTTGAGGAAATGGGGGAAGTTTTTTGGGAGAAGTGTTTTTATGTTTTTACACAAAAAACACAAAATAAGACCGCGGTAGTATTATTTTTAATTTTTGATTTTTTTTAATTAAGCTGATAAAGAAGAGGCGGGGATCTGAAATTGGCAAGGGTGGGAATTTTTGATAAGTACAAAAATTTACTAGGGCGGGGATAGAAAAGTATGTTTTTAACTTATACAGCGGTAGTATATGCAGCGGCAGGCACATAAACCACCGTATATAATAATATATACAACGTCAGTTATTATAGCGCTGTATATATCAACTTTAATACAGCGGAATGTCTTTGACCGCTGATTTTACTAACTTTTATACAGCTGTCTTATTATGGGCGCTGTATATAGATCTAATACAGCGGTTTTAGATGACCCGCCGTATAGAGGCGCTGTATAAAGCCACTTTTTTTGTAGTGATTGACCTGTGCCACCACTAGTCTTGAGTCTCCACATACCTTCAAATTCTTAACCCTCAGGGCTCCTTCTAGTCCGAGTCTTGCTATCAGAGCTTCGTACTCCGCCTCATTGTTCGTTGTTGGAAAGTCCAACTTTAGGGCATATTCAATTATGAATCCTTCGGGACTTTGAAGGACAAGCCCCGCACCACTTGCTTTTGTTTTTGATGCCCCATCAAAATAGAGCATCCAATATTCCTTCACGGATTCTTCATTCTCCTTTATCAGCTCATGGCCTTCCTGGCCTTCCTGAGGTATATCCTGCCCCCCGACTTCTTGGTTGTCAATGGTGCATTCAACCACGAAGTTAGCTAGTGCTTGTGCTTTGATGGTCGTCATTGGCTTGTATCTGATGTCAAATTATCCTAGCTCAATTTCCCACTTAATGAGCCTACCACTGGCTTTTGGGCTATGCAAAATATTTCTTAGGGGTTGTTCAGTAAGAACCTCAATCTTATGTGCCTGCAAGTATGGCCGTAGTTTCCTTGAGGCAGTCACCAGTGCCAAGGCAAACTTCTCAATGGTGGAGTAATTCAACTCTGCTCCATGCAAAACCTTGCTCACATAGTATATGGGTTTCTGAACCTTAGCTTCCTCCTTCACAAGCACGGCACTCACTGCCTGATTTGATACCGCGAAATACATGTAAAGGATCTCTCCTTCATTTGGCTTAGCCAACAACGGGGCCTCACTCATGTACTTCTTCAACTGCTCAAAAGCCTCTTGGCTTTCTTCGGTCCACTCAAAGTTCTTTACCTTCTTCAAAGTTTTGAAAAATGGCAAACACTTATCCCTGGATTTGGAGACAAATCTCCCCAATGCCACAATTCTTCCAGTCAATCTTTGAACGTCCCTTATGGAACGTGGTGGTTCCATATCCAGGATTGCTTTGATCTTGTCGGGGTTGGCCTCGATACCTCATTTCGAAACCATGAGACCCAAGAACTTCCCTGACCCAACGCCAAAGGCGCACTTGGCCGGATTCAACATCATTTTATGGTGCCGTAGCACCTCAAACGCCTCACGCAAATGCTCAATGTGATCTGCCTTGTATAGGCTCTTCACCAACATATCGTCTACATAGACTTCCATTGTCTTCCCAATGAGATGGGCAAAAATTTTGTTTACCAACCTTTGATAGGTGGCACCTGCAATGTTCAAACCAAAAGCCATAACTATGTAACAATATACACCAAAATCAGTGATGAATGATACCTTAGGAATGTCGTCCTTATGCATCTTGATCTGGTTATATCCGCTAAAGCCGTCCATGAAACTTAGCTGTGGCATCTATCAACGTATCAATCCGTGGCAGAGGGAAATAATCCTTTGGACATGCGTCGTTCAGATCAGTGAAGTCTATACACATCCTCCACTTTCCATTAGCCTTCTTAACCATTACCGGGTTTGCCAGCCATTCCGGGAATTGTATTTCCTCTATAAACCCCGCCTCCAAAAGCTTATCAACCTCCTGTTTTATAGCCTCTTGCCTCTCAGGTGCAAAATTTCTCTTCTTCTATTTCACCGTCTTCCTCTCTGGATCCACATTCAAGTTATGGGTTATCAGTTGGGGATCTATCCCTGGCATGTCAGCCGCCGTCCATTCGAACACATCATTGTTTTCTTGTAAAAAAGTGATCAACTTGCCTCGCAAGGGCTCCTTCAATGATGCCCCAACATATGTGACCTTTTCGGGGTCTCCTAGGTCCAGGGGTATGGGAGTCAGATCCTCAGCGGGTTTCCCCCTTCGCTCCTCATCATCACGATTATCCATATCTTCAATTGGGAGGACTTGCCCCCTAATTCCATCAGGCCTCAGGGCCGCTACATAACAACTTCTAGCCATCTTCTGGTCTCCCCACTCTTCACCTACTCTGTTCCTAGTTGGAAACTTAATCTTCAAGTGATACGTAGAGGCTACGGCCTTAAATGCATGAAGACTTGTCCTCCCAATGATGGCATTGTAGGTTGACGTGGCCTTAATGACCAGAAAATTCAGCATTTTAGTGGCCTCTCTTGGTTCTTGGCCTATGGTCATGGGTAACTGAATGGTGCCTTCTACCTTCGACTCAACTCCATTGAACCCGTATATTGGCATATTAGATGGTGTCAACTGAGACTCGCTATAGCCCATCGTCAAGAATGCATCAGGGAAGAGGATATCCACTGAAGCTCCATTGTCTATCAGGACTCGCTTAACTTGAGAGTTGCCTATCACGGGTGAGATGACTAGTGGGTCATCATGGGGGAACTTCACCCCTTCCAAGTCTGAGTCATCGAATCCAATTACTACCTCTGTCTTGGCACGCTTCAGTGCTTCTCCTACGATGTGCATCACCTCACGGATGTAGGCTTTCCTTGAATTCCTGCTTGATCCAGCCGCTGTCGGCCCTCCGAATATCATGTTTATAACCGGCCCTCGGGGCTGGGGATTATGATCGCGATCATCGTCCCTTCGATCATAGTCTCGCCTAGGATTCGGGCGATCTATGTCCTTACAAAACTTGCTTAGTTTTCCCCTTCGGACTAAGAACTCAATTTCGTCCTTCAACTGTCTACAATCATCGGTGTTGTGCCCCACATCCTTGTGGTATCTGCAGTACAAATCCTTGTTTCTTTTCTCGGGATCTGTCCTAAGTGGCTTCGGCCATCGCAGGTCACAATCCCTCTCAATCTCCATCAGAATTTGGCTTCGCGGAGCGTTCAACCGTGAATACTCAGTGAACCTTTGCCCCGGGTTGTTCTTTGGGGTTGGATCAGAATCTCTGCCCATCCGCGGATGCTTATCCTTTCCATCATATTCTTGTTTAGCATTTCGCTTCTTCGAGCTATCATTACTCCCACCATTTGTAGGTGTGTTTCCCTTTCGCATGCTATCTTCAGCCTTGATATACTTGCTCGCCCTCTACTGTAGATCAATCATGTTTTCTGGAGGGTACTTAGCCAATGACATCCTAAAGAAATCATTGCTCGTTCCGTGTTGCAGGGCTACCATGGCTACCTTGTTATCCAAATCAGTAATGTTAAGAGTCTCCTTTGTGAACCGCTTAACATAGTCCCTCAGATTTTCGTTCTTCCCTTGTGTGACTTGCATAAGAGATGAAGAACTCTTCTCATGTATTCTTCCACTGACAAATTGGCTAGTGAAGGTCGTGCTTAGCTCTTTAAAAGATCCAATAGAGTTTCGTGGCAAATGTGAGTACCAGCGTTGCGCCATGCCTGCCAAGGTTTGAGGGAATGCCCTACACTTCAGGGCATCGCTTACCATTTGCAGCAGCAACACATTCGAAAACGTCCTCACATGGATATAGGGGTCTCCTGTACCATCATATGTCTTGATGGTCGGCATCTTGAACTGTCGAGAGATGTGTTCATTCATTACTTCATCCGTAAAGGAGGGTGCGGGGATCTCCCAACGCCATAAGTTAATTTTTAGTATGTCTGAATGACAAATTTTACAATTTTTAAACAAAATATTAAACTCATTTATAAAAAATATCATCATTTTTATTCCATATATCCAATCCTAAACACTTATTTTGCTCGTAGATAACTTTATAATTTTATTATATTATGTAATATAGCATGCACTTAATTTTTACAATTTGTTTTATCTCAAACTAATTTAATAAAACGTTTATATTCATTTATGTGCCAACTAATAATAGAAAAATTGTAGCATCCGATAATGGAAGAAATAAATATCATTAATAACATTTAAGAAAGAAGTGATTGTGAAATACGACAAATTTCTAATTAATAATAATAATAATAATAATAATAATAATAATAATAATAATAATAATCAAATACAGTAAAACCTCTATAAATTACACTACAAGAAAAAGGGGTCATTAGCGACCGTATCAAATACGACCGTCAAGAGTTGGTTGATTTTGATACTTATTTCCAACCGATTATAACCAACCAGTCAGATTGGTCGTAATTGAGATCAAAACCAACCAAGTACCGACTAATCATTGGTCGGTTATACCTTTCATTTCCAACCGACTAAAACCAACAGATACGTCGGTTGGAAATACCATCAAAATCAACCGAATTTCGGTTGGTTATGTATTCAGTAGGTCCCACCGTACGTCCAGCAGCCATATAGGAGTCCACGTCATTTTTAAAACCGACTGAATTCGGTTGGAAATAATATAGTTGGAAATGTTAACAAACATAACCAACCGAATTCAGTTGTAAAATGGTTGGTTGGAAATGCTTGTTAAGTGCATTTAATGCCCTCACCAATATTTTAATGTGGTGTCGCAACATAATTGGTCGAAAAATAGAGCTATCACGTTGAAGGACAAAAACGACCATTGCAAAACCGACCATTAGGGTTCAAAATTGGTTGATTATGACCTCTAAAGCGATCGATCATAAGTGACCCTTATCGTCTATAACCAACCGAATTTATGATAAATTTTTTTAAGAATTAATTCGAGTTTAATTAATAAAAAATATCTGAATTTCGAAGTTATTTCTGCACCAAATCTGATTATGGGTTTAGAAAGGTGATGATGAGAGCTTCGATTTGGTTATAAGAACGTTTCAAACGGAGCCCGATAACGTCTCCAAATTCCAGTTTGATTTTGAAGAACGCGAAGAACATTCAAGAACTCAATTCAAAAATCAAACAACTTTTTGATCATGTTATTGAACTCCAAATTCAACATATGATATATGAAATTGATCAGGAGAAAATAATCTACAACATGGACGCATCAAATCACTCAAACAACTTCAATCGCAAAAATTCATGTTTTAACCATAATTAAATTCGAATTTTAAAAATTAATAACAAATAATCGATGATACCTACACTTGACTTGATTGTACAGGAATGAAGTATTGGTCGAGAGCTTCGATTCAACTATTTTTACGTCTCAATCGAATTTCGGTAACGCATTCAAATTTTCGCTTAATTATGAAGAACACAACTCATTAATCAAAAACCCTAAACCCTAAACCAAAAACCCTAACCCTAAACAAAAAACCCTAACCCCTAAATATTTTTCGATGATCCAACCGTACAGATAATGTTATGTACTGATTTTAGTGATGTGTAAAAAAATTTAGATAAAAACAAATCATTCTTGTATGATATTTTAATGGTCAACTGTCAAAGTACAACTTGGTCAAACTAGTATAATATTGAAATAATATTTTTTTTAGAATTTTTTCGACGATCCAACTGTACGGATGTCACTACAAGAAACAGAGCTATTTCCGACCGTTCTATTTCCGACCGTTATAAGAAAACCGACCGTTGTCGTTTTACAGGAGATAAAACCGACCGATTGTAAAAATGGTCGGTTTAATTATAAAACCGACCATTAAACCCGACCAGTGTGGGCCATACGAGAGACATTGATACTAAATAATTGACTGACGTGCCACGTCATACTAACCCGGCCAATAAAACTGACCATATGTTTTGGCCTTACCACGTCATCCTAAACCGACCAATAAAACCGACCATATGTTTTGGTCGGATTAAACCTGCATTGAATGCTACCACCAACCTCTGGACCGTTGTGGACCTCTGCACCGAAAGTTTAATATTATTATAATAAAACCGACCGTTGTGGTCGGTTTTATTACTGGCCTTATTCTATCTATACGCCCCCTTTCTCTTGTCTTTTTCCTTTGTTTTTTCTTAACTTCTTCCTCTTCATTTATTGTATATCAATTTCTCTTCATTTATTGTATGGTTGGGGAGAAAATTTTTGTAAGGTGAAGATCTTGAAGAATATTGAAAGATCATTAATGGTATGTCATTAATTCATGTTTATATTTGTTTTGTTTTAATATTTGTTCAATTTGTGAATATAATATACATGTTTATACATACTATATTTGTGAATATATACATACAATATGTTCTTTATTCTTTGTTTGTGAAGAGAAATTGATTTTTGTAGTAACATGAGCTTGCATTTTTATTTAATTTATATTAATTGTGTGAAATGTGAATATGTATTTTTGTTGATTTGTAGTTATGTGAAAAATGCATTATGAAATTGACAAAACATGTGGAAAATGTAGCTTTTTTGGTACAAATCGTTGTTTCTTACCCGAAGATGATCCTCTCCGTCTTCCAAGTACTAAGTTTCCAAGTGAAGAAAAAAGGGTGTTTGTTGGTCGCTCAAGTGGTGAGTCTTTGAAGAATTTTTGTGAAAATTTAGAATTTCCACCACCCGGAAGAGAAAACAAAAATAAGAAAAGTCTCGGTTTCGGAGTTGATCACAATTGGATGCACTTTTCAATGTTTTTTGAGTTGCCATATTGGTCATCACTTTCGATGCGTCATTGTATCGATGTCATGCACACCGAAAAAAATGTGTTTGACAATATTTTTTATACTATCATCAATGATACAAACAAGACGAAGGATCACAAGAAGGCAAGGATCGATTGCAAGTTGATGAATGTTTTGCCCGAGTTGTGGATCGAAGGTGGAAAAAAGCCAAAAGCACCTTTTACACTCACAAAAAAACAACGAAAACTCATGTGTGATTGGTTTCATTCATTGTCACTTCCGGATGGTTATGCATCAAATATAGGCCGTTGTTGTAAAGAGAATTGTACGTTTTCGGGGTTCAAATCACATGATTGTCATATTATCATGCAAAAGTTGTTGCCGCATGCGATTCGTGAGCTTCTACCTCAATATATTGTTGATGCACTATCTTCGCTTTCAAATTTCTTTCATGACATTTGCTCTTCTACCTTAATCCGAGATGATTTAAAAATTTTGGAAAAGTCTATAGTCCGAACGATGCTCGTGCTAGAAACATTTTTTCCACCAAGTTTTTTTGATTCAATGGAGCACTTGGTACTACACCTGGCCGAAGAATGTAGGTTAGGAGGCCCCGTTAATTATCGTTGGATGTATTTTGTTGAGAGAATGATGGGATATATGAAGCATAAGGTTCGTAATAAGGCAAGGGTTGAAGGTTCAATTGCAGAACGTTATATAGAAGAGGAGATGTTGAATTTCTTCTCATTCTACTTTGATTCTAAATCCGTCACGGTTCATAATCAATTACGGCGTAACGAGGTTGTGTGTGGCACAAATGACAAAAATGAACTCGAAGTGTTCATATATCCTATTAGTACCACGGGAAAGCACAAAAATGCATATTTGACGGATGAAGAACGATTACTTGCGGACGAATATGTTTTCATGAACTCACCAGAAGTTCAACCTTACATACTAGAGTATGAAACTCACGTGAAAGAAGAACAACCAAACACAACACCGGAAGAATTGGAGAGATTGTTAAAAACCGAATTTAAATCATGGTTTCACACAAAGGTTGAGAACGATGATGTGAACGGTCCGCGTTTTAGATCCTTACTTTTGGGACCAGCAAAATTGGCAATGTTTTATGAAATTTGTACCGTTAATGGCTACAAATTTCATACTAAATCTTCTTCAAGTGGTAGTTCGGGAGTTATGGTGAAATGTAGTTCACATAATAATGTCTTAAATGATTATTATGGTCAATTGCAGAAAATCATCAAACTTATTTATCAAGGTGGAAAACAAGTTTACTTATTCAAATATGATTGGTTCGATAGTGCCGGATCTGGTGTGCGGATTGACCGCAATCGTGTTATTACAGTTGATGTAAATTCACGATTACAATCAAATGAGACATTTATCTTGGCTAGTCAAGCTAGTCAAGTGTATTATGCTCCTAGTGTGTTGTATCCACAAGGTAACATATATACGGTTATTACAAGTAAAAGTCGTCCATTTGATGAATCGATAAATTCATGTAGAGAAGAAGAAGCCTTTCAAGAAAATCAATCTAGACCTTCATTTTCTTTATTTGTTGATTTTGCTCAATATGCGCCCATGACACAAAATCACCAACAAGAAGAAGACGAGGAAGAGGATGAGGAAGAAGAAGAAGAAGAAGAGAATAACGAAGAAGGAGAAGAAAAAGAAGAAGAAGAAGAAGAAGAAGAAGAAGAAGAAGAAGAAGAAGAAGAAGAAGAAGAAGAAGAAGGAGAAGGAGAAGAAGAAGATGGTGATGATGATTCCGATTATGAATAAGTGTAAATTATTTTAATTAAGTATGATCGAGACGATGTTTGCAATTATAACTTAATATTTTGTTGGATTCATTTTATGTATGAATAGGTGATTAAATGTGTTTATTTTGTTGGTACTGGTATGGTGGTGATGTTGGTTTTATCTTGTTCTTGGTTTTTGATTTTGTTTTTTGCAGGCCAAAAAAAAAAAATTGCAGACTAAATCCGACCGTTTACTCCGACCGAAAGCGTAAAATCGACCGTTTTTGACCATTTACTTCCAGTAAAACCGACCACATTCATACTATATTGGTCGGTTTTATTTGGTCGGTTACAAAAAATCCAGTAAAACCTACTGGCAACAATCCGACCGTAATGGTCGGTTGCAAACCCGACCCATAAAACCGACCGTTAATCATATATTATTTTAGGCACTAAAACGACCAATACAACCGACCGTAATGGTCGGTTTTAAACCCTAGCGGTCGGTATATAACCGACCACATTGGTCGGTTTTATGCTGATGTAATAAATGCCAAAACAACCATGCTTCATTTAAAGATTTGCACACACTTTTTTATTATTTATTTTTCTACATATTGTTAGTACTAAGTTTTATGAATTAATGAAAAACATTTTATTGTTTTTTAATCATGTTACATAATTTTCAATAATTATATATTATTTTAGGCAATAAAAATTAATAAAAATAACAAACAATTAAATTTACCAACTTAAATAAAATTAGAATTTTCTAATTTCATAGTGTTGACTTTCTTCATAAGAAAAAACATCAACAAATGTTTTCATATTTTTTTAAAAAAAATCAAATATTGCGTACTTAATGCGTAATTAAGTGTCGTTTTTTTAAAAAAAATTATAAATTAATATAATACTATAATTTTGACCAATTCTCGAACTATTCATATTATATTGTATATAAAGTCAAGTTATGTCTTAAAAATCTTATCTTACAACATTTAAGTTACGGTTACGTAGCCATGTATATATGAGGAGTATAAAGTAATACAATTCGTAGCCATGTATATATCAAAAAACTTTGGTGAAAACTTGGTCTTTTCATATTTTAAAGTCAATCAGGGTAACATTCATCACACAAATAGTGATTATGACTACTTGGGTGTGTATGAATTTATGTTCAAAACTTGGTTTTTAATTTTTTTTATTTATTTTAGAAACTAGTTAAAAATGGGGGAAAAATAAAAAAATATGGCAAATTAGTGAATTTATGGTAACATTCATCACACAAATAGTGAGTATGAATACTTGGGTGTGTATGAATTTATGTTCAAAACTTGACCTTTTTCCTATTTTTATTTAATTTTTTAATTTATTTTAGAAACTAGTTAAAAATGGGGGAAAAATCAAAAAATATGGCAAATTAGTGAATTTAGGGTAACATTCATCACACAAATAGTGAGTATGAATACTTGGGTGTGTATGAATTTATGTTCAAAACTTGGCCTTTTTCCTATTTTTATTTAATTTTTTAATTTATTTTAGAAACTAGTTAAAATGGGGGGAACATAACCGACCAATATGGTCGGGTTTAATTTGGAGGGAAACGAAAATATTAAAAGTGCCAGTAAAATTTTAATACCGCGCCAATTCTAAAACCGACTGTCTAAAACCGACCATAAATAAAGTAACGGTCGGGTTTATTCCGGGTTAGGGTAAAAATATCGCCAGTTTCCCCCTTTCTCATTATTCTCTAATTAAACCTTAATTAAACCTTAAAAGTCTCTCTCTTTTCTCCCTTTTCGCTCTTTTCTCTCCGTCAAAACTCAAGAACATGGGTATTAATGCTTTGATTCTACTGATTGCACTTGTGTTGCTGCTTAACTACTCATCCACTGCCGAAAATCCCAGAAAAATGAGGAATCTTCGAGCTCCAACTGGGTTTGCAAGTGGGTTTCGAAAATGGGGTTCCATGGAGGTATCTACTTGTTTTCAAGCATGGTTGTTTCGATTTTACAACTTGTTTGTATCTACTTGTTTCAATTTTACTTATTTTCATGGTTTAATTACTTGATTTCGAAAATGGTTTAATTTCGTTGTTAATTACTTGTTTTCATGATTTGATTGCACTTTTATTTTGTTTTTATTTTGATTTTATATATGAAATTTGCTTCGAAATGACTTTGTTTAGGTATATGTTTATGTAACTTTGGCCTATGGGAATATATTTGTTGAGATGATGATATGATTTTGTTTTGTATAATTATGATTATATTGTTATGAATTTGATTATATTCTATTTTAAGGATTAAATTGGTAAATGTTATATATGAATTGAATTGGTAAATACATGTGAAAAGTGTGTGTGTGTATATATACGTGCATGCATAAGATTGTGTAATTGGTCGGATATATATTTTTGGTCGGATATATATTTTTGTTGAATAGTTGATAATTTACTTTGTAGGTTGTTTGGTGTTTCTTCTTGGTGTGTATGCTTGTTATCACTATCTCGGCACTAATGGGTAGAGTAGGTGATAGAGGCAAAGGAAAGAAGAAGGCAAGTGCTGCAAATACGAGTCGGCGTAAAAGAACAAGAACTAGCGGTCGTTTGAGGGACGAACCCGAAGAGGAGGATGGCGAAGAAGAGCAGCCATCCAATGTTAATGAAGATGTAGATGAGGAAGAGCGGAGGCTGTTGGTTGTGCAGCAAGAAGCGGCACGGCGAGCTCGAATAATAGCTACCCCAATTCGACGTACACATTCAATCGGAATTTGGGGAAATCCTCCGCCAACCCCTCATCCCATAAGTATATCGGATGGACAGTAAGTTTCCTCTCTAAACCAAGCATTACGATATTTTAACTACCTCTAAATTTTGTGAGTCATAAATAAAATAGTAGTAGTAGTAAAATAATTTGGTTATATAATGTGAGTCATAAGTAGTAGTAGTAATGTGATTTAGGTGTAGTACATTCTTGGACTCATCAATTTAGTCTCCCATTCTATAAAAACACTATTGATACACTTCTAATATGCATTGATTTTTTTTAGAACACACTTGATATGTTGTGCATTTTGTGTTGGTTGAAATTCTTATAAGTGAATTTAGTACTAGGTTATCCTCTCTGCCTATATGTAATTGATGCACTCTCTTATATACACTAGAGCTTAAATAATATGAAATCACTTTTCTGGGACACATTTAATATTAAAATGACATTGAGAATGCAAGTATCTTGTAAATAAACTCACCTGACAAACACAGAAATCTAGCACCAGTACTGGTAGTTTATCATATCGCTGATTCTGGAACCTCAGCGATTTAGAGTACAATAATGTGGTCAGTGGATTTGATTCGTAGCAGATAATGATATTATTTATTCTGGAACCACAGAGACTCAGAGTTGAATAATATTGTTAATGGATTTACATTCTTATACTTCTTTAGATATGGTCCTTTTTTAGAAAATATATCTTCGCTTTAGAAAATATATCTTCGACTCAGAATGGGAGACTAAATTGGGAGACTAATTAACTATATTTTGAAATATTTTTGGAATTTGAAAAAAAACTTGAAATTGCTAGTTTTATAGTTGTTGCCTTATTCTCATCACTTAATTCGTCATTGTTATTGTTTATTGTAGTATCAAGAATCCGGTGGCTAAAAAAACGATCTTACAAATCATGAGATCAACGTGGCCACATGGTTTGTTTACCTATAGGCAAATTGTGGCCGGGAACCCAAAATGGATTACGGATGTGATAACCGAATTCAATGTAAGTCAAATACTATTTTATTTTCTTTTTGATTTAGTAAAAAGTTTAGGTAATAGTAATATATATATATATATATATACATATATATATTAAAAATACATATATATATATACATATACATATATGTGTGTGTGTGTGTGATTATGACGATGCTTATTTTGTAGAATTATTACACACACAAGGGTGAACAAACCGAGCAGGGCGCTTATGAGAGTATTTATAAGCATGTTCAAAGTGAAATGAAGCACACCTTAAATGAGACGAAAAAAAAGGCCAAGGCAGATGCGAAGCAGTTGAACAAAACCCTTTTTGAAGTTAACCCGGGCATATTTGATGATGACTTTTGGAAGGAGCTTGTGGAGTATTGGATGTCGAAAGCCCATGGTCATCTCTCCGAAGTTGGTTCCAAGAACCGAGAAAAGATAAAGAATTTGCATAGTGCGGGTGCAAAGTCATTTACGGAGATGGAAGATGTATGTATTGTCATTTCTTGGTTATCTTTATTAACTTTTTCATGTTTTGTTGTAATTTTTCTTTGTTGTGATTTATAGGAATATGTTGCCAAGGTTGGAAAGAAACCCCCCAACTTTGGTGGTATAAGAAGACTCATTTGAAGAAAAATGGTAAACGTGTTGAGATAGATGAGCTTCCATGTGATTCGGATTTCATGACCGAGGAAAGCCGATTGATTGCGGTATAAATTTAAACCTTTTACTTCCTAATATACTATATATATGCTATTTATAATACTCTTAATCTATTTTGTATAGGCTCGATATGCGGACATAGTCGAACGAAACCGGGATTGGTTTGCGAGTCAACCCGGCGGGGAGGAAGAAGCCACTCATCCTCTACAATGGTGGATTGAAGCAACTGCCCCGGGGTGTGCAAGACCCCCGAGAAATCAGCTTATTGGTTTTCCACGGATCCCGGCGTCCACTCTCATCCCGGATCTTGCGGCAAATTATCGGGCCCAACGTGTTGGTGGTGCAGGTTCTTCAAGCCAAGCTAATCAAGGCAGCGAATCGGTTATTCCGGATCCCCTATTCATCAATGTAGTGAGGAATGTCTTGAATGAAGCACAAGCAAATCCGGGCGCCTACCATACTCCACCAACCTTCGCACAAGTGTCAAATATCGCCAATGCCGCTTTAGAAATGCAAAGGAACCCGGAAATGGGTTCACAAGCATTTTCTAATGCTATTGTTGGTGAGGTAACTCGATTGGTTGGAGAAATCCTCCAATCGATTTATAACAAATATGAAAATGCAAATGCGGAGGTAAATAGGAATTTTTCAAGTCACTTTTTACTTTAGTTATTATTATAAATGTTAGTGTAGTTTTGAAAAGGAATTAAGTCTCGTCTCCTCTTATATTTAGGCGATAAGGAGGGCTCAAGGTGGTGCCGATGATGGGGGGGAGGATGATGGAGGAGAGGACAATGGAGGAGGAGAGGGCGATGGACAGGATGATGGAGGATACCGTGATGATGGAATGTTTGAGTAGCCGGTTGTTAGTTTTTTAAATTATTGAATGTAAATTAAGTTTGCTATATTTTGGAAAACTCGCGGTTTAATGTATGTTGTTGGTTTTCATGGATTATGCTATTTGGTTAATTAAATGTGTTTATTTTGTTGGTACTGGATTGGTGGTGATGTTGGTTTTATCTTGTTCTTGGTTTTGATTATGTTTTTGGGAATAGTATACAGGGGAACCAGAACTGCAGGCCAAAAAAAAAAAAATGCAGACTAAATCCGACCGTTTACTCCGACCGAAAGCGTAAAATCGACCGTTTTTGACCATTTGCTTCCAGTAAAACCGACCATATTCATACTATATTGGTCGGTTACAAAAAATCCAGTACAACCTACTGGCAAAAATCCGACCGTAATGGTCGGTTGCAAAACCGACCCATAAAACCGACCGTTAATCATATATTATTTTAGGCACTAAAACGACCAATACAACCGACCGTAATGGTCGGTTACCATTTGCTTCCAGTAAAACCGACCACATTCATACTATATTGGTCGGTTTTATTTGGTCGGTTACAAAAAATCCAGTACAACCTACTGGCAAAAATCCGACCGTAATGGTCGGTTGCAAAACCGACCCATAAAACCGACCGTCGCATTGGCACGTCACTGATGTGGGACCGCCACGTCAGCTGGGCCCCATGACACGTGGCACAACACGTCACTGATGTGGGACCGCCACGTCAGCTGGGCCCCATGACACGTGGCACAGAGGCCTTTGGTGGTCAATGGCAGTCAACGAATAAAACCGACCGTTTTGGCACAAAACCGACTAGGATAATATTGACCAATTAAAACCGACCGTTAACATTAAAACCGACCGTCCGTCTGTTAAAACCGACCGTTCAAACGGTCGGAAAAGACTCTGTTTCTTGTAGTGTGTTAATATCTAATGATTTGAGTGATGTGTACAAAAAATTAGAAAAAAAGAAATCATTCTTGTACATGTATATAATATAAATTCGGGACAAAGCGCTAGTTAATAGTACAAGTCAATTCTCTAGTTGACTACTAAGATCTCAAACCAAATTAATTTCTTATTTTTTCAAAATTTGGGAACATCATTAAATTAGATATATCTTGACATCCGTACGGTTGGTTCGGTGAGAAATATTTTTTCAAAAATAGAAACAACAATCCGGGACAAAGCACTAGTTACTAGTACTAGTCAATTCACTAGTTGACTACTAATATCTCAAACCAAATTAATTTCTTGTTTTTTGAAAACTCGGGAACATCATTAAATTAGATATATTTTGACATCCGTACGGTTAGGTCGTCGATAAATATTTTTTAAAAAATAGAAACAACAATCCGGGACAAAGCGCTAGTTACTAGTACAAGTTAATTCACTAGTTGACTATTAAGATCTCAAAACTAAATTAATTTTTTTTTGAAAATTTGGGAACATCAATAAATTAGACATATCTTGACATCCGTACGGTTGGATCGTCGATAAATATTTTTTAAAAATTAGAAACAACAATCCGGGACAAAGCGCTAGTTACTAGTACAAGTCAATTCACTAGTTGACTACTAAGATCTCAAACCAAATTAATTTCTTATTTTTTGAAAATTTGGGAACATCAATAAATCGGATGTATGACATTTTAACAAAAACTTAGTAAATAAATTAAGAAAATATTTTTTTTTAAAAGTTATTATTTTTAATTCTTTATCCCTAAAATATAATAAAAAATATTATAAAAATTTCAAAATATTTTTTATATTATATAAAGTATTTATTTAATCATTATTTTTAAGTTAGTAAATTATAATTATAATAATTTAATTAAAAATTTGGAATAAAAAATGAAATCAAAAACTAAAAAATTAAAAATTTGGAAAAAAAAATTAAAAACTAAAAATTTGGAATAAAAAATGAAATCATGTGCTCTTATTTCCCCCTCAAACAATAATTCATTTACCCCCTTAATGAAAATTTCATTTCCCTCTTCCCATTCCCCCTTCTTTTTCAACAGCTCTTATTCACAAATACCACCATCACACTCTCTCGCTCCCTCAGCTCCCCCTCTCTCTCTCTCTCCCTCTCCCTCTCTCCTTCTCAGGAATATATGAAGCTAGAATCGATTATACAAACCAGGGCTTCAATCGACTTCTTCAATTAGGGTAGGAGTTTCTTCGATTTGAATTAGGGTTTTGTTCATCTGGTTTATTCAATTTAAGAGTTCAATTGCTTCAATTAATTTGGTTTCTTTCTTTGTTTCAGGCTTAATTAGGGGTTTATCTCGGATCTCGTTGGTGTCGAAAAAACTGATTTGGGTTTTGGCATAATGTTTCAAGCGGGTTTCTTGGAAAAGGACCTTCGTGAAAGATGGAAAACTGGACTCAGATGAAGCGTTGTTGTTGTTGCTGAAAGAGGATTCTTGGGTACATACGGGATTAAAGGAAGTCAGTTGTTCACACATCTTGTAAGCACTTTGCATTTACTTCATATCAAGGGACTAAGTTTAAAAGCCATCAGCCATTATTATATATTTACATTCTGGCAACCTTCACTGTAGCTGCTTGGCTAAGCCAGGGGATAAGTACAAGTTTGCTAGAATTTTTATAATCTTATATGGTTCTATGCTTTTGTCATTTTAATTTTTATTTAATTGTGATGCTTGATTTTTTATAATCTTATATGTAGAGCTAAATTTTAGGTTTCTCGTTTTAATGAAGTTTTGATTTCTTATTGAATTGTGATGGTTAATTTCAGTTTTGTGTTGAATTTTAGGTTTCTTTTTGATTTTTTTGGATTGTAGGTGGTTCTTTGATTGATGATGAGAAGAATAATGTTAATGGTTCAGCTTTGAATCGAGGAAAGAATAGGCAGCTCAAATCTAATGTTCGAGTCGCTTGGGGAAAACTTCTTTCCCCGTGTTCGCAAGTAAGCACATATATATAATCCACTCCTGAATGAAAATGTTTGCTTTGTTTAGATATCATCTTTTAAGCGAGCTTAGTTGCACCGGAAGTAATAAAATTGTGTTTATTGTGTTTGTGCTACAACCATAGTAGGATTTACAAGTTTATGATCAGTATAACAATTGCATGAAGTAAAGATGAAACTATGGCTTTAGATAGCTGGTTACTAGTCCCTTCTGATCTTCCCAAGTTGGCCGGTTTTTGTAGCTGCCATGTTGCCATCTAAGTAGCTTGATGCTACAGTAATTGTGTTGATATCTTTAAGGGAGACATCAGGTAAATACTTCACTAAATAAACATCATATTAAAGTGTATATAGTGAGTCAGTGATGTATATTTTATATCTTTGTTGGCCAGGGACTTTGATCCCGTTGGATATCATATATGAGGTTGACATGAATATTATCTATGTCGCAAAGTCTGGTGTATGTTTACTATGCACACCAAATTGTGGTTAACTGGTTATTAAGTAGTTTGATACTAAATCGTGGTTTTTAACTAATAAGTATTTTCAAGGAGCAGGAAATAGTTATTAAGATGCTGATAGTTCTGTAAATCTGATGTCAATAAACTTTGACATATTCGAAAGCTATACACTTGCAGCGAAGGTCTTAAAAGCTCCTTGATCCTTGCATCTTTGACCAAACCCTGCATTTGAATAGTCATTTGAAGAGCTACTTCTATTGCCTCTTTGCCTACTCAATATCTACTTCTAATGCCTGCATAACTACCGAGTGTTATTTGAACAGCTACTTCTATTGCCTCCTTAATTAATATCTACTTCTAATGCCTGCATAACTACTAACTGTTATTTGAATAGCTACTTCTGTTTCCTCTTTGCCTCCTTAATATCTACTTGTATTAATATGTAACCTGCTACTGACCCATGGACTCACATTTTCTGTCTAAAACCGTATTTGCAGGTGCAGTATTTACCTGTTGTCTCCCTTCAAAGGGACGGAGGGAGGGAGCCTGATGAAGGCTTCACTAAATAAACATCATAATTTCTTGTTTCAACGAAATTTGCACTACTATTTACAAGACAAATTATTCTGTTATCCATGAGGCACTAGCCACACTAGAAACCGAAGATGCAAAAATAATGCTTAAACTCTTTTATATCAAGTGCTATACCAAGAGTAGGATTTAGTACGACTGCATCCGGCACTTCCATTGACAAAAGCTCCTGCAGACCAAACATAAACATGTTTAGAGTTGTGTGGATATTAGCATGTCTCATGAGTGTAAATTTAAAAACCTAGATATTGGCATATAGCAGTATAACAGTATATGTTGGCAACAAAGACCAAACACCAAAACTAGCTGCCTTAAAAATAACTATACAGGATATCAAAAAAATTACTTTGTGCAAACCTTTTCTCGTCTTAGAATTTTCATTTCGACAAATCACTGGATGTATAATGTTTAATGCTTGCTGCTTGTTGTATCATGTGTTCTTACTGCTTGTTCTTACTGGATGTATAAGGTTTTTACTGCTTGTTGTATCTTAGCATTTCTACCATGTACACATCAACTTATGGCCAAAATTTGCTCAATAGAACAAGTTTTTCACCTGGTTTGGTATTTGAAGTAGCTTCATCAGCTTACCACGTTCCTCGAGGCCTTCCTATTAGGCCTTATTTGTATGTATTTACTATTCTGCTAATCCTGCTGCCTTCGCTTTGTTTTAACACAGACGGAAGGAGCTGCAAATGAAGATGGCAAGGGGCCAAGTATATCGGATACTTTTACTTAAAAATTTCCAGGTACTTTCTCTATCTGCATAACATATGCCTTCATGCCATTGTATCAACTTAGGAATGATTTTTACACCTGGTAATAATTTTCACTAATCCTGTATTACAGTTTCTTCAGAGAAGTGGTGAATGTTGTCACTAATATTTTTACGAGCAATTGTAACGATACACAAGCGGTATGTCTTTCTTTAATCCAATATTTTATTTTTAGACATCTTATTATCTGAACTAAAAGGTAGATCATGTAATCTTGTACTCCATTTTGCTGCATTTTCTTGTAGTGTTACTTTGTAAAATACTTCTTTTCATTTAACGAAATAATAGCAGAATGAAGGAATAATAGTCAGTAGCCTAATTCTATAGCCAACCTAAGCGGCCTGCATGGTTCAAAATGGTGTTGCGTGATTGAAATCTACACCTGCCCTCTTTCAATTTTAGTACATTGTAGAAACAGATACATACAAGTTCAATCCTACTTGGAAATAGATAAATCTTCTCAGGTCCCTCCTGGTTTCCAGTTCCATCCTACTTGATAACACTATGTTCAGTAATACAAATTAAAAGTAAATAATTAACATAAGACTCTAAATAAAAATGACCAGTTGAGTATACACTACAAGTTCCACAAGTTCGATAAATGAACCCTGTTTTGTGGTACACTACAATCTAATACAGGTATCATCATCCTGTATTAAAAGTAAATAATTAACAGTTGAGTACATTGTGGAACTTGATATAATTTTTTTTTTCACGATGTGATGATGCCTTTTACCTAATCTACGTATACATTACTCTTGATTCTTGAATTAAATATTTTGCATAGAGTTTCTGTATAATCTTTAAGTTTGGTAGTTAGTGCAACTGGTATGTTTGTCTTCATCTCTGTTAGTACTTATTAGTTTTGGTAGCTAACTTGTGGTATAACTTGTGGTATGTGGGAGTTCATATTAAATGCAAAATTTATGTAATGGTTTAATTATGGCATCATCCTGTATTTAGATTATGGCATACAGTAATCTGTTATTATCATATTCACCTTTGAACCCTGTATAAATATGAATTATACCAATAAATTAGAAACTACATCTACAACCGGTGATTGTTAAAATCAAAAACCAGGTTCAATAAAAGTAGATTTCAGGCAAGTCACTTACATTGCCATTCAAAGTATTCTGTTGATCATCTCTTAACCCAAATACTCTATTGCCCTCAAACCATTTTCTGCAGTAGTCACTGGAATAGAGATCGACTTGGTGAGCAATTAACTCACCTATTTAATGTATATTTTTACTGCTATTACAATTTAGAGTAATGGTGGGTGCACAGAATGAGAATGAACTGAACAAAAAATTAAGTCACCTAGTTAATTGTTCAAGGTTTACTATTTTTGTTTGACACATTTCTGATTGCATAAATGGAAACACTACTGTTGATTTAATGAGCTTGTGTCATTGTGTATTTGTGTGTGTGCAATCCCTCTATACTTCCCACTAGATCATCTTAAACAGGGAAGATCAACATTGCTCAAGTTATGTAGTTTTCTCATGTCTATACTGCATAACCTTGAAAAGTCCAACTGCTGATTGCACGAGCTTAACTGTTAAATGCAATGAGAACTGTTTGTCCTTAATTCATTGTAAAAGAATTGAGATTATCTGACACACTTAACCAACAGCCTTGTAAATTAATTTCTTTTACTTTATTACCTTTTTGTATTTGATTATATAGGTTATTGATGAAGCCAACAAAGATTTAACCGATGACGATGAAGATATTTATGAAAATGGCTCCGGTGGTGATGATGGCTCCGGTGGTGATGATGAACTTGTAGTACTTTTGGTAGTACTTTTGGCTTTGGAAATGTGAACTTGTAGTACTTCATGCTTATCATGGTTATGGACCGTTGTTGGATTTGTTTAACTTAATTCCCGGATGTTAATTTTGTTTAATATATATTTTGAATTTGTTTGGCAATTGGTGTGGTACATTGGCTTTATTTTGCAATTGGTGTGGTATGTTTGCTTTGTTGTAGCATAGGTATATTGTAAAAAAAATGCAGATTTTGTACAGGTCCAACATAAAAACGACTGAATTTAAGTGATACCAACCAACAGCATAAGCAAGCAACTGGTCAGTCGTTTTTGTTCATAAACGACCGATATCATAACCAACCAATTATTGTCTAGCCTTTTACAACCGATGATCGCTTGAAAATTGTGTTATCATTTACGACAGATAATTGGTTGGAAATATAACATATATTTGCGACCATATATTTGTGACTGAATATTGGTTGGAAATGATTTGACATTTGCGACCATTAATTTTCGACCGAAATATTATAAAGTTGGTTGGAAAAGGATATGACGTGTCAATCCACCGTGGCATGTGGGGCCTAAGATTACGAAACTGAAATTTTATAACCAACCAACCAAGTCAGTCGTAAATGCTCCTTATTTACGACCGAAGGGTCAAAAGCAACCAGGTTTTAAACGACCGACATAATCGGTCGCTCGAGGGTCGCTTTTGCTATCATTTCCAACCGACAAGGGCTATTTACGACCGTTTTTTTTTGGTCGCTTATGACCCCTTTTTCTTGTAGTGTTAATATCGTTGAGACCAACAAATTTTATTAATTTATCGAGGTAAAATTTATACTGTCGCTATTATGTTGGGACCAAAAATCTGCATTTAGAATATTAATTTATCGTGGTATCGAATATTAATTTAACGAGATTTTACTGTAAGATATGAGAAAGTGTATAGTAATGTTTGTTTTTATTGATCATAACAATAAAAGTAATTGAGATTATAACAAGAAGCGCATGGATGGTTCGGTTGATATTTTTTTAACGAATCGTCCAATGGAAAAGGTGAATCGTCCAGATGGAAAGGATGATCCAGATGAGTAAAATTCTTTGCAAACAATCTGAACGAAAGAATAACTATTGGTCCAGTTCAGAAGGAACCATCCATCCATAAACAAATGGGCCCTTAGTATGTGTCTTTGGACTGGGCCTGTCAATGGAGCGAGAATCCGATTCGATCCGATCTGAATCCGGGACTTTAAATGGATATGGATTCACCAAAATAAAATCCGATCCGAAATTCGATCCGATTAAAAAAATCCGATAATAATTGGAGCGGATATGGATTTAGTATGATCCGATCCGTTAATGATCCGATCCGAATATGTTATATATATATATATATATATATATATATTATAAATTAAAAATAAATAAAATTAAGTTTAAGTTAATTTATAAGTTGCGAGTGTAGGATTCTTTTAAGTATCTTGAGTAGTTATTCTAATTGCCCACTGGTCAGGAGCAAAAAATGGTGTTGCATAACCGTATGCAAGCATTAACTTTAATTTTCGTACTTATATTTTCATTTCTTTGTTCCAGCCTTTTCTTTCAGGATGGTGAACTTAGGTCGCTTGGTTTCGTGCCCATTTTCGGAATCTTGAAGTAGTTCATCTATTAAGCAACTTCATTTTAATTTATTATTATTCTAGAAAAATTGTATATTTGTTTAAACTTTTAGGATTATGTTGAAATTTGTATTTAAATTTTCGATATGAATATTTTGTTTGTGTTTTGAATCCGCCCAAAGTTGTTCAAAATTCAACATTCACTACACCATATATGGTCTATCCCAACACCCAAAATAAGTGTTAAAAATGCTGAAAAATGTTACCATAAGATTTAAGGCAATACTTTGGTCAATTTTGAGGGTGTTGGGAATTTGCATGTGGGCTTAGAGGTTAAGCCAACACATTTTGTCAAAACTATGGCAACATGAACATCATGTTGCCTTAGGCACTTATGCCAACATTTTATGCAAAATAGCAACACTATTTCCGGTGTTGGTATAAAGTCTATGGCAACTATTTCCGGTGTTGGCATAAAGTCTATGGCAACACTGTCTACTCAACACCAACACCCTTGCCATGTTGCCATATAGCCTATTCCAACATCTTTGTCCCTCTATAGAAACACCAGTTGATATAAATTTTCTGAAAATTTATATTTTAATTATTTTTTTGGATTTTGTTTTACTTGTGATATTCTTCAAATTTTCAAAAATACAATAAAAAATTAACGCAAGTCAAGGTAAACTAAAATATAATTTGAATAAATCACTTTCATCAACTTTATAAAACTAGAATATATCACTAATTCGGTTAAAAAAATTACTAATTACACAAGTCAAATCATTATACAATTAAATCTACACTCCATTTATCAACGAGATCTAAGGCATGCTTTGCATCCTGATCACCGAAAAATGAGTAAGCCACGCCAGTGGAACCACCCCTTCCAGTTCTTCCAATTTTGTGAACATAATCTCCATTCAAATTCTGATAAACTTACAGTTGGGCCAATAGGCACATCCTAACGTGCATCTGCAGAAATAATCAAAGTTTTAAGGCATTAGCATTTGGCTATATGAAATAAAAAGACACTAAACTAAGAATCCTATATTGCAAAAGTGAAGATATGTTATGTATGTTTTGTCAGACCATTTTTTTCGTTGACAAGGAAATTATGTTAGAATTTAGAACAGGCATTTCCTAAAATTTTCTCTTATATGTGCACTATAAAAAAAACATGAGTCAAATACTATCTTTTGTAAAAAAATCCTACCACTTGCAGCAGCTCCTCCATTGCCGTTTCTTTAGAAAGAGGCTTTTTTACTTCCACGCCCTTCTTCTGAGTTGTAATTCCTATACAATTACAAAATGCAGCATATTAACCATTCATCTTCATTCTTGATCACATTATTTTCTTAATTTCTTCTAAACAATAGTTATAAAATGCTTCTCTTGTTTTATAGTTCCAACGCAACCAAATGCAACCAAATGCTTTACTATATCCATGTGGTTCACATCAGTGCTTAAGTAGTTTATTGCTTGACTACATATGATGAACATATCAAGTACCTCATTTTAAACGACGATGATTTACAAGATCAATGACCTTGAATCTTAATAAGTCTTTGAGCTTGCTAAATAGTATGTAAACACTTACTACATGAAACAGAAACAGTACTTAATAAGAGAAGTGCTATGTTCACTAAAAGAGACCCTTGGACTGTTTATGTGAGGTAATCAAGAAATCTGCTGTGATGAAAGATTGAATATTTTTATTATTCAGTGTTTGTGACAACAGACAAATTATGCAGAAATCAAAATAACGTAAAACTTTTCCATTTTTTATAATATTCGATCAGCACTTTAGCTTTACATATATCAACCAAGAGTACCACACATGTAATTTGACATGAAAAGACAGTATATATATATATATATATATTTAATGAAAAATGTTTAAGGTAGTGCAGGTATTGGAGGTTCTGAAGTTCACCAAGCTCCGAACCCAATGATTTAGCAAATTACTAGCGATTTGTGTGACTATTAGGGGTGATTTGTATTCAAAACATTACTAGTAATATGCATCCAGATTACTGTTCTCATTGTAAAACTGGTTCTCATTTGGGTACAATCCTAAATATAAATATTATATCCTTCAAGAAAACAATTAATAAGAAACAAAAGTTCAACAATTAATACAGAAATGCAATGATCTTACAAACGAACAACAGAATTTTACAGTGGAATATCTTTGTAACTGAATAAAATGATAATATTAAGTGATACACATATTAAGTGATAATTATTATTTTTTAAGATTTTTACAGTGGAATATCTTTGTAACTGAATAAAATGATAATATTAAGTGATACACATATTACATCCCTTTTACTACTAAGATGTGTTTCTGGACCACACCTAATTTGATATACAGGTCTATGTTCAGACTGAAAAAAGTTAGTTTAAAAATAAAATAAATTAATTAAACTTTACCACCAATTTAACAAGACAAAAGATTATCGTCTTGCCACTTCACTTTTACATAATCTTTTGGCAATAGCTTATTATTTAAAATAACAACTGTGTAAGTAGTCAATATCTGACTTTCGGAACTTTTAAAGTGGAGGGTAAAATCCAACAAAAACCTGAAATCACCCACCTATCTCTGGCCATATTTCCCACTTTTCGTAAAGATTATGACATAAAATTCATTGAGAAAAGGATACAACGAGCAAAATCTTACTCATACCTCACCGCCTGTTCTAAAGGTCCAAAGGAAGTCGCCATTCAAGGAATCAAGAAAGTAGATGTTCCCTTCATAACATCCAACAACCACTTAAAAAGATATTCCTGATAAATTCAGGATGCAATCTGGTAGAAGAGAAGTATCGAACAACAAAAGTTAGAAATAACCTGATGAAAGTCATCAACAATCAATGCTGAGCATTCTATCTGTCCTTTTAGTTTCACCGTCCACTTAACTAAACCACTGAAACAATTTAAACAACAATTGGAAATGCGGAGAAGAACCGTGTGCTACAAGCTTTTAGTTTCAAGCATAAACTGATACAATGAAGAAAAGTGCACATGCATAAAATCAACATACTAAATTGAGAAACACTTCAAGAAATTAAATATTTCACACTAATGTTAAATTTACCAAGAGATATATATAAAATTAACTCCTTGTAAACAATATCTTTGACTTTAACTATCCAAATGGATCTCAATCCCCACTTCAAAACAAAGTAAGGTATTATAACCATGCTTAGCAGTCAGTCCACTTACATGACCAATGGCATATTTAGGAACTTCAGTAAGCAACTATTATCCTAAATTAAAGAGACTATTAATTTCGTTCAAATGCAAAAAAATATATTCAGTCTATCGTTGTAACGGGAGAGTGTCATAAATGAACAAAAACCTTTTAACCTACATACTTCATTCCAATTTTTATGCAGATGAGACAAAAATGATACCTAATCCTTTCAATGAAACACAGTGCTCTTATTGGGGGAAAAGATTACGAACAATTTGAACATGGTGAGATCTAAAAGAGATGCTGTATGTACTACTGCAACATGTCCGTGCAAGGCTGCACCCTGTAAGTAAAGATACCTCCGTAATCAGGTTCATAATAAGCTGCACTTCCAACAGATTTGTCATGGAACAATCTGGCTCGTGCAGGGTTTTCTGCAAATAACATATATTGAGATTATAAAATCTTTTATGTACTAAAACTAAAATTAGTATTCACCACATTTACCTGCTAGCATTTCATCAATCAAAACCAGAATATACCCTATCAAACACATGAACTCTAATCTTATATACACAATTCAAAGCAGCATCCCACAAAAATGCTTGTAGCTTCTAACTCGCAACAACAAGAACCAAAAACAACCCACCCTCCAATATTCAACCCCTCATGTCTCAATCCATCCACACCTTCTCTACTCATCACAGTAGAGAATTCCCCAACCATACATATCAAAACAGAACAAAATTGAAGAGTACAAACAAAAATTACAAATAAAAGATACACGCATACTAAAGCAGACACAAAATTTGAAGAATCACTTACTAATTCTAGCTACTAATCTGAGAGAATCAACTGATTCAAGCTTTAGGGTTCATCTTTTTCAATTTAGGGCTTCAATTTGGGGGTTTATTAAAAGTTAGGGTTTAATTTTAGGGGTTTATCTTTTTAGGGTTGGAAGTGTATTTAGAGGGAGGCGGGTGAGAGAGAAGTTTAAGTGAGAAAGAGAGGGAGGTCGGGTGGGAGAGAGCGAGAAAGAAAGAGAGAGAGATGGAGATGACTGGGAGAGAGATGAGAGAGATGAGAGTGAGAGGGAGAGAGAGATGAGAGTCGAGTGAGAGAGAGATGAGTGTTTTGGGGGAAATGATTCTAAGGCGGGCAAAATAATTTAGGGGAAACGTTACTAAGGCGGGCTTCTCTTTTTTTCGGTGAGCGGGCTTTTCCCCCCATTTTTTTAACATTTTTGGGTGTCTAAGGCAACATCCATGTAAGTGTTGGCATTGAGGAAAAAATTGTATCTAAGGTAACATGAACGGCAACATCCGATTATGATGTTGGCTTATATCAAATTTATTCGATTTTTAGCATCTAAGCCAACATTTAACGTGGCAACATCGGTTTTCAGTGTTGGGATAGACCATATATGGTTTAGTGATTTTATTTATTTAAAAGATTTCTTTTTTAAATATAAATGGATCCGGATATCCGATCCGAAATCCGAACATATCCGGATATGGATCGGCCTGTATAAAATCCGGGACCGATCCGATAAAATAAATGGATATGAATATGAATTTAGGTCGATCCGATCCGAACCCAATCCATTGACAACCCTACTTTGGACACACTAGAAAAATCGTTTCTGGAATTGGCGCTATTTATGTTTGTCCGCAATAGTTGCTACATGCAGCCGTGCCCATCTCACACCATGAACATGTTGTTCCTCCTATAATCCTATATACAAGTGTTCTAAAAAGCGGTAAGCGGTTCTAAGCGGTTGGAGGACCTTCTAGCATTTAAGCGGTTAAACGGACGCTTAAGAGAATATTACTATATGTGAATCACAATTATATAATAATTAAGTAATAAAAATCTAAACATAAAATGTTCCTCATAAAAATGAAATATTTTATTATTTTAATATAGTTATATTCATATTATAATAAATATTAATATATTCAAAATTAAAAAAATTAGCAAATCAACATTCAAAATTAAAAAATTAGCAAGTCAACATCTCTTTGACCGTTTAATAACCGCTTAATCCGCTTAATAGCCGCCTAATTCGCTTAATAGGCCGCTTAATCTTCAAAACGCTTAATCATCCGATTAGTACAAAATCGAAGCACTTTATGGTCCGATTCGACGGCCGCTTAATCCGCTTTTTAGAACACTGCTATTTACGCTTGACATTAATTAAGAATGCATTGCGTTGCTTGACAATAAGAGATGAAGGTCAATAAAATTCCAAATTTTATGATTTGCAACTTTTCACTGATCACTTTGAAGCTTAATATGGATGATAGGTATCAATAATTAAATTTTGCCAGAGTATTATTTTTATGCAATTTGGTTACATTTTAAGTAAGTTGTTAAACTAGTACTCCCTCTGTCCCAACCAATTGTTTACATTTTCCTTTTTGGGATGTCCCAATCAATTTTTTAGGTTTCCTAAAATAGTAAGTTTTAACATTATTACACCCACTACTTCACTTATTTTAACAATAGTTTATACTATTACACCCACTACTTCACTTATTTTAACAATAAAATTACTATTACACCTACTACTTCACTTATTTTAACAATACAATACATTATTACACTCACTATTTTACTTAATTTAATCACAATCCTTGGTTTCCGTGCAAAAAGCAAACGTAAATAATCTAACGGGATGGAGGGAGTAATGAACATCATGGACAATGCCATTTATCTTAGTTTATAATTTTGTGTTACTTGGTTCTAGAGTAGATATGTTATGATTTTGAAAATACTTCATCCAATCATGTATGATTATTTGTCTCTCTGGTGTAATTTTTGCTCTTGTAAAACTGAGTTAACGCCGTTGTTTTCTTATTTGGTTATTTAATTCCGTATTCAATTTTAACCGAAATAAATATTTCTGTTCGATAAAATAATTGTAATTATTTCGATTTACTAATCGGTTATAGTTTTTGGTCTTATTCGATATTCGGTAACAAATTATATTTCGGTTCGATTACCGAATAACCAAATAATCACCCCTAGGTAGCTAGCTAAGCTAGTAATGTAAAGGATGATAGAAAAAGTTGATAAATCGGAAATCGTGATCTAAATTGTTAAAAATATTTAAAGCTAAATCGTATAAAATATTAAAATTGAATACAAATGGAACCCGAAATATTAAAATTGAAATCTAAATCCATCAAAAGAGTAGCTAGCAATAGAACCTAGAGCCTGTATCATGGATTCATGGTGGATCTAATGAGTAGGGTGCGGTCCTCCACTTGGCTTATTGCCAGGGCAGCTACCCACTTCTCTTAAACATTTTTTTAATTTGATGGCACCTAGAAGGATGATAGTAGATGGTTAGGATGATGTGGTGAGGTGAGGAGAGAGTGTTCAAGATAAGGCTTTCCCTAACTCTTCCACTATTCACTATAAACTTGACTCGTTTCTTTATCATTTCTTTAGTTTCACCTAGGAATGAGTTTTATTATCTATTTTTAATATACTGTATAATGAAATGGTTACCAAAAAAAAAAAATTATATCTAGAATCTTTACAAACTGATTAACTTAATTCAGCCAAAGATTAAGTTATTGAACATATTAAAAAATTTAGTATATGTATCATGTATTTAAAAAATTGATGTAAAATATATAAAATTTTTGGATTGGTTTTTCTGGGTTCGGATTGGATTTGTGGAACCACAACAAATTGAAGGGATAAAAACATCCTGTCCAAGAAGACAAATCTCCAGGACGTGGGTAGGAAAAACGCCCCCTAGGCAGTGTTGTGAAAAGCGCAAATCAGATCTAAGTGGTGGGACGACCTTCTAGCGCTTAAGCGCTTAAGCGGATGCTTAAGCGGTTTTAAAAACGGATCATTAATCGGATTATAAATAATTATATATTTATAGAAATAAATATAATATTATTTTTTTAAAAAAAAAGAAGCTAACATTCACATATGATATAACATATTGTGATAAAAATTAAAAATAGTAATCTCCACATTCACAAAATCATACTTAGTCATAATAAACTTAGAAAATACAAACATAATATTTATCATAATACGAGATCCGAAAGACAGAAAAACAGATTGTGGCATTCTTTCAGAAAGACGGAAACATATGCATTCTATCACCATCCTTTATAATTTTTTATAATTTTTATAATTTTTTTATAATTTTTATAATTTTTTTTAAATTCATCCGTTTAATCCCGCTTAATCCGTCTTTGACCCGCTTAATCCCGCTTAATCCGTCTTTAACCCGCTTAAACCCAAAAAACGCTTAAAACCCCGATTTTGCTATAAGCTAGTCGTTTTTATCCCGATTCCGCTTAAGCGGCCGCTTAATCGGCCGCTTAATGCGCTTTTCACAACACTGCTCCTAGGCGGGGATACCCACGGCTAGGATGGTTTGAAAGATTGAAAGGAGCAAACACCCCCGCCTAGGAAGTTGATATGGGCTAAAAATAAGCCCTAAAGACACAATTAATGTTGCATTAATTAGACCTAGCTTGATCCATATACGAAACCTATTTATGAGGCCCATAATCCTTAATTAAATATTAATATCGTAATTAATATTAAGGGATATTAGCAGCTCAGCAATAAGAGTCAGATAAAGATGTTATCTTCTTTGGAGTAGCCTCTAAGACACCTATTTCAGTATGGAAACAGACTCCTACAAGGAAGGAGCCTAGAACCTTCTCCAAGGCGGTGGCTTACCCACCAAGGCACCTAAACTTACTCTAATTAGGCTTCTCACGCCTATATAAAGAACACGACCCCTCATCTCAGAACTACGTTTTATTGGCTTGATTCTCTACAATACAGAGATACGTAGGCATTCTGTGAGGACAGGTAAGTCTCGAAACACGGAAGCATCCATTAAAGCTCGAAACTCTCCACATATTATTAATTACATACAAACCCTAGCCGCAATATTATAACCTAGATTTCGTGTCACAACATTTGGCGCCGTCTGTGGGAAGACAACAACAACCATGGTGAACACACGGAGAACCACACCAGTCACGTCCGGGACAACTGACAACACTGCAACTCCTCCTGCTTCAGGGGCAACCTCTCAGCCGGTGGTCACTCCACCCCTAGGGACGACTCCCCCGGTGACTTAGATCCAACCTCGAGGATCGCAACCTTTAATAGCGAATCCTTCTCATCAAGATACGAGTCAGCTTCAGATGGTGGTCTCTCCCCTAGTTAATGTTAAATATCCACCTACTCAAGGCACGGAACCAAGCGGTCATGCCCTTCAAGTACATGAGCCGTACGATCCCCCCTACATCAAGGGTTTAGGCCCTGATTACAGGCAAGGGTACTATGATTATTCTGGTCCCTATATTGATGACTCCTCTTCTGAGTAAGAAGATCGAAACCGAGCACCAAGGAGACACCCAAGTAAGGAACCTGCGAGGCGTATTCGAAGAATCCATGATGGACCCCCGATGACAGCTGCGGAGAAGATCAAGGCTCATGAAGCTAAGATCCAAAGGCTGAAGGAAGACATGGCTAGAGAACAGCAAAGGCAAAAGGAGAGTCAGAATCAGAATCTGAATCAGAATCGAACCCCTCCAAGATCAGGAGAGATTCCCATTATCGACTTGGAGAGGCCATCAAGGAGAAAGAGGAGGACGAAAAGACCTAGGTCAGAGGTTGTAAGGTCAGAGGTCCCAAGGGGAGACCCCAAAGATCTTATGATGCTAGGAGATCCTGATGATCCTACTCCCCCCTTTACTGAGGAAGTGATGAGCGCACACATCTCTCGCAAGTTCAAGATGCCGACCATCAAGGCTTATGATGGCACGAGAGATACCACCATTCATATAAGAACGTTTTCGAATGCATTGCTGTTGCAACCTGAAAGTGATGCTCTCAAGTGTAGGGCATTCCCTCAAACCCTAGCGGGCATGGCGCAACGCTGGTATTCTCGTTCGCCACCAAACTCAATTGGCTCTTTTAAGGAGTTGAGAAACACTTTTATTAGCCAGTTCGTTAGTGGAAAGATACATGAGAAAAGTTCTGCATCCCTCATGCATGTAGTGCAAGGGAAGAATGAAAATTTAAGGGATTACCTTAAGAGGTTCACCAAGGAGACCCTCAACATTACTGACTTGGATAACAAAGTGGCCATGGTAGCCCTGCAAAATGGAACGAGCAACGACTTTTTTAAGATGTCATTGGCAAAACACCCCCCTGAGAACATGACAGACCTCCAACAGAGGGCGAGCAAGTATATCAAAGCAGAAGATAGCATGAAAAAAGAGCCTGCAGCCACGAATGGTGGAAATGGGAACTCAAAGAAGCGAAAGATAGAAGAGGAGTATAATGTTAGGGACAATTATCCCCGAACTAGCAAGGACTCCGACTCTGCTCTAGGACCAAGGTTTGTTGACTATGCAAGGTTGAACACTCCCAGGAGTCAGATCTTGTTGGAAATTGAGAACGATAATGATTTTCGATGGCCGAAGCCACTCAGGGGTGATCCCTCAAAGAGAAACAAGAATCAATATTGTAGATTCCACCAAGATGTGGGGCATGACAGTGATGATTGCAAACAACTCAAAGATGAGATCGATTTTCTGATCCGTAGAGGAAAGCTGAGCCACTTCACTAAGGGTTAAGATCGTGGTAGTCGGAGAAGAGATTATGATATGAGCGATGATGATCGAGATCGAAACCCACAGCCCCGAGGGCCAGTAATCAACATGATCTCGGGAGGTCCGACAACGGCTGGGATAACCAAGAACTCTCAAAAGGCTTATGCCAGAGAGGTGATGAATATTGTTGAAGAGGCACCAAAATGTGCAAGAACTGAGTTAACAATCGGATTTGAGGATTCAGATCTTGAAGGGGTGAAGTTCCCCCATGACGACCCGCTGGTCATAACTCCCGTGATCGGGAACTCAGAGGTGAAGCGAGTCTTGATAGATAACGGAGTATCCGTGAACGTTCTGTTCCGTGAGGCCTTTGTGAGGATGGGATACAATGATTTTCAGCTGATCCCTTCCAACTCGCCCGTATATGGATTCAATGGTGTGGAATCCAAAGTCGAAGGATTAATTCAGTTACCCATGACGATCGGGCAGGAGCCTAAGGAGGCCACTCAGATTCTGAACTTTTTGGTTATCAAAGCATCTTCCACCTATAATGCTATCCTCGGAAGGACTAGACTCCACGTTTTTAAGGCCGTGGCCTCAACCTATCACATGAATATCAAGTTCCCAACCAGGAATGGTGTTGGAGAGCATAAAGGTGACCAGAAAATGGCTAGGAGCTGTTACATAGCCGCGTTAAGGCCTAAAGAAGTTGGGGGCAGGTCCTCCCGATTGAAGACATGAGTGTTTATGGCGACGAAGACATGGATGCCTCAGTTTATTATGTTTAGGCTATCTTAGTAGGACATAGCTTCATATTTAAGTATAAATAAGGTTCGATGAAACCATTCCAGGGCCCACTGCCCCGAGTAGGACAATAATACTCTATGTAAGGGTTGAACCCATTTTCAAGTTATTAATGCAAGTTTTTTTTTCATTCATTGATTATGTGATTTTATTTATGTACCAAGCACCTGATATGTGTAAGTCGAAGATGACCAAGTACTGAAAATAAAAGAACATATGAATGAAAACAAGCACATGCATAGAAAAGACCATCAACAGTTAGATTATGATACAATCGAATTAAAATTTTAAGTCCATGAAGGACCCTGAATGAAAGCAAAGTAGATAAAAGCCATATTTGGCCACTTAAGCCATACAAGGTTAACAACAAAACCTTGAATCTCAATCAAGGGTCAGGGAACCCAAAGGCATCCTTGATCAAGACCAAGGAGTCCAAGAAAACCAAGAAGGTCCGACAACTAACTATGAAACCTTGTATTAGGAGCAAACATTGAGTGTCATCCTCATCAATGAGGAAAACAAGGTTCAAAAACCTATCTACTACGTGAGCAAAGTGTTGCATGGAGCTGAGTTGAATTACTCAGCCAACGAAAAATTTGAGTTAGCATTGGTAACGACATCGAGGAAGCTACGACCATACTTCTAAGCATAAAAAAATGAAGTCTTGACGGACCAACCATTAAGAAACATAATCCACAGCTCGAAAACTAGTCGTAGGCTCATCAAGTGGGCAATCGAGTTAGGGGAATTTGATAGCAAGTATAAGCCAATGACGGCCATCAAAACCCAAAGCCTTAGCTGACTTCGTGGTTGAATGTACCATTAACAACCAAGAAGTTGGGGGGCAAGAGGTAGTAACCCAGGTAGGCAAAGAACCAAAAATATAGAAATATTGGGTGCTCTATTTTTACGGAACGTCAAAAACAAAATCAAGAAGATTAAACAAAGAAAAGTCTGGAGAATGTATTCCGAGACTAAGGATTGAAGCCTTGATAGTCGATTTAGGCTTGGCCAACCCTGAGGGTCAAGAACTTTAAAGAATGTGGAGATTCAAGATTGGTAGTCTCCCTATTAAATTGTGAGTTTGAAGCCAATAAGGAAACTATGGAAAAGTACTTGATATAGTGAAAGCTGTGATGGCTCAATTCGATAAGTGTTGTATGGAGCACATTCTAAGAGAGGAAAACATCAAGGCCAATGCCCTATCTAAGTTCGCCTCTTCGGAGATAGAGAATTATGCAAGGAGTTTTACTTCCAGGTCATGAAAACCCCACCATCAATTCGAAATTGGTAGCACCAGTCGATATAGGAAGTTGATGGAGAGACCCTGTCAAATCTCATCTTGGTTGGCCCCCTGATAATGCCTTGAAGGCACGGAAACTATCACAAAGAGTGTTGTGATATGCATTGATCGAAGTTCTCCTCAAGAAGAGGTCCTTTGTCATTACGTACTTAAAGTCTTGAATTTCAAATCCCGACACAAAGTTTAAGCCTTGATGGCCAATAAGGCTGTGTGCCTCCAGTACGTAAAATATAAGCCTTGATGGCCAACAAGGCTGTCTGCCTCCAATCGAGCTTGTCGTTTGAATTCAAGGCCTTGAATTAAGCGCCGTTAGTCAAATCGAAACCAAAACAAGGTTCTACGAGCATAAGAAGAAGGTTGAAATCAATACAAAGGGTTGAAAACCAACCAAGGTGCCCAAGACTTGAAGTCAAGTACTAAGGAACAAGCGAACTTCTTGAGCGATCAACCAAGAAGTAAGACCTCCTCTGTGTGAAACAAGGGGGGCAAGAACTAAAGAGCTTAATCTCAAGTTCTACATCTTAGAGTGAGAATCAAGGATTCAACAAACAAGTTAAGGCCCAGAAGGTCACGAGGACTTAGAAACAAGTCGTTTGAATTCAAGGTTCATGAAACCATTCAAGGCATGGCAAACACACCCTAGAATCGAGCCAAGCATGCTAATCGAAAAGATTAGTCATCCTTTGAATCAAAGCTAAGAATGTTAGGGGAAGAATTTTAAATATTGACATTAGACGTTTAAAACTTGACGTCAGTCCGGGAGGTTGAATGCGAGTTTGAAACTTGAAAACCATGTTTCAAACGTGGTTTTCGTGTTTGAAACGTGAAATTTTAGCGCCGTTTGATGCCACTAAGGTCATGGTTGGAGATTGAAATTCATGTTCGAATACTGAATTGACGTTTGAAACCTGGAGTTGATGTTCAAAACTTCACATTGATGATCGACATGTCACCTTGATGATCGACATGTCACCTTGATGACCGACCTCAACCCTACACGGGCTGTCTACGTTGTTTGGGCCATATCTTGAGTTCCAGATATCAGATTTGGACGATCTTACAGTCCACGCGAAGCTCACTGAGTTTTTTACAGTCCTGGAGACCCTTGTCCGAGTGGTGGTTGCCGACTGGCATGATTTTGAAGCCCTTAAGCCGACCGACCGTCACTCTTAACCCTACACGGATTGTCTACGTGGTTTGGGCCATATCTTGAGTTCCAGATATCAGATTTGGACGATCTTACAGTCCACGCGAAGCTCACTGAGTTTTCTACAGTCTTGGAGACCCTTGGCCGAGTGATGGTGGCCAACTAGCTCATTTTCAAGCCCTTTAGCCGACTGACTTTAGCCTTAGAGGTCGACAGCATGGTTGAAACCTGAAAGACAGCACAAACAGCAGCACACGCCGACCGACTTCGATTTAGCCAACTGACTTCAGTATGACAAACTGACTTCAGTATGGCGGATTGATAGGTGCCGATTGACCCATTTTGAGGTCCTCGGGCCAACTGACTTCATTATGAGAAACTGACTACAGTATGAGAAACTGACTTTAGTATGACAAACTGATTTCAGTATGGCGGATTGATGGGTGCCGACTGACTCATTTTGAGGACCATCGGCCGACTGACTTCAGTATGAGAAACTGACTTTAGTATGAGAAACTGACTTCAGTATGAGAGATTGACTTCAGTATGAGAAACTGACTTCAGTATGACAAACTGACTTTAGTATGAGAAACTGACTTCAGTATGACAAACTGACTTCAGTATGGCATACCGAGGCCAATCGAATGATTGAATTTCCAGCCCTCTGAGCCGACTAACTTCAATATTTGAAGTTGAAGTCGAGTTGAAAACATGAAAGTCATGTTTCGAACTTTGTTTTTGTTAAATATAATTGATGTGAATAATGTAAGTGTTTAAGTGTTATAGTGAATTATCAGAGTTTAGCTGGAAGCATTCAGAGTTTTCTATACGCTGACAGATGGAAGCTAGACGGAGTTTGCTAAACTCTGTCAGGAAGCAGCGTCTACTAGTCAACATCAGACATTGAAGATTAATTGAAGATAAATATGGAAGCGATATCTTTGGAGATTGGATAGCTATCAAAGAGATCGAGTTGACTTAGAAGACGTGTCACAATCATAATTGATATCAATTGTATAGCTGATTTATAGGAGTATCAATTAGTGATTGTATCGAAACTGTATGTTTTATAAATACAGTTAGGTTAACCCTAGAATGGTATCTTACATCGAACTATCATTCTTTGTAACCTAAGCAGGTCTCTGTGATATTTTACATCACTGAGAGAGTTTTTAATCCCATACAATTTTAAGTGCTCAAACTTGTTTATTATTGCTATTTTCTCATACGATATTGATTATAAGTGTGTATTCGGCCTAACAATTGGTATCAGAGCCAATCTGTTACTTTAAACAGTTTAAGATCCACACACACACAAAAGTAATCATGTTAGAAGTACCTCCTCCACAAGAGTATGAGAAGGCTCAACCTACTACTGTGAGTCGTTATGAAACTATCGGGGTTCCTATTCTCAGGCCAGCAGAATACCCAATCTGGAGGGTGAAGATGACCATGTTTCTGCAGGCTACAGATCCAGAATATCTTGACAGAATTTATAAAGGCCCTCAACTGCCCACAAAGTTAGTTGTTGCTACTGCTGGTCAAGAAGCTAAAGTAGTTCCAAAGGAGAAGAAAGATATGACTCCTGAGGATATTTCATCCATTGCTAAGGATGCAAAGGTTAGACATCTGCTTCATAGTGCCTTAGATAATGTTATGTCTAACAAAGTGATTGGCTTGACTACTGCCAAAGAAATTTGGGATGCCCTTGAGGTGAGGTGTCAAGGAACTGCTACTATTAAGAAGAATAGAAGAAACATACTCACACAGGAGTATGAGCATTTTGAGGCTAAACCTGAAGAGACCATGACACAAACATTTGACAGATTTTGTAAGCTACTAAATGATTTGTCATTGGTCAATAAAGAGTATGATCTAGAAGATTCAAATCTCAAGTTTCTTCTTTCTCTACCTGAAAAGTGGGATGTGAAGACAACCACTATTAGAGATAACTATGAACTTCATGAAACTGAGATTGATGAAATCTATGGGTTGCTCAAAACTCATGAATTGGAAATGGAGCAGAGAAACAGGAGATTCAACAAGAAGACAAAGTCTGTTGCTCTTAAGGTTGAAGAGAAGTCCTTGAAGAAGGAAGCATCAAGGAAGAAAGCTAAAGGAAAAGCATTGATGATACAGTCTGAAAGTGAGTCATCAATTTCTGATGTTGACTCAAACACAGATGAATCATCTGACTCTGAGGATGATGAAGAGCAAATAATGCAAATGGCTGCTTTGATGGTGAAGACCTTCAAGAAGATGGGTTTCAAGAACTTCAAGAAGGGAAAAAGTTTCTCCAAGAATGATTTAAATTCTGACAGGAAGAGTTTCAGAAAGTTTGAGAAGAAAGATTCAAAGGGGAAGAAAGACAAGTCTGAGATTCAATGCTACAAGTGTAAGGAGATGGGTCACTATGCTCCTAAGTGCAAAAAGGGTAAAACTGAAAAAGTACTCTACACAAAAGGAAAATATTGGGCAGACACTTCAGATTCTGATGAGGAGATTAACTATGCTCTCATGGCTACAACTGAATCTGAAAATTCTGAAAATCAGGTACCCCTAACTACCTATGCTTATAATATTGATGATATATCTCAATTAAGAATTTATCTTAAGTCCTTGCATATAAGCTATAGGGATCAAACTTTAGAAAATGAGAGAATTAAATCTGAGAATTCTGAACTGAAATAAAGAAATAAAATTGTTGAAGAGAAACTTGTTAACATGCAACAAGTTCAGAAAGAAAGAGATGATGTTGTTTATCTAGAACAGGATTTGCTTGAAAAATATAAGCAACTAGAATCTAAGTTGGAAGAAGCAAATCACATAATTAAAACTTGGACTCATTCTGGAAAAGACACACAACAGGTTTTTCAGTCAGATAATGTTGGTTTAGGTTACTGTGAGGAAGATGAACTCAGGTTTCAAAACCAAGTGAGAATTATGACACATCTTCCAACTAGAAAATTTGTTCATGGAACAACTGAATCTGAGTCTGAAAATGAAAAAAGAAGCTGTTAAGGTAGAATCAGTAAAAGCCTGTGTCAAACAGGTTAATATTGGTTTAATGACAGATAAACAACTCAAACACAAACTGAAGGAGTTAAAGTCTGTTAAGAAACAGGGAGTGTCTAGAAAGAATAGAAATGGAAAAGTAGGCATTACTTCAGGAAATGAACAAATGCTTGCTACTTATGCTCCAAGAAAGACCTGTCATAACTGTGGTAGTGCTAAGCATCTTGCAAATTTCTGCAAGAAAAATAAGAACATTAGTTCTTTACATTCCAAGTCAAAAGTAAAGAATGATTTTGTTAGAACTAGACCACATACTTTATGCACACACTGTGGAAGTACCTGGCATTCTATTTATACTTGCAGAGATTATCATGCTATTTATCACAATTATGATGAATTGAAGCCCAATTTGAAATGGATGAAGGTTAACTCTGCAGGTGTAAACTCTGAAAATGTTAGCTTAAACTCTGATAATGAGAATTCCGCTGTTAAAGCTAACAAAACAAAGAAAGCCAAAGGATCCAAGCAAGTCTGGATCCTTAAATCTCACATTCAGTAATTGTTTGTGATTGCAAGGCATCAGGGAGAGTACCCTAGTCGTGGACAGTGGATGTTCAGGACACATGACTGGAAATAAAGCCCTGCTATCAGATTATGAGGAGAAGGCTGGCCCAAAAGTTTCATATGGTGATGGCAATGTAGGAAGAACTCTGGGAAATGACAATATTAATCTTGGAAATGTCATCATCACAAATGTAGCTCTAGTCCCAGGACTCAAGCATGATCTGCTATCTGTGAGTCAAATCTGTGACAGAGGATATCATGTAGATTTTCAACCAGAATACTGTGAAGTTATCAGCAAATCTACAGGGAAAGTTGTTCTAGTTGGACACAGGCACAATAATATCTATGAAGCAAAGCTGTTGACAAACTCTGTTGGAAAAGCTGTGTGCCTGTCAACAAGAATGTCTAGTGAAGAGAGTTGGAAGTGGCACAAGAAACTCTCTCATTTGAATTTGAATAATATCAATGAGTTGATCAGAAAGGATCTTGTAAGGGGACTTCCAAAATCTCTGTTAAATGTGGATGGCCTGTGTGATTCCTGTCAAAAGGCCAAACAAAGGAAGTCATCTTTCAAGAGCAAAACATAATCTTCAATTGTTGATCCTTATCATCTTCTCCATGTTGATCTTTTTGGTCCAGTAAATGTCATGTCTATTGCAAGAAAGAAATATGCTTTAGTCATTGTTGATGAACACACCAGATTCACTTGGGTGTATTTTCTAGCAAAGAAGGATGAAACTGCATTAACCTTGATGGAGCATGTAAAGCTGCTGGACAAAGGATCAAGCCACAAAGTCAGAATAATCAGGAGTGATAATGGAACTGATTTCAGGAATGCAACAATGGAAGATTTCTGCAAAAACAGAGGAGTGGAGCAAGAGTTTTCTGCACCTGGTACACCACAGCAAAATGGTGTAGTTGAAAGGAAAAATAGAACCTTGATAGAAGCTGCCAGAACTATGCTTGATGAAGCAAAATTGCCAACCTATTTCTGGGCAGAAGTAGTTCAAACAGCCTGTTTTACTCAAAATGCCACTCTGATCAACAACCATGGAAAAACACCATATGAGATGGTGAAGAAAAAGAAGCCTAACCTAAAATATTTTCATATTTTTGGGTGAAAATGCTTTGTGTTGAAGACTCATCCTGAACAGTTGACTAAATTTGAGTTAAAAGCAGATGAAGGAATTTTTGTTGGCTATCCATTGCCAACTAAGGCATTCAGAGTTTATAATCTGAGAACAAAAGTGATTATGGAGTCTATTCATGTGTCATTTGATGACAAGAAAATAACTGGACTTGAAGATGTAGATGAACATGATCAACTACGTTTTGAAAATGAAAATTTATTCTCTGATGAAGTAAACTCTGATGAAGCTGAGCCGACAAACTCTGTTGATGTATACTCTGAACCTCTACTGGTAAACACTGAAGAAACTTCTTAGCCACAGAAAATGGGAGAACCAGTTGAGAGGGAGCATGGTCAAAATGATGACTCAAATACTGCAAGTGAGTCACATGGCGAATCTGGATCAAACTCTGTTGAGTCAAACGCTGATGACTCAAACGCTGATAATTTAAACTCTGATGATTCAAACTCTGTAAGCTCAAACGCTGAAAGTTTAAACTCTGACAGTTCAAACTCTGAGCAGTCAAATTCAGGGGGAGCCTCAGAAAATGAAGAGAGGCAACAGGAGAATCAGGAGATCATTGATCGAGGGGGGGGGGGGGATCAAACACTGATAGAAGTCATTTACCTTCTGCTAGGAAATGGACAAAATCTCACACACCTGATTTAATTATTGGAGATCCAGATGCAAAAGTAAGGACAAGGAGTGCTACAACAAATGAATGTCTGTTTCATGCATTCTTGTCCCAAACAGAACCAAAGAAGGTACAAGAAGCTCTTCAAGATGCTGACTGGATAACAGCAATGCAGGAGGAGTTAAATGAATTTGAGAGGAATAAAGTCTGGACCCTTGTACCTAGACCAAAGAATCGACCTGTTGTTGGAATTAAATGGGTTTTTAGAAATAAAACTGACAGTGAGGGTGTAATCACAAGGAACAAGGCAAGACTTGTGGCAAAAGGCTATTCACAGCAGGAAGGAATAGATTATGATGAAACTTTTGCTCCAGTTGCAAGATTGGAGGCAATAAGAATTTTTCTAGCATATGCCTCTCACAAGAAATTCAAAGTATGTCAGATGGATGTGAAAAGTTCATTTCTAAATGGAAAGCTTGAAGAAGAGGTGTTTGTTGAACAACCACCAGGTTTTGTGGACCCCAAATATCCAGATTATGTCTACAGGCTTGACAAAGCACTCTATGGACTTAAGCAGGCACCAAGAGCATGGTATGAAACTTTGGCTCAATTTCTTCTAGAAAGTGGATTCAACAGAGGTACAATTGACAAAACTCTGTTCTATTTCAATTCTGGTAGTGACCTGCTTCTAGTTCAGATATATGTTGATGACATAATTTTTGGGTCTACTAAAGATAAACTCTGTGAGAAGTTTGCCAAGCTCATGCAGTCCAGGTATCAAATGAGTATGATGGGAGAGCTTAGTTATTTTCTAGGATTACAAGTGAAACAAATAGATGATGGAATTTTCATAAATCAAGCCAAATATACCAGAAATCTTCTCAAGAAATTTGGTATGCTTGACTGTTCATCTGCAACAACTCCCATGGCAATAGCAACAAAATTGGACAAAGAAACAGGAGCTCCAGTAGATATGACAAGCTATAGAGGCATGATAGGGTCTCTTCTTTATCTGACAGCAAGCAGACCTGATATCATGTATGCCACCTGTCTTTGTGCAAGGTTTCAGGCAGATCCAAGAGAACCACATCTAACAGCTGTGAAGAGGATTTTCAAGTATCTAAAGGGCACCATAACACTAGGTCTGTGGTATCCGAGGGAATCAGATTTCAAGATACTTGGTTACTCTGATGCAGACTTTGTAGGCTGCAAGATAGATAGAAAAAGTACCAGTGGCAGTTGTCAATTTCTGGGTGACAGACTTGTCTCTTGGTATAGCAAGAAGCAGAAATATATTTCTACATCTACAGCTGAAGCAGAGTACATTGCAGCTGGTAGCTGTTGTGCACAGATTTTATGGATGAAGAATCAATTGCTGGACTATGGATTGAGGTACAGTAAAATTCCTATTTACTGTGATAATCAAAGTGCTATTGCAATGACAGGTAATCCAGTACAGCATTCAATGACCAAGCACATCAGCATAAGGTACCACTTTATCCGAGAACATGTGGAGGAAGGAAATATTGAGCTTCATTTTGTGTCTACAGAACAACAGCTTGCAGACATATTCACCAAGCCATTGAGTGAAGCAACGTTTACAAGGCTGGTAAATGAACTGGAAATGATCTCTGGTTTTGACTAGAGATAATGGTTAGACTCAAAATCTGTTCTTTCAAACTCTATCTGCTATGCAAACTCTGTCTGTTATACTCTATCTGTTATACTCTGTCTGTTATACTCTGTCTGTCATACTCTGTTCGTATACACTATCTGTCATACACTGTTAACATGTTGGTTAAACTCTGTTGGCTAAACTCTGATAATGTTATTGTCTGAACATTACACCTATGAAGAAATTTGTATGAAGCATATTCTCAGTAATTAAACATGCATCCTTCTAAGTGATTTGTGATCTAATCTTAGACTGTGAAGACAAGTTAACACAGTATGATACTGTTCTGTTATTTCTAGCATCTCTTAGTTTATTTATCCTAAACTCTGAATCTGTAAATACTGTCTGCATTGCCTCTCATACATAACTTCATTATTGATGAAACTGTGTAAATGATTAGAAGGACATGAATATGTGCAAATTGATTTGGTTCACATGCTTTGATTACAAGTAGTTGTGTTAAAGAGATTTATGCTTGGGATTGATTGTGTTATCCACCTAGTGAGCTTTTGAGCCATATTGCATATCTTTTGCAATTTATTCATTTGCTTGAGTGTCCACAGATTATTTGCATTGCTAGCACTTGTTTGAAATCTTTCTTGAAATGCATGACATTAATTGTTGATAATATGATAAAGGCAGTAGGTATAACCACAGAGCATATTGTTTTTCTGATCCTTGTTTAAGTCAACTAGTCAAGAATTTATTAAATTGGAGGGAATTTGGGTTTTGCTTGCTAGCTTTTGCATTTCACTTGTTCTAGCTTTCTTTGTCATACCTTGTACCTTGCCTAAATTACAACCCAGAAAAAGACCTTTTGATTCTCATCATTAGTGTATGTTGTGTTGAAAGTTAGATTAATACCAAATGCCAAGCATGCTTCTGATTTTGATGGAGTTGAGTGAAACACTTACCTTGTTATTGAGTGATTTTTTTTTCTTCTTGAGTGAAAGGTGAGTTATTAATTGTTCTTGCATATGAGATCCCAAGTAATTGCTCAAAACTACACTCTTGTGCACTTAGCATCTTTACTAACTTATTTTTGCATTTGACATGGACTTTTGTGATTTTATGCATTTTCATCAGACTATGGTAGTTGACAATGAGAGTTTGTGCAAAAAGTGTTTACTAATTTAACTTATGGATTTTATGAAAAATTAGATGCTCTAAATACTGTATCAGTAAACTCTGCTATTCACACACATAATTTCACAACTGTGCAGTTTTTGAAAAGGTTACGATAATAAAGTTGGAGAATTGACAAACACTATTGAATTTTGTCAAATATTCTGAGGTAAAATTTTGTTACAGAAAATTGATTTACTTGGAGTTATTTGAAAAATGAAATCAATGAATTGCCAACTGTTAATGAGTAGTGGTGAGTTAAATTTGTATTGGTAATAGGAGAGAGAAAGTAGTGGGGATTTAAAGTTTTTGAAAACAGGAGAGAGAATAGCAGTAATACGGCTCTAATTACTGCGCGTGCAAATAACTGTTCCATTGCATGTGTGACACGTGTCCCACTCACACACTTCACAAGAAACCGCTGTGTACCTTAATGATTAAAACGATTGAGTTTTAATTTTTAATTACATATCTAATCATTTTACACAAACGGTTCACTTATTCACAACACTCAGTTATTAACTTTGCACACAAAAACTCTAAAAATCTCTCGCTCTTTCACTTAAACATTTTTCCAAACACCTTCCCTACAAACCATTTTTGCTCTAATGGCCACTAAACCATACACTGCTGTTGGGTTATCTTTTGTTAATAACAACTATACAGCCCCATTGAGTACAGACAATGCTCCTGAAGCATTTCACTTGATTTAGAATTTCTTAATGGACTCGGAAATTGGTACTACACTTGTTGAACTATCAAAGTTGTCTGCTTCGCAAATTGCCACTTTTTGGCAGAATTCCACCTATGACCATGGAGAGAATGGGACTCCATCCATCATCTTTACTCATCAAGACCAAGAGTTTGTCATTACTCCTGACACTGTTCGTGACACATTGGGTTTTGATTCTCACGACTCCTACAGTTCTGTTGGTGAGGACAATCTGAGACAGATGCTACAGCTAATAGGGTATTCATGCCCATTGGCTAAGCTTGGTTCAATCAAGAGGCCCCTACTAAGGAAGGAATGGAGTTTTTTCTTCGATTCCATAACAAGGGCGTTTGGCAAGAAAGTCACAAATTGGGATGCAATTCCCATGGACAGTCTTCAAATCGGGTATTCTCTTCTCTATGGTACCAATTTTGATTTTGGTAGACATATTTTAATGAACTTAGGGGAGAAATTGTCAGAGTCTACCACTGTATATTTTGCTAGATTATGTCAATTGTTATATTCTGCCTGTGTGACTGGTCAAGCAATTGTTGAAGGAGATGAAATACAGGCATTCAAACTTACCAAGAGAATATTCTCTGATCTTACTAATAAGGATGCAAACAAACCTGAAGTGCCTGACATGGCTTTTCCTCTTGCATTACAAAATTTCCTCCACCAGCCACAAGACCCACAAGAACCACAACCTGAACCAGAATCACAACTTGAACCTGTACCACAACCTAAGCCTACACTTTCTCCAAATCTACACACTGCATCTTCCCAATCTCAACCAAAACACAAACCACAATCACCACACCATGAGCCAAACACTGACCATACCCAACCACCAAACACTCAACCATCACTTAATATTTTTGAGCCCATTGCATCATATGTACCCAAAACAAAACGTGGAGTCCAGACAAAGAAAAGGGTTATAAAAACAAGAAAGGTCAATGTACCAAGGGATGAGTTTGATAAAGGGGAAGAAACTGAGGTGTTTGGACCCAAGAGAAGAAGGTTATTGATTGATGAATCTGATGAGGCTGTGAATGTTGAAGCTCCTGAGGTTCCTTCAAAGGAGATACCTATTGTTGATACAGTAGAGCAAACTGAAGACAGCAGAGATATTGTTGATGATATGGATATTGTTGTGGAACCTCTCTTTCCACACAATGATGACAGTTATGTTGCTCCTCAGTCTGAAGCTACTTTGCTAGCTGAACAGGCTACTGTGGTTCTTGAAGAAACAGTAGCTACTCATACTGAGCTATTATCTTATGCTCATCAAGCTACTGAGATTGGTGATGAAGTTGATCAACCTGTAAATGAAGTTTTTGATGAAGTTGAAAGGCAACCTGAAGAAAAGGCTGTAGAGATTCAGAATGAAATTGTTGAGCATGTGGATGCAGCTGCAGAATCTGTTGAAGTTATGGAACTTGCAACATCTGTTGCAGTTATTGATCATGTTCATATGGAGGAAGAAACTGCTGAGAATGAGGATGTAGCTGTTGGAAGTGCAGTTGAAGAACAAACAACTGAGAATCTTGTTGCAACTGTTGTTGACATTGTTGTTGAAATAGAAGCTGCAGTCACTGTTGCTCAGCCTGATCAAGTTGAGCAAACTTCAGAACATGCTGAGAACATTCTTGCAGACAATGTTGAAGTGCAAAATTCTGAGCCTCCTCCAGTACAAACTACAAATATTGCAGACAATGTTGAAAGTGAAAAAGAAGGCAGTACTGAGTCTCAGTCTACTCAGAGACCACCAGTACAGATTAATGACAAGGTGAAAGATTTCACTACTGTTGGGCCTTCATTTAATGAAATTGAGCATGGACTCTTTGTCCAATTTTCAGAAGACTGGTATAAGCATGATTGCATCTTTCCTGTTCAAAGAGCAACAAAGTTTGTGAAGACAGCTGCTAATGAGATTTCTAATCCTGATATTCTCTCTAGTCTACAAGCCACAGTTGTTCAAGTCAAATCACTTAACAGGAGGTTTGATGATTCTCAACAAGCCATTAATGGTCTTAGAGGTGACATTATTGAAAATGACAAAAAGTGGGAAAAAGATACTAAACTAACGCATCAGGCTTATTATAGAGATCAAGAAACTCTGTCTACAAGGCTTGGTAAAGTAGAGGAGAATAAAAATGTCATGGCTGCTACGATTGATTCAATTGCCAATTCTTTGGAGTTGATCACTTCCATTCTGATTCCTGATGATGTCAAAAAGGGGGAGAGAGTTGCTATGCTTAAATGCAAACAATTTCCAACCTTGGAGAGGAAGGATGATGCTGAAGATGGAGGTGGAAATGATAGAGCAAAGAGAGGAAAATCATCAAGAGCTGACATGAATTTAAGATCTAGCAAGTCAACTTCAAAGTCTGGTGGATTAAAAGCTGATGGTCAAAGTTCTTCAAAGACCAGGAATCTGCAATTTACTGAAAATCCACAGACAGATGCAGAGTTAGCTATAAGGGTGTTTATTGAGGAGCATGGCAAAGGAGTTACTCTTGAAGATTTTGAAGCTGAAGAAAGGAAGATACAAGCTGAACATCAAAAGGCTTTAAAATCTGGCAAGGTGAAGAAGAATGAAAAAGCTCCAAGGCATGTTCTTAAAGGTATAATGATCAAAGAGAATGTTGGTGCTGAACAGACATTGTCCTTATCTAGGAAATCAACAGCTGATGATGCTAAGCTAAAGTTGAAAGGAAAAGTTGGTGAAGAAGAGAAAGTTCCAAAGAAATTAGATACAACCTCTATTGCTACACAAGTTGTACAGACACCCTTATGTGATCAGTTGAAAACAGTTTTCCAAAGACCAACAGTTCCTGAACAAACTCAGACAACTAGAGGTGTTAATTTCTTACAAAGCAGAGTTGTGTTATCTAAGCAACCAAAAGATATGGCTGGATTGGGTTCACATAGAGAAAAGAGAATGAATAACAGTCCTCAAGATCGTTCATCACTGGCTGTTCCAGGAAAAGGTGTTCCTCAAGAAAATTTGGACAAACTGGAATCAGTGCAGTTGATTTATCAAAGGAGTTTGCAAAAGGATTTTCTACTGTACTTTATGGAAGATGGAACTGTGTATAAAATTGGTGAATATGATATAAATTTGAAACTTTATGAAGAATTGCAATATGTTCTACATATCTTCAAGGTGAGAAATAGAAAGACTCAGTTAGCTGCTGATGTGTTAAGACAGCAAATGATGAAATCCAAAGTACTTGGAGGGATAAAGAACACAACTGAGTATGTTCTAAAGTACAGAGATTATCATGGGAATCTTGTTGAAATGAAGAGGAACAGTGCCAAACTGAGAACAGATCTAGGTATTACTGTGTTGGAGTTCAATTCAGAATCTGCAAAGGCACATTATATCAGACTAGGAAATGAGATGAGAAATAACAAGATATATGCTTTGAGATCAGCAATTTATCAGATTGATTGAAATGATCCTGGACTCAAAGAACTTAAGAAGGACATGGAAAGAGAGCTTGAGTATGCAGAGAGAAAGCTACTTACAGACTATCTGAGGACAACACCATATGTTGAAGAGATTAAGTGAATTAAGCTCTGTAAGTATTTCTTGTTTTCTATAAAATTGGTTAAGTAGAAGCTTAAACTCTGATTAGTTGTTAAACACTGTATGTGTCTATTTGTTTTGACATCATCAATTATTTATTAACTTGTGCATTTTTGCTAATGAACAAGTTGGGGGAGATTGTTAAATCTAATTGATGTGAATAATGTAAGTGTTTAAGTGTTACAGCGAATTATCAGAGTTTAGCTGGAAGCAGTCAGAGTTTGCTATACGCTGACAGATGGAAGCTAGACAGAGTTTGCTAAACTCTGTCAGGAAGCAGCGTCTACTAGTCAACATCAGATATTGAAGATTAATTGAAGATAAATATGGAAGCGATATCTTTGGAGATTGGATAGCTATCAAAGAGATCGAGTTGACTTAGAAGACGTGTCACAATCATAATTGATATCAATTGTATAGCTGATTTATAGGAGTATCAATTAGTGATTGTATCGAAGCTGTATGTTTTATAAATACAGTTAGGTTAACCCTAGAAGGGTATCATACATCGAACTATCATTCTTTGTAACCTAAGCAGCTCTCTGTGATATTTTACATCACTGAGAGAGTTTTTAATCCCATATAGTTTTAAGTGCTCAAACTTGTTTATTATTGCTATTTTCACATACGATATTGATTATAAGTGTGTATTCGGCCTAACAGTTTTCATGTTTGAAAAACGAAATTTTAGTGCTCTTTAGCGCCGTTTAGCGCCGTTTAGCGCCGATTAGTGCTGTTTAGCACCGCTTAGTGCTGTTTAGCGCTGATTAGTGCTGTTTAGCGCCGTTTAGCACCGTTTAACGCTGTTTTAGTGCTATTTAGCGTTGTCTAGCGCCGTTTAGTACGGCTTTGTGCTGTTTAGCGCTGTTTAGTGCTGTTTAGCACCGTTTAGCGCCGATTAGTGCTGTTTAGCGCCAATTAGTGTTGTTTAGCGCTGTTTAGTGCTGTTTAGCACCGTTTAGCTCCGATTAGTGCTGTTTAGCGCCGCTTAGTGCTGTTTAGCACCGCTTAGCGCTGATTAGTGCTGTTTAGCGATGTATAGTGTTGTTTAGCGCCGCTTAGTGCTGATTAATGTTGTTTAACGCTGATTAGTGTTGTTTAGCTCTGATTAGTGTTGTTTAGCGCTATTTAGTGCTATTTAGCATCGTTTAGCACCGATTAGTACTGTTTAGCGCCGCTTAGTGCTGTTTAGTGCCGTTTACTGCTGTTTAGCGCTGATTAGTGCTGTTTAGCACCGTTTAGCGCCGCTTAGTGCTGTTTTGTACCGTTAATCGTCGTTTAGTGCCGTTTATCACCGATTAGTACCGTTAAGCGCCGTTTAGTGCCGTCTATCGCCATATAGCATCACTCAACGCTGTTTAAGCGTCTTATAGCACTGTTTAAATACTGCTTAGCATCATTTAGCGCCGACTAGCATTGTTTAACATCGTCGTAAATGTGTAGGTCGCTCCACACTTTACAATCAAGACGATATCCGTGAAACACTAGTGTAAAACAAAATCCCCATTTAAGGGTAGGAAAATTAAGTCCAAGATAAGGGATAAAAAACAACCCCGAGTCTCGAAAAAGACAATTATAACTTCTACGAAAGCCTGATCAGTTTTCGTAGAAGGGGCAAATGATATGGGCTAAAAATAAGCCCTAAAGACACAATTAATGTTGCATTAATTAGACCTAGCTTGGTCCATATACGAAGCCTATTTATGAGGCCCATGATCCTTAATTAAATATCAATTTCGTAATTAATATTAAGGGATATTAGCAGCTCAACAATAAGAGTCAGATAAGGATGTTATCTTCTTTGGATTATCCTCCAAGACACCTATTTCAGTATGAAAACAGACTCCTACAAGGAAGGAGTCTAGAACCTTCTCCAAGGAAGTGGCTTGCCCACCAAGGCACCTAAACTTACTCTAATTAGGCTTCTCACGCCTATATAAAGAACACGACCCCTCATCTCAGAACTACGTTTTATTGGCTTGATTCTCTACAATACAGAGATACGTAGGCATTCTGTGAGGACCGGTCAGTCTCGAAACACGGAAGCAGCCATTAAAGCTCGAAGTTTTCCACATAGTATTAATTACATACAAACCCTAGCCGCAATATTATAACCTAGATTTCGTGTCACAACAAAAGCAAAATCTCCTGGGCGTGGATTTGTAAAATGCCTTCTAGGCGGGTATACCCACGCGTAGGATTGTTTGACAAGTTGCAAAGTAAAAAAAAACCCATCCAGAAAGCTAAACTCCTGGGTAGGGGTGTACACGGGTCGGGTTGGCCGAGTTGGAGCAAAATCTCAACCCAACCCATTTTCAATCGGTCTGAAAAATTTCAACCCAACCCATGAAAAATAAATTTTTAACCCAACCCTATATATTAAAAGGTCGGGTTGGGTTGGTTTGGGTCGGTTTGGATGTGTTGTATAAAATTAAAAAAACTACATAAAAAGAAACAAATTAAGCATAATTAAATTCAACTTACTACTCCATTGGATCAAATCCAAACAATTAACGTATTGTCAATTTTCGAAAACAGTTCAGAAGTTACTCAACTGGTTGCATATTCCTATGTCTCAACAGAAAGTAACAGATAACAAACATTCTAGAGGATAAAACAACAACCCGCAATGCCAAAAGAAAATGCAAAGTTTTTATGATATTTGAAGCAGAATAATAGACAACGTATGTCTTCCACTTTCATGTTGTTGGAGATACTGAAGCTGCCAGCTCAGCTGCCAGCTAGGATCAAATTCTGTTACAAATCTGTTATGACAGCTAGGTCGACAGCTAGGTCCAGCTAAGCAAGTAGTTTGTTACAAGTTAGTTAGTTACTCTCCTAATCTGTATATATATAGCTAATAGTTTGTAATAGTAGTAGTTGTAAGTTTTCAGTATTGTAATCACAACAATATGATTTAGTTCAGTTAAGCAACAATAGTGTTCATCAATCTATCTCTTTTCTTTGCTGCTGTTTACGAAATCATCATGGTATCAGAGCAAGCGATCTCAACGCAATCTGCAATCAGTTCGTCTTTCTCCGATCAAATCACTGTTCCAGAACAAATCACAATCGTCATTCATCAGGTGAACTTGTTCTGATTCTTAAGCTCCAAATCTGTTTTTTTTTCTTTCTATCTGTGAAAGATTGTTCTCTGTGAACTCGTTCTGTGAAGATTAGATCTGTTTGTTTCTTTTCTCTCGTCTTCTTGGATTAAACATGGCTGCTAAATCTCCTAATCAAGATCCTTCAAGTGTGTATTTCATTCATCCTTCTGATTCTAATACATCGCAATTAGTTTCTACTAAATTTTCTGGAACTGGATTCAATAACTGGAAGAGATCGATGATTTTGACTTTGTCTGCTAAGAACAAAATTGGTTTTGTTGATGGAAGTATATCAAAACCTGAGTCTACGTCTAATGAGTTCAAAGCCTGGGAAAGGTGTAACGATTTGGTTTGTTCCTGGTTATTGTTTAATCTCGATGATGTGATTGCTAAAAGTGTATTGTTTCTTAGAACTGCTAGAGAAATTTGGATTGACTTAGAAGAGAGATTTGGTTACACATCAATGACACAAGTCTATTCTCTAGAACAACAGTTAAATGAGCTAAATCAAGGTGCTGATAATGTCTCTGAGTTTTTTACCAAAATTAAGACAATTTGGGATTCCATTACTGATGCTAATCCGTTGCCTCAGTGTATTTGTCAAAAGTGTACTTGTAATCTTGAACAAAGAGTATATCAAATGCAGCAAGATCAACGTATGATTCAGTTTATGATGAAGCTAGGTGATGAATTTTCTACAATCCGAGGCAATTTGCTGATGCAGTATCCCTTGCCAAGTATATCTAATGCGTATAGGCTGTTTGCTCAAGAAGAGAGGCATAAGGAGTTGTCACAAGTGACAAATCAGACTGAAGCTATGGCTTGTTTTTCAGAGAGAAGGAATTATAAGCATTTTAATAGGACTTCAAACTCAAATCCTTCATACAGGTCCACACAGGTTTCTAATACCAATGGTAATTCCTTTTCTAATAAGAACAATGGTATGTCTACAGGAATTTTGGGAAACTCTGGTAGAAGACAGTATTATTGTACTCATTGCAAAATGAGTGGTCATAGTTTGGAAAGATGCTTCAAAGTCCATGGTTATCCTCCAGGATTTAAGTTTAAGGACAGAAAAGTGGCTAATGCTGTAAGCTTGGATACTGAGCATGGTAGTGAAGAAGAACCGAGTCATTTCTCAAAAGCTCAATATAATCAGTTTCTTGAGATGTACAACAAGCACAATTCAGAACAAAGACAGGATGACAGAAACAAGGATTCTCATGCTTTACTGGCAGGTAACATTTGTCTAATATCCAAGTATAATACTGACTGGATAGTAGACAGTGGTGCCACAGATCATATCTGCTCAAACAAAGATTTATTTGACACTTACTCAGTTTTTGATGGTACATCTGATAGGTTTATCACTATTCCAGATGGCAGAAAAATTCAGATTACACATGTTGGCACTGTGATCATACATAATGATATCACTTTGCATAATGTTTTTTTTGTCCCAGACTTTCAGTTTAATCTGATTTCTGTGAAGAGGATATGTCAAGATTTAGATTGTCAGCTATTTTTTACTCATTCCAAGTGTTTCATTCAGGACCTTTCACAGAAGAGCTCTCCAATGCTTCTTGGTAGTCTACAAGCTGGTCTTTATCATACTACAGAAGAAGTCAGAACTGAGGCTCCAATATGTTGCAATGTTCAAGAGGAAATTCAATTATGGCATCTCAGGATGGGACATTTACCTTTTTCTCAATTAAAGTTGATTCAACCTAAACTGAGTACTACAAAGTGTTCACCTGATATGATATGTCAGATTTGTCCTGCAGCTAGACAGACAAGACAGTCTTTTAGTCATAGTAGCATTAAAACTACTTCAATATTTGAGTTGATGCATGTTGATGTCTGGGGACCATACAAGACTAAAACCCCTACTGGTTGTAATTTGTTTTTAACAATTGTGGATGATTTTAGCAGATTTACATGGGTGCATCTTTTAAAGTTCAAGTCAGAGGTTGCAAATGTGTTGATCAACTTTGCTGCACATGTTGAAACTCAGTTCAAGTCTAAAATCAAGTGTATAAGGTCAGATAATGCCAAAGAATTCTGTGAAGGAGTTTTTCAAGTCTTTTGTAGTCAACAAGGAATTTTACAACAGAAGAGTTGTGCATATACCCCTCAACAGAATGGGGTAGTTGAGAGGAAACACAGACATTTGTTGGAAACAGCTAGGGCACTTGCCTTTCAGTCAAAGGTACCTCTTAAATACTGGGGAGATTGTATACTTTGTGCAGTTTATTTGATTAATAGGATGCCTTTAGCTAGTATTAACAATCAGACCCCTTATGTTTTGCTCTATCAAAAGGATCCTGAGTTTCAACATTTAAGAAATTTTGGATGTTTATGTTTTGTGTCTTCTAAATCTGTTTCTAGAACTAAATTTGATCCTAGAGCAAAACCTGGAGTTTTCTTAGGGTATTCAAACCATACCAAGGGTTATAAAGTGCTAGACATGGTCTCAAACACTGTCATTATTTCCAGGGATGTAGTTTTTTATGAGAAACACTTCCCATTTCATTTTCAACAGTCATTACATTCTGATAGTTTTCCTACAGAAATCTATCTTCCATCTGTTACTCCTATTGATTCTTCCTCATTTGATTTTGATCTGGAACATCATACACAAAATGATACTGTAGCAAATATTGAGAATCTATTTTCCTCTAATTCCTTTTCTAGTCCTTCTACTGGTTCTGATCAACCTAATTCATCTCATTCCCAATCAGATAGTTCTAATACTTCTCTACCTGAGTCATCTTCTGTGGTAGATTTAAGTTCTACTTTACAAAATTTACCATTGCCTTCCAGAAGACAGTCTACTAGAAATCATGCTAAACCTGCTTATCTTCAAGATTTTTACTGTCAGACTGCTATTACTGATTCACATTGGTGTAACCTGGTGCATTATTCAACTTTACCTTTTGACAAGAAGTGTTTTATTTCTAAAGTCTGCACATTAGTAGAGCCTAATTCTTATGCTGAGGCATCTACAAACCCTATGTGGATAGAAGCAATGGATAAGGAAATATCAGCTCTTTCTCTTAATAAAACTTGGGATTTAGTGGATTTACCACTTGGCAAGAAGGCAATAGGTTCAAAATGGGTGTACAAGGTTAAACTAAAATCTGATGGTTCTTTAGAGAGGTGTAAAGCAAGGTTGGTGGCTAAGGGGTTTAACCAGAAATATGGAATAGATTATGAAGAAACTTTTTCACCTGTGGTTAAGATGGCTACTATTAGGTGTATTTTAGCTGTGGCTGCCAGCAAGAATTGGTCTGTTTTTCAATTAGATGTTAATAATGCTTTTCTTCATGGTGAGCTTTCTGAGGAGGTATATATGAAAGTTCCTGAAGGTATGCTTAATCCTGATAATAAGGTTTGCAGGTTAAGAAAATCAATCTATGGGCTAAAACAGGCTTCAAGAGAATGGCATGCCAAATTAACTGCTTCTCTAAAAAGTCAAGGTTTTAGTCAGTCAAAAAATGATTATAGTCTTTATATCAGGCATCACAATGGTTTGATCTGCATTGCTGCAGTATATGTGGATGATGTCATTTTGACTGGTACTGATCATAATACTATTACTAATCTCAAAATGTTCCTGGATCAAGAATTTGGTATAAAGGATCTTGGACTGTTGAATTACTTTCTGGGGATTGAAGTTAGTCATTTGCCCACAGGGATATTTCTGAGCCAGAAAAAATTTACTCATGAACTTCTGGATTTTTGTCAAATGGATTTAACAAAACCTGCTACTACTCCACTTCCTCTTAATATCAAGTTGTCTGCTGATGAGGGTGATTCTATTGCTCATCCTGATGTCTACAGATCTATAGTTGGAAAATTAAATTTTCTTTCTACTACTAGACCTGATCTTGCTTATACTGTTCAGTCTTTAAGCCAGTTTATGCATTCTCCCAGAACATCTCATCTTGCTGCTCTTCATCATACACTTAGATATGTAGCTCATACTATTGGTCAAGGGATTTTACTTCAAGCAAATACAGAAATTAAGTTGCAGGCTTTTACAGATTCTGATTGGGCAGCTTGCCCTGATTCTCGAAAGTCTATTACAGGATATGTTCTACTACTTGGTCAGTCTCCAGTCACATGGAAATCAAAGAAACAAAGCACCATTTCCAGGTCTTCATCTGAAGCTGAGTATCGTGCAATGGCTTCTGCAGCATCTGAGGTTACTTGGCTAGTTCGACTTCTGGAAGAACTTGGTGTTTCCAATCTCAGGCCAGTTACTTTATACTGTGACAATCAATCTGCTATTCATATTGCGAAGAATCCAGTATTTCATGAGAGAACAAAACACATTGAGATTGATTGTCATTTTACACGTGACAAAGTTCTTGAAGGGTTAATTCAGCTTACATACCTTCCAACACATTCTCAGCTTGCTGATCTGTTTACAAAGATCTTACCTTCTCCTCAGTTTCGTAACCTTCTTTCCAAGTTAGGATTTCATGGCTCTCCTAACTTGAGGGGGGGTGTTGGAGATACTGAAGCTGCCAGCTCAGCTGCCAGCTAGGATCAAATTCTGTTACAAATCTGTTATGACAGCTAGGTCGACAGCTAGGTCCAGCTAAGCAAGTAGTTTGTTACAAGTTAGTTAGTTACTCTCCTAATCTGTATATATATAGCTAATAGTTTGTAATAGTAGTAGTTGTAAGTTTTCAGTATTGTAATCACAACAATATGATTTAGTTCAGTTAAGCAACAATAGTGTTCATCAATCTATCTCTTTTCTTTGCTGCTGTTTACGAAATCATCACATGTTAGATGCAACAATATATATGGTTTAGTGGTTTCACTTGAGTCAACATGATCTGACAAGGTTGTTTCAACATTTTGCTTCCTATAAGATATAAATAGAAAAGATTGTCTAATTGTACAACACAAATTAAGATAGGATTCATTAGAAATAAAATGTAATGAATAAGTGAATAAGTGTGAGTGTATGTATGACTTATGATTGTGAGTACTGACTGAGAGGCCGAGACATAAAATGTAACCTAAACCTAATAATATATGGGCAGGATTGAATAAAAGGATAGTGGGCTAGACTAGTGGACTTATTGGTATATATTTATTAAGTTGTCTAAATTCTAAACGGGTCGGGTTGGGTTGGGTTGGGTTGGGTTAAAAAAATTGAAACCCATACCCAACCAATTAACATCGGGTTAAATTTTTTTTAACCCAACCTTGTCTCGATTTAAAATTAATCGATTTGGATCGGCCGAATATAGGATCGATTTGAGTCAGGTTGATCGATTTCGTCAACCCATGTACACCCCTACTCCTGGGCGTGGGAACCAAAAAGGGCTACTAGGCGGGTACCCATGCTCAGGGCTCTTATACGTACAGTTGATAGGCCATTTTTCAGGAATTAAATGGGGAATAAAATTCCTAAACATTCTGAAAATAGGTCAATAATTACGAAAAAATAGGGAAAATTGGATATTAATTTCCAAATAATCCCGGACAATAGAAAAGTAGTTTTAAAATTATTTTATGCTTGAAAGCACAATTAATATTTTGATTAATTAATCAAAAATATGGAAAATACATGTGGGTAATAGAAAAATCCTTAAAATTTGGAAAATTTATATCCTTATCTATACTATACTATTATAATCGAAACAGGGTATAATTGATTGGTCGGTCGGTCTTAATAATACTTCAATTAATATTCAGTTGCATACTCTTTCAATTATATTATAAGAGAAATAATGTATAATTGGTTGGTTGGTTAGTCGGTTAACACCTTCCAAAAAATTTGTTAACACCTTCCAAAAAATAAAAAATAAATTAAAATGCATATAAAATTTTATTTTACAAAAAATAAACCACATATTTTACTTAATAATGCTCCAATTAATATTCTGTTACATACTCTTTCAATTATATTTGAATTAAAATTCTTCATTTGCAATCAACTTTTTTATACTATTTAAATCTATACTATACTATTATAAGGGAAACAGGGTATAATTGGTTGGGCGGTCGGTCGTTAACACCTTCCAAAAAATTTGTTAACACCTTCCAAAAAATAAAAAATAAATTAAAATGCATATAAAATTTTATTTTACAAAAAGTAAATCATATATTTTACTTAATAATACTCCAATTAATATTCAGTTACATACTCTTTCAATTATATTATAAGAGAAATAAGGTATAATTCGTTGGTTGGTTAGTCGGTTAACACATTCCAAAAAAATTGTTAACACCTTCCAAAAAATAAAAAATAAATTAAAATGCATATAAAATTTTATTTTACAAAAATTAAACCACATATTTTACTTAATAATGCTCCAACTAATATTCAATTACATACTCTTTCAATTATATTTGAATCAAAATTCTTCACTTGCACTCAACTTTTTTATACTATTTCAATTACTTGGAAACCAAATATTTTCAGAATCAATTTAAATAATTTTAATATAACATAATTATTAACAAATTTACATCAAATTAAAAATCAACAAAATGAAAACAAACTAAAACTATATAATAAAAAATAAAATTTTCCCACCGTTACAAATTAATATTAAATTCTATTTTAGCCAAATATTACATTATGTGTTATTATAGAATCTTAAATTTGAATATGATAATATCAACAAAAATTTGAATGTAAGTATATACGATACTTCCATTTATATTTATATTATTATGACAAAATATAGTCATAGTTTGAACAATATGTGTAATATATATATATATATTATTACAATATTATATTAAGTAATATATATGAAATGTATAATTATTAAAATATAAATAAAATATTATTTAAATTTAATAAAGCCGTGCATCGCACGGGGTTATAACTAGTATATAATAAACGTAAGAGTGATTTTATCCATAATTTTGGTCACTGTACTACCAAAATAATCTCAACCGTCGAATTTAATATTTTATAAATTCAAACATTTATTCTATTTTCAATGAATCTTTTAATTATATGTTTTCTTTACAATTAAATTGGAACAACTTTTTCTATTATTAGAATACCTATTTTACTTATAATAAGTTAAAGCGCATTAATACAAGTACTAAAGAATAATATAATAAGTTAAAGGGCATTAATACAAGTACTAAAGTGATGTGTTTATACTTTAACCAAAATCTTTAGAAACAGTAAATCTTTAACCTAAATTGCCCAACCTATCCTCACTATTCCCAAAAGTAAACCTTAGTATAGCCGCTTGCATATTCTATACATACAGACATTAAAACATTACACACACAAACTCAACACCAAACCCTCACATCCATCCACCTTCCAAAGATCAATGGCATCTGCTGCTGCTGCTGGAAAGAAGATTTGTTCACGCTTCTTAAAACGGAATGCTATAATCAAGAAATGTCAAGCAACTCAATGTCAGGCAACTAAGTGTGAAGCAACCCAATGTGGGTTTGTAAAATGTGGTTTTGTAAAGGAGGTATCTTATTTTAATCTTATCTGTTTAATAATAGATCTATAAATCTTGATTAGGGTTTCATGTTTCTTGATATTTTTATTGGTGTTTTGAGTTTTTACTTTGAATAATCTTTTCATTTTATGTAATAGATCGATATTTACTTTGATACAAGAACTCTTGGTTAATTTTTTACATAAGATCTAATACTGCTGATCTAAGTCAAATAAAAATTTCATAAATTGTTCCATCTTTGGGTATTTCCCTGGTGTTTGCATTACCTTGTGTTTCCAAGTCCCTCAAAATGTTAAAGTCTTGCACCATAACTGAGAATGGTGGTGTAACTTGCTCGTCTATTTCTCTAAATTCCTCGGGTGATGTTTCAATCAAATCAGAGCTGTCGTCTCTCCTGAGTGACAAAAGGTGAGTGTTAATGGTAACAGGCCAAGTCTCGTTTTCTTAAGAAGTGGAAATCACAAAACCAACAGTACCTCGTCTTTTTATGTAGCACTCCAGTTTCGGATGATTCATCTTCATTAGTATCAAGTCGAGAAATAACCCTTTTGTTGTTCAAGTTGACGTAAGTGGTTGTGGTTTGTTTAGCTAATGCCTCGCGCTTTGCTTTCTTTTTACATAAAGTAGAGAATCGATTCTTCACAGCATTATCAGTTCTGTGAAAGACACAAGTAGAGATAGTTGAGTAGCTTGAATTAATTAGTTAAAAGAAAAAAGGGAAAAAAGGGTAATATTTTTGCAACTCCATGTACCTCACATAGAAGAATATCTTCCTCTGGCGACCATCCCCCTTTCTTAAAATCAGAATTCTTATATCAACAGTACTTGTCTTATCATAAAGATTTATATTTATTCACTGTTATGTCCTCTTATAATCTCTTTTACTGTTATTCACTGTTACTGTTATAATCTCTTTTACTGTTAATCTCTTTTACTGTTATATTTATTCACTGTTATAAGTTGTTATTCACTGTTGTATATTGATCAATTCACTGTTATGTGGATGTCCTCTTATAATCTCTTTCTAGTTGTCTTATGATAAAGATTTCTTGATGATATGGTTAATATTTTGTTTGTGAAATAGTACTTGATACCCATTTTTTTTTTTGACTAATTTCACTCTTCCATCTTAGAAACCATGGTGGACAAAGTTTGAAAAAGCCATGACCGTGGCTGGTGCAGCAACTTTGCTCTCTGCTGGAGTAGATTGGGTAATCAGGAGAAAGAAGAGCAAGGAAAAGGAGAAGGAGAGACTGTTGAATAAGGAGAGATTGGATAATATTGAGGCGGTGCAGCTTGCTACATTGAAGATGGTGAAGAAAAATGGAGAAAAAATGCTGCTGCGATGTCGGATCTTCGTAAGAAATTTGAAGAGGAACAAGCTCTTCGCCGGAAAGTTGAAGAGGAAGCTCGGCGAAGAAGCTGGTGGTAGTTAACTTATTGATGGTGTTGGTGAGTTCAGATGGAATATTGCTTAATTATGTATGCAAGCCAAACTTTAAGACTTCATTCGAAACTTGTGTTGTATTTGAACAAGTTAATATTATGGACTTATGTTATCCTGGTTTTTAATTTTCTTATTGATGTTGAAAGATTTGTTCCATATCCTAGACCATTTACTGAGCTTCTAATTTTTTTTTGTTTGACATGAAATTATATCACTGTTTTATAACTCGAGAATCTACAACGTTTCTTTAAACCTCTAGACTCTATAGTGATTAAAAAGTGATGGTCCTAGGGAATTCCGTAGTTATAAATATAAATAATATACCCATTGAAATAATATACACTTTTTTTTAACAAAGTCCATAAAAATTCTATCTTCATATAATAATAAGAAACCACAAATATTTAAATAAAAAAATTTTAAATTTGATGTGCAGTTACATCAAATTTAAGATGATTAAAAAATTTATCCAAATTTACTTGTAACAATTACCTTGTTCTTCAATCCAAAAACTGTTCGACCACACGAAACCTTTTGAGTTTCTATGCTATCATTTTCTAGATATTCACCTTGTATTTTTGTTGAATTCTTTCAATAATTTCTTCATCGATCAGAATATATTATTAATAAGTAAGATATAAATGATTAATTGTTGATAATATATTTTAATATTTTTTATATATTAACCTTTACTTAAAAATAAATTTCATATAAAAATATTTTTCTTCAATTTCGACAATATTACCATGTAGAAATTTTACTGTATAGAAAAGTCCCTCCTAATCCAACACAAATTCAATACAAGTTTATAACACAGTAGCTTTAAATAATTGGTAGTACTAGTTGCACCAAAATAAAATATAAAATATTAATTTTTAGTGATTTAACGTGGATTTTTTTTAATAATATTTTTATATACATTTTTATTTTACTTTATATTATTCAAAATAAGTCACAACCATAGAAGTATAGAAAAAGAATTTATAAATAGAAAATGTTTTTTACTAAAATTTAATATATAATATTAAATTAAAATAATTAATAATTCTTAAAATTGATGAACGATAAGAGAATTTTAATAAATTTAAGGATCACTAAAAAATTTTTGAAGCAAAAGATAACCAATTTTTTTAATTATAAGTTAAGATCCATAATAAAGAAACTGTTAAAAATATTCTTATCCAATCCAATTATGTAAGACATTGTTCACGTACCATATTTGTACCTTGGGTTGGAGTTGAACTTGAAAATAGTGTAATTTTTATATCATTTTGATGTAAAAATTAGACCAAAATAGTGTGATGGGTTGGAGATGCCCTAAGCACTTTCTGCATACCACAAAATTCAAATTGGACTTCAATCAGCAATTTAAATTTAATTTGTAAAGATTTCACATTTTTATAGTACTGTTTGACTCGAGGATTTGCACCGTTTCTTTATTTCAAATCCCCCGTATTCGACTCTGGAAGCTATATCAAGATTTGACTTTTATGCTTATTCGTTTATTCGTTAACTGAATCGAAATATATTTCGGTTATCGAATACTGAATAAGAGGAAAAATCATATTCGAAGAGTAAATAATTTTTTGGTTATTTTACCAAACAAAAATATTTATTTCGGTTAAAAACGATTACCAAATTAAATAAGTGAATTAAGAAAAAAAATCATTTCATTTAGTCACTTTTGATTATTTTTGCCTTATTTTTTTTTCAATGTCTTTAAAAGTTAAAAGAAATGTAAAAGTAATAACTACATCAATTATCAATGTAAACAAACTAGCATTATTAATTGTCATTAATTAATATTTAATAAAAATTATAAAACAAAATGCAATTATTGTTCAAAATATTAATGCTAGTAAATAATTAAGAGTTATAACAGTTTCAACTTTAATTTAAAAAGAAACATATTGTCACTAAAAACTTTAATTTAAATATAGTTATAATAGTTTCAACTTTAATTTAAATAGAAGCATATTATCAGCAGTAGCTGCCTAGTTCAAAAACTTCAAATATTAATCAATGAGTTACTTGGATTCAAAAAAAAAAAACTTCGACTAAAAGAAAAAAAAATATGATTAACATATAATATATGATATATGTATATAGATGTAATATAATATGAATATAGAACATGAATATTATACAAATATTATAAATATATAATAAAAAAATATTATATTTTATATATTTCGGTTAATTCGGTAATTTCGTTAAAAAACCGAAATATCGAGTAACCGAATAGCAGAAATTTTCATAACCGAATTAGAACCGAATTATTTCGGTTCGGTTAACCGAACCGAATTATTTCGATTATTTCGGTTCAGTATTCGATTAACTGAACCGAATGCTCAGCTCTACTGGCCCATGAATTTTTCGCTTCATTCCGTAAAAAAAATTGGTTTTACATTCTTTGCCATATTATACCATGATCCGATTGAATCTATCCATACTAAACCATAATAAGCAAATTAGAGTCTAATTGTTTGTATGGTTCAACCATACAAATAATAGAGCTACCATTAGATTTTTATTAAATCGATGATACCCGTATACTAAGGAATATTCCATATTTTTTGTATTTCGTATTTTTACTTAATTACCCCTACTTATATATTAGTTTATTTTTACCTGAATACCCTTACTTATATCTATATATACTACTACGATATTAAACTCAAATTATTGAAAGATGTAAAATCATCCACATCTGATTTCTAGATCTTAAGATAGAGTCTAAATAGTAAATATGAACTTTTTAAAATATTAATAAAAAAATAAATAAAATTCAATTGTATCCTTTTTTAATTATATCCTTTTCGTATAATTTTCTTTTTAAAATTCAATTCCAATACAAACTTTATTAATAATTGTTAGGATTTATTGGTGATATACTGATAGCATAGAAGACAACTTAACTAGATTTTATTTCCTTAGTTTGTTGTATAAGCTAAGTAGAACATACTGTCACAACCAGAGTGTGTTCTTGTAATCAAATAAATCACTGTCATATAATAATTGTATATCTTAGAAAAGTTCATGCACATGTTCAAGCCTCAAGGAATACATCAGGTTGACAGGAGAAATAAAAATGTTACCATCATAACATTGATTGTAAGGTTACATGAAGACAACATGTTGCATGTCTTGACAGAAGGTTTAATCTGACAGCAATATATTGGCGGAGACATGGAGACAGCAACTTTGATATATATCTTGACATCAAGTTTGGGATTTTCGACAACAACATCTGCGGAGAATTCACACTGTCGACCAAAACATATCATACGGACAGCAGACTTGATGCATATGATACTGTCTCAATGGAATCTATTCAAATTGGGGATTTCCTAAATCAAACATGTGACAGATTAGATGTTCAAAAAACAGGCGTGCTGCAATATCCCAATATTGTAGCAGACCTGCAAAGACTACAATAGAAGTTTGAGAGATCACAAGATGGAACTTATCAATTCGAGGGTATGGAAAATCAACATCTACCAGAATTGTGTAAGCTCAAAATGGAATGTATCTAGATTGCTTTTTATGTACTGATAAGATAGATTGTATAGCAATTTAGGTAACTCACATGGGTGTACAATTTTTAAGGAGCTGCCAATTAAAAATGACAGCAGGTCCAACACCCATGTAGATAGTGATGGTAGAGCAAAGTGAGATATATGTAGATTCAACTATCATTCTATCTGTATTGAAGATATCCATCTCTCAAGGAGACGAAGCTCGAGAAAATACTTTTTCTCGAGGTTGTAGCAAACCATTGCAAAATAAGTAAAATATTTATTTTGTTAGAATCACTTGTGTAAATCTGGTTGTGTTTGCATTTCTTCTACTGATAGGTTAAAATCTTTATTATTGTTGTTGAAGTAAAGATTTAAATTTATCAGTATTGCATTCAACTCCCCCTTCTTCAATACTCACCGGGAACAACAACTGGTATCTGATCAAACAGATTAACATACTTATCTGAGATCGATGACTCCTCCTCTGATTTAGATGATCGAGATCGAGCCCCGAGGAGGAGGCGCCCGAGTAAGGAACCTGCGAGGCGTACTAGAAGAATCCATGATGGACCCCCAATGACGGCTGCGGAGAAGATCAAGGCTCATGAAGCTGAGATCCAAAGGCTTAAGGAAGGCATGGCTAGAGAACAGCAGATACAAAATCAGAGTCAGAATCAGAATCGACCCCCTCCAAGATCAGGAGAGATTCCCATTGTTGACTTGGAGAGGCCACCAAGGAGAAAAAGGAGGATCGAAAGACCTAGGTCAGAGGTTGTAAGGGCAGAGGTCCCAAGTGGAGACCCCAAAGATCTTATGATGCTAGGAGATCCTGATGATCCGACTCCCCCCCTTTACTGAGGAAGTGATGAACGCACACATCTCTCGTAAGTTCAAGATGCCGACCATCAAAACTTATGATGGCATAGGAGACCCCGCTAATCATGTAAGGACATTCTCGAATGCAATGTTGTTGCAACCTGCGAGTGATGCCTTGAAGTGTAGGGCGTTTCCTCAAAACCTAGCGGGCATGGCGCAACGCTGGTACTCTCGTTTGCCACCAAACTCGATCGGTTCTTTCAAAGAACTAAGTACGACTTTTATTAGCCAGTTTTTTTGTGGGAAGATACATGAGAAAAGTTCTGCATCCCTTATGCACGTAACGCAAGGGAAGAACGAGAATTTAAGAGACTACCTTAAACGGTTCACCAAGGAGACACTAAATATTACTGATTTGGATAACAAGGTGGCCATAGTATCGCTGCAACACGGAACTAGCGATGCCTTCTTTAAAAAGTCATTAGCAAAGCACTCACAAGAGAATATGACTGACCTACAGCAGAGGGCAAGCAAATACATTAAGGCCGAGGATAACATGGAAGGAAAAAGTGGAGATAATGACAACTCAAAAAAGCGAAAGACAGAACAGGAGTATGATGCTAGGGACAATTACCCCGAACTAGCAAGGACTCTGACTCTGCTCTAGGACCAAGGTTTGCTGATTATGCAAGGTTGAACACTCCAGGAGTCAAATCTTGTTGGAAATTGAGAACGATAAGGATTTTCGATGGCCGAAGCCACTCAGGGGTGATCCCTCAAAGAGAAACAGGAATCAGTATTTCAGATTCTACCAAGATGTCGGGCATGACACAGATGATTGCAAACAACTCAAAGATAAGATCGAGTTTTTGATCCGTAGAGGAAAACTGAGCCACTTCACTAAGGGTGAAGATCGTGGTAGTCAGAGAAGAGATCCTGATAGGAGCAATGATGATCGAGATCGCAACCCACAGCCCCGAGGTCCGGTAATTAACATGATCTCGGGAGGCCCGACAACGATTGGGATAAACAAGAACTCTCGAAAGGCTATGCCAGAGAAGTAATGCATATTGTAGGATGCTCTAATGTGCGAAGAGCATTCCTACTTGGTAATTTTGTGCTCGGGTCTCAAGTACGGGCTCCTTCTCTTTTCTGGTATAGCACACACTGAATCTTTCAAAAATGGTATAACTACATTCATACTTTCAAAAATGGTACAGGGCGCCACTTCAAGTGGCGACCCAATAATCTATCGCCTAGGTCATGGGCGCCACTTTAGGTGGCGACCATTATAGTTTTTTTTTTGGTTTCTTCCTTTGTTAAAAAAATATATATATTTTGATATCAAATATTTTAATGGTAAAAAAAATATATTTTGATATCATAAATTTTTGTCTTTTATTCATGCACAAATTTGACTAAAAATATTACTTGTATCATATTTTCTAATTATTAATATTTTTTTCTAATCAAAACACGTTCCCATTTAATTTTAAACATATTTTTGGAATCGTTAATATATAAAAAAAACTGTAAACACGTTTGTAGTAAAGAAATATGAGCATAATAAACAATATTTTATTCATTTATTTTTGCTCTGATTGATTTTCTCTATTTATTCTAATAAAATTTCAAAATTTATCCATCAATGTATACACTTTTTTTATACTTAAAAATGACACTTGTTTTTTGTTAAAAATTTAACTAAGGCCGGATTGCAGAGGAGAAAAAAAGAAAAAACAAAAAAAAAATTAAGGGGGCCAAGGCCTGGTCGACATTGAAGTGAAAAATATAAATTAATTATTACATTAAATATAAATTAGTTATTACATTAAATACATCACATCTGAAAATGTTTTTATTTTCATAGTAATAAATTATAAAAATAACAATTATTGCACAAAATATTTAATAACTTATACAAGATACTAAAAACTAAATGTCCTATCTATACTATTATATCAAAACGGAAAATTGAAATATTTGGTTTTTGGCCATTTTCGATCTTTTATTCTAATTAATAAATAATAATATAATTAATGATAGTTAGTAGATTACTTATTTTAATTAAAATGTTTACTTTTAATTGAAGATAATACAATTTATAAATACCTAAGAATATTACTTGTATCATATTTTCTAATTATTAATATTTTTTTCTAATCAAAACACGTTCCCATTTAATTTTAAACATATTTTTGGAATCGTTAATATATAAAAAAACTATAAACACATTTAGTAAAAAAAATATGAGCATAATAAACAATATTTTATTCATTTATTTTTGCTCTGATTGATTTTATTTTCTCTATTTATTCTAATAAAATTTCAAAATTTATCCATCTAAACTGTATATACGACCAGACCTAATTATATAAATCAAAATTCAATTTTTTTTTGTCTTTTATATTTAAATATTCTTGTAGCATTTGTAAATAAAGCAAAAAAAAGAATTTTTTAGAAATATGTTTTTTTATCTATGAAAATGTTTCTTCGTTAAACTTATATAAAATTTGTAGTTTCTATCCTTTTCGGTTTTCTAAAAATGATATTTCAATAAATTATTATTTTTAAATTCTATTTTTGTGTATGTTATGGTAACATTTGTAAAGAAATAAAAAAATCATGTAGAAATATGTTTATTTTATCCATAAAAATGTGTCTTTGTTAAATTTATAAAAACATTTATACTTTAACATTTTCGGGGGTCTAAAAATCATATTTTTATAAAAAAAATTCAAAATTCTTTTTTTTTTTGTATAAAAGAATTTTAGTCAAATTTGTGCATGAATAAAAGACAAAAATATTTGATATCAATATATATATTTTTTACCATTAAAATATTTTATATCAAAATATATATTTTTTTAACAAAGGAAGAAACAAAAAAAAACTATATGACCTAGTGGCGAAGTGGCGATAAATTCTTGGGTAGTGACGCTCTGTACCATTTTTGAAAGTATGAATATAGCTATACTATTTTTGAAAGATTCAGTGTGCTATATCACAAATGAAACGGAGCCCTCAAGTACGTGGCTGAATCAAGATACGAAATGTACATAAATGGAGATCTAATTATGCAAATTTGTGTATTGGATTCTATTTTTTTCCCCGTCATTGCAAATCAAGGGACATGTTGACAAGTAGTTTTTGCAACCAATAATGATACTTTTGTTTAGATTTTCCAAGACTAGAACGTGTTTGCCTTTTTGCAATGTATGTTCAGGAGTATGGATGAAAATGTGGTAAACCGTAAACCAACCCAACGTTACCTAGAATCTCGTCTAATTAACCTACTTTTGCATGCTAATTAATTACGTCAACCTAATTTTAACTGTAATTGACTTGGGTTTAATTTTGTTCTCATGATCAGATCACATGATAAATCCAGATATTATTATTTCATTTTTTTTCTAATTAATAATCCAATATTGAATAGTATTCCCTCCGTCTCATTTTGTAAGACACTTTTTTTTCCACGCATTTCAATGTGCTTGGATGGGGTACTTATAAATAATATTTTTGAATTTTTTTTGTTTTGTATAAAAATATAGATTGTATATTTTTATACAAATCAAAAAAAATATAAATATAATTCACAAGTACCCGGTCCGAGCACATTGAAATGCGTGAAAAAGTCCGAGGGTCTTACAATTGGGGACGGAGGGAGTATTAGTTTTGTGATTTTGGAAAAATGTGAAGAGCTTGCCTCGAAAGTGACGGCAAAAAACACTACACAGCATTTCAAACCAGGAAACTAGCTGGTGAAAGAGAAAACACACCGTTTTTGATTTTGTTTGAGTAGACACAAAATTGACTGTGCAGAACTTGAAAAGACAACTTGATATGGGCTAAAAGTAAGCCCTAAAAACACATATAATATGGCATTAATTAGATCCAACATGGTCAAAACGTTAGGCCCGATAAAAGGCCCAAAACCCTAATTATTTATTATTTTCGTAATTAATAAATAGGAGAAATACACAGCTCATTAAATGAGTCTCAAATACAGTAAATATCTTCATAGAAGGATCCTGAATCCCAATCAAATACAATGATGAGTCACATCGCCTATCAGATAAGGATAATACTTGTCTGCCAAGTAATACACTCCTTATCAGTTATCAATAGTGAGACTTATCAGTTAAAGTCTCCTTAACCTACCATAATTACGAGGCCCCAGACGCCTATATAAGGACCCTCGTCCTTCATCCTAGAACTACGTTTTGGCTTGATTCTCAATAACGAGATACGTAGGCACTCTGTGAGGACCGATTAGTCTCGAACACGGAAACAGCCATTAAAGCTCGAAGCTCATCATCAACCCTAGCATTAATTACATACAAACCCTAGCCGCAATTCGATAACCTAGTTTTTATTCCACAACATTTGGCGCCGTCTGTGGGAAGCCTTACATCAACCATGGCTAGAACACGAAGATCAGCAACTGCTACTGAATCAACTGTCGTCACCACTACTGTTCCAATCACCACGGAACCAGGGTCGTTACCCCTCACGACAATGGTTTCTCAACCACTAGGCACGTTGCCCATCACCACAGAGGTGGTTTCTCAACCACAAGGGACGAATCCCCAAACTTCCATACCTCAGAATGAGACGAACCCTCTTCAGATGGTTGTCTCACCTCTCGACCATAACCTTCCCCATGGAGCACAGATCTCTACTACTGTGCTTCCTGTGAGTACAAATCCAGCGTACGGATTGCCCAATTATCCCCCTGAGACCGGAGGGAGTGGCCATGCAAATCAGGGACCATACATTCGAGGATTGGGACCCATCCCTGAAGGAAGATATCTGGATTATTCTGGACCCTACTCTGACAACTCGTCTGATGAAGGACGAGAACGAGCACCCAGAAGAAGAAGAGCTAGCAAAGAGCCCATTGAAAGGAGAAATCGGGGGGCAACTACAAGGGCACCTATGACTACCATGGAAAGGATAAGGGCCCATGAGGCCGAGATCCAGAAACTAAAGAAAAACATGGAGATAGAGCAACAAAGGAGGCAGACTCAGCCTTCGAATCAAGGGGCAGGAGATGTCCCCCTAATTGATTTAGGAACACCTTCAAGAGGGCAAGAGCGAACTAGAAGGACAGAGATTCCCAGGTCAGATCCCCGTGTTTTAACACAGCTGGGTGACCCAGACGATCCTATTCCACCTTTTACTGAAGAGGTAATGGACGCTCATGTATCAAGGAAATTTAAGATGCCTACTATCAAAGAATATGACGGAACGGGTGATCCCGCAACCCATGTGAGGACTTTTTCGAATGCACTGTTGCTGCAACCAGTCACTGATGCTCTTAAATGTAGAGCGTTTCCTCAAACCCTGGCTGGCATGGCCCAAAGATGGTATAGCCGCTTGCCGCCCAACTCTATCAGTTGTTTCAGAGATCTGAGCACGGCCTTCATCAACCAATTCATCAGTGGACGAGTACATGAGAAAAGCTCTGCTTCACTCATGAATCTTACTCAAGGAAAGAACGAGACATTGAGAGATTATCTCAAGCGTTTCACCAAGGAGACATTGAATATACCTGATTTAGACAATAAGGTAGCTATGATAGCCCTTCAACAAGGAACCACGGATGTCTTTTTCAAGATGTCATTGGCTAAACACCCCCCTGAGAGCATGACTGAGCTCCAACAAAGGGTTGGAAAGTACATCAAAGCTGAGGAAAGCATGAAGAAAACCGATACAGGTGGTGAAAATAATGGTGGCTCGAATAAGCGAAAGACGGAGCAAGAGTATGATGTCAAGGACAAATATCCTCGTACGACTAGAGACTCTGATCCAGACACGAAATTTACTGAATATGCAAGGTTGAATGCTCCAAGGAGTCAAATCCTCTTTGACATTGAGAAAGATAGGGACTTTCGATGGCCGAAGCCACTAAGGGGAGATCCTGAGAAGCGAAACAAGAACAAGTACTGTAGGTACCATAAAGACTCGGGCCATGATACTGATGATTGTAGGCAACTCAAGGATGAGATCGAGTTCTTAATCCGAAAAGGAAAACTCGATAAATTCACTAAGGATGGGAATCGAGGAAATCAGCATGGAAACTATGAAAGGAAAAATTATGATACGAGGGACGACGACCAAGATCGTAATCCTAAGCCCCGAGGGCCTGTTATCAATATGATATATGGAGGACCAGCTGCTACGTTAAGGCCTGATAGAGTCGGGGGGCAGGTTCTCCCAATCAAGGTTGTGGATTCAAGAGATGACGAAGAAACAAGGGACTGAGATGCCAGGAACATGGCATGCCCCAAATTTGAAAGTTTATTATGTTTAATTGTTTCCTAAAAAGATCCATTAATAGTACAAGTAGAAATAAGGTCGACGAAACCATTATATGAAGCTTTTCAGCTCTTAATAGGAAGTAAAGCACTATGTAAGGGTTGAACCCTCTTTTTTAAAAGAAAATATTCAAGCTCTTTTTCACTATTTTATTACTTATATGTGTTTGAGCATTTCCTTATCGTTTTGTTAAAGAGCAAGTTGTACCAATAGCATTTGATCAAAATGCCAGTCCATTCAAGAGGCCAAGTACTAGGAATTGCCTTACAAAAGATAAGTTAAATAAATATAAATGAGCAAACAAAACAGATATAACATAAATAGCATGTATGAATGGAAGGTCCCGAAGGATCAAAGAGTTACAAACGCCAAATAAAATCCTAAAGTCCCTAAAAGGACCTTAAATAAAAACAAGAGATAGAGAGCCACGCAGGGCCAATAAAATCTACTCCAAGTCATCAGCGGGTCCTTGTCAAGAACAAGGGCATCCCCACGATGGGCATCTAAGTCCTCTATGAAGTCATCAGTGGTCTCGGACTCATACAAGCCTCGAACGGCTATTAAGGCCCAGGCATTAGCTGACTTCGTGGTTGAATTTACCGTTAACAACCAAGAAGTCGGGGGGCAAGAGATAATACCCCATGAATACCCGAAGTTGGGTGTTCTATTTTGATGGACCATCAAAAAATCAAGCGGAGTAGGTTTAGTGTTACAAAGTCCTGATGGATTTTTTATAGAGTATACACTAAAACTTGACTTCCCAACGACAAACAATGAGGCTGAGTACGAAGCCCTGATAGCTAGCTTAGGGCTGGCTGGAGCATTGAGAGTTAAAACCCTGGAAGTAGGTGGAGACTCGAGGCTAGTGGTTTCCCAAGTAAATGGGGAATTTGAGGCCACAGATAAAGTCATGGCCAAGTACTTAAAACTTGTTAAGGCCATCATAACTCAGTTTGATGAATGCTATATAGAGCACGTTCCGAGGGAGGAAAATGTGGAGGCTGATGCCTTGTCTTCAGAAACCCATCTACTACGTGAGCAAGATGTTGCATGGAGCTGAGTTGAATTATTCTACCATTGAGAAGTTTGCTTTGGCATTGATAACAGCTTCGAGGAAGCTACGACCTTACTTTCAGTCACATAAGATTGAAGTCCTGACGGACCAGCAGCTACGAAGTATTTTGCATAGCCCGAAAGCCAGTGGAAGGCTGATCAAGTGGGCAGTTGAGTTGGGAGAATTCGATATCACTTATAAACCTCGAACAGCCATCAAGGCTCAGGCATTGGCTGACTTCGTGGTTGAATGTACCATTGGCAACCAAGAAGTCGGGGGGCAGGAGATAGTGACCACTCCTGGTCTTGAGAATAAGGATGAAGAGCTTGAACTTGATCAGAAGGAATATTGGGGTGACCACTCCTGGTCTTGAGAATAAGGATGAAGAGCTTGAACTTGATCAGAAGGAATATTGGGTACTCTATTTTGATGGAGCATCAAAAACAAAATCTAGTGGTGCAGGCTTGGTCTTGCAAAGCCCTGATGGGTTCATAGTCGAGTATGCTCTGAAGTTGGACTTCCCGACTACTAATAATGAAGCTGAGTACGAAGCCTTGATAGCCGGTTTAGGCTTGGCCAGAGTAATGAGAGTTAAGAATCTCAAAGTCTGTGGGGATTCTAGGCTGGTAGTCTCGCAAGTAAATGGTGAGTTTGAAGCCAAAGATGAAACTATGGCTAAGTACCTGAAGATTGCAAAGGGCATTATGACTCAGTTTGATGAGTGTTATGTGGAGCACATTCCAAGGGAGGAGAACGTTAAGGCCGATGCCCTGTCAAAGTTCGCCTCTTCTGAGATAGAGAATTATGCGGGAAGTGTTTACTTCCAGGTCTTGAAGGCCCCGTTCATCAACTCAAAGTTGGTGGCACCAATCAATATGGGGAGTTGTTGGATAGATCCCATCAAAGCTCACCTAGAAACTGGATGGCTCCCTGACAATGCCTTGGAGGCACGAAAGCTGTCAGTGAGGGCATTGAGATATGCTTTGATTGAGGGTCTTCTTTACAAGAGGTCTTTTGTCATCCCGTACTTGAAGTGTTTAAGGCCCCAGGAAGCCAAGAAGGCATTGGAAGAGGTTCATGGAGGGATCTGTGGGCAACACTTGGGGGGCAGAGCCCTAGCTCACAAGATCACTCGTCTGGGATTCTATTGGCCAAAGATGCTAGCTGATGCACAGGATTATGTCAAGAGGTGTGAGAGATGCCAAAAGCATGCTCCAATCGTAAGGCAGCCGCCTGAAATGCTAACTTCGATCAGTTCTCCTATTCCATTTGCAATGTGGGGAATGGATATCCTTGGTCCTTTCCCAGCAGCTTCAGCACAAAGGAAGTTTCTGATAGTGGCCATTGACTACTTCACTAAGTGGATTGAGGCTAAGCCGCTAGCCAAGATAACCACTAAACAAGTTGCCCAATTCTTTTGGGAGAACATAATCTGTAGGTATGGAATCCCACGAATCCTGGTGACGGATAATGGGACACAGTTTAACAACGAAGAGTTCAAGAAGTACTGTGAGGAGAATGCTATTGAACTTCGCTTTACCTCGGTAGCTCATCCTCAAGCCAATGGGCAAGCAGAGGTAGCCAATCGAATTATCCTTGATGGACTGAAAAAGAGGGTCGAACGTTCTAGAAATACTTGGGTGGATGAGTTATTGCCTATCCTTTGGGCGTATCGCACCACCTGTAAAGTTACAACAGGAGCAACCCCGTTCTTGCTGGCTTACGGAGCCGAGGCAGTTGTACCCTTGGAAATTATGCATGCGTCACTTCGGGTGGAAGCATTTGAACCAGAAGCTAATGAAGAAGGCATGAGGCTTGCCCTAGACCTAATCGATGAGGTTAAGGTCGAAAATCCTGCTCGAAATTACACTAAGTCCTGGTCGAAATTTCCTGTTCGAATTTACACTGAAAATTAGCTTCGAATTCTTTCGTTGAAAATTTCCCGAAATCTTCAGGAGCCCGTTTGGAGGCCTAAACAGCGTCAGAATGGGTCGAAAAATCGGGGAATGGTCCTAAAGTCTCGTTCGTCTCGTTCGTCTCGTTCTGCCGTTTCCGAAAAGTGCTTATTCGCCCAAATCGGACATCATATGCAAAATCTGCAGCCAAAACAGCGAAGTCGATAATTTGAGGTCGAAAAACAATTAAAACGAGCTCGAAGAATCAAGGTACAAAGTGAAACTTCAAATAAAGCTATAGATGGCCAACATTGATGTTAAGGTTCACATGTCGATGGTCGATGTCGGTATGGCTTCGGGTGAAAATTGCTAGTCGACTGGGCTCCTAGACGACCGCCTCCACGCGAACGCCCCGGCCGACCGAACATCCAGCCGACCGCCCCACGGGGGACGCCTCGGCCAACCGAGATTGGTCACCGGTACGGGTTTTTAGCTCCTATTTTCCCAAACAAAAAAAAAAATAATAATAATAATAAATCCCGGCCGACCGGAACCGTCCGTCGGTCCGGGTTCGCCACAGCCGACCGGAGTCCCAGCCGACCGGCCTCCTGGAACAAGCCCCGGCCGACCGGAACCACTCGTCGGTCCGGGTTCGCTCCGGCCGACCGCCACCCCAGCCGACCGGCTCTTCCGCGGGCGTCCCGGCCGACCCGGGTCGACGGACGGTCCGGGTTTTCGGAATTCGTGTCAAAAAAAAAAAAAAAAAAAAAAAAAAAAAAAAAATCCAGCCGACTGGATTCCCGGCCGACCGGTCCCCCGGGCACGCTCCAGCCGACCAGAGGCGACTGTCGGTGCGGGTTCGCTCCGGCCGACCGAGCCTCCAGCCGACCGGCTCTTCCGCGAGCGTCCCGGCCGACCCCGGTCGACGGTCGGTACGGGTTTTTGCTCGGCCGACCCCGGTCGACGGTCGGTACGGGTTTTTGCTCGGCTGACCCGTGACGATGATCGAGTCAAGTCTGCGATTTTTTATTTTGTAATTTTCTTATTTTATTTATCTCCGATAGCGCCGTTTAGTGCCATTTAGCGCCGTTTAGTGCCATTTAGTGCCATTTAGCGCCGTTTAGCGCCTTTTAAGCGCCGTTTAGCGCCGTTTAGCGCTGATTATTGCCGTTTAGCGTCGCTTAACATTGTTTAAGCGTCGTTTAAGGCTACTTAGTGCCGTTTAGCATCGTTTAACATTCGTCGTAAATGCGTCGGTCGCTCCACGCTTTACAAAAAAGACGATACTCGTGAAACACTAGTGTACCGAGATAAACCCTGACCCAAGTCTTGAGAAAGGCCGTTATAACTTCAAGGAAAGCCTGATCAGCTTTCCTAGAAGTTGGGGGGCAAATGATATGGGCTAAAAGTAAGCCCTAAAAACACATATAATATGGCATTAATTAGATCCAACATGGTCAAAACGTTAGGCCCGATAAAAGGCCCAAAACCCTAATTATTTATTATTTTCGTAATTAATAAATAGGAGAAATACACAGCTCATTAAATGAGTCTCAAATACAGTAAATATCTTCATAGAAGGATCCTGAATCCCAATCAAATACAATGATGAGTCACATCGCCTATCAGATAAGGATAATACTTGTCTGCCAAGTAATACACTCCTTATCAGTTATCAATAGTGAGACTTATCAGTTAAAGTCTCCTTAACCTACCATAATTACGAGGCCCCAGACGCCTATATAAGGACCCTCGTCCTTCATCCTAGAACTACGTTTTGGCTTGATTCTCAATAACGAGATACGTAGGCACTCTGTGAGGACCGATTAGTCTCGAACACGGAAACAGCCATTAAAGCTCGAAGCTCATCATCAACCCTAGCATTAATTACATACAAACCCTAGCCGCAATTCGATAACCTAGTTTTTATTCCACAACACAACTAGTTATGTAAAGACGTTATTTACTGAGTATGAAATGTAAAAGAAAAAACAAATTTAAAGATTCTAGGTTCCTAATCTAGAGAATGATTTGACCTATGTCAAGAAGAAATGATTGATGCAATTTGGGTGAAAAACTTTTGTACCAGCCCATGTACTCCAAACTTTATCTTCTCTTTCTAATTGACACTACTCTTGGTACACAGCAATATACTTCGGATAAACAATGCCTTTTTGCAGATTTTAAGTGAAAAGGTAGTGCAAAAGATCTAGTTTCTCCTATTCATTTTGTTTGTAGGTTTCTCCCAGACCTGTTTAGTTGTTGTTTTGAATACTAGTGATTATCAATTTCTAAATTTGTTAGTACTAGACAAATAATCAAAAATATTAAACATAAACATTTATGATGATGCTTTGACAAACAAATCTAACGGATACCTTAAATTTACTTGCATAGTTTATTATTTATGTTGATATTAGTACTCTTAGAGCAAGTCCAATGCAATGTTATCTTTGATTTTATTGATATATATGTATTCTTTATCTTCAAAAATAAGAAAAAACGATTTAGCAAAAAAAAAGAAAAAAAAGAAAAAACGACTATTTCGATTGTTTTAGCTATGTGTATATATATTTATGCATATTGGATTTATGTTGTTTATAGTCTTTGTTTATAACATGTTTTAGACACACACAACATAAAACTACTAGATCTGTATGTTCATGGTTGATGGTTTTTCCAAGAAGAGGAGGAGTTAGATAAAATGGATCTAATAAAGAGAGAGCGTGGTTTGATCTGGTGGATAGAGTGGAGTTGGATCTGTAAACTATAGTCTATATGAATCTTACTTGGACGTGTACTATGACTCTGATATGTACCCGAGTGCACATTTCCCGCCAACTGATCACATTCGCGTCCTATGGCTCAATGTCAGCCACAAGCGCCCAAACTCGGTCGCCCAGTCACGGAACCGCCAGCATAAAAGCAAATACGTGTCAAAGACAGATCAGAATGTAACACTTAGCCAAATGTCAAACATGATAAAGTATAGGACACGCCTCCACTGTTCCCCTCTACTGTACACGTCAACTGCTCCAGTCAACTGTACACCTCAACCATACCTCTCAACTGTACATTCCAACTGTAGTAAGGAGACCCATCCCGCGCCCTGTTGCCACAGTAAGCGGCGCCCACGTCACAATGACAGGTTTCGGTCCTATAAATACTCTGCTATCCCACAAAGAACAGACAGATACATTCACACTCAAACACTACACACACTCACCAGAAAATACTCTCGATATTTTGCTACATCGTTACTCTACTCCGTTACTGATTCTCACGCCGGAGGTACTTAACAGCCACCACCACCGAAACAGTGTATTTGGCGACGGAGCAGGTGCAGCACTTATCATTTGGCGCTAGAAGGAGGGGGTTTCCTTTTCTTTAAGAAAAAACCTCCACCAGCACTAACACCACTTTCCAGACATTTAGGGTAAATCTCGGTGGAAGTATCCCACACGAGAGGTAAACCCATGGCAAACACAAGATCCACGACGAACAACCGAAACACAGTCACAAGAGAAAACCTCACCCCCTCGGGAAACGTTCGTCAGGAAATTCCCAACACAGTTGGCGGGGTCAACAACCCGCGTAACCCACAACAGGCACCCCCGACAACTCAACCACCTCTCCAGGATCAAGAATCGCCGCCCAACGCTGAGCGCAACCTCGACCTCACAGGTTACACCCAAGCCCAAATCGACGCTCTCATCCGCGTCGCATCTGCCTTTCCTCAACCGCAGCAACAACAACCCCAAGCTTCCCAACTCAATCAGCATGATGAAAACCTCCAAAGCGAAGCACAAAGCCACCCCCGGCCCGCCAACTCAGTTTTCTCTCGTTTAGGCTCATCTCAGAATACTAGGCACAAGGAACACGGTGGACCGCAACACAAGCCAGAAACCTGGAAAGAAAATAGAAAAAAGAGAGACCTGAGAAAGGATATCGAAGAGAAGAAAGCTGAATATGAAAGAGCCAAGCGACGCCTAGAGAGAGACCGATCCCCCGAGCCCAGGGTCGAAACAGGCAGCGTGCAACCCACTAACGCGGATATGCTGAACACAATCCTCGAACTAAAAAGGAAGCTAGAGGGAGGAAGTTATGCGGAAGCAAGCGAATCACCATTCACCAAGCGACTAGAGAATGAATCCAAACAAAGACACATAAAGCACATCAATCTTAACTCCTTCGACGGTCTGGGCGACCCAGAAGAACACTTGAGTTATTTCGACCAACTCGCTCTCCACTACGAATATAGAGACCTAACAAGGTGCAGGTTCTTCGCCGCCACCCTTAGGGGCGGAGCACAGAGATGGTTTTGTCGCTTGCCCGCTCGGTCTCTTGATTCTTGGGCCGAATTCAAAAGAGCTTTCCTCAATAAATTCAAAGCTAACCAACCCCACGAGGTACACACTGTCTTCCTAGAAACAGTAGCTCAAAGAAACGGAGAAAGCCTACAAGTATACATTGATAGGTTCAAGGAAGCGGTTAACAAAGTCGTATGCGTGAACGAAACAGAAGCCCTGGTGCATCTGCGAAGAGGCCTCAACCCGTACGAATGCGAGAAGTATGTCTGCAAACTTATGGAGGTACAACCCACAACGCTAGCACGGGCCTACGATCTGGCATCCCAAGCAATCAATGAAATGGAGTCCCTTAGCGTGCTCAAACAGTCGAGGGCTCCCCCACCGCCACCTCCAAGACAACCCTACTTTCAAAAAGAACAATATACCTTCAGTCACACACAAAAGCCAGTCCCCATCCAACACCAGGTACAGACGACTCACGGCCCGGGACCAGTCAGAGAGGTCCCCGCCACTGTCAGAGACAGGTTGGGTCCCCCAGTACCCCCACGCCCGGAGAAACGTCCTGAACCCAATTGGACGATCTTGAGCATGCCTAGATCCGCCATCCTACGCGAAATTAAGGGAAAGCCGTTTTTCCAACCCCCACAGCCCATGTGGACCGCCCCAGACGACAGAAACAAAGACAAGCACTGCGACTACCATGAGGCTCATGGGCACACCACGGAGAGCTGCCTATCACTCAAACATTTCTTAGAAAGACAAGTCAAGCAAGGGAATCTGAACCAGTACCTCCCCCGCCAACTCCAAGCGGCAGCCCCTAACAAGAACGTGGTAAATACAGTCTTTGGAGGGCCCATTTCCCCCCAAAGGGTCGCCCAACAAGAAGTGCTTGACATCTCACAAAGCAAAACCGACAACACCATATCTTTCACAGACGCGGATTACGAAGGCATCAACCCGAATCATACCGAGGCCCTCGTGGTAACTTTGGATATAGCTGAAAATGAAGTAAAAAGGATACTGGTGGATAACGGGTCATCGGTCGACATATGTTTCAAACACACATGGGATAGACTAAAGCTCAGTAACGAGAAGTTGGAAGAATGCCCTGATGCGACCCCCCTCTATGGTTTCGGTCACAACGCAGTCCCTATAGCAGGGGTGGCAAGACTCCCGGTATACTTTGGGAAGGCCCCCAAGCAAATCCACCACCTAGTCAAGTTCTACGTGATTAATACCGCTTCCTCATACAACATGATTCTCGGAAGACCGACCCTCAACCTCCTCAAGGCCGTCACATCCACACCTCATCTCAAGCTAAAATTCCCCACCCCCTCAGGTATAGGCGAAGTACGGGGCGATTCGGAAACCTCCAAGAGATGCTACGGCATAGCCCTCGCTTTAGCCGCCACCGAACCCAGCAACATGAGACGTCAAAAAGCCTCACGGAGGCGGCAAGACAGGAAGAGGAAACACATAGAGCACCAACTCAGCCACTCCAAGAGAAAGAAAGAGGTACAGGTTATTGATACTTTCGATCACATGTCGGAGGACCCTCAGAGAATTGACACTAACTTAAAAAGATGCCTCGAGAAGGACGCACGACCCAATATTTCACCAGTGGTGGAAGTCGAAAAGATAGAACTAATCCCAGGCGACCCGACCAAGAAAATAAGCATAGGCACAGGCCTAGACTCAATATTCAAAGAAGGTTTGACAGACATACTCAGAAAATACGCCGACATCTTTGCATGGTCCCCGAGCGATATGCCCGGGTTGGACGAGTCGGTCGCCATTCACAAACTCAGCGTGAACACAAACAAAGAACCCAAAATACAAAAAAGGAGGAACTTTGCACCAGAAAGACAGCAGGCAATCGATGTGGAAATTGACAAGTTATTGGAAGCGGACCTAATATGTGAGGTTTCGTACCCAAAGTGGGTCGCGAACGTGGTACTAGTAAAGAAAGCAAATGGCAAATGGCGGGTGTGCGTCGACTACACGGACCTGAATGCCGCGTGCCCCAAGGATCCCTATCCACTTCCCAGCATAGACCAACTCATCGACGCGACCGCTGGCCACCTCATGCTTAGTTTCATGGACGCATTCTCAGGATATAATCAAATCAAGATGGCACCAGAAGATAGAGAGAAAACAGCCTTCATAACCCATAGGGGAGTCTATTGCTACAAAGTCATGCCGTTCGGCCTCATTAACGCCGGCGCCACCTACCAAAGGATGATGAACAAAATCTTTGCGTCACAGCTAGGAAGAAACATGGAGGTCTATGTAGACGACATGATCGTAAAATCACTCTTGACAGAATCCCACTTGAAAGACTTGGAAGAATGTTTCAGCACACTCAGAAAATACAACATGAAACTCAACCCAGACAAATGTTTGTTCGCTCTCGAAGCAGGAAAATTCCTCGGATTCCTGGTTAGTCGAAGAGGTATCGAGGCCAACCCTGAAAAAATCCAAGCAATCATAGACATGCAGCCGCCCAAAACCCTCAAAGACATGCAAAAGCTTACGGGAAGGTTAGCGGCATTACGAAGGTTCATCTCAAAACTGGCAGACAGGTGTCTCCCATTCTTCGATACTCTTCGAGGAGCCGCGTCCTCTCGAACCATCTCGTGGACACAAGAATGTCAGAGGGCCTTCACGGATCTAAAGCAATACCTCTCGTCGCCTCCACTCTTGGCTGTCGCCAAACCTATGGAACCGCTGTCCCTATATCTCGCAGCCTCCGACCGAGCAGTAGGCGCTGTCCTGATAAAAGAAGAAGGAACCGCCCAGCGACCAGTCTACTATGTGAGCCAAGTCCTCAAAGACGCTGAAACCAGATATCCCAATGTGCAGAAATCCGCACTCGCACTAGTAACGGCTAGCAGGAAGCTAAGGCATTACTTTCAAGGAAGGGAAATCAGGGTGGTAACCAACCAACCTCTAAGAAAACTACTCCACAAACCGGACCTATCAGGAAGAATGGTAAATTGGGCAATGGAGCTAAGTCAATTCACGCTCACTTTCACACCCAGAACCGCTATCAAAGCACAAGCATTAATGGACTTCGTAGTCGAGTGCTCCTTCTCGGAACCAAATGTAGGCGACGCGAGCCTGCTCACAGAACAAGAAACAAGCGACATCGCAACAACAAGCGACAAAGGCATCTGGAAACTCTATGTGGACGGGTCGTCCACCTCCCAAAGAAGCGGTGCCGGACTAATCCTCATAAGCCCAGAAAACTTCCAAGTTAAACAGGCAATTAGCTTCTCCTTCAAAGCGACAAACAATCAGGCAGAATATGAAGCCCTTATTGCAGGACTCACCTTGGCGCGAAACTTGGAGGTCACAAACATTGTCATATATAGCGACTCGCAACTGGTCGTCAGACAAACCACGGGAGATTATGCGACCAAAGATGAGACTCTCCACAAATATCAACATATCGTCAAGTCTTTGCTCGCCCACTTCTCCGTTCACGATTTAAAGCAAATTGATCGCAATGATAACACGGTGGCGGACGCACTGTCAAGGCTAACCCAAGGAGAGGGAAGAGCCTACGAAGAATCAGTATATTTCGAAGAATTGACAAAACCTACAACCGAGCTCATTGAGACACTCGAAATCCAAGACGCCAGGGAAAATTGGATGACACCCTACGTTCTCTACTTAAAGGAGGGAGCCCTACCGGATAACCATATCAAGGCAAAGCAAGTAAAGTTCCACGCGGCCAAGTATTTCCTCCAAGAAGGGGTCCTATACAAAAGAGGGATCACCTGCCCCACACTCAAGTGCGTCGACAAAGACGAGGCGGCATATTGCATGTCAGAAGTCCACGAAGGAATATGCGGAGATCACATGGGAGCAAAGGCACTGGCGCACAAAATTCTAAGACAAGGCTACTACTGGCCAAATATGGGTAGCGACTGCAAATCATTCGTCCAAAAGTGCCGCCAATGCCAGCTGTACAGCAACATGTCTCACCAGGCGCCAGCTCTACCATCCTCAATACTCTCCCCCATCCCTTTCGCGGTATGGGGCATAGACATCATGGGACCATTCCCCAAAGCGAGAGGCGAACTACAATATGTAATGGTCGCCATCGACTACATGACCAAATGGGCAGAGGCCAAGGCACTTAAAAACATCACCCAACAAGACGCCATCAAATTCTTCAAAGAACACGTCATCGCAAGGTTCGGCATACCTCGCATTCTCATCTCAGATAACGGCACACAATTCGTAGGATCAAAATTCACAAAATTCCTCTCCGAACACGGAATCAAGCATAAGAAGGCATCCGTATGCCACCCTCAAAGCAATGGTCAAGTCGAGGTCACAAACAGAATCATAGTACGAGGAATAGAGAAACGACTAACATCATCAAAAAGGAGATGGCCAGAAGAACTACCACATGTCATGTGGTCATACCGTACAACCGCCAAAACAAGCACGGGAGAAACACCTTTCAAACTGGCATTTGGCACAGAAGCACTTGCACCTATAGAAATCGGGTCACCCTCCTTCCGGGTGATCAGTTTCGAAGAAACAACAAATACTGAGGGATTACGCACAAACCTCGAACTTTTAGACGAATCACGCGACAAAGCCGTAGAAAGAATGGACAAGTACAAAGAAAAAACAAGAAACTACTTCGGCAAGCGGGCAAGAATCAAGACATTCGTGGTAGGAGACTTGGTCAACCGAGCGACGGAAGCATCCGACCCACGCCACACGGGCAAATTGATGCCCAAATGGGAGGGACCCTACAAAGTTATCCAAGTACTAAGACCAGGGTCGTATAAGCTAGCAAGGATGGATGGATCAGAAGTCAACAACACTTGGCATGGCGACAAACTCAGGAAATATTATCAGTAGAAGCGCGTTAGGCGATTTTCATTATGTGTTAACCCCCGTAACTCCAATATATGTATGAGTTGGGCGACAACCCTTTTTGTTTGAAAGATGCAACCTAATGAACGCGGAATGCTTTTAACTTCAACTCCTCTCAATAGCAAATTTCCTCGAAAGTCACAAAGGGAGGTGTCGCTCACCTCCAAGCAACGTAACATGCAAATAAAAAACTAAGTCACAAAGGGAGGTGTCGCTCACCTCCAAGGAACGTAACATGCAAATAAAAAGCTAAGTCACAAAGGGAGGTGTCGCTCACTTCCAAGCAACGTAACATGCAAATAAAAGCTAAGTCACAAAGGGATGTGTCGCTCACTTCCAAGCAACGTACCATGCAAATAAAGCTAAGTCAAAACGGAGGTGTCGCTCACCTCCCAGCAACGTACCAAGCAAATAAAGCTAAGTCAAAAAAGAGGTGTCGCTCACCTCCCAGCAACGTACCATGCAAACAAAGCTAAGTCAAAAAGGAGGTGTCGCCCACCTCCAAGCAACGTACCATGCAAATAAACAAAAAGGTAGAAGCAAACGACGGAGAAACAATTAAAAATCAAAGCAAACCACGATTGTTACAGAAACAAAAGCTATGTAAATGGTTTGTCTATTACACAGCAGCTAAAGATAAATAGTTCACAGATCACCAAATCTATTACAGTCTGGATACCGGCAAACTACCAGGTACGAAAAATAATTACAGCTATAAGGATGGCGAGGTCCCGCTAATCAACTCATCACCAGAATCTTCAGCAACTTCAATATCAGCATCAGCAGCGACCTCACCGTCTTCAGATACCGCTGCCTCACCATCAGCAACGACTTCATCTTCCTCCATCTCAGCATCAGCCTCAACATCCGCTTCAGCGTCCGCCACAGCAACATCCTCCCCTTCACTAGAGCTCCCGGCAGAAGGGATACTCCGCTCGCTCAACTCCCTTCGCAAGGCAGCGTACTTCTTCTTTTGCTTCCGGGCGGCCCTTTTCATCTTCCTAGCCTCTTTCATTTTCTTGACCGCCTCTTCCTCAAGGGTTTTCCGCGTAGCTTCACAGGCCGCCAGCCGCTCAAATACACAGGCGTCAGCCAGGGTCTTTGCAGCAGCCTCGACCGACTTCTTAAATTCATCACCTTTCTTCCAATTAGCGATGCCCACAGCAACCCTCTGTCGCATCTCCTTGTCAACAGCAGCAGCAACCTCTTTCATCAACTCATCTCTGTACGCGTCGCTAGCTCTATACTTCATAATAGCAGCCTCTTCAGTAGGTCTGCTCGCCAAGTGACTCTCAGCATCTGCAAGACATTTCCTCGCATACTCAAGCTCCTTCGCTAGGCGCTCGGTCTCAGCGACTGCCTTCTCAACCCCAGTTGCAAGATCCCCCCTTTCCCTCTCTGCAACCGACAAATTCTCCTGCAGTGCCGCCGCTCTCCTTTGCGCAACAAGCATCCTATTCCTGTAAACATGCCTCTCAGAAAAGTACCGCTTCTTGTCAGCTTCAATCTGATCTAAAGAAGCCACCAAGTTACGCTTATACTCTTCCTGAGCACCCAACTCCTTCTTAAGCTGCTCCTCCGCTTTCCTCAAACGTTTGTTATCCATCCTGTAAGCATCACCTTGAGCCAACACGGCAGCAAAATGACACTGACTCTGCAAAACCAACAAACACTCGTCAAAACATAACATGCAGCAAACTTCGTCACAACACAAGGAGACAGAACGAGGGAGCTTACCTTGGCGTGATACTTCTGTGAGCGCCTCGCCAGTTTGCTCCATCCATACCCTTTCAGCTTTCCAAAATCATCCTCGGTCATCGAGTCAATCGTAAAAGATCCCGGACCGCTCTTAAAAGTATACCCATAGCCGGGCCTCCTCTCCCCGGTCCCCTCATCAACAACAACCATCCCCTCATCACTATCACTGTAAGTCACAGACATCTCCGTCCTTTTCTTCCTAGAAGTGGTCACACCCGGTCCAGCCAGGGCAAAGTTCACTTTCCTCTTTTTCAACACAAATCTACCGCCCATCCGCATTCGCCCTCCCATTCGCAACCGACCTCCCGCCCTACTTGACTCACCAACCTCGTGCACAGACTTGACTTTTTTCCTTGACTCATCAACAGCATCAACCGCCCTCTTCCGTTTCCCCCCTAAACACCTCCCTACCCTGACAGAACTAGCTTTCACAACAGCCCCCTCGGGCACAACCTCATCAGCTTCCAACTCATAATCAACCCCTGCACCAGCACCCATCTCGCTACCACCATCAGCACGCTCACCCACAGCATCCTCCCCCGCCTCACCCGCAAACGGGACCAACGCCCTCTCAACCACACTGTCGCCAACCTCCAGATCACCAACCTTAACGACCTCTCTACCATCATCCTCACTAGACGAAAATACATCTTCCACAACTATCCTTTTCCCAGCTTCACCGCCATCATCATCACCATCCCCCGCATCCTCACTACTAGAGGTAATTACCATCTCAGACATACCAGCAGGCGTGGCGTATAAATCCTCGCCACCATCATCAGTCTCCGTGTCGCTGTCTGCATGATCGTCATCCTCGCCCCCGGGGGTAACAACTCCTTCATCACTACCCAAGGACGCGGATAAACCTCTTTCCGCCTCACCACCAATCAATGTGGCACCGCTCGCGTCAAGCTCCCCAAAACCGGCATCCTCCTCATCAACCAGTACAGATTTCTTCTTACGGATAACTTTCCTCCCCACCGAACCAGAGCCGCCGGTCTCGTCACCCATAACCGACCGCGCCCCTTTCTTCTCACGCGGAGGATGGACGTTCAAAGATTCTCTTGGCGGCATTGCATTCAAAAACTCCCTTTGCTTCTCGGGCTCATTATAACTGGCACCCTCGAGAACAGGCAAATCACCCCTAGTTGGTATCAACACTAACACAAGCACAAACACAAACGTATATCAACACACGACCTAAACACATATATAACCACAAAAATCATACGCATGATAGATACTTACGGTTATGCTCAAGCAGCCTTGCATTCTCGAAGAAATCAACCTCTGTCCACATGCGTCCTAGCGACCGCACAGTTCGCTCCAGCAAGTCAGCAACATCCTCACTCAACCCTTTCTTTTCAGTGGGATACACATTCTTCACCTCCAGTGCAAAATTAGGAAGATAAGCAAGGTCACCCCCGCGAACCATGATGAACTCCTCTTGCCAGTTCGCCATCCCCTTGGGGAACCGAAAAAGACTCTGACCTGACACCCGCTTGGCCACAGCTGTGTAACTGTTCCAGTGAATCTCGTAGAACGGTTTGGCACTGGTCACACGCACATAAAACAAAGCAAAGAATCCCTTGAAAGTTGGTTGTCTACCATCCTTAGCACAAGCAGCAATAAACCAAAGAATCACCCGGATGGCATTGGGCGAGAATTGGGCAGGCGAGCAGCGAAAATAGTACTTGAAGAGATCAGACATGAACTTATGCATCGGCAACCTCAAACCCGCTTTAAAATGAGATATTGGAATCGCCATCCAGCCATCCGCGTCACGGTTATATAACCGCTCACCAGCACGCGGCATCCTCCACTCATATCCATCCTCGATGCGAAACAGTCTAGACACCAAGCGACCATAACGATCTTCCTGGAAGTTACTGCCACAGTCCAAATGTTTAAACTTGCCAAACGCCTCATCCATCTCCCTCTTGTTAAAGCCAGTAACGGGCACTCCCTCAGTACGATACAAACTCTCGAAGGTGTCAAAGTACCTCACCCTGTCACAGGCGGCAACACCCAAATAACTGTGAACCTGCGTGTCAACCCACCTGCCCATAGCATCTATCAAAACCGGGCGAGTTCTCGGCACGTTTGTTTTCGACAGCGACATCCCTCTGCAACAACAATACAAACAAAGAGTGAATACAAGCACAAGTTACCAGCCCTATTAACCGCCTACACAACAAACCGCAGAAAACACCCATCCTACTCACCCGGGTAGAACGGCAAACACACACGGAAAAACAAAACCAAACAATGATTTATCCCCAAAACACCCTCAAACGCTTCATATTCTACAAAAACCCTGGGAACCACTAACACTTACACAACAACGATCAAACACCAAAACATGCCCATTTTCAAATACAATTACACACATCCATACAAAAACTTTCAAACACACTCACGCATCATATGCAACACCAGTTTCGGACCCCTAAAGCACTCAACAAACAAAATTCCCAATAACACTTGTTGCACCTCGACCAAACAGCAAAATGCACCCATTACTCGAAATGTTTACACATGCACACATAAAAACAACAAACACACCCATTCCCTCCAATAACCACAACATCAAATATACATACCCACATACATCCCAAACACAAAGCATCCTACTACTGCCGTAACAAAACACATGAATCAGACCACTTGCAAAAACAAAAAGCCAAACATCTCGCAAACACTTTAAAACATGACACAGTACAATACGAACAAAAGCAACACTCAAGAAAGTCTTACCAAAAATTGAGTAAAGCAGCAAGTACGACGAACAAAGAGCGACGGCGGCAAAATCAACAACAGATTAACAAACCCCAACAGTAGTAGTAGAGAGACGATGACGAACAGAAGAAGGCAAATGTGCACTAGAGATTTAAAGAAGTATTAAGACGATATAATGAAGATTACACAACTTTTTATACTAAAGTAGCACGGTTACAATCGTTCATTAACTGCACCCCCACGTGGCAGTCTGTCATTGGCGCGTGGCTCCCACGATTTCAACCACCCAGCCCAAGCGTCTCCCACCCTTCGAATTCTTTGTCATCTCTCCTTTTTATTTATTCAAAAACCAATTTAAAAATTCATACACTCCCAGTACAAGCCCGTCTAATCAACAGACATTATACGTACATACACACATGCACACCTCTGACACTGTCACATCAGAATGACCCTTCAGACACCCATTTAATGTTCATTTATATCCCATCATTCACATTTATTATGAACAATTAATAATGTAACAACAAAAGAAACCTTTCGCCTGCACTCTCTCCACACTAACTCACGAAATACCTCGGCCTAAACACATCAACTCACTTGGGGGGCACCAAATTCAGTTTTCTCAAAATTCTCAAGTGACGCTCGCTCACTTGGGGGGCACCAAATTCAATTCTCTCCAAATTATCCAAGTAACGCTCGCTCACTTGGGGGGCACCAAATTCAATTCTCTCCAAATTATCCAAGTGACGCTCACTCACTTGGGGGGCACCAAATTCAACTTTCTCAAAATTATCCAAGTGACGCTCACTCACTTGGGGGGCACCAAATTCAACTTTCTCAAAATTATCCAAGTGACGCTCACTCACTTGGGGGGCACCAAATTCAGTTTTCTCAAAATTCTCAAGTGACGCTCGCTCACTTGGGGGGCACCAAATTCAATTCTCTCCAAATTATCCAAGTAACGCTCGCTCACTTGGGGGGCACCAAATTCAATTCTCTCCAAATTATCCAAGTGACGCTCACTCACTTGGGGGGCACCAAATTCAACTTTCTCAAAATTATCCAAGTGACGCTCACTCACTTGGGGGGCACCAAATTCAACTTTCTCAAAATTATCCAAGTGACGCTCACTCACTTGGGGGGCACCAAATTCAACTTTCTCAAAATTCTCAAGTGACCCTCGCTCACTTGGGGGGCACCAAATTCAACTTTCTCAAAATTATCCAAGTGACGCTCACTCACTTGGGGGGCACCAAATTCAATTTTCTCAAAATTCTCAAGTGACCCTCGCTCACTTGGGGGGCACCAAATTCAACTTTCTCAAAATTCTCAAGTGACCCTCGCTCACTTGGGGGGCACCAAATTCAACTTTCTCAAAATTATCCAAGTGACGCTCACTCACTTGGGGGGCACCAAATTCAATTTTCTCAAAATTCTCAAGTGACCCTCGCTCACTTGGGGGGCACCAAATTCAGTTTTCTCAAAATTCTCAAGTGACCCTCGCTCACTTGGGGGGCACCAAATTCAGTTTTCTCAAAATTCTCAAGTTACGCTCGCTCACTTGGAGGGCACCAAATCCAACTCACATTTTCCATTCTCCTTTTCTTCCTCTACTCTCCCTACCCGCTCAAGCGGCCAGCGAGAGTGGGGGGCAATGATATGTACCCGAGTGCACATTTCCCGCCAACTGATCACATTCGCGTCCTATGGCTCAATGTCAGCCACAAGCGCCCAAACTCGGTCGCCCAGTCACGGAACCGCCAGCATAAAAGCAAATACGTGTCAAAGACAGATCAGAATGTAACACTTAGCCAAATGTCAAACATGATAAAGTATAGGACACGCCTCCACTGTTCCCCTCTACTGTACACGTCAACTGCTCCAGTCAACTGTACACCTCAACCATACCTCTCAACTGTACATTCCAACTGTAGTAAGGAGACCCATCCCGCGCCCTGTTGCCACAGTAAGCGGCGCCCACGTCACAATGACAGGTTTCGGTCCTATAAATACTCTGCTATCCCACAAAGAACAGACAGATACATTCACACTCAAACACTACACACACTCACCAGAAAATACTCTCGATATTTTGCTACATCGTTACTCTACTCCGTTACTGATTCTCACGCCGGAGGTACTTAACAGCCACCACCACCGGAACAGTGTATTTGGCGACGGAGCAGGTGCAGCACTTATCAGACTCTATGAGTAAAGTATGACTCTATGAGTAAAGTAGGATAGTCTCAAGGGGAACCTAGTCTCAAATATGTTATCTTAATTCTAATAGTGGCAAAGCAAAGCAGTGACGATGTTGTTATGTTTTCGCCTTTTTTAATGTCTTAGGGTTCTGTCTAGCTACTCCCCAACTCGTACGATGTTTTGAAATATTAAATATCAACAACTCTTTTAAATCCTTCTTAGTAGACCTGACAAAAAACAATAAAAAAATCCTTCTTAGTAGAGCAATTGAGCTGGGCTCGTTACATCTCGTTGGGTGTTAAGTTAAACACTACAGTGTTGCACTTTAGTTCCAACCTTCACCTTATAACTCTCTATTTTGTTCATTTTTTGCTTTTCATCATAGTACGTAACCTCGCTCAATCTAAAGCATTCAAATTTCATTCTATTTTCTCATGTATTAGAATAAGAGTATTAAATTCTGATTTTCACATTTAACAAAAAAAAAAAAATTCTGATTTTCACAGTACCTATCTTAAGGATATATTTCCAAATCTAAAGAGTTGCTTTTTTTTAACTGTTAGTGCAAGTCAAATACAATGTTTTTGTTGATTCTATTGCTATATTATAGCACCAAATGCTAAAAAAAACTCAATTAGTGCATATATGCATAACCTATTAGGGCTTGATAGGATTTAATTAGAGCATCAATAATTAATATATTTCCTAATTCTATCATAGTACTGCTTTTTTTATTTTTTGTTAACCTATCCTAGAGCTGCTTTATACAACTCGATAATGTTGGGTGGTTTTTAATAAAAAAAAAAAATGTTGGCTGGTTTCAAACATAGGATCCTCAAACTTCTTGAAACTAGAGACCAACATAAAATTTTATATGTAATCCAGAAAAAAATACATATAGCGATGTTCCTAATCCACTATCGATTCTTAAGCTAGCTGGATAGATTAGAGATTATAGTTACAGCACCACCCCCATATTGTTAATGATTTGTAAATTTATTTGCACAAACTATTCACGTCTCTATTCTATATAATTTCTTTATAAAAGAAAACCATTAACAATAAATTGATGTTATTTTGCTGAGAGAGATGCACCGATGCCAGTAATACCGTTAATTTTGTACGTTATGAGTCTAAAACGGTACTAAATTTTAAAATCCGTAGGTTATGGTGTTAATATCGATCAAATTTATTGTGACATTGGCGAATATCTTCCGATATAGAAAATTTTACCTTAGACCAGGAAATATTTGTCAAGCACGCCTCTCAGTTAAAAAATTCATTTTCTATTTTTTTTATTTTTTATTTTTTGGTACATGGCAAATGTACATTTTTTGGTACATGACAAATAATCAAAAATATTAAACATAAACATTTATGACGATGCTTTGACAAAATTTACTTGCATAGTTTATTATTTATGTTGATATTAGTACTCTTAGAGCAAGATCAATGCAATGTTATCCTTGATTTTATTGTTATATATGTATTCTTTATCTTCAAAAATAACAAAAAACGACTATTTCGATTGTTTTAGCTATGTGTATATATTTATGCATATTGGATTGATGTTGTTTATAGTATTTGTTTAACATGTTTAGACTACTAGATCTGTAGGTTCATGGTTGATGGTTTTTCCAAGAAGAGGAGGAGTTAGATAAAATGGATCTAATAAAGAGAGAGCTAGGAGGTGGTTTGATCTGGTGGATAAAGTGGAGTTGGATCTGTAAACTATAGTCTATATGAATCTTACTTGGACGTTGTACTATGAGTAAAGTAGGATAGTCTCAAGGGGAACCTAGTCTCAAATATGTTTTCTTTTTTGAAACAACTCTTTTAAATCCTTCTTAGTCGAGCAATTGAGCTGGGCTCGTTACATCTCGTTGGCTGTTAAGTTTAAACACTACAGTGTTGTTCAGCTTAGAGCAAGTCCAATGCATAGCTATAGTTAGTCTTATAGCTATAATATAGAACTAATTTTGAAACTACGATGTTTTGAAACAACTCTTTTAAATCCTTCTTAGTCGAGCAATTGAGCTGGGCTCGTTACATCTCGTTGGCTGTTAAGTTTAAACACTACAGTGTTGTTCAGCTTAGAGCAAGTCCAATGCATAGCTATAGTTAGTCTTATAGCTATAATATAGAACTAATTTTGCAAAATCATCACTCCATTCCAATGCATAGCTATACTTAGTTGTATAATAGCATAAATGGATAGTTGGTCCTATATATAGGACTAACTATGGTTATAGCCATCCTTGTCACATCATCTCCAACCAACCACATAATTCTATTTATTATCAATGTTAAAATACACTTTAAATGCTAGTTTGAATGTAGTTGATCCTATTTTAGAACTATGCATTGAACCATTAGTTGTATTTTAAGACCAAAAACTACTTTTTGATCTCAAATTATAGCAATAGCTATAGCCACCTTTAGCATTGACCTTGCTCTTATATAACTCTCTATTTTGTTCATTTTTTGCTTTTCATCGGAGTACGTACCTCGCTCAATCTAAAGCATTCAAATTTCATTCTATTTTCTCATGTATTAGAACAAGAATATTAAATTCTGATTTTCACATTACCTATCTTAAGGATATATTTCCAAATCTAAAGAGTACACTGTTTTTAGAGCAAGTCAAATACAATGTTTTCGTTGATTCTATTACTATATTAAATAGCACCAAATGCTAAAAAAACTCAATTAGTTCATGTTAATACCCTCCCGGAAGCAGACTCTTTACCCTCGAGGTTTAAGCATGTTCCGGGAACATGTCTCCGGACAAAAGACACCTTCTTCCTCCAGCACATTCTACCCCTTGGAGAAAGGGTGTTCTCACTTCCACAACATATTATCTCGTGGACTTAGCTCGGGCCTTCCTTTTCACTCCCGGACAATGTGGAGCCTTCACGAAAGTAACCACTCTGACAATAGAAAGTGAAAGGGACATGCTATTAACCAACACCTGTCTCAAGGAAGGTAACATTCTTCCGGACAAGAAGAGGTAACATCAAACTCTATAAATACCAAGGCAACTCACACATGCAAAAGGGATGAAATTTCTCACATTCACTCTCACACTCTCACATTTTCACACTTGTTCTCTAAAATCTCAGTCACTAGTATTTGTATTTTCCGATATTGTTTTTTGTATTCTCCACCACCAAGTTACTTACTCTCACGCCGGAGGTGCTTGATGGCCACCACCCCCGGTCAGGCATTGTTTTGCAGACACCCTTCCGATAGCAACACCACATTTCCGTCCAAACATCACCGGAAGAGGGAAACGTTCGGTAGAGTGGAGCAAGGAGCATTATCATTTGGCGCTAGAAGGAGGGGATCTTTTCTTTTTGAAAGACCCTCCATCCTTTCCAGATTACAAGAATTAACAAGAGGTTCTCAGTAACAAGTGTCTTGAATTGGACCATCTAAGAACACGAGGTTGCAAGCCCGAACCACGGTTGACCCAAACAATCCAGACCAAACTGAAGAACAACTCCAAAGAAATCACCAAGAGATCGTCCATGGTACCTCCCCCCACAGCGAACCCGTCCGCCAAAGGATTGGCACAAGGGAGGAAGAGCCTCCTCTCAACTTGGACCTGACCCGTTTCGCTCCTAACCAAGTGGATTTTCTTCTCAATGTTGCTGCGAATCTCCAAAACCCCAACCAACAAAATGACCCACCTCGGTCTGATGGGAGGAGGGAACCACCTCCCCTCGAAGACGAAGCACATAGTGCAAACAACAATGGCAGCGAAAGACCAAGGGTGACCAAGTCAGTCTTTTCCCGCCTTGGCTCTTCCCAAAATACTAACCATGTCCGTCACGGGAAAAATCACCATCGACCGGAGACATGGAGGGCAAACAGGAGAGAATGGGATCTTAGACATGAACTAGAGGCGAAAAAGGCAGAATATGAGAGAGAGAAGAGGAAATTAGAAGATGAGCTCTACCAAGAGAAGGAAAGGGAAAGAACACCAGAGCCTACCCCAATGGGAGGTATTGAAAGCTCTCAACAAGAAATCCTCAATACTCTCATCGAGTTAAAGTGCAAAGTTTAAGGAGAAGTCTCTGCTAGCCCCGGTGAATCGTCCTTCTCCAAAAGACTAGAAGATGAGAGCATGCAAACACATTTGAAACACCCTAACCTAGAATCATATGATGGTAATGGAGACCCGGAAGAACATCTAAGTTATTTTGATCAGCTAGCCCTTTTCTATGGGTACAGGGACCTAACATGCTGCAGATTCTTTGCCTCTACCTTGAGAGGAAGTGCCCAGAGGTGGTTTTGTAGGCTTCCTCCAAGGACCATTGACACATGGGCCGATTTCAAAAAAGCTTTTCTAAACAAGTTTAAGGCAAACCAACCACACGAGGTGCACACTGTCTTCCTTGAAACCATCGCGCAAAGAAGTGGAGAGACATTGAAAAACTATCTAAAAAGGTTCAAGGAGGCAGTAAACAAAGTGGTGTCGGTCAATGAGACGGAAACATTGGTACACTTGAGAAGGGGTTTAGCCCCTTACGATTGCGAAAGGTACATTTGCAAGCTCATGGAACACAAGCCAACTACTTTGGCTAGAGCATACGAGTTAGCTTCACACTTCATCACCGAGACAGAGGCTATGAGGGTCATGAAACAAATAAGGAATCCTCACCACCAGAAGCCTTACTTTCAAAAGGAACGTTTCACCTTCCACCATAGTCAAAGGCCCATCCATGAACACCAAGTACAAACCAAACATGGTCCCGCTCCACCAAAACAAAAACCCCCTTTCGATAAGTCAAGACTTTCTTTTCCCACCTCGGCAAAACCGGCACGTAGACCTGAGCCGGAGTGGATAGCACTGAGTATGTCCCGAGCAAACATCTTTCGAGAAATTCGAAACAAACCCTTCTATCAGGCACCACAACCACTTTGGACAGCCCCGGGTGATAGAGACTCCTCTAAGCATTGTGAATATCATGCCACGCATGGGCATACTACGGAGAATTGCCTCTCCCTTAAACACTTCCTTGAGAGATTGGTTCGCCAAAGACTCATCAACCAGTACCTTCCTCGACAAATTACTAACGAGAATAACTCAGGTACTCCTTCCACATCTCAAACCAACAAAGATAAGAACATTGTCAACACAGTCATTGGAGGAACACAATCCCCTCCACGAGCCCTCAAGACTCAAGAGGTTATGGCAATATCTCAAAAGGATATGGTGGGAGATGTTATTACTTTCTCCGATGCTGACCTGGAGGGAGTCAGTCCTTACGACACCGAAGCTCTTGTTGTCACTATAGAGACATGGGACAATGTGGTCAAAAAGGTATTGATTGATAACGGGTCATCAGTGGACATAATCTTCACTCATTGTTGGGAAAGGTTAAAATTGGAGGATAAGTTGGAAGGATGCGAAGAGGAGGCACCACTTTACGGTTTTGGCCACAATGCAGTACCCATAGTGGGAATAGTAAAGTTACCCATACTCTTTGGGACAGCCCCAAGACAAGCACAACATATTATCAAGCTCTACGTGGTTAACACTCCCTCCTCCTACAACATGATTTTGGGAAGACCTACCTTAACCCGTTTGAGAGCAATAACCTCCACTACACATCTGAAAATGAAGTTCCCAACCATTGCGGGAATAGGGGAGATCAAAGGAGACATGGAGGCTTCGAAGTATTGTTATGGCTCTGCCCTCAACTTGGCTCAAACCGATCCAAGTAACATAAAGAGGTTTCAGACAACCCAACGGGGGAGGAAAAAGAGGAAAAGGCACCTCGAGCCCCAACGAAATCAGAGAAAGAGGACGAGAGATGTCCAAATGGTTGAAAACATTGATCAAGATATCAAGGAACAACGCATGGATGCCTCTTTCAAAAGATGTTTGCAAAAAGATGAAGTGCCGGTGGTTACACCCGCCGTAGAAACTGAAAAAATTGAACTAGTGCCCGGAGATGGGACGAAGCGTATAAGCATTGGAGCTGGGATTGACTCGGTATTCAAAGAAGGATTAACTAAGTTGTTACGAGAATATGCTGACATATTTGCTTGGATCCCGAAGGAAATGCCCGGGCTCGATGAATCGATAGCAATGCACAAGTTGAATGTTCACAAAGATGTCGTCCCAAAGATGCAAAAGATAAGGAATTTCGCTCCTGATAGACAAAAGGCAATTGACGAAGAAATTGATAAAATGCTTGATGCGGACCTTATCTGTGAAGTTACTTACCCTGAATGGGTGGCAAATGTGGTTTTGGTAAAGAATGCCAATGGCAAATGGAGAGTTTGTGTCGATTACACTATCTTAATGCGGCATGTCCAAAAGACCCCTACCCCCTTCCAAGTATTGACCAACTGATCGATGCCACAACAGGTCATCTCATGCTAAGCTTCATGGATGCTTTTTCGGGGTATAATCAAATCAAGTTGGCACTAGAAGATAGAGAGAAAACATCCTTCATCACTCATCGAGGAGTTTATTGGTACAAGGTCATGCCTTTCGGCCTGATTAATGCGGGAGCAACTTACCAAAGAATGATGAATAAAATCTTTGCCGGCCAACTTGGTCGAAATATGGAGGTATATATTGATGATATGATAGTTAAATCTTTACTGTTGGAGACTCACCTTGCAGATCTGAAGGAGTGCTTCGAGAAATTAAAAGTAAACAACATGAAGCTCAATCCGGATAAATGTACATTTGCCCTGGAAGCAGGAAAATTCTTAGGCTTCTTGGTGAGTCAAAGAGGGAACGAAGCCAATCCGGAAAAAATTCAAGCAATATTGGATATGCGTCCTCCCAAGACAATCCGCGATGTGCAAAGGCTAACAGGAAGGTTAGCCGCTTTGAGAAGATTCATATCTAAGTTGGCGGAGAGATGCCTACCTTTCTTCGACACCCTAAGGGGAGCGACCTCTATGAAGACTATCAAGTGGACTCCCGAATTTCAAGCCGCTTTTGATGACTTGAAGGCATATCTCTCATCCCCACCCTTGCTAACAACAGCCGCTCCTACTGAACCCCTAGCAATATATTTGCCAGCATCTAATGCGGCTGTTGGGGCGGTGTTAATTAAAGAAAATGAAGAGGGACAAAAGCTCATCTATTATGTGAGTCAAGTGCTAAAGGATACGGAAACCCGCTACCCTCCTGTTGAAAAATTCGCCTATGCCCTTGTAACTGCAAGTAGGAAATTAAGGCATTACTTCCAAGGAAGAGAGATCAAGGTTATCACCAATCAACCTTTGAAGAAGCTTCTACAAAAGCCAGATTTGTCAGGGAGATTGATCAATTGGGCGGTAGAACTAAGTCAATTTTCTATATCCTACGAGCCAGGGAAGGCCATTAAGGCACAGGCTTTATCGGACTTCATTGTAGAATGCTCATTTGGCAATCAAGAAAAAATTCCAGCTTTAGAGGATGATCCTCCTGTCAAGGAACCTATCCCTCCTCCAAACCCAACATGGAAACTCTTTGTGGATGGATCTTCTACTTCAACTAGGAGTGGAGCAGGGCTAATCTTGATAAGCCCGGAAGGGTTGTTCGCACAAAATCATGCAAGTGTACGCGGTCACAAGTAATATAGAATCAAATTAAGTTCGTTCCCACAGAGACTCGTCTATAAAGAATATGCACCTATGCAACAGTGTATGATTATCAATTCACTACTAAGATAACTAACAAATTTGGGTTTGATTAACTAATTAACAACTAAGATTGAATTAACAAAACTAAGAATTAATTAACTAAATAGATTTAAACTGGTTACTTATGAGAATAAAATATGGGATCCTAACTTCATTAGATACTTCCTTTAGAGATCATGCCTTTAATCAACGTATGTGATGGTTACGATATCTGATCAGACAACACAAAACAAGTATAGGTTACCTCTCAGTATACAAATACCAAACTACTCATACATCCACAAAAGAGATAGAAGATGGGTAGACACCAATTATGTTTAGACCCTATATCTCTATAAAATTTGAAAACATAACGGTTGAAGAACAAGTTGTCTATTAAGATCACATAGGGCAGCATAATATTTCTCAATTTACGCTACAAATCATGATGTCACTCATACATCAACTTATCCTATGCTAGCATGGCAAGTTCTAAATCCCAAGATTCACTCTCGCTTCACAAGAGATTAACAATACAACTTAGATGTTCGCGACGCATCCAAGAAGAATAACCATAACCATACGAGAATATCAATAATTCACCACACACATATCTATAAGGCAATCAACTACTAAATTTCATAAATAAATCTGTTAGAATCCCATGACAACGATTAGTTCATAATCGAACCGCTCGTCATCATGGGATCTGATGAAACCATGATAAGAAACAAGATCTGAATAAAAACAATAGTAAAAGAGTAATAAGGTTTAGAAAACAAATCCAAAAACAAGCATCCAAAAGTATCGCCTAATTAGAAGAAAAGATGAAGTAGATCTAGATCTCTGTTGCTTGTCACGAGCGTTGGGAATCCTTCTCCAAGTCTCTGTTGTCTCCCTCTATGTAAAATCGTCTCTCTAAAAAAAACTTATTTCTTCTGATGTCTAGATGTGTTTATATAGTCACGGGAGTCTTGGACAGCAAGAAATTCTCCAAAATAGAATTAAAATAGAATTAAAATAGAATTTCTGCAATTTGGCACACAATCCGTTTCCTAAACTGATTCTGTTTTGAAGGAAAATTCGTAACTGATTTTTCTTCAGAAATTCTGGACTCCGGACCACTTTAGAATGATAGAGAATTCCGTTATCTTCGCGTGGGCAGTTGAATCGTCAAAAACGCACTTGTAGAACTCAAGATATGGCCCAAACAAAAATCGGAAATTCTGGATGACTTCGCACCCGCGCACCTCAACGTCTGTTCAGCCGCTGATTTTGGCTGATTTTGGATGATTTTGCTCATTTTGACTCCGTTTTTCCCCCCGTTTTCTCCAAATCTCTTGTAACTTCTTGTACTTCATTCTTAAAGCTCAAAACCACCATCTAGCCATGGAAAACATCACCCCACATCCGACTCATATTCCTACACGAATTCACTAAAAACACATCAAAAAACACCACGAACTGGAGGTCAAGCGATCAATTTAAGCCGATACAAAGCGTTCCAAGTGGATATAAAATCCACTTATCACACCCCCAAACTTAAACCGATGCTTGCCCTCAAGCATAAACGCATATAACTATATACAACTAACTAGTACCACTTCCGTAGGTGATCACGGTTGCATTTGGCATATGCAAAAAGCCCTTTAAACCCCTAGGCAGCCCTAATGGACGAGTAAGGTCTCGTGAGGGCCTATAGCGAATGTACCCACAAAATCCAACTAACTCATGCAACTATTTAATGTTTATACTACTAATGCACACCCATACATTCAATTCATCTCATACCATTTCAACTTAAGAATCAAAGTAAATTATGTAATGTCTTGGTGTCGAAAGTGCAAGTTTTCACATAGTCTACTCAATGAACACGTATAAGTTCTCAGAAGTCCATGTCAAATGTAAGAATAAGTTGGTAATCATGCTAAGCCTAAAAGAGCACATCTTTGAGTAAAAACTTGGGATCTCATATGCAAAAACAAGCAATAACTCACCTTCCACTCACAAAGAATAATCACTCAAGAACAAGGGTAAGTGTATCACTCAATTCCATCAAAATCATAAGCATGCTTGACATTTGGTATCAATCTAACTCTTAACACAACATACATCAATGATGATAATCAAAAGGTCTTTATCCGGGTTGTAATGGGGCTAGGGACAATGTGACGACCCGGGTCAAATCCCGAGCCTTTTTCGAAAATCGGGTCAAGTCCCGATCACGAATCCGAAATAAGCCAAAGTATGATGGCCCAAATGCAGTCAACTTGGGTAACGACAAGCCCACCACAGGCCCCCAAAAGATCATGATTTGTTGGTGCACTTAGTAGTATTATTTTGCCTTATAAACTGAACTAAAGTCCCAAATCTCCTCGATGTCGGACTGGGGTGTTACAAACTCCCCCACTTAAACTCCTGACGTCCTCGTCAGTCCTGAACGGATATCCCATAGGTCCGGATCGTTCATCTCTAGCCATTGTGGGATAATACCGGCTGGCTTCGTGTCCCCACCTCCGGACCTTTGTCCCTTGTGGGATAATACCACCAGCCTTCGTGTCCCCACCTCCGGCAACTTGCCTCGACAAGCTTTCGAGAGTCGGCTTTGATACCATATGTGACGACCCGGGTCAAATCCCGAGCCTTTTTCGAAAATCGGGTCAAGTCCCGATCACGAATCCGAAATAAGCCAAAGTATGCTGGCCCAAATGCAGCCAACTTGGGTAACGACAAGCCCACCATAGGCCCCCAAAAGATCATGATTTATTGGTGCACTTAGTAGTATTATTTTGCCTTATAAACTGAACTAAAGTCCCAAATCTCCTCGATGTCGGACTGGGGTGTTACAAAACGGGTACGATTCATTGCCCTGCTTTTATTCTGAAAGTTCAGTAATTTTGATGCATGGCCCGTGTTTTTACACAAGCATTATTATTGTACTCTAAATTTTGCATGGACAGGCTATTAATATGTGTTTGACTTACTGCTTTTAGCTTTAATATAATATTTTTATCAAGTTGAATTGATTAATACTTTTTACAGTAAATGGATTTGTGCAAGTATGATTGAATTTCTTAAACATCCACCATGTTCTGCCATGCTGCAATGATTCTTTTGATGTCATTGTTCTAAAGTTGTTTAATTTAATAATTTTAATTATATTCATAAGCTTATGTGCTTAATTATCAACATGTTACAATTATTAAGATGATTAACGTGATTGATATTAGCTGCCAATTTGATTAACTTGTTAATAATGGATAAATATTATTATTATTATTATTATTATTATTATTATTATTATTATTATTATTATTATTATTATTATTATTAGTTATTATTATTAGTTTTACATGATTTTGTTTTACCCTAATTTGATTTGTCATTAATGTTATTCGGGTAAATTGAAGATCAAATCTTTGTAAATGTTTCCAGATAATAACATGTACTATTAATTTTACTTAACATGCATGTAAAAAAAAATAAAGTTTTGGTGGTTCTGTTGAAGGTTACTATTTTTTTATATAGGCTTAAATTGGTGAACTATATATTTGTTTATATGCATTTAATGTATGTTATAATTGCATGATTGAAAAGTAAAAGATTGATGGCTTTATTGAAATTGTATTTAAATTATTTACATGTTGTTCCTGTTATTCTGGACCTTTAAGCCCATTGGATTTCCTATTTGTATAAATTGTTTTGTTTAAGTTTCTGGCCATTTGTTTTTATTTGTTTGATTTGTCCACCTAAATATAAAAGTATGTCTTTTTAATTGTACTAGGTTACTGAGCCGCGCTTCGCAGCGGCATTGAAATATATTTGTTATGAAAAAGAATATTAGAATAAAAATTATGAAATAAATATTTACAAAATTATTTAAATTATCAAATAAAATATATTCTGTAAAATTTGCATTTGGGTAAGTAATATTATAAATTATTTACATATTCCTTTTGTTTATAAAGTTTGATTTTTTTATTTTTTTGGACCGATATCATTGCCAAATATATATTTAAAAAGTTATATTGATAAAATCAATATAAACATATAATATTACTTATATTTATAGTATTATTAGAAAAGATAATATTAGAACATTATAGTTTTAATTTTAACTTATATAATATTATTACTTATATATTACTCTAATATATTACTGCATGAAAAATACCTGAGAGTATGTTAGTGTAATTAATACGTGCATCAATCATATCCGGACATATGAACTGAAAAAACAATAAAAAAACAATTAACTGTTATATTAAAATTAATATAATGCATAACTTACTAATTTGTGACAATTTTGAGATCTCTTTTTTTCCAACCGCTGACAACTTCAATGCCCCCCGAGTAGGTCAAACAACCTACAACATCTAAATCAACATAGAAAAAATAATATTACAACATGATAGTTTGAATTATAACTTATATAATATTATTACTTATATATTACTCTAATATATTACTGCATCAAAAACCTGAGAGTATGTTGGTGTCATTAATACGTGCATCAATCATATCCGGACATATGAACTGAAATCCATGCAGTGATATGTTGACGATGCCTTCTTCCAATCTCTTAAGCAACGTTATGCGTATGAAGAGCAATTTAGACCCATGTGATAGTGGTCTATATTTACCTGTACTTGAAATAACTTTCAGATTTTTGATGTTGTACACGGAGCCTTCCTCTAAAAAGATTTTTGAACCGAGAGACCAGAATCTTCGGGATCGTAGCATGGATCAAATTTTCCTGTCATACAACATATCTTAGAAAACTTAATAACATCATACAATTTGACAAACTAATAAATTATAAGTATATTGATTTATTAACCTTTTCATCGATCAAAATCATGTCAAGACTGATCAGTTCTTCAGTATTTGGATTGACAGATTCCCACATTCTACACACTCGTACTCTTATCATCCAGGTATAGTTGTTGTCGTTCAAAGCATCCAACATGGTGTAGGCCATAGTTGTATTGATTGTAAATATGGTTTTAAAAATTTGAAGCTATGTAAAAAATCCGTTTCATTGTGTTTCCACGACGCGAGAAAACAATTGTATGCTAGAGCCAGACAATTTTTTATTTTTTATTTTTGATAAAATTGTCATTGTATCAATCTTAACAAAAAAAATTATACAGGAGAGCAAAACCTGGTTTTGTAGATAGTAAAGAATCAGGGAAGGGATACGGACACCACTAAACTAAAAAAATTACATGGAGAGATCTTAGCAAACTGCCCAAACATAATAGCCATATATAGATATTTAAGATCACGTGTGATCTTCACCACTTCTTCAAGGTTTTGTAGATAGTAAAGAATCAGGGAAGGGATACGGACACCACTAAACTAAAAAAATTACATGGAGAGATCTTAGCAAACTGCCCAAACATAATAGCCATATATAGATATTTAAGATCACGTGTGATCTTCACCACTTCTTCAAATACAGGGTTAAAATATAAGAACTTGCATGCATATTCATATGAAACATGTAATTTTAATGGGAATTTTATATAGAGAGATCTATACGCAAATAATGTTAAAACTTGTAACAACATCCATATGAACATTCGTATATAAGAAAAAATTACATGTACAATTATGGAAGAAATGTGGTGATGAATGATTGTTACTAACCTTTCTAACTCTCCATTAGCTGCTTCCGCCGATTATACAAACTGTAGAGCGTGTGCTTTTGCATGTGATCAACACCTATAAACAAATTGAAAATTCAATTAAACTGAATATATACAAACAAAAAGCAACAATTCTGATCACATAATAAACCAAAAAGTTTATATGTAAAAAACATGAGCATGAACGTATAGAAAACAATCAGGTCGTGGTGCATGATTTGAAACCGTGTTATGCTTTATATAATAATAATATTAAGAAAATGGCAATATTTGTTTGCTTAAATACTAAACATGTTCTTTTTATGTGTTTATAGTTTTTTTTGAAAATTTGAATGTAAATAAAGACAATATTTGTGTGATCAAATTTTAAGAGGATTATTTTTCATATATTTACTGTCATTCCCATGAAATAAAATGTAAATAAGAAAATTTAATTTTATTGAATTAAGATTTAATAACTGTAAAAAATATAATTTGATTAGATCAACAATTCTTATAGAACTTGTCTTTTTTAAGTATCAATTATAAAAAAAATATTAAAATATTTTGATTTTTTGTCTAAATATTTGGAGCTAAGTAAGGAAATTTTGATTTTAATTATTTAATCAATGATTATATCAAATATCTCAAAATCAAAATTATATCTGCAAGAAATCTGAAGTTAATAAGTAGAGATTTTAAATGCATGAATATTGAAATTATATATTTAGTTTCCTATATTAGTAAAGATTTTAAAGGCAACTGAGATATTTTTGAAATTTTGATATTATTAATTCAAAAATTTGAGAAAATTAAAAAAATAGAACGAAGCAATATGAGAACCGCCACCTCAGCGTCCCCGTCTTCTCCTTTATATATATATATTGAAGTTCAAGTCCTACAAATTCGAAAATAATAAGGAAGTTGTAATTTTCTAAATCAAAGAAAGTTCTATCAAATCCTACAAATTCGAAAATAATAAGGAAGTTGTAATTTTCTAAATCAAAGAAAGTTCTATCAAGTTTGAAAATAATAAAAGAAAGTTCTATCAAGTTTGAAAATAATAAAAATGTAATTTTCAATTTCCTTCCTACAAAATCGAAAATAATAAAGGAAGTTGTAATTATTAAAATTAAAAATTGAGAAAAATTGAGAAAATTAGAAAAATAGAACGGAGCGATTCTAGAGCGCCACCTCACCGCCTCCGTCTTCTCCCTTCCTACAAAATCGAAAATAATAAAGGAAGTTGTAATTATTAAAATTAAAAATTGAGAAAAATTGAGAAAATTAGAAAAATAGAACGGAGCGATTCTAGAGCGCCACCTCACCGCCTCCGTCTTCTCCTTTATATAAGTATATTTAAAAATTGAGAAAAATTGAGAAAATTAGAAAAATAGAACGGAGCGATTCTAGAGCGCCACCTCACCGCCTCCGTCTTCTCCCTTCCTACAAAATCGAAAATAATAAAGGAAGTTGTAATTACTAAAATTAAAAATTGAGAAAAATTGAGAAAATTAGAAAAATAGAACGGAGCGATTCTAGAGCGCCACCTCACCGCCTCCGTCTTCTCCTTTATATAAGTATATTGATTAAAAAAATAGAACGAAGCAATATGAGAACCGCCACCTCAGCGTCCCCGTCTTCTCCTTTATATATATATATTGAAGTTCAAGTCCTACAAATTCGAAAATAATAAGGAAGTTGTAATTTTCTAAATCAAAGAAAGTTCTATCAAATCCTACAAATTCGAAAATAATAAGGAAGTTGTAATTTTCTAAATCAAAGAAAGTTCTATCAAGTTTGAAAATAATAAAAGAAAGTTCTATCAAGTTTGAAAATAATAAAAATGTAATTTTCAATTTCCTTCCTACAAAATCGAAAATAATAAAGGAAGTTGTAATTATTAAAATTAAAAATTGAGAAAAATTGAGAAAATTAGAAAAATAGAACGGAGCGATTCTAGAGCGCCACCTCACCGCCTCCGTCTTCTCCCTTCCTACAAAATCGAAAATAATAAAGGAAGTTGTAATTATTAAAATTAAAAATTGAGAAAAATTGAGAAAATTAGAAAAATAGAACGGAGCGATTCTAGAGCGCCACCTCACCGCCCCCGTCTTCTCCTTTATATAAGTATATTGACTGTCCGAGTGTCAGTAGATAAATATGGTCATGACTTCTTATATTATTCGGTCTGTAATTTCTGTTTGGTTTGGTCTATTTAATTATAGGATCGGTTCGTGTTGATTTTTATTTAGTGTTCGGTAGCTTTTGAGGTAAGTACTTTTTGACTTACTTTTATTTTCCACAAAGATTTTGATATTATGATTTTCGATTTTGTATAAGATATAAGAATTATGTTTCGAACTGTATAAGATATAAGATACGAGAATCTTCGAATCCCCCAGTCTCTACATTTCGAACCCGTTCGTAATTTACGCTATAGTTCCGGAACTAGCCTTAGATACCTTTAGTAGGCGCACAAGTGTGCAATTTTAGATACCTATTAAGGGCGCGTAATTATTGAACTTTGTGACAAAAGAATAAGAATAAGAATAAGATGCCGGTCACTGGCAAAGTGTGGCCGTAGAGCAAGACTGTGGTAATTATTATATTTCCGTTCTGTTCTGTTTCTGCTTCTGTATCTGTTTTAAATTCTGAATTTTTGAAAATATAAACTTTGGGTTGGATTTATTTTCGCAAAGGTTTTGCAAACTTATATTTGATTTTTGAAATTGTTTTATTTAAAACACCCATTGATTTTTAAGAATAATTGTTGGTCAATTTGTACTTGCTAAGCTGTGTAGCTCACCCTTTTCCTCTATTTCAGGTTTCGATTTTGGAAGCTTAATAAGAATAAAGATGTGAACCTTGTGGATTTTGTGCCTGATGATTTAGATGCATTTATTGGACGAGTCTTATCGTGTTATTTGAATAAATTTGAAGTACTTTGTTAAATATTGAATATTGGATTTGTGGAGCTACGTCTCCGATTTATGGTTTTAGAATATTAAGTTTGACCGATGCTTTGACTTTTGTGCAATATTTGCTTTATTGAATAAAAGAAATCTATTTTATTTAAGTTTTGAATTAGAATTAATAGTCCGAAAAGTCGGGCTATTACAGACAAGGTATGACAAGTAAAGCAAAAACAGGTGAAGTGTCAAAAGCTAGCAAGCGCCAAAATAAAATATACACAACACCCTACTTCCCTCCCACATATGAAACAAAATTCTTGACTAGTCGACTTAAAAAGGATCATAATAAACAAAAAAACAACACATAAGTATGCTCTAAATTTTTTTCTTTTTTTTTTCTTTCTCTTTTTTTTTCTTTTTTTAGAGAGCTAAATAACACAATATATAACAATACAATGATCCTATGTTTTATTACACAAGTCGACTATCAAGTAAACAACCCAACACAATATTTCCCCACAATAATGACCAACAAAACTCCCCCTTTTGCAACACACTTTAATACCCCCTTAAGCACTCTACTAGCCTTTGACAATTAGGTTCAAATTAATGTAAGGCCAATACAAGAAAAAGGTTTAGGCAAGTAATGTGGTATGTCACCGAAAAAATAGGATTAAATTAAGCTCAACGGTTTAACTAATGGATCATGTAGCATGGTGTGGTAATATGGGAAAATATGCGGTTATTCCTAAGTGCCTTTATTATTTTAATCATCAATTAATGTCATGCGTTTCAAGAAAGACCTCAAACAACTGCTAGCAATGCAAACAATCTGTGGACACTCAAGCAAACGAATAAATTGCAAAAAATATGCAATAAGGCCCAAAAGCTCACTTGGTGGATAAACATAATCAATCCCAAGCAAAAAGTCTCTCTAATGCACCTACTTGTATTCAAAGCATGCTAACCAAATCAACTTGCACATATTCATGTCCTTTTAATTACTTACAACTTCAATAAGTCTACCAGCTTCAACTTACTAGTGTATGTGTGTGCACAAGAACAAAGCATATCACTTCTCAATCAAAAGCGTCAACAACACAAAATACCTATCATGCATGGGTGCAGATGCAACTACTACTAACATGCAATATGTTCCTACATGGATACAGACTCTACTAACACTACTAATCTACTACACTACTAATCCCCAAATCACCCCCAAACTTAAAATATTCAATATCCCCATTGAAGGTAATATAAAGGATAGTAGAAAACTGACCTAACACATGGGTTGCCTCCCACGAAGCGCTTGTTTTATGTCGTTAGCTTGACTACGTCCATGCATCCATTAAGGATTATAATAGTTGGCTTGGTCATCTCTTCGTGAGACTTCATCGTCATCACGACGGCACACTTTCTACCCCTTCTCCTCGCTTGGCCTATTCGTATAACAGCTATGTCCTGTTCCAATGCCTTCATCGGTTGACCCAAAATCTGTCAATTTGTAGAACAACACGCACTCGCGGGCTTCGCTTGAATATAATGGAGGAGGGTAAATGTAAGTTGCTGAAGCCTTTGGTTCCTCAAAGAGAACTTCCTCCATTGGCTCTAATGCGCTACCTCCATCTTTATATTTTGAGATAAGTAGAAGAACTGCATCTGTCCCATGGTCATCAGCCTCTTGGTACGCACATACCAATTCTTAAAATTTGAGTAGCTCACCAGTGTCTATCCCAAATCGTGCCCTTTCCAAAGCATCCAGCTCACTAGCATGATCAAATTCCTCATATGGCTTTTGAACGCTCACCTCACTTTGGAATTTGTCTTCCTCAATTATGCATGCAGTACCTTGCTCCATGTCACCGTTATTTTCTGGAATTACCTCTAGTATGAATTGTTGTTTCTCTTGTTCCAAGGCACTCAAAACTTGAGAAACTAGTGTCTCCAAAGATTTGATAGACTCCTCATTACTCTTTGCAAGCATCCTAATCTCCTCCATAACATCAACCTCATCTGACTGAAAAGTAGGAGTAGGTTGCTGATGTTGAAACTCTTCACTACCAAAAAAATATGACGTATTTGGAGCATCTTGCTGGTACTGTTGAGGATGGTATTGACAATATGGTTGTTCCTCATAAATAACATATGGATCAACTCCTTCGTAGTAACAATATTGTGAGGTCTCATGAACGCCCGAACATTGCTCACATTGCTGAGACATGGATGTCCTCGAATATGCCCACCATGGCAACTCCACACCTGTCATTTGAACCCAACAAAAAGAAATAATCGGTGAGAAAAACTAATCCGAGTCAGTGATATCTAACGACAACTGATGACAAGCACATAGACTAAAATAAAACACCGAGTCCCCGGCAGCGGCGCCAAAAACTTGTTTGCACAAAATCACGCAAGTGTTCGCGGTCACAAGTAATATAGAATCAAATTAAGTTCGTTCCCACAGAGACTCGTCTATAAAGAATATGCACCTATGCAACAGTGTATGATTATCAATTCACTACTAAGACAACTAACAAATTTGGGTTTGATTAACTAATTAACAACTAAGATTGAATTAACAAAACTAAGAATTAATTAACTAAAGAGATTTAAAATGGTTACGTATGAGAATAAAACATGGGATCCTAACTTCATTAGATACTTCCTTTAGAGATCATGCCTTTAATCAACGTATGTGATGGTTACGATATCTGATCGGACAACACAAAACAAGTATAGGTTACCTCTCAGTATACAAATACCAAACTACTCATACATCCACAAAAGATATAGAAGATGGGTAGACACCAATTATGTTTAGAACCTATTTCTCTATAAGATTTGAAAACATAACGGTTGAAGAACAAGTTGTCTATTAAGATCACATAGGGCAACATAATATTTCTCAATTTACGCTACAAATCATGATGTCACTCATACATCAACTTATCCTATGCTAGCATGGCAAGTTCTAAATCCCAAGATTCACTCTCGCTTCACAAGAGATTAACAATACAACTTAGATGTTCGCGACGCATCCAAGAAGAATAAGCATAACCATACGAGGATATCAATAATTCACCACACACATATCTATAAGGCAATCAACTACTAAATTTCATAAATAAATCCGTTAGAATCCCATGACAGCGATTAGTTCATAATCGAACCGCTCGTCATCATGGGATCTGATGAAACCAAGATAAGAAACAAGATCTGAATAAAAACAATAGTAAAAGAGTAATAAGGTTTAGAAAACAAATCCAAAAACAAGCATCCAAAAGTATCGCCTAATTAGAAGAAAAGATGAAGTAGATCTAGATCTCCGTTGCTTGTCACGAGCGTTGGGAATCCTTCTCCAAGTCTCTCTTGTCTCCCTCTATGTAAAATCGTCTCTCTAAAAAAAACTAATTTCTTCTGATGTCTAGATGTGTTTATATAGCCACGGGAGTCTTGGACATCAAGAAATTCTCCAAAATAGAATTAAAATAGAATTTCTGCAATTTGGCACACAATCTGTTTCCTAAACTGATTCTGTTTTGAAGGAAAATTCTTAACTGATTTTTCTTCAGAAATTCTGGACTCCGGACAACTTTAGAATGACAAAGAATTCCGTTATCTTCGCGTGGGCAGTTGAATCGTCCAAAACGGACTTGTAGAACTCAAGATATGGCCCAAACAAAAATCGGAAATTCTGGCTGACTTTGCACCCGAGCCGCAGCGCACCTTGCGCGCCGCAGCGCACCTCAACGTCTGTTCAGCCGCTGCTTTTGGCTGATTTTGGCTGATTTTGATCATTTTGACTCCGTTTTTCTTCCCGTTTGCTCCAAATCTCTTATAACTTCTTGTACTTCATTCTTAAAGCTCAAAACCACCATCTAACCATGGAAAACATCACCCACATCCGACTCATATTCCTGCACGAATTCACTAAAAACACATCAAAAAACACCACGAACTTGAGGTCAAGCGATCAATTTAAGCCGATAAAAAGCGTTCCAAGTGGATATAAAATCCACTTATCAAGGGTTCCCAGTAATGCAAGCCATAAGATTCACTTTCAAAGCTACCAACAATCAGGCGGAGTACGAAGCACTTATTGCAGGACTTAACTTGGCAAGAAGTCTCCAAGTTCAACACCTCTCCATCTTCAGTGATTCTCAAATCGTAGTAAGACAAAATACCGGGGATTATGCTACGAAAGATACCATTCTTACCAAGTATAAAGCCTTGGTCAAATCCCTTCTTTCTCTTTTTTCCAGCCACACACTTGTTCAAGTGGATAGAGGCGACAATACTATTGCGGATTTGCTCTCTAAGCTAGTGGAATCGGAAAAAGACCACTTAGATGGTTCTGTCCATTTTGAAGAACTGAAGGCGCCAGCAATTGAGGGGCAACAAATCATGAAAGTGGGCATTGCTGACTCAACTTGGATGACATCTATCATCGACTACCTGAAGGAGAATATTTTACCCGAGGATTCCACCAAGGCAAAACAAATTCGCTCTCAAGCCACAAAGTATTTCATTCACAATGACACTCTCTATAAGAGGACTTTCGACTCTCCCATCCTTAAGTGCATCGACCCAGATGAGGCTCTATATTGCATGAGAGAAGTTCATGAAGGAATTTGTGGTGACCACATGGGGGGAAAAGCTCTCGCTCATAAAATTCTTATGCAAGGATACTTCTGGCCTACTCTGACCAAGGATTGCAAAGCTTTCGTCAAGAAGTTCACACAATGCCAGCTCTTCAGCAATGTCCCTAAGCAAGCACCTGCTTTGCCCTCATCTATTCTTTCCCCAATTCCCTTCACCATGTGGGGGATTGATATCATGGGACCACTTCCCAAAGCTAAAGGAGAGCTCCAATATGTGATGGTGGCAATCGATTACATGACTAAATGGGTGGAAGCTAAGGCATTGAGAACAATCACTCAAGAAGACGCAATTAAGTTTGTCAATGAAAATATTGTCACAAGGTTTGGAATCCCAAGAGTGATGGTGTCAGACAATGGAACCCAATTCGTGGGGTCTAAGTTCGTGAAGTTCTTTTCAGAAAGAGGAGTGAAGCATTAGAAAGCTTATGTATGCCACCCTCGAAGCAATGGACAGGTGGAAGTCACCAACCGAACCATTGTGCGAGGTCTAGAGAAAAGACTCCAAGCATCTAAGAAAAAATGGCTCGAGGAGCTACCAAACGTGTTGTGGGCTTACCGCACATCTGCCCGGAGCAGTACCAAGGAGACTCCTTTCAAACTAGCCTTTGGTACCGAAGCCTTGCTCCCGGTGGAAGTAGGATCACCTTCCTACCGCGTTCTAAACTTCGACGAAGAAGCCAACACCGAAGGTCTCCGAGACAACATTGAACTTATTGATGAAGTAAGAGATGAAGCTGTGCAAAGGATGGACACGTATAAAGAAAAAACCAAGGAATTCTTTGCCAAGAAGACAAGAATTCGAAAGTTTGAGGAGGGAGACTTGATGCTACGGGCAACGGAAGCTTCCGACCCACGTCATACGGGAAAACTCATGCCCAAGTGGAAAGGTCCCTACAAGGTGAAACATGTGCTACGCCCCGGTTCCTATAAGTTAAAAAGGTTGGATGGTACTGAAGTAAACAACACTGGGCATGGAGACAAGTTACGAAAGTACTATACTTAAGCATATCTTGTTCTTTTCTCCTCTACTACTACTATAACTACTACAATGAAGTGTTGGAGGCATACTTCTATGAGTCTCTACGACATATTAGCTATGTTATTAGTGATTTTCATCAACTACTCGTGTAATCATCTTTCATGAATGAAATATCTATTTACTAGTCACAATATATTGCAAGTAAAAGTATCTCAGACACAAGCGACACTATATCAAAAACAAGGCAAGTAAAGCCCTATCAGACACAAAGCAACAACCTTAGACAAAATATGTACAATTTTATTTCAAAAAATCCATTCAGACACAAGGCAAGTAACATCGCCTCAAACACAAAAGAAATACTACCGCAGACAAAAGTAGTATTATTTCAGACACAATTTTATGATGTATTTGTCTCATAATTGTAACTAGCATAATAACCCGTGCGAGGCACGGGTCAATTTCTAAATATTTTTTGTTTAACACGTAATAATAACATTCTTAATTATTCGTTTATTGAGAATATGTATAATGTTTAAGATGTATCAAATATAAGTTGACTAAGTATCAATGCTTTTGATTTATACGTAAGACATTACTAATTTGCGCTACGTTAGTAATTTAGCTCATAAAGTGAATGATACATTTTCTTGTTTGTGACATGTAATCTGCATATATTGAATGAGTACAAATTATGTAGTTAGTGATAAATATTGAGTCACTACGTGATCGTGGAGTGATCTTCCCCCATCTTGAATCTGTCCTAATCCAAAAATAAAAATTATTTTGCAAACTAATCCCCGTCCCATATGAGATACGGGTATCTCGCGAGAAATTGAGAATTCTTATTTTTTTCTTAAAATGAATTTTTTATATTTTAGAACCTATGCGAGTGACGAGCTACTTTCTAGTATTAGACTTAAATATTTGTACTAATATCGTTCGAGTATCATTTTGATCATGATCGAGTTTCATATATTAATTTAATAAAAATTGCATATAATCTACAACCTATATATTTTTAATACAGGTGATATTTGAATTAATGAATTTATATGCGATTGTCAAATTGCATTGATCGGTGAAAAATCTTTTTAATTAATAACAAATAGTTTAATATTTATTCTAAATTCGCATCAAATATTAAATCAAGACAATAAATGACCTTTTTTAAAAAAATTACCATTGTTAAAATTGACATAAGCTAATATTTTAAATTGTGATATTAATTTAAACTTTTTATATAATTGTGAAATGTGATAAATGAGTTGATTAAGTTTAATTGCAACACTCATGGTCAAATTTGAAGTATTTTCAAAATCATGTCAAGTTCTTGACCTAAAAACCCACCACATACTAAGATTGTAATTTTTATATGCATTATATTAACTTGCTATTATAGAGGTGTCAAATACACTAATTCGTATCGATGTGGAATGTTACATCCCCTATCGTAGTGATCTCGTCTATCCCACGAACAAACATACTAAATCTTATCAATGACGATGCAATTCCCGCCGGATAAGGCTAATATATTATGTATAAAATGATGAAATTTTTAGTACTTTTAAAACATCAAGTCATGCTCCGATTTCGAATATGAAATATGTCGAACTACATTGGTTCAATGACTTGCATTTAAGTGTTTTGATTATTACGTTTTCATTAACCAGTTTTTGAAATAATATGCATTTAAATGTAATGAAAAATTTTAAATATTTAATAGATGCCTTATATTTATCTATATATATTGTGAATACTTACTATTAATATTATTTTATTGAACTGAATGATTTGGAAATGTATAACTTGACTACATATTATAAATCACTATTTTATACTATAAAATAACATGATACAAATTTGTAAATGTAACACGAAAAAAATGATTTAAAAAATTTAGTAGTCATAATACTAAATATTCTTAATTCACGAACATACACGAACACATAGAATGTGTATGATTTCATAAAACATATGATTGAGTGGTGTAGTGGTAAGATTGTATGCAAATGAATGGTAAGACTTGAGTTCGATTCCCACCTACCACATTTTTAAAAAAATGAAAATATAAGGGCAATATAGACAATTCAAATAGAATAAAATGTCTCACTATTTAAGTTGATTAAAATATCTCACAAATTTAAGCCCCTTGTTGGGCTATTATATATATAATAGATATCCCTAAACTTTTGGAAAATGAATAATTGGAGATCATATTATTGTTGTACTATGAAAGTGAGTGACTGGAAATGAGCCCAGATTTTAAGGATTCCTGAGTATGGACTTTAAAGATTTTTGATTTCAATTAGGTCCCTATTTTATTTGATATTGAGGAGTATGGAAATTTTAAGAGATTTATACCTTGAGGAATTGTGAAATTAGATTAAACCAAGGGATGATCAAGTCAAGGAAATGCTAAGGGAATTTGGATTGTTAAATGATTTCAAAACCATTGGGATAATGAAGTGTATTCGAAATGAATCGTGATTTAATGAGTATGGGACTAAGTAACCAAGGTTAGTAGTATAACAAGGATACTTAACACATTAGTATTTACCAAGGTTATTAACATTTACTGAGGTAATTAGACAAAGCTTGCAAGATACTCTTCCAATGACATCATGCATGACCTCACTAGTTAGGCCACTTTCCACTAGCTTTTACAAAGGAAATATCTAGAGATTAATTAGTAATTATCCACCAAAATAACACAAAATATCTACCAAAAGCAAGGTTAGCCAAGATAACACAAAAACTACTCCATCTTGTTTCTTTTTGAGTACATTCGGCACCAAGGAGAAGAGCAAGGGGAAGACCAACTTTCAATCCTTCTAAAATCACAAGATTAATTAGGTGAGTTCTATAATTCATAATTAAGATGTCCTATAATTTTGAGCTTCAAATTCCATTCCATTCTTGAGATATAAATTCATGAAGTTGATGATGAATAGTAACCTCAAGAACAAACTTTGATTTTGATGGTTTCTTTGGATGATCTAGGCTACACCAAGGTAGTACAAGAGCTTTATAAGGGTTATTAAGGCTAGTACACACTCCAAGGAAGGTATATCACTTGAAACCCTAGCTTAAATCTTGAAGTTTATGGTTGATTATGGTTAGTTTAGAAGTTAAGTGTATAAAAGCATGTAGTCTTGATGATATGGTTGTTTATATGTGTTCTGATTGAATATGGAAGTGTGTTGTGCTTTTAACCATGGTTGGTATGATGACCACATGGTGTAGTTGATGGTGTATGTGTTGGATGATTGATTTGGAGGAGTTGTATTTTGGAAAGTATGAAATTATAGCAGTTATAATGCCCGATTTTTGTTAGAACCATAATCACCTTGTTAAGGAAGAAGAAACCGAATGTGTCAAGGTCAGTAGGGGGTATCTAATGGTCATGTTAAGATAGGTCTTGGTTCATATATCGTTTTGATATAAAGTTCGTAAAATTCTGATGAACGGTTTAGGAGAAAAGTGAGTTTTAGTGAAAGTGGTTCGGAAAACCGAGAAACCCTAAAAGTGTAACTTTGAACTTATGATCATGATAATGAAATGACTTAAGTATGACTATACAAGGAGCAAGGAGTAAAGTGAGCGAAGTGATTAAGATAATTATTGTTAGTAATATTCTATTTTAAGGAGATATCTTTCTGACGGTGATCCTTTTCGTTGTGTAGAAGCACGAAACGAACATCGGATCTTACCTGTTCGACCTGGAGACCAAAGCAAGATTTCTTTTATCTTTATTTGATAAATTGTTTATTTCAAGTAAGATGGTTGATTGTGAGTATGTGTGAATATGGATATAATATATGTTAATGTGAATATGGATAGTGCGAGACACTATAAGGAGATATACGTGATATGGATATGAATATGGTTATGGATAAGTATATGAATATCATGATATACTTTTAGGATTAAAGGGATATAAAAAGGGAATGGTATCAGTTGTTATCTAGGGTTATTTGCATATAATATTCTAATTATGTAATAATTTGGGAATATTTGACGCTTAACTATTTCAAACTGTATTAATAAATGTTTTGTGATAGAAGGGGAAAATGATTAATATTTACAGATTTTCTTCAAAGTGATTTACTTGCAAAGTGTTTTAACTTTTGTATATTTTAAGGGTATTGATATATGAAAGTGAATGTGAAAAGGGAAAAGTGAATGTGAAACGTGAAAGTGAATGTGAAATGTGAAATGTGAAATGGAAAAATGGGAAATATGAAATGTTATCATTCAAAATAAATGAATAAATGGTTTTGTTTATAATGGGGATTCTGGCGTGGCAAGATCGTTGACGAACGATCCCAAGACAGTGTAAGAGGCCGTTAGCCAGGCGGTCCATCAATTATTTCCTGCCCATGTGTTGCCGAAGGAGGATGTAGTGGAGAACCTTCCTCAAGGGGGTTGTAGTGGAGAACCTTCCCCCAGGGATCAATTATTTCCTGCCCATGTGTTGCCGAAGGAGGATGTAGTGGAGAACCTTACTCAAGGGGGTTGTAGTGGAGAACCTTCCCCCAGGGATGATTATCGGAGAGGATCATTCCATCTACTAGTAGAGAAAAAGGAGCGGGTACTAGGGCGACTGATCATCGTCCTAACGTATCAGGCGACAATGATAAATGTTTAAATGAATAATGGCAATTGTTTCAAATGAGAGTTGATAATGGCATAAAAGGTAAGTAATAATGGAATTGTGGCATGGTTAGAAGAGAAACTGATATTATATTAGTTATATATAATTGTTCTGTCAAGGTAAATGGAAAGGTTATATTGAGTACATATGAATCAAATTTCTTTTGGTTTTGTTCATTACGTTTTTATTAAATGATTATATATATATATATATATATTTTCATGTCAATTGTGATACTTGTTATAAAACTTTATATTGCTGAGCTATTATAGCTCACTCTTGCTATTTCTTTATATAACAGCTAGATCAGATGGCAATACCTCGCACTACACCCCGCAAGAGAGTAAGGACCTTTGAGAGAGTTCTGGAACCCATTCCCGAGGTAGCTTATATAGATGTATGGGTATGAGTAAATGTATGTAAATTAAGTGAGTAAGCTTTTGTTATATACTTTTTGGTTGTTGAAATACTTCCTGTAGAAGTATCATTCAGCAATACTATCTAAGTGAGATTCTGGGTTTGTAATAACGATCTTACTTTCAACTGTTATTATTATGGATGTTGTTCTCTGAGCATATGACTGGTGTTTGATAATATTAGTGTGGGGTTGTTTGTGTGAGTATTAATGGTTATTAATTGTTATTAAAATCTTTAAAAGATCAAAGTGATAATGTTAATAATTGGAAATTGGACCGTAATGACCTGGATTCCTAACCCCGGATCTGGGGCTGTTACAGAATGGTATCAGAGCTATGAGTCATATTGCTCAGGAACAGGGGTGATAATAATAATATATATATGTCTTCAATTATATAAATTGCGAACTCACATCGAGTTCACTGGCTGGTCTATCGGATATAGCACTGGCTCTAAGTAGTGATTAAAATTTTATAAATCGTTACTAATAAAAGTTTATGATTTATTATAGGGAGAGGAGATGGGTGAGCCGAGTCATGTTCGAGAGTGGATAGGGATATCAGAGGAGGAGCTTACAGAGATGGCAGTGGCTGGGGTAGAGGTTCCAGACTATGCTGTAGCATATTTGAGGAGGAGAGTTCATGCTAGAGCTAGGGAGACCTTTGAGCGTAGAGAGAGGGATGCTATGGCTATAGTACCGTATGTTGGGAGACCATCAGTGGGATCAGATGAGGCAGGACCTTCTAGGGTGAGGACAGAGTTTCCAGAGGAGGATATTCCAGCACCTAAGCGCCCCAGAGTAGAGACTATTCCTGAGGAGTAGCCTGTGTTTAGAGATATCCGTATGATTCTTATTCCTGCTCCACCTGTTCCAGTACCATCACCTGTTCCATCCCAGTCACCTAGTCTGGACCCCTTTGATGATCCGGTAGAGCAGTTTACTCCCCCAGGACAGTTTGTTTTCCCTACAGAGGAGAAGGAGGACCCCCCAGAGGATTATGATACTGATACAGTTCCTATAGGTACTCCATCCCCACCAGGAGCTACACCTCCACCAGTAGCCCCTACACCATCAGGTGATATGCTTTCTGTGACCTTAGTAGCAGACTATATGACAATACGGGGTCAGTTAGAGGAGTCCCGTCGGATGGTAGATATGCTTTTGCAGAGGTTAGCTGGACCACGGGAGGGGGGGAGCCGTCTTCCAGATGGCATGTCATTGGGATTGACTAGCATAGAGCTGCGAGCACTTGTCCGCCTTAGGGGATTGACAGAGGGGAGAGGAGACCCGGGCTGGCGGTCAGAGGTGGACACTATTATCACTTCTGCTATGGTCCAGATGAGAGACGTTATCAGAGCCGGACTACCATGAGTCGGGGATATGGGTTGCCAGTCACAAATCAGGCTGTAGTCATCCTAGTGATGTCATTTTGAGGATTAGTCTAGTTGTTTACTATATTAATCCTAGTCTGATTTGATGGCTACTAGTAGTTACTTTTGTTATAGCGGAGTAGTATGTACTGATATGTCTTTTGAGGTTTCGAACTATGTACTTTGTAATGTATATATTAACTAGTAGTGAAAGACGTTGTTTGCAAGTTGTAAAATATTTATGTAAAATAGTGAAGTTTATATATTTTGTCTAAAGTGTATTATATGTTGATATTAACTGTGTGAAATTATGAATATTTGGGTATATATATAAATGTGTTAATCAGTGGTATAATTATGGAATGGGGAATAATGAATACTGTATACTAAATTGGGTGAGTAATGGAGAATAGTGTTATTTACAGAATAATGCCGCCTAAGCGAAATACTAGAGCAAACGAAGGGGAAAATGATGGAGATCAAGGAAGTCATAATGTAGAAAATGATAGACAGACTGAAAATACCTTTGATGACCCGAATTATGATGAAGAGGAAGAAGAGTAATCCTATCCAGAAGTAAACTAGAGAGGTGACCCCTTACATCAGTTTATGGACTTAATGAGGCAGACTTTAGCTAATCAACAGAACCCACAACAACCCGTTCCACCCGTTTCAGTAACCAATTCGTTCCGTGCTTTTAAGTCCTTGAGGCCCCCAGAGTTTGTAGGAACTGCTGACCCAGTTGTAGCAAGGGCGTGGCTAAAAGTGGTAGAAAAAGCTTTTGAGATATTGAGGATAGATGAGGATCAGAAAACAATCTTTGCTGCCTATCTCCTAAAGGGAGAGGCTAATTATTGGTGGGAATCTAAGAAGAACCTAGAAGGAGCCGGGGTAGTAACTTGGGAGCGATTTACCAAAGTGTTTCTAGATAAATATTCCCCTAAGTACTTGGAAAATCAAATGGAGATAAAGTTCTTGGAGTTAAAGCAGAATAATTTAACAGTTGCTGAGTATAAAGCTAAGTTTACTGAGTTGTCTAGGTTTGTACCAGACCTTGTGAGTACTGAAGAGAAGCGAGCAAAAAGATTCCAACTAGGGTTGAAACAGTGGATACGGACTCGAGTGGCACCATTTGAATTGACTGATTATGCCACGTTAGTTTGTTGAGTATGAATATACCAATAAAACAATACAGGGGGTGAATGTATTGTTTGACATTTCTCGCTTTTCTTGCTGTGATGGTGAGTGAATGTATGTAGCTGAATATGTGTTGTGTGTGCAGAATAATATCGATTTGAGCTAAGAAAACACAAGAACACGATATTGACTCTAATCTAATATTTTATTAGATTATGTGTTGCTACAACCTGTGAACTCCAATCTTGGTGTTCTCAGCTTCTCTTTTTCTTGGAGAGATAAGTTTTTACAAGATGTTATATATATCAACTCACAAGATTGACTTACTGTAAAGAAGTGAGGCTGTACACTTATAGATCACGTGCACAGACCACTTGATACAAAGAATGGAAACAGACAATTCTGCCTTCTATTTTGCATATCCATTTTGGTACAAGTTTGAGCCCTCGAAGTACAGTCACTTTCTAGCTCTGCTCAGATCCACTTCTTTAGCTGTATGTCTCCTTATCTCTCTAAGCTTCCTTGTAGACTTTCCATGTATAAACAACAGAGTGCAGACTGATGTTGTACTTGGTTTGTAGATTCTCTGTCTCGTAAATCTTCAGAAGTTTGTCTTCAAGAAATCATTCGATAAGTAACTTAGGTGCCAGCTCGAGAACTAGAATGACAACTCTGAGAACTCTAACTGGCTTACTCAAAGCATTGGTTACTTATCGAATGTATCTTTTGTACTGTTGTCTTTGAGATGTCGAATGCAGCCTTTGCTTCTAGAATTCTTGAGATCTCGAATATCTCATAGTTTCTTTTGAGATATCGAACGCTATGAACTCCTAGAGATATCGAATAAGTCATTTCTCAGTTAAGTCTTTGAGATGTCGAATGCAGCTTGACTTGTTGACTCCCTGAGATATCGAATAGTAGAGATGACATATTGAATGACTTAATATCTCGAACTCCTGACTTCTCTAACAGTGACACAACTTCTCGAATGCGTACTTAGGTAAATCTTCAACTCACAACCTCCAACTGTGTTTATTATTTCTGTCTTGAAATCCCAGGCTTGAGGCATGATCTTTCAATCTTCTTCCAAGCATTATTGGTGACATGATTTGTACAGTTACACAGCTAGAGTTGGTGCCCATCACAAGTACAGATACAAGTGAGAATCTAACTTAAATTGGTTCTTGATCCATTCTCTGCCTTTGTAGTATTTGTTATCATCATATATAGATATGCATGACTAAACAATCTCCCCCTATTTATGTCTGTAGAATACAACATAAATCAAGAGAGTGATGATAACAAAAACTACCCTTTGGATTATTCTTTCAGCTAGGCAGAGATGGTGACATTGATCAAGCTTCCATGACAATGGCTGCAGCTGCTCAAACTGAGTTGCAACAGCTCCAACTGCTCCCCCTTACTCCCCCTTACTGCAAAATAACCCCTGTGCATATAGCTTTTTCTCCCCCTTTTTTGTTATCAGCAGTATGAAGGCTTAGAGTAAGACCATCTGCAGAAAGAGTGATTGAAAATATGTCCCTTAGTCTCTCTCTCTCTCTCTCTCTCTCTCTCTCTCTCTCTCTTTCTCTCTCTCTCTGTTTTTACATCAGTATCTCATCCTGGCTCACTACTCACAACTCACCTTCCCTACTAAGGGGTACTCAGCCTCTCCTTTTGCTCTCATGGAAGAAATAGGAGACCTCTCTTGCACACACTCTCCTTTTGCCCTGGAGCAACCAGGCCTATCCTGTTTTTCACTCCCTTCCCTTAATCCTAAAAGATGAATCTGAAAGATCACATGACTGAAAGAGAATAGACTGTCAATATAAGAAAGAACCTGAAGTTCAGCAACAAACCCTATAAAGAGCTATAAGAACTCCAGAACTGAGTGTTGCCTCCTTCATGAAAGAAAATGAAGGATCAAGAGGTGTGTTGGGTGTGTGTGTGTGTGCTTCATTGTCACATAGTGAAGTGTTTATGAGTGGGGCTGAATCTTCTGATTTGGAGAAGATTCATCAATCTGAATTTGAGAAGAAAGTTTAGAGTAACCAGTGTGTGCTCCCCTGTGTCCCTGCAACTTGTACTAACTCCCGGCTAGAACTTGAGTAGGTTGCACAACTGTGTCCCTTAACCCCACTAAAAATGGTCCTTGGATGGGAACTTGATTCAATAGTTGAAGTCTGTCAAGAGACTACAACTAGAAATGTGTGAGTCCTTTTTAATCACTATGCCTTTTTGGGAAGACATTGGATGGCTTGTGTAACAGCCCCAAATCCGGGGTCTGGGATTTAGAGTAGTCACGATCCATTTAATCTTTGCCTTACCTGTATTACTTACAATGTACCCAATTCAACAACTTATGACCCCACAATATATATATCTCACACACACACACACACAGGTTAGAGTCTCAGAAACGACACAACACAACAACTGCGGAATAAGCAACTTTTATTACAATACCCAAATGTTTTACAAAGTCTGTTACTGAAACAATATCTAAGTAATGGTACAATTCCAACTCAGACTTCTAATGTTTACAATACACTCATACCCTTCATATCTATACATGAGTTGAACTCCACAAGCTGCAGTCTGATCCAACTGGTTCGCACTACTCTCGAGAACACTGCTAGTAACTGTCTATGGAACTCCTCGTTTGTGTCCTTGACATCCTGCTTCACTGCTCTATAATATATATAAACAATAGCAAGAGTGAGCAAATAGCTCAAAAAGGTAATGAAAGCATGGCATAACTCTGCTTATGATTTTACCCAAAATAAGACGGGTATAAGACGATAATTGCCAAAATATCTCTTTACCAAAAGTATTTCCTTATCGGAATATATATCTCAAAACAGTACTATCATAGTACTTCAAATATCATTCATTATATCTCTGAAAACTTTTATTATACTATGAACCAAGTTCTAGTACATATTATAAAAGGATGAGGTTTCAAAGTAACCCAATATAACCTTTTCGTAGAAAATAAATATCTGCTATATAAGTATGAGCAGAATATCAACATATAACTTAAAAGATGAAGTTATAAGATGATTCAATATAACCAACCCCTTACCATAACTCATGTTATGTAAGGTAACCACAGAGTCGTAATATAAAAGATGAAGTTACAAGGTGATTCATTGTAACAACAGTTTTAAACACTTTTCAAACCCTGCCAACATGATCAATACGTTTTCTGGATCCATGTTGCAGAAAATATCCAAACTGGACGAAGAACTAATACTGGAGTACTGACGCGCCAGAAGCCACACCCTCGTGATGATCAGTCACATGTTGTGCTCCTCAAACTTTTCTACATGTAGAAGGAAGATCATACGGACTGTCATCCAGCCTCATCTCCCTTGCCTCATCTGGGCATAGACGGGACCGGCGCCACTCGGGCCCTATAAAGAGGAGGGACTGTCATCCAGTTTCCTCGAGACTGTCATCCAGTCTCAAATACTCCTAGTTCGAGCAGTTATCCATGACTCTGAAACGTAAAGCTCGTCCTCCTTTCCCCGAGTATAATACTCGTTAATAGGACTCCACAAAGAAGCCGTATAAGGTTGGAAAGGAGAATTTCACCAATATTTCCCAAGCAGTGCTTGTTAATGGATTTCAACTTGTTCCATCAATCTTAACCCTCGAGTGTTGAGGAAGTAACAAAAAGACTCATTTTGATGCATATCAACCAAGTTGCGAGTGAAAAGAATAGTTTCAAAAGATTTATGATCGGGCAGTCAAACAAAATAAATAACAGCTCTCAAGTAAGGTTCCCCTATGTTTTGGAAGCTTGAGCGAACCTTTAAGTCTGCTTAGAAGATAGACTTAAATGGAAAAATAATATTTGGGAACCTTCCCTGGATAAAATCTTTATTAAAAAGGTTCGGGAATATACCTTATAATTATTGAAGGTCGAAGATAAATTTTAAATAAGATAAACCATTTAAAACTAATTAAAAGCATTTAATAAATATTCAAAGAATATTTATTAAATAAATAAACATTTAAAAATAATGGTTAAAATAATATTTACTAAGTAATTAATAATCAAATGAATATTTTAAAATAATATTCATTAAGTAAAGGTCTCTAAATGAATATTTGAAAATACTATTCATTAAGTATTAAATCTTCAAATGAATATTAGAAAGTAATATTCATTAGATAATTAACTTTAAATGAATATTCAAGATAATATTCATTTAATAAATAAACTTCGAATGAATATTCGAAAAAAATAATACTCATTAAGTAAAATCCTCGAATAATATTTATCTGATCTCCTTATCAGAACAAAATCTTTAATCGAATAATTGAAAGTAAGATTCATTAAATAAATAAAGTCTTAAATGAATATTCAGAAATAATATTCATTAGATAAATGATCATTAAATGAATATTCAAAAATAATATTCATTAAATAAATAATTGCTAAATGAATATTCGAAGTAATATTCAATGAATAATTAATCTTAAATGAATATTCAAAATAATATTCATGTAAATAAATAAACTCTTAATGAATATTCAAAATCATATTCATTGTACTCAATAATATTTATTCGATATATTTATGAAAATATATCTCCAAAAGTATACGAAATACCGACTCCCGGTCTTTTACAAAAGATACGACACGTACACCCTTCGTTAAGGGTAATAATAAAGTCCAGCTTATAACTGATATCCCATATCTAGCTTATAAGCCAATTATCAATTCATTTCCAAGTAATAAATACTTCTTGGAAATATAAATAATATTTATGAATAACATTCTTCAACTTAAATAATAATCTGCCGCTGGAATCCCTCCGGGTTTCCACGACTATCTCTATATCTCAAAATACCGACTCCCGGTCTAGAGTCGAAAACAATAAATATGCTCTTATCTCTAGAGCTACAAGGTATACCGGTTTATGACTACTTTATCTCACAGCTCGTATATAAACCAAAAGTCAAACTTATATGATAAGTATATATCGCAAAACTATGCAATTATAAGCATGGCAAAAGCAGTATTATAAATAATACTTTAAAGTATCGAATAGGAAACTTACCTTGTAATCCGGTTGGGGTAGTGATATCGGGTCTCGGGGTAGTCCGGTAATCTACATATATCACCAAAATATCCGAGGTTAACCACTTAAAGCTTGAAAGCTACGCTTGTACATATACTAAGTCATGTTTCCAAGTTATCCTTTAACAAGTTTCGTTGCGCATGCTCAACTCCGATAATTTTATAAAATCAATCGTTAATCCTTTTAACACGAAACCTTCTCGAGGATCTTCCTAGACACTCCTAGCATGTTATATGAAAGTCTCGTAACTCCATTAGTCATTTAAGGGGGTTCAATTATAGCCTCAAAGTTGCATACAAAGTAAGGTTCGGTTTTACGAACGTCATTTACTAAAACGAGCGTTTCTCCTAAACCGTAAGTCCAAATGTTACGATTCTCATGTTAGTCCCGAATATACTTGTAGAAGGGGGGTTGAATACAAGTATAAACAATCTTGTCTGTTAATCGATTATGCAAGTATAACAAAGATATACGAATGAACCAAACTTTGTTTGTATTAATAAGATCTAATACAAACTCTACCAATGGTGTACAATACCAATGGCAGCTGCAAACATATAAATCTCTCCCTCTCTGCTCTCTACGAATACACACAGACGTATTCTCGATTTCTCTCGCACATATTACAATGATATTGAGAGAGTATTTATAATGCTACCTATCAACTAATAACAGAAATAAATAATCTATTCGAAGTAGGATTCTATCTTCTAGTTGGTAGTTGCCTCCAATAGCTAATCCTTTTCCTCCAAGCAAACTCCTTGCTGTTTATAATTTACCAATTCCCAAAAGGTAAACACTTTCCAGTTTCCGCAGTATCAACAATGACATCATCAGAAAATATCTGATATCAGGATCACGTACTATATCAGGACTTGTCTTCACATCCGGAGTTCATCAGTATCAGGATTTCGATCTTCATCTGCATCAGGATTTGATCTTAAGTCCTGAAACATAGTCCTTGACATACTGTTCCTGACTAAATTCTGCAGTTACTGTCTAATGCTAAATCCTTTATAAATCAGGATATTACAAGAAGTTATGACATGCAAATTCTATTCCTAACATCAACTCAACTCACGATTATTCCTAACAATCTCCCCCTATTTATGCTTTAAAATCTGAAGCATAAATCTGAGTTGTTGATGTCAAAACATTTAACATTACAATAAGAATAGAATTCAGAATTTATGTATGCATGAAGTTAAGAAAAGTTTTAACCTATCGTGCTGCAGACTCAGATTTGAACTGACTTGAATACTTGCTTTCATGAAATCCAGTATGACTAGATTTATCAGTCTTCAATGTCTGTCTGTCTCTTCTCTTTTTCTTTACCACTTCCTTTTTGAGATTCACCTCTGTCACCATCAGATTTTGTATTGTCTCCCCCAGTCTTCTGATTTTTATCTCCCCCAAACATTGTTCTTGAAATTGTCCTTATCTCCCCCTTTTTGACATCAGCAATGCCAATAGTTGCAGTGATAGAACATAGAAGATTCATCAGAACTGATTGATTTTCCATAATAGTGACTTGGTTATCTTCAAGTGTTTGAAGTCTTGTCTGAATAACAACCTGAGATGCTCGAATATCCTCAAAAGCTGTTGACTGTGAAAAGTTCTTGACTTCAGGATTGGAAGTGTTCTGTGTTTCTTCAGATTCAGACTCAAAAAGAACTTGATCATTGATCTTTGTTGAAGAAGTTGCCTGTGTAGCATGTTCTACTGAAGTAGAATGATATTCAAGTAAGAGTACTTGAGTAGTTTGTCGTTCATCTTCATCTTTCTGATCTAGTGCTGAATTCTGATCATCAAATCCTTTACCAGTATTCTGTGTACTAACACCTACAGATTCTGACTCCTCCTCAGATTTATCAGATACCGTTGATGTCTCAAATCTAGCTGATATTGGAAGTACATACAATGGAATACTAGGATCATTAGGAATTACTTCTGGTACATGCTGAGATTGAGATTGTCTTAGCCTTTCACCTCTTCTGTTAATCACCTTTGCAAGCCTCTCCTTGTATTGTTGAGCTTTAACTTCTGGCTTTGCATTGTGCCTTGCTAAGTCCTGTTTCTCATACATCTTGATAAAAGAATAAGTACCAGCATCCATTCCAAGTTGATCATTCCAAGATTCAGGAAAAACCTGATCCCAGAAATCAAACGATGGTTTCCTAAGTTTCTCTCTCTCACCATGGAGTTGATCATCCATGCCCTCATTCTCACATTGACTATCTAAAGTCATCACTCTTTCTACCTCACCTTTTGCCTGGTCAGGAGCCAGCCTCTCAGTTTGTGGATCTAAGTCCATCTTTTCAACTGTTTCGCTCAAATTTGGATAAGTGCTCTCATGACCTACAGAAAAATAGAGGTTAGAAGAAATTTTTATACCTGAACTCATATGGAGAGAGGGATCCTCATTTGGCATGTGGCTTGAGGTTTTCTCCACAGAGTGAGCTGCTATAGTTTCTGAACCCTTACAAACATCTTCTTTCTTTTCAGAAACTGTAGGCTCCGGTATACCACTTTCAGGGTCTACACTTAATACTGATGCCTTCAGTAAAACTTCATTAGGCACCAACACAAATGTTTCACCTTCATTAAGTGTTGTTTGCTGAGACACACCCTCAATGTGAATAGACTCTGAATGAACAATATGTGTTGAATCTTCATGAGAATCAGACAAAGTCATATCAGCATTATCATTGGGTCTCTCACTTGCAATTTCAGTCATCACAGAAGACCTTTCAGCATCAGCTATCACAATTCCTGAGTCATCCTTCCTCTGACTAGATGGTTCTTGTGTTGCAGTGACTGTGATCTGTTACCCAGTTACTACAATTGTAGAAGGGGGGTTGAATACAATCGTATAAGATTTTCGACTAATAAAAACACAAGTACAAATAATAACAATTTTATTAATCACTATATAAAACTGTTACACTGGTTGTTACAAAACTCTCTTAAGAAATTCTGAGTTCTTAAGAGCTGCTAGGTTTTCACAATGCTCGTGTAAGCTGTTACAAAATGTAAAACATAAACTGTGTTTATATACATACACAGTTGCTCTATCAATTACACGATATGCATAATCAATTACAAATACATATCCTAATTGACAGCTACGACTCTACAAGATAAACATAAAACGAAATCAATCTATCTTCAACTACGGACCAATGCAAATCTTCATTTAATGCTGACCAGCTTCCTATAAATAGCAATCCTGATACTGACGTTGAAATCCTCGTTGAAATCCTGATGACGTCAGCATCCTGATCAGTAGTCCGTATCCTGACCATCACCTGAATCAGTATCTAACAATCTCCCCCAAATTATACTTTAGAAAATAAAGTACAAATTCCTTGATTCAGTGATGTCAAAAATCAACATACAAAATGTTCAAAGGTCTTCACTGTCTTCATCAGTTTCTACTTCATAAATCACAGGGACTTTTTGATAGAACTGATGTATATCCAAGAAATTTTTCAACAAATCTTCTTCCTTCCTTTCAAGAACACTAATCAGTTTCTTCTTTAAATTCTTGAGTTCTTCCCCTTCTTCACTCAACTGATAAATCCCTGCTCTGAGATTCTGAATCGAGCTCCTTGGTAAATCAAAGTCATCAACTAACAGATAAGCAACATCTCTTCCATCTGGATTAAGATTCAGCTGTTTCATACCAACAACAAGTTCTATTACAGCACTGTTACTTGGCATTTCAACTTCTTCACCTTCTTCATTAATATATAAAGGTACATAATTGCCATCATATCTTGCACCTCCATCGAAGTATCTTTTTCTGATAGTTGTAAAAATCATACTCGACCGGTTCTCATAAACACAACCCTTCTTATCTTTTAGCAAATAAAGAACATATTTCAGTTCTTTAGTAGATCTAAGGAGCAAATCTTGTAAAGACAGAATTACGATACTTCTGTTCTTCATAAAATATATAATTTTCTCCACTCCTTTTACTCCATCAAAGTTGTCCATTATCAACTCCGCTGCTTCAAGATTCCATAAATGATCTGCAGTCATTTTCTCACCAACTTTAACAATTAGAAGATGTTGATCAATCTTGCTCAGATTAGCAAATTTAGCTTTATGATGTCCAAGACCTCTTCTATTGTAAGGAACTCTTCCTCTTTGTTTAGACTGCATTTCAACCCATAAGGGTAGCTTAGATTGTCTGATAGCTTTCTCATTATCATCAGCTTCCATGTTATGAGAATGCACAAACTCAGTATAAACAATCAATCTGATTTCAGTCAAAAGGTCAGCTTCATCATCATCATCCATTACTCTCTTCCTTCGAACTAATGGTAATTCATCAGGATCTTCAGAATCATCAATCTCTGTAGTTAAAGATAGCTGTTGAGACCGAGTTAGTGTTCCAGTAGTTCGTACAGAAACATCTTCAGTAACTTCTTCAATTCTGATTCCACTAGACCTTGTCTGTCTAGGAATGACAGGAACAGATTGCCTTCCTCTTCCTCTGCCTCTACTTCCTCTACCTCTTCCTCTACCTCGAACAGATTTCTTCTTTTCAAAATCTTTTAACATTTCTGCTTGTTGCTTCAAGAAATCTTCTCTTGATAGATCAGGGACTTCTTCTTCCTCTAATGAAACTGCTAGAGCTTTTCTAGCATGAAGCTGTTGTACCCTGTTATCAGTGTAAAAGAGAGTTCTGACTTCTCCTTCACGAGTTGTATATTCTTGAAAGAAGTTCCTAGCAACATTGTCTTGTTCTCCTACAAAGACATCATTCTCAGAAATTGTTGGTAGAGACTGTTTCTGTTCTCTGGACATTGTCACAGTCTTGACTGTTGTCACACCAGCATCTGAAACATGAGTTGACTGCATAGTAGTAGTTTCCTTTTGCACCATTGGAGATGTTCTTTGAGTTGCAGCATCAGAGGTTTCCTTGTCACCATCATTTCCAGTATTGTCATCCTTGCTCAAAACTGGATCAGGTGAACATTTTGTTGGTTGAATTTTCTCCCCCTTTTTGACATCAGGATCAGTCAACAAAGATAAGATCAACTGGAGAGATTCTTCAATATTGGCTACCTTGGTATCCAATTTATCCAACCTGGTGTTTATAGAAGAAGTGGCTTTATTAAATTCAGTTGACATAGTACGAAGTTGAGAAGAAGTAGCCTTGAGTGATAGCTCCGTTTTCAAAACTGCTCTGTTGGATTCATTGTCAGACTTGATAGAAATGATCTCTGATTCAAGACCATTAACCAAAAGAGTAGTTGTTTTAAGATGATTCTTCAAATCTTCAGAACGCAACTGAGAGACACCAAACTTTGCATGGCGAATAGCGTGGAGATATGAAACAGAAGTCACAGTCTGAGGCCAATGATTCCATTGATCACGACGTAACAGCTCAGCAGAATCAGGTTCCTCAGTAGTAGAAGTTTGATGTTCAGAGGCATACTTACTACATGAACCAGTAGTATGACCACGACTTTCTTTGACAGCCTGTTGAAGGTCAGAATCAGGATTATCTTCAGAATCAGAACTAGAGTCTGACTCTTGTGGAGGAACAGGCTCATCAGGAGCAACACCTTTCATCTTAGTATCAACTGAAAGAGGAGGTGCAGTGGTAGAAGATGGAATATCCTGATGACCTGTATTCAAGGAAATGTTAGATCCTAAATCTCTCTGTTCTTTTAAAGTGATCTCATCACTTCTCACTATATTTCCTAAGTCACTTTCAATAGTGACTTCTACCTCACTTGAAACAGGAAGTTTCTCACTCTTATCTACCTCTCCTTTTGCCAGTTCAGGAGACTGCTTCTCATCACTCTTAGTTTTCACTAATTGTTCACCCTCAATCTCACTTGAAAGGCTCTGGCTCGACAAGGGCAAAGAAATAAGAGGTGGCTGAGAAGAGTGGTCTGTAGTCATATTGACAGGGGTATCCCTTGAAACAGGTCTGTCAATAATCATACTAACAGAATTTAGAGGTGTAGGAGAGAAAAGAAAATTACCTTTTGCAGGATGAAAGGCCACGAGTATTGATGTGATAGGCTCAACAAGCTTTGGAGCCTCAGGATGTGGAACAGCATCATCAGTATCAGACAGGATGTCAATAACAGGATCTGGAAGAGTATGATCAGGATCAGGATCTGAAGTTTGGCTTGCATCAGTATCAGGAACTGATGGTTCTTGTGTAGCCTGAGATTTTGAAGCTTCTTCAACACTTTGAGTCAAAGGTTCTTGTGTGCTTCTCTCAAAATCAGTTTCTTCCAGTAGTGCATCCACAGCAGCAATGTGTGAAGCATGAGATTCCTTGTCCGCTGTTCGAATGACTTCATCTTTCTGCAATTCAGAAATCCCTTGAGCAATGTCAGGAAATAGCTGAGTAGGTAAGGATTTGCCTGCATCTTCACTTTGAGAAGATGGTTCTTGTGTGGCTGGAATGCTTGTGTCTTCATTTCCCCTTTGAGAAAATGGTTCTTGTGGGACCATTCCAATATCAGTGTCTGCACCTACACTTTGAGTAGGTGGTTCTTGTGGGACTGGATCTTCAGTAGCTGCTGAAACTCCTTGAGAATCAGGTTCTTGTGGGCTAGATCCATCTGCAGAAACTGACAGTTTCTGCCTTGTAGTTCTAGAAAAGACTTGTGCTATGCTTTGTCTTTGTCTTTTCACAAGGAGAGGTGGTGGTTGATAACCAAGATTGGCAGCTGTCTCAACCACTTTTTCCCATGGTACATCAATATGATGTTCTTCAGAAGACTTGGTTGGTGAATCTGAAACTGGAATCACAGAAGAAGTGGATATATCAGGTACTGCTGTTTGTACCTTAAATTGTGATTCTTCCTCAGCCAATTTATGTGATTGCATGTAGTAGTGAGTTTTAACCAATCTTCTCTTCCTCTTTGGTTCTGGAGTGTTAACCAAAGCTTCAGTAGCAGGAGCTACAGACTCTTTCTTTTTCAATATTGAGGAGATAGGAAGATCATCCTCAGAATCAGTATCCCATGGCAGCTTTCTTTTTACACCCATAGTGTCAGAAATGACACCTTTGTCTTTTGAAACTCCCATGTCAGGAACCAGGACCCCTTGTGCACCCCCTTGTGACTTCTTTTTAGTGAGAGGTGTAGAGGTGAAATCCTTTGATCCTGATTGTCCCTTGGACACATCAGATCTAGCTGATTTCTTTTGTACAACTGGTGGTTGTTGAGAAACACCAGAGGTGGTTGATGACTGTTTGGAGTGTTTGGGTTGGGTGCTTGGGTTAAGTGTATTTGATCCATAAAAAGTAGGCATTCTTTCTTGCAAAAGAAGCCTGACCTCTTCAGGAATGAAGGCATTGCCTTGAAAACCAGATACTTTGTCATTAAAAGCCTTGATACTTGCTTCTGTGATCTTAAAGATAGGCAAAATTGTATCATAAAAAAATATTGTATCAGGACATGCATATGAGTAGATTAACTGTATAAATCTAACAAAGCATACATAGCCACATTTATCACGTTTCCTAGCACACAAAAACTTAAGTATGTGGCTACCATAATCAAATACTGTAGAATGAATTAGAGAATACCCAATTTGAATGGAAGAAGATGTGATAGCATCAAAATTTGATGTTTTGTTCAGAAAACACCTGGTAATGGTGTCAAAGAAGAAGTTCCATTCTTTCTTGAGTTTGGTTCTTGACAGCGTTCCAAACTCCCCAACCGGTCCGTTGTAGCCCAAGGTAGAGAGAAACTCAAATAAGGTTGAATCTGATACCTTATCAGGAGTCTTGCCTTTCAGTGAAGGAAGTTGTAAGGCCTGCTCTACATCTTCCGAGGATACTCGATGAATAACCCCATTATTCTCAAAAGTCATTGAGAGCTTCTTTGAAGTCGACTCCTCTTCGAATTTCATTGTGTTCCAAACCTGCATCACAGATTTAAAAGATATCTTTGCAGGTTGGGTTAAAGCATAGTGTACTGGGCTCGAGGCGAACAGATCCTGAATGATATTAAACTCAATTGGCAATTCCTGATGATCAAGAATAGCAACAAAATTATTAGGAGCAAGAGTAATATCATTAACCACGGTTTGCCTGCTTACGAAAGTTGAGACTGCCATCGTAATCTTGAAGAAAGAGGTTTTGAGGGTTGAGGGTTTTGATACACAGGTATAATGAGATGATGAGAAGGGCGGTAATTGAGATCAGGATTTCAAGTAAAGGGTAATTGTGATTGAATAAATTGACAATTAACCTCTCAATTACAGGTGGCATCCCATGATTGGTGGTAATGTTATGAGTGGGTGGTGAACGTGTGTAAGTGGTAATATGTGCACACTGTTTAATGAGAACATTAAGGATCGTGTGTCACACGCGCCAAATAATTAACCCACATAACATGAACCGTTCTCTTGTTTTACCAAGAAAAATACACCACTAATCATTAAAGAATATCACAATAAATTATCAAATTTATTAAAAATGTGATATAATGGGAACATACCTTGGCTTGCTTTTGGTACCGAATAAATATAACCTTTGAAAATTTTTAATAATGATTATTAAAAATTTCGGATATCAAAGCATGCAGTGTCATTTGAGAACCCTCAAATTGTGAGAACTGAGACGTTTCATATTCTCAAGTAACGCACAGCGTTCAGTTTCGCCTATATAAGAACATCCATCCCTACAGAAAAACAACTCAAAATACTTCCCTGATAATCTTAGCAAAAATGTTAAACATTAGTATCAAAGAGAAGAATCTTCATCTCGTAGAAAAAAGAGATATCTTGAGTTATACAGCAGAGGAGGTCTCTGCAATGGATTGGGATCGACAACTTGAAACGCTGTGGTTGCAAATGGATGCATGCCTCGAAGAAATTGAGAAGGAGAAGCAAGTTAGTACTGCTTCAAAAATCTCAAAAGAGATTGATCTGAATGCTGCAATCCAAGCAACATTCGAGTGGCTTTCCTCTAAGGCATCTTCACCCTCATCTTCCAACCATTGTTAATGATTATGTCAGCAAAAATAACCTGACTCTTCAACTTCCACCCAAACAAAGTGGCAAAGAGAAGAGCTGGATGTGATGCTAACAATGGAAGGATCTCCTGCAATAGATTAGTAGATAGGGAAAACAAAAGTATGATGTACTCATGTAATCAGATTCTGAATATGAATGAAGAAATTCCCTTTTTATCCACTGTTTCTATGCAATTTCTATTTGTATGAACTATCCTGATTAGATAAATTATCAATGACATAAATATGAAAAACTAGTTAAAGTAATCATATTATCAGGAGTTCAATAGTTCGAATCAAAACAATGATATTGACTACTGACAGTATTTTGACCAAGTAACCTAACAGGATCAGTATGCTATCAGTAATTGTCAATATAAGCAAACCTGTTGAGTGTGATTCGATGTTCTTCTGGAGTGATGATGAACTCTTTGAAGAGAGCTTAGAAATTCTCATAGTTCATCATCCCAAGTTCATTCACCAATTTAACAAATGTTGCTTCAGGAAGAGGTTTGGTGAAAATGTCAGCTATTTGTTGATCAGTAGGAACAAAATGCAGCTCTATTGTTCCTTCCAGTACTTGCTCTCTAATAAAGTGATATCGAATACTGATATGTTTAGTTAGAGAATGTTGAACTGGATTCCCTGTCATAGCAATGGCACTCTGGTTGTCACAGTAGATTGGAATCTTTGAATATGATAACCCATAGTCCATAAGTTGATTTCTCATCCACATTATATGAGCACAACAACTTCCAGCAGCAATGTACTCAGCTTCAGCAGTTGATGTGGATATAGATTTCTGCTTTTTGCTGAACCAGGAAACTAATCTTCCTCCCAGAAACTGACAACTTCCTGAAGTACTTTTTCTATCTATTTTGCAGCCTGCAAAATCAGCATCTGAGTAACCACATAGAGTGAAATCAGATTCTCTAGCATACCATAAACCAAGTGAGGGTGTGCCTTTGAGATATCTGAAAATCCTTTTAACTGCTATCAGATGTGGTTCTCTAGGATTTGCTTGAAATCTTGCACATAGACAGGTTGCAAACATGATATCTGGTCTACTTGCAGTGAGATATAGAAGTGAGCCAATCATGCCTCTGTAGTGAGTTACATCCACTTCACTACCTTCATTTGGATCAAGTTTATTTGCTGTGGCTATGGGAGTTGATGCTGTAGAGCTGTCTTGCATGTTAAATCTTGTCAAAAGATTCTTTATATACTTTGACTGATTGATAAAGATTCCATCATCAGTCTGTTTAACTTGAAGACCTAAGAAGTAGCTCATTTCTCCCATCATGCTCATCTGATATCTAGACTGCAACAGCTTGGAAAACTTTTCACAAAGTTTGTTGTTGGTAGACCCAAAAATGATATCATCAACATATATCTGAACTAACAGCAAGTCCTTACCATGATTCAAATAGAATAGAGTTTTATCAATTGTACCTCTTTTGAATCCAATTTCAAGTAAGAATTGAGCCAAGGTTTCATACCAGGCTCTTGGAGCTTGCTTCAGTCCATATAGTGCTTTATCCAATCGATAGACATGATTCGGATATCTTGGATCTATGAAACCAGGAGGTTGTTCAACATACACCTCCTCTTCCAATTCTCCATTTAGAAAAGCACTTTTAACATCCATCTGGAAAACTTTGAATTTCTTGTGGGCTGCATATGCCAAAAAGATCCTGATAGCTTCTAGCCGTGCAACTGGAGCGAAAGTCTCATCATAGTCAATGCCTTCCTGTTGAGAATACCCCTTTGCAACTAGTCTTGCTTTATTTCTCACTATTGTTCCATCAGAATCTGTCTTGTTTTTGAATACCCACTTAGTGCCAACAATCGATCTGTTCTTTGGCCTTGGTACAAGTTTCCAGACTTCATTTCTTTCAAACTCATTCAGTTCCTCTTGCATCGCAGTAACCCAGTCAGCATCTTTAAGTGCATCTTCGACTTTCTTAGGTTCCTCCTTTGATAGAAAGTTATGATATAAACATTCATTTTGTGTTGCACTCCTGGTCTTCACACCTGCATCAGGATTCCCAATAATTAAATCAGGAGTATGGCTTTTAGTCCATTTCCTTGCAGATGGTAGATCATTTCTTGAACTTGATGCTCCCCCTGGATTGTTGTTATCTTCAAAAGAACTGGAGTCTGTAGAAGCTCCCCCTGAGATTGTGCTATCTCCTTCTGATGAATTATTAGAGTTATCATTCGTGTCTGATTCTGATTCATCTCCCTCTGTACTTTGAGTTGTACTCCCTTCCATAGTGCTTGACTGCTGCTCCCCCTCAACAGTAGCAGTATTGTGTAAAATGTTATCAGGGACTATAGTCATATCAGGATCAGTATCTGATATGTCATCAGGATTTTGATCAGGATCAGTATCATCAGAATTCCTGGTAGCTTCATTTTCAAAAGTTAGACTGTCATGTGAGTCATCAGAAATTCCAGTGATCTTTTTATCATCAAAAGATACATTAATAGATTCCATGACAGTCCTTGTTCTCAGATTGAATACTTTAAACGCCCTTCCTGGAGGATAGCCTATAAAGATGCCCTCATCAGCCTTAGTTTCAAACTTTCCTAGCTGTTCAGGATGAGATCTAAGAACAAAACACTTGCACCCAAACACATGCAGATGCTTCAGACTTGGTTTCTTCTCCTTGATCATTTGATAGGGTGTAAGACCATGTCTGTTGATCAAGGTTATATTTTGAGTATAGCATGCAGTGTTTATAGCTTCTGCCCAGAAGTATGTAGGTAGCTTTGCTTCTTCCAACATAGTTCTGCCAGCTTCAATAAGAGTTCTATTTTTCCTTTCTACAACTCCATTTTGTTGTGGGGTGCCAGGAGCAGAGAATTGTTGAGTTATTCCTTTGTATTTACAGAACTCTTCCATTACTGAATTCTTAAATTCAGTTCCATTGTCACTTCTCAGTATCTTGACTTTGAATTTTGACCCAGTTTCAAGAAGTCTTACATGGTCCAGCAGTATTTCTGGAGTTTCATCTTTTCTGTGAAGAAAATACACCCATGTGAATCTGGTATACTTATCCACGATGACTAGGGTATACCTCTTCTTACTGATAGACATAATGTTCACTGGTCCAAACAAATCAAGGTGTAACATGTGATATGGTTCATCAATCGAGGATTCAGATTTACTCTTGAAAGATGTCCTTCTTTGTTTGGCCTTTTGACAAGCATCACAGAGTCCATCTGGAGTGTAAATTGCCTTTGGTAATCCTCTCACCAAATCTTTCTTAACCAACTCATTGATATTGTTGAAGTTGAGATGAGAAAGTTTCTTGTGCCAATTCCAACTTTCATCAACTGATGCCTTGCTTATTAGACAAGTGGAGGAACCATCAGTGTGAACATTGGCTTCATATATGTTACCATGTCTCAACCCAGTAAGAGCAATCTTGCCAGTTTTCTTGCTGATCACTTCGAAATGAGTATCAAAGAAGTTGACATGATAACCTCTGTCTGTGATTTGACTTACACTTAGCAGATTGTGTTTGAGTCCTTTCACCAGAGCTACTTTTTCGATGATGACTTTTCCAATTAGTATGTTGCCATATCCCAGTGTTTGTCCAATGTTGCCATCTCCATAAGACACAGTTGGGCCAGCCTTTTCTTCAAATTCTGATAGCAGGGTTTTGTCTCCAGTCATGTGTACAGAACAACCACTGTCCATGATTAACACATTTTTCTTTTTACCCTGCATCAGAATCAAAGAAAACTAATTAGAATTTTTAAGAACCCACACTTGTTGGGTTCTTTGTGCATGCATTTTAACATTTTTAGTAGCAGAAGACTTTTTGACATTAGCAGTCTTAACAGAATTAATTCTATCAGTAGATGCTTTGTCAAGATTAATGTTCATAGATGCATGCTTGACATTCAAAGATTTACCAGAATTTGCACTTTTATTAAACTTCGGTAAAGGATCATAAAAGTTATAGTACAAACTATGGTATTCTTCACATGTATAAATAGAATGCCATTCACTACCACAATGGAAACAAGGATTTTGTGGTTTATATAATACTGATCTATTCCTAATGTCAGACTTAGGATAGACAGTGGTCTTCTTCTTATTCTTCCTGCAATCAATAGCAAGATGATTAGAATTACCACAATTAAAACAAGTTTTTCTTGGTGCATTTGGAATATACTTGTAATTATTCTCTTTATTTATTCCAACTTTACCATTCCTGTTTCTCTTAGTAGTAGTTGCAAACTTTTTATTAGTGACATCACTAATCCTCCCTTTAAGTTGTTTTTGAGACAGTAGACCTATATTCTTTTCTCCTTTTGTCTTAATGTTGACAGATTTAATTACTGACTCTTTGTTTTGCTTAGAGTTAGATCCCTTTTCTGTGGAAGAATTGGGAACTTTCTTTTCAAAGACAAAGTCAATAGATTCTAGCTTTGTTTTAGATCTGTCCAACACATGAGTATACTTTTTAGGATCTGATCTCTCAATAATCACAACTTTATTTCTCAAATTCGGGTCACTCCCAAGTTGGTAACCTAGACTCTTCACCTTTTTGTCATTTTTGATCTCATAACCTAGACATTCTTTCCAGTTTTTATCAGAAATTATCTGATGAGTCTTTGTTCCAGACTTGGTCCAAGTCCTGAGTTTCTCATTTGCAACTTCAAGTTCTTTTTCAAGAGAAGTGCATTTCACATGAAGTTCTACCTGTTTGTTTTTAGCATCATTACATTCATTTTGTACTTCATGCATGTAGAGTAACTCAGCTTCTAAGTGATCATTTCTTTTCATCACATCAGACATTTCAGATATTATCCTAGCATTTTCAAGTGATTGACTTTTGAAGGAAACATGCAAAGATTTAAGAAATGATCGTAACTCAGAAATATTGTTTGTATCAAAATCAAACACAGTAGGAGGTACCTTATCCTCAGGAATGATTGTCTCCTCAGTAGTGGCCATCAAAGCGTGGTACTCTTCTTCCTTTTCTGATTCAGAAGAGTCCATCCAGCTCTTGATAGAAGTGATCAGCGCTTGAGCTTTTCCTTTCTTACACTGAGTTGCTATATGCCCCATTTTATTGCAGTTATAGCATTTCACTTTTGACCAGTCAACTTTGCCACTCTTGATATCTTTCCCTTTGTACTTTTCTTTGACAGCATTGAAGTCTTTCTTCTGAAAATTGCCCTGTTTTCTTGCCTTTCTGAACTTCATCTTCTTGAAGCCCTTGACAATCATGGCAACCATTTCCATCATATCTGAGTCAGTAGATTCATCATTAGTATCAGGATCAGTATCAGGATCTGATGATGAGTCATCAGTATCTGACTCCACAGCTTTATGCTTCTTCTGAGAAACTTCAATAGCCTTTTCCTTTGAATTTGCTTCAACTTTTAAGGCAACAGATTTTGCCTTAGTACTCTTCTTGTTCTTCCTCTGTTGAACCTCGAGATCATAGGTTCTTAGCATCCCATAAACCTCATCGAGAGACACATGTTCAAGTTTATACTGATGTCTAATGATTGAGGCTTGTGTATCCCATTCCTCAGGTAAAGCCCTTAGAAACTTGGTGTTTGAGTCCTCAAGGTCATAGTCTTTGCCAACCAATGATAGATTATTCAGTAGAGTCAGGAATCTATCATATAGATCAGTAAGGCTCTCATCCGATTTAGCATCAAACTGTTCATACTCTTGGATTAATAGAGCTCTTCTATTCTTCTTGATTGCTTCAGTTCCTTGACATTGAGTTTCCAGATTGTCCCAAATTTCCTTAGCAGATCCACATTTTATCACCCTGTTTGACAAAACAGTATCCAGACTATTATGCAAAATATTTCTTACTTTTGCATCCTTCAGCACTTGGATCTTTTCCTCTGGAGTCCATTCATTCTTAATTTTCTGAACATAGTGTTCAGCCACAGTTTCCGTTCTTGGAGCGAGTTTCTTTGGAATGAAAGGCCCATCATTGATTATATCAATATAATCAGAATCAGTGGCTTCCAGATACATCAGCATTTTTACCCTCCATGTAGGATATTCAGTCTTCTTGAGAATTGGAATTTTGATGCTTTCATACTTGCTTGTCGACATCTTAAGATCGTTTCTGATTATAGTTAATCAGTTTGATCTGATACCAATTGTTACCCAGTTACTACGATTGTAGAAGGGGGGTTGAATACAATCGTATAAGATTTTCGACTAATAAAAACACAAGTACAAATAATAACATTTTTATTAATCACTATATAAAACTGTTACACTGGTTGTTACAAAACTCTCTTAAGAAATTCTGAGTTCTTAAGAGCTGCTAGGTTTTCACAATGCTCGTGTAAGCTGTTACAAAATGTAAAACCTAAACTGTGTTTATATACATACACAGTTGCTCTATCAATTACACGATATGCATAATCAATTACAAATACATATCCTAATTGACATCTACGACTCTACAAGATAAACATAAAACGAAATCAATCTATCTTCAACTACGGACCAATGCAAATCTTCATTTAATGCTGACCAGCTTCCTATAAATAGCAATCCTGATACTGACGTTGAAATCCTGATGACGTCAGCATCCTGATCAGTAGTCCGTATCCTGACCATCACCTGAATCAGTATCTAACATGATCTGATCTTTACTACTATTCACCACTTGTGCAATAGCATCTTCTGTTGACTGCATATCACTATCTACTTCCTCCTGTTTGACACCATAAGCTGGAGCATCTTCAACAATGAAATCCTTATCAAAAAGATATGTATGAAGTGATTGAAGTGCTTCATGCTTTGTAAGTCCAAAATTCTGTTGTAAACGTTTCCTGATACTAACATAGAAGTGCAGCTTCATGAGATCAAGCCTTTGATGTAGAAGTGCATATTCTTCTGATCTTGAAAGCTTTGGAACATTTTCAATCAGAAATCCATAAACTGGCCTTGAGATCTTCACTTGAATGGAAATGACTTCCATAGCCAATCTATAAGATAACACATTCTCCCATGCAGAATCAATGTCTAAGCCTTTGTTGATAGACTGAGATGTTTCTTTCTGTTGTGATTCCTGCAAAGTGTTAGTTGGACTAGACTTTGTGTGTGTATGTGAAAATTGAATCTTTCTCTTCTTTCTCCTGGTATAGTGATCAAAAGATTTAACTTGAGAAGACTCAAGAGGTGTAGACACAGTAGTGATCTTGGGTTGAGATTCTTTTTCAATAGATAAAGTCTTTTGAGAGACAGTATCCAGTAACTGTTTTCCCTTTTTAAGTACTACAGCCTTTTGTGAGACTGAAGCCTGGCTAAGGTTTGGATCTTGACCGCTTTGTCCTAGCTTAGAAAGCTGAATTGCAGCCTTCAATTCTTCTCTCTCAGCAAGAGTCATATTATCATCTTCTTCTTCACTACTAGTAGAACTACTAGTATACACTATAAACTTTCTCTTCTTTACAACTGATGTCTTTTGAGAAACAACAGAGGTTGGTTTCTTTGAAACAATAGGCTGTGGATAAAAACTTGGTTCTAGACTTGTTTCAGAGACATTCAGGTGTTGGGTTACTTGGGTAAACACAGGGGGTCCTCCTCCAAATGAGGTTCTTGAGTTACTTCACCACAAAAATAAGAAGCAGAATAGAGAGTAGGAAGATGATTAGTAAGAATTACCTTAACATGATTTGGATAAAACATGTTTGATATCTCTCCTGGTTCTTTTTCACTGTCCTTCTTTGTCATGTCAGAGAAAATTCTCTTTTGCTGTATATAAGAAGGAACCACAGATTCTATACCAAATCTTGCTTCAACATCAGGAATAAAATGATTTATCAACAGTTGCATAAATCTATGATAGTAAACCATATTCCTGTTTGTTTTTCTTGAACCTAGCTTAACACTCATCTGATTAAGTATGATGCTCCCAATGTTAATTACTCTGTCATATAGCAAACTATATCCAATGTGTGAGGTAACAGATGTAATTTGTTCAAATGAGCTACATTTACCAGTAAAGCATTTAGACAATTGATCAAAGAAGAAAGACCATTCTTTTCTCAAAAAGGTTCTTCTTAACTGGCTCATGTTATCTAGAGGTCCATTATAACCTAACTCAGACAACATATGTCTAACATCATCATCAGAAGGTGTATTAGCATAATTTGAACTAACAGGTAAGTGAAGTACTGAATTAACCACATTTTCAGTAATATCAAAAGAGTCTTGTCCTAAGGTTAGAACAATCTTACCTGGTTGATCCTGAGTAGAATCAACTACCTTTGCTTTCTTCCAAGCTTGTGAAATAGCTTCTTGATTGAGGTTTGGATTTGCTGACATTGCATAGCCTAGTGGTCCATTGGCTAAGAAATCCATGATTGGATGAAAATCCACAGAAACCCCTTTCTTGTTCGTGATTGCTGCTACATGGTTATTTGTCATAAAATCGAAATCACCAAACTTGAAAGCTACATTCTTTGAAAGTTGTCTTTGAGCTGCCATTGTATCTGTGAAGAACTTAAGAAATCTTTGAAAAATGATTAGTGATTTTGAGAATGATTTGCACAATGTGTTATCAGTTTCTCAAAATAATGTTTTATTTCAAAAATCCTTCATACCCACTAACCCACGTTTACACGTAGATTGACAGGTGTCAGTCCCTGAAAAATCAATTATCCCTGATTTTTGGAAATAAATCCAAAATAGATTTGAAATGAATTAATCAAGGAAAAAATCAATTAATCCAATACTGATCCTGATACTGAGATTGTGATGGAATTACTGACGTGGCACGTGAGATATTTTCCTGAAAATAAACACCAATTAATCAAGCAAATATTAATTAGTTAAAAACTAATTAACCTCGGAAATATGAGAAGTCAGTCACGCGTAGTAATTGCAGTTGCTTCGAACTCTTCAAGTGACTATCCAGCTTCTCAAAATCTCTTTAAAAGCTCGGTGGTTTGCTCACTACTCCATTCCAAAAATCACAACTCTCTTTTCTCTCAATGGCTTTTAACCCTGACATCCATATGAATCCAAGCTTTCGCTTTCTTTCACCAGCCCAGTTTAATGTTCTTGACCATCGAGAACAACTAAACTATCTCTTTGAAGAAATGACTTTCCTCATTGAACTTGACATGGCCAGTATAGATTCAAACAACGTTCAAAACCCTTTGGTTGAAAACACTCCTAACATTCATCTTGAACCTGCAGAAGATGAAAATCTTCTTGAAGAAGCAGAGGACGAACCTTTTCCTGTTCTGCTCGTTCATTGATGATAGATTGCATTCCTCATAAGCAATTGGGGTAGAAGTCAGCTGCTCTCGTTCAAGGAGTAGAAGACTCGTCACATTCCCCAAATGGCGTTTGGATGGTTCTAAGGAAAATGAAGGAAGAGTACCCTCATAGCCAAACGTTAGACAAGAACAATATCTAGCAGTTAAGATTAGACAAAGAAATGTATCTGTATTTTCATTCATGTATGTAATCCTGTTGATTAATGAAAAATAAGATATTTCTTTTATCTACTTGTCTTCTTTATGAGAAGCATGTTATGAGATGTGAATTGATGATATGCATGAGATAAGAGTAATCATATAGAAAGTTAACAGTTAACAAAACTCAGACTACTGATAACAATTAACTTCAGGATCTGAATGAGACAAAATCCTGATACTGACACAACAATACTGATGACGTCAGCATACTGATGTAGTCCTGATTCTGATGACTATTTAAAATTCTAACATATATCAATTCTTCAAGGTAAAATAATATCAGTCAAGAGATCAAACATAGTAATATAGATTATGACAACATAATTATCAAAATCTATAACTGATATAAGTACCTTGCTACTTATGCAGATTTACAGATCTAGAAATTTAACATTCCTAACTCACCTACCAGCCTTGTGAATGTTACTTCATCAAGTGGTTTAGTCAGAATATCTGCAATTTGTTTGTCAGTAGGAACAAAATGAAGTTCCACAGTACCATTCTCAATATGTTCTCTAATAAAATGATACCTGACATCAATGTGCTTAGTCCTTGAATGTTGAACTGGATTTTCTACAATTTTGATAGCACTAGTATTATCACAAAACATAGGAATATTACTAAGTGTCATACCATAATCCATCAACTGATTTCTGATCCAAAGGAGCTGTGCACAACAACTGCCTGCTGCTATGTATTCAGCCTCAGCAGTCGAGGTTGAAACTGATTGCTGCTTCTTGCTGGTCCAAGAAACCAACCTGTTTCCTAGAAATTGACATGTACCTGTAGTGCTTTTCCTGTCTATTTTACACCCTGCATAATCAGAGTCTGAATAGCCAATTAGTAGAAAGTCAGATTCTCTGGGGTACCACAAGCCTAGACTTGGTGTGCCTTTGAGATATCTGAAGATTCTTTTTACAGCAATTAAGTGAGATTCCTTAGGATCACTTTGGAATCTTGCACATAAATAGGTAGAAAACATTATATCTGGTCTACTTGCAGTTAGGTACAATAATGAGCCTATCATGCCTCTATAGCTAGTGCTATCAACACTCTTACCCTTAGGATCAGAGTCTAGCTTAGTGGCTGTTGCCATGGGTGTTTTTGCAATAGCACAGTCTTGAAAATCAAACTTTTTCAATAAATCTTTAATGTACTTAGACTGATTAATGAAAATACCAGTCTCAGTTTGTTTGACCTGCAAGCCTAAAAAGAAATTTAATTCACCCATCACGCTCATTTGATACTTAGACTGCATAAGCTTGCTAAATTTAGCACACAACTTTTCATTAGTAGAACCAAATATGATGTCATCAACATAAACTTGAACTAAAAGCAAATCACCTTTTACTTTCCTGAAAAACAAGGTTTTATCGATCATACCTCGTGTGAAGCCATTTTCAAGAAGAAATTTAGAAAGAGTCTCATACCAAGCTCTTGGTGCCTGCTTTAGTCCATAAAGTGCCTTGTCCAATCTGTAGACATGATCTGGAAACTTTGGATCCACAAAACCAGGTGGTTGTTCCACATATACTTCTTCATCAAGTTTCCCATTCAGAAAGGCACTCTTGACATCCATCTGATACACTTTGAATTTTGAATGAGCAGCAAATGCAAGAAACATCCTGATTGCTTCCAATCTTGCAACAGGTGCAAAGGTCTCATCATAATCAATTCCTTCTTCTTGAGAATATCCTTTGGCTACCAGTCTTGCTTTGTTTCTTACAACTGTACCAGATTCATCTAGCTTGTTTCTGAAAACCCACTTAGCACCAACAATTGATCTATCCTTAGGTCTTGGCACCAATTTCCAGACTTTGTTCCTCTCAAACTCATTAAGTTCTTCCTGCATTGCTATTACCCAATCAGGATCCTGTAAGGCTTCTTCAACCTTCTTAGGTTCATTCTTGGAGAGAAAACAACTGTACAAGCATTCATTCTCTGTAGCTCTTCTGGTTTGAACACCACTGTTTGGATCACCAATAATCAATTCTTCAGAATGATCCCTTAACCATTTTCTTGCTGGTGGAAGATTTCTTCTGCTAGACTCTCCCCCTAAATTAGTGGTTTCTCCTGTAGAAGAGTTTTCATTGCCTTCAGAAGCTCCCCCTAAATCAGTATGATCAGTAGACTCAATACTGCTGCTAGTACTAAAATTTCCTTCATCAGATCCTGATGGACTTCTGTCAGATCCTGATGAGTTAGTCTCTGATTGAGTAGACTCTGAGTGAGTAGTCTGCTCCTGACTAGTACTTTGTCTTTCTTCATTATTTTGCTCCCCCTCAACAATAGAATTCCTGATAGGAGCAATGAAGTTTTCTGATAGAGAGCTTTCATCTTCACTTGAGTAAATCTCAGAATCCTTAAGATTTTCAAATTCCAGATTGTCATGACTTTCTTCAGTTTGCAAATTCACAAATTTTCTGTCATCAAATGCAACATGAATTGATTCCATAACAATTTGAGTTCTGAGATTATATACTTTGAAGGTCTTTGATGCTGAGTATCCTAGAAAGATTCCTTCATCGGATTTTGCTTCAAATTTTCCTAGCTGCTCAGGATGAACTTTCAGGACATAGCATCTGCATCCAAAGATGTGAAAATATTTCACACTTGGCTTCTTTCCTTTAATCATCTCATAAGGAGTTTTCCCATTCCTATTTACCAAAGTACAATTTTGAATGAAGCATGCAGTATTGACAGCTTCTGCCCAAAAGTAGGTTGGAAGCTTTGCATCTGCAAGCATGGTTCTAGCTGCCTCTATGAGAGTTCTGTTCTTTCTTTCCACAACACCGTTTTGCTGAGGTGTACCAGGTGCAGAAAACTGTTGAGTAATTCCTTTGTCTGCACAATATTCCTCCATTACTGAATTCTTAAACTCAGTACCATTGTCACTCCTAAGTATCTTTACTGTGAACTTAGAACTGTTTTGAATATTCTTGATGAGTTCAATGATCTGTTGAGGAGTTTCATCTTTCTTGTGGATAAAGAACACCCATGTGAACCTTGTGTAATCATCTACTATGACAAGAGCATATCTCTTCTTATTGATTGACATGATGTTTACTGGACCAAACAAATCAAGATGAAGCATATGGAATGGTTCAGTAATAGAGTTCTCTGTCTTGCTCTTGAAAGTAGTTCTTCTCTGTTTACCAAGCTGACAAGCTTCACAAAGTCCATCTTGCACAAAATTAACCTGAGGTAGGCCTCTCACTAAATTGTTCTTAACCAGATGATTAAGATTCTTGAAGTTGAGATGTGAGAGCTTCTTGTGCCAGTTCCAGCTTTCTTCATTAGATGCTTTACTGTAAAGACATCTTACAGTTCCAATATTTGAATCACTCAAGCTGGCTTCATAGATGTTACCCTGTCTTTGACCAGTCAAAACAATGTCTCCAGTGTGCATATTCATGATTTTGCATCCTTCACTGTCAAAGATAGATTGGTAACCTTTATCACCCAGTTGACTTATGCTTAAAACTGTGTGTTTCAAGCCTTCAACCAGTGCTACGTTTTCAATGATGACATTTCCAAAATTTATTAATCCATATCCCAGAGTTTCTCCTTTGTTGCCATCTCCAAAAGAAATTACTGGGCCAGCTTTCCTTTCAAACTTTGTAAGCAGGGACTTCTTTCCAGTCATGTGTCTAGAGCATCCACTATCCAGGATAATTGAATGCTTCCTTCCTGTGCCCTGCAAACAACAAGTAATCTAGTTAGAAAGTTTTGGGACCCAACTTAAATTGGGTCCTTTCTTACTAGACTTAGAAACAACAGGTTTAACAGATTTATTCTTTAAGCTACCTGTTCCAGAATCAACTTTAGATTCTAGCTTCAACAAATGTTTGTGACTAGGAGTTTCAGATTTCAATGAATAATGATCATAATACAGTTTATGATACTCTTTACACATATAAATAGAATGGAATAAACTACCACAATGATAACAGGGATCTTGTGGTTGGTATTGAACTTTCTGAGTCTTAGGGAATCTGGACTCAGTTTTCCAAGAAGGTTTCTGATTACAGTCTAGGCCTAAATGATTATGATTTCCACATTTAAAGCATTTCTTCCTAGGTGCATCAGGTATATTCTTGTAATTGTTCTCTTTGTTAATACCTTCTTTTCCATTCCTATTTCTCTTAACCTTTTCAGGTTCTGAGACACTTTCTATCTTCTTTTTCAATTGAGACTTGGATAGAAAGCCTATGTTAACATTCTTAGGTTTCTCTAACACATTCTTATCTTTCAAGTTGTTGTTAATCCTAGTGTGCACAACAGGAGTACCATTAGAATCAACAAACTTAACATGATTAGGTTCAGGAGCTTTACCTAAAGAATTAGATGTGCTAGCTTCTTTACTGACAGTGACAGAAATATCAGTATTTTGCTTATCAAAACCTAAGCCATTAACTTTACCAAGAATTCCACTGTTAAAGATCTCTTGAGTTCTTTTACCAGAGTTATTCATGATATTTATCTTTTCTCTCTCTTCTTCTAATTCTTTCCTGACAAAGTCATAAGCTTCAAGAATAACACCATAATCATGGTTAGCTTTATCAGCAATTGACCTGTAGTGATCCATATGGACTAATTCTGATTCCAAGAAATTATTCCAATCAACTAACTTAGCATTGTTATCCTTAAACTCATCTCTTTCACTAGTAAGGATTTTCAAGTTAGTCATCAGATTTTTAAACTCAACATGGATAGTTCTAATCTCATCAGAATCTAAACAATCATATGAATCAAGAGAGTGAAGTGATACCTTTATTGATGATGAAGAAGTCTTAGTTGGAGATCCAGATTTGTCTGAAGCACTTGCCATCAAAGCAATGTTATCATAATCCAATTCATCTTCAGAATCAATAGAATCAGCCCAATCCTTCTGTGTGACCATGAGTGCCTTTCCCTTTCCAGAATTCCTTGGCTTCTTGCACTCACTAGCAAAGTGTCCAAGCTCATTGCAATTGAAGCACTTGATCTTTGCTTTGTCAAGTTTGATGATTGTACTCTTGCTTTTGTCACCCTTCTTCATATCATCCTTTTGAACAGGTTTGTTGATAAATCTTCTCCTGTTGAATCTACCTTTTCTGAAAGCTTTAGCAAACATAGCAAAAAGTTCCTGCATGTCAGATTTAGAATCATTATCTTCAGAGTCTATATCACTAGTCTCTGAGTCAGGATCTTCTTTGCTATTCTTCTTCCTTGGGATCTTTACAACAGATTGATCCGTCTTTTTCTCTGGAAGCTTCTCTTGTTCAGTCTGAGCAGTCAGTGCAACCGTCTTCATCTTGCCTTCACTTCTGCTCTTCCTCTGTTGCTTATCAAGTTCATAAGCTCTTAATCGTCCATAAACTGCCTCTAATGACATTACATCCAGATCATTAGCTTCCTCTATAGCAGATATCTTTTCACTATAGAAATCAGGCAGAGCTTTCATGAACTTTGCATTCATATCCTCCAAGTCATAAAGTTTGCCATGCAAGGCCATCTCATTGATGAGTTTGGTAAACCTATCAAAGGTTTCTGTCAGCGACTCACCAGACTTGGCTTCGAAGTACTCATACTGCTGAATAAGTAGTGCCCTCAGATTCTTCCTGACAGGTTTCGTTCCTTCGCAGTGAACCTTTAGATTGTCCCATATCTCCTTAGCAGATTTACAAGAGAGAACATAGTTAGTGAGATTTGTATCAAGACTGTTGAACAATATGTTTCTCACTTTTGCAACTTTAAGAACGTTCTCCTTGTCCTTATCTGACCATTCAGATTTAGGCTTCTCTGTTGTGTGTTCTGGAACAACTTTTCCTTCAACAGTTGCTTGAGGAACAAGTTTTGTTGGAACAAAAGGTCCATCTCTGATTCTGTCAAGATAATCTGGGTCAGTAGCCTCCAGGTGATGCAGCATCTTGACTTCCCAGTGCATATACTCGTTTCTCTTGAGCATAGGGATCTTCGTATTACCATCTTTGTAAGAAGACATGATTGTAGATCTTTCGATTAACCTGTTAACCGAATCAAGCTCTGATACCAATTGTTAGTCCCGAATATACTTGTAGAAGGGGGGGTTGAATACAAGTATAAACAATCTTGTCTGTTAATCGATTATGCAAGTATAACAAAGATATACGAATGAACCAAACTTTGTTTGTATTAATAAGATCTAATACAAACTCTACCAAGGGTGTACAATACCAATGGCAGCTGCAAACATATAAATCTCTCCCTCTCTGCTCTCTACGAATACACACAGACGTATTCTCGATTTCTCTCGCACATATTACAATGATATTGAGAGAGTATTTATAATGCTACCTATCAACTAATAACAGAAATAAATAATCTATTCGAAGTAGGATTCTGTCTTCTAGTTGGTAGTTGCCTCCAATAGCTAATCCTTTTCCTCCAAGCAAACTCCTTGCTGTTTATAATTTACCAATTCCCAAAAGGTAAACACTTTCCAGTTTCCGCAGTATCAACAATGACATCATCAGAAAATATCTGATATCAGGATCACGTACTATATCAGGACTTGTCTTCACATCCGGAGTTCATCAGTATCAGGATTTCGATCTTCATCAGCATCAGGATTTGATCTTAAGCCCTGAAACATAGTCCTTGACATACTGTTCCTGACTAAATTCTGCAGTTACTGTCTAATGCTAAATCCTTTATAAATCAGGATATTACAAGAAGTTATGACATGCAAATTCTATTCCTAACATCAACTCAACTCACGATTATTCCTAACATCTCACGTCAAAACGATCCTCGTAACATGAGTCAAATATTCATGGCATATATAGTCACGGGTCAGTAGGATACTTAGCACGAAAATGGCACACAAAACAAGGCAATGCAAAATCGGGCATTATAACGGCTATGTTTACACGCTTTCCAAAGTTTTCGCATCACCGCGATTCAATCAAGCACTACACCCCATCCATTCTAACACATGATAACATCATGAATAGTCTAACAACATCATATCTCAACCATACATGGATCATAATCCAAATCATAATCATAATCAACTAGTATCATCGATCCAAGCATAACATAGCATACTAACACTAAATCATCCATAAAAACACATATTACTCAAAGTAAGATCTAGGGTTTATGAACTTTATACCTTCCTTTAAAGTGGGTAATCACTTAATATGCCTTGTATGATCCTTGTAGTACCTTAACCAAGCTTTAGATTAACCAAAGAATCAAGAAAACTAAGTTCGTTCTTAAGATTCACTATTCATCCTCAACTTTGTTGATTTTGTCTACCTAGGCAAAACATGGAATTAAATTCTTAAATTCATACCATATCTTAGTTATGAATTATGGATCATACCTACAAAATATGGTAATTGATTGATGGTTGGAGCTTGGATTTTGATTCCCCTTTCCTTGCATAAGCCGAATGTATGTATATGGTGGAGAGACATGAGTTTTTGTGTTTTTGTTCTCTTGGTTTATCATCAATAATGTTGATATATTTGATATATATCATTAACATTTGGATGCATCTTATTTTAGTGTGTTGTCAAGTGGTGATTGGTGCCTTTTGGATTTCGTTATCCTTGAACATTACACTCAGGTACTCATCTCTTGCATTCTTGCACTTAAGTCCTTGGTTAAATGCAATTTGATGCTAGATATTTTGTTAAAGTGATGATGTCACCTTCCACTACCTCCTTTGCTTTATTAAAGTGCTTGCATCACCATCCACTAGCCCTCGTTGCGGTTAGACGCGAAGTTATTAACCGTTTGTTAATCGACTCTTACTTACGTCGCTATGTTCCTTCCTTTTTCCATCAATTTGATTATCTTGGTTTCTTTTAATAAAATCGATACGTTACGACTTATATGTTGCCCTTTATTGATTTAATATGACACAATTACTTAAATCAATAGTATCTCCAATATTCCTTGTTTATTCCCTTTTCTAGTCCTTGTTCTCAGAAAACGTTCCCGCGACTCGTTTGCATTATCTTTCTTTAGGATTATAATCTCAATCATCTTTCCTTTCATAATATATCCTCCCTTGGACTCTTAATATCCCATATCCTTAATCCATGCTTCGTTCGCTTAATCGCTTAATCTCGTTGTAAAGTCTCAGCGGTTTCCAGAACGTTCGTTTCACAGTCTCAGTGGTTTTCGTTCTAAATCCTCAAATCAGATATAATAAAATCCTAATATATTAAATCCTTAATTCCTCAAAATTAATATCTCATTTCTTGAATATAATAATATATAATTCACTGCCCGGTCAAATATTACACCAGAATACAAATTGAAATTTCTGAATTCCGATCGTCTTTACATACACTTATTTACTCCGTAGATCACTAATACGGCTTCGAAACATCCATATCACGTCCCGTACATAGGATGGCGTGAAATGTTTTTCAACTTACAAAATCACTATTCATCCATACAATTTACTATTCGCGTATGAATAGTACTATTCATCAAAAGTGAAACTTCTCTCAATTCCAGTTCCAGAGATTAGGGTTATCCCACTAACTCATTCCTCATCTCATCGCTAGGGTTCATTATCTAAAGCAATATCCATTCATTACAATAACTGTTCTTTGGAATCACCATTCCTAATGTACTTAATAAAAAGTTTTAATTCTACCCAAAATTCGGGTTATTACAGTCTCCCCTCCTTAAAAGGATTCCGTCCTCGGAATCAGTTTAGGGATAACCGGGGTACTTCTCTCCCAATGCACTTTCAATTTCTCAGGTGGATTCTTCCACTTCTTTATTTTCTTTCACAAACCTCTCACTAGCTTGATAACTTTGTCTCTTAGCACTTGTTCTTTTCTATCCGTGATTTTCCACAGGTTGTCCTTCGTAAGTCAGATCAAGTTATATATATCTACTTGCTCGTATTCCATCACATGTCGGGCATCTATAGTATACTGGCGTAGTATCGACATATGAACCCTATTGACCATTCTACCGGTTTGGTTAAGGCTGGATCGTAGACCACCTTCCTGACGCGCTTTGAAATCTCCGATGGCCCAATCATTATCAAATCTCATTAATTCTTTCCTCAGGAATTCCTTTAGCATTACGAATCTCGAACCCCATAATCTCTTTCTTGTTTGCACAGAAATACACAAACATAAACTTGCTTGTCATTCATCAACATGTCATTTAGCTTATCAATGGCATTCACTCGAATCTCTATACAGTTTGGTACTGTCTTGGTGCATATAATGTTTCGAACTATGGGTCTCGTGCAAAGTCCCATCATTTAATTCCTGACCATTCGGAATCCATTTCTTTCTTAGTTTGACTAAGGGTATCGGCCACCACATTGGCCTTTCCTGGGTGGTAGTGCATCTTGTTACCTGGCTCGAGGACTCTTAATTCTTTTATCACAAATCATAATCTTCATATACACACAAGCACACATATTTTCAGATTTGATAGATCTGAAAGTCCATCCTGTTTGATCCTTTTTGATTTCGCACCTTTCCCTCATATATACGACGATTCGATATACTTAGGGCGAAAACTATCGCGGATAACTCACAGCCAATTCATTAAATTCCATAAAATTTATGGGCGCATTAGTCAACCCAAAATAACCTCGTTGAGGACTCGGAGTGTCTATATCTCGTACGAATCGCAGTCTTGGTATACCCTCGGATTTAACTTCTAACTGGTGATATCCAATTCTTACATAGCCTGGGACCATAATGCACCACGTCTTCCTTCTGATCCAACAATCATCTACACAAGTACCTATTCTTAATGTCGAAATTTTTCAACTCTTGAGGTTCAATGTACCATCTTGTGCTAACATCTTTCTTCCTTTCGACATCACCGGCTTTCCACGGTGGTACACTGGGTCTTATCACACTTTTATTCAGCAATTCTTACAACTGAGTCGCTAACTCTTTCATTCCCATTGGGGCTAACAGGAGGTGCAGCACTATACTTTGAATACTCAGTATTCATTCTCATGTCATCCAAATCGATAACTGGTAGTTCGTTAAAACCTTGTACAACCTCCCAAAATCATTACAGTTTCCTTTATACTTGATGTCTCTTTCTAAGTGTCAACTATAAGGGCTAATTACGCCTCACATCTCTGGCATCCCACTTTCTTAGTCTAAACTGTATTCAATAATCTCTGAGTCGGTCTCTGTCCCTTAATTATTACTTTCTTTCCTTAACAATCAATTTGCTTCCTTGGATATCAACCAATCCATCATTATTGTTATATCAACTTCTCCCAAGTCGAAGGGAGTCAAACCTATTACAAATGTCGATCTTATATTTCTAGTTCATGACTTGAGTGTAATCTGGGTAGATTCTCTGGAATGTATTCTCAACTCTTCAATCACTGAGATTTATTATTGGCTAGGTGTTGTTATCTTGGTATCAACCACCTAAGCTAGATAAGCCACACCTCCATCCCATACTAGCTCATATTACCGTAAGGAACTTCGTATTCTGCTTCTGTCCTCAAAGGACCACTCCCCTTCTTGGGACAATCAAAATTTTTGCTCCAACATCGCCACGCGATTCTGGATTCATTGTTTCAACCCTAGTTGAAACTCACGGCTCTTTTCACATCTGTGCCTACAGACTTTGAGAACAATTCTCGACAATTTGGAAAACTTGGCCTCGTATTCTGCCACAGTCATGGTTCCTTATTTTACTCTATAAACTTTTATTTCCATCTGGACCTCCATATATTTCAAAAAAAAAAATATTCCTCTAAAATAGCAAGCTAAGTCTCTCCCAAGTCACAACACCATCCACCTCTAGGTTTGTCTCAGATTTCCATCGATAATTCGCCTCTCCCTCTAGGAGATATGTGGCAATTACCGTTTCCTGATTCTCTGCAATACTCGTCATCTCACTGATTCCTTCTTCTCTTAGACCAAGCTCTGGCCTCCACTGGGTCAGTGATTCCATGGAATTCTGGGAGTTTCTAACTGATTTCGCTATCATTGGAGTTTCACAACACATCATTATTCCTCCCACATAATCGATTGGCCAACTTTCCATAATCATAATATCTTTGAGAGAGAGACTACTCTAACTTTATCGATATATCGCCAATATTCTATTCGTCTTAGGAATCCGTTCTTGTCGTAGGCGATTTCGTTGCGAATCTAATTCTTATCAGCGAATTTGGACTTATTTGACCTGGTTGGTATCCCCTTAAAATTCAATGAAGATAACAAGAATCATGGAGCTTTGAAAAGATAGTTCCCATATCAAAACATCCCACATTGGTGACCATAAGGTTATAGGTTTTAAGGTAACCTTATTTGAAATGAAAGAATTTACTGAGAGATCAATATAATCATAAGAACTTAATGTTGCGTGTCTCAATTAAGACATTACTAAAGGTAATTAGCCTTCTTGTACTTCACAACTTTACAAGTTATGGCGTCCCATCAGACTTCTATCACACAGATAGATGGTCCTTGTGGCCCCTATAAATATAGGGTTGGAAATCAACACTAAAAGAAGACAAGGTAATTGATACAATTGAACATGTTAACTATGATCAAGCCAAGAAGAAATCATTGAGAGAAGTTCAAATCAAAGTTGTTCATGCCTCAGTGATTTGAGAAACAGAGTATCAAGATCATAACTATCAGTATCAACAAGACCAATTGATTTCAAGTGAACAAGAAGGAAAGCAAACATTGGAAAGCCAAGTTATTCAGTGAACATGGTAATTTATTCAAGAAACAGAAACACTGTCAAGACTAGTCACTTATGAACCAGACCAGTGCATCAAGTGTCAGGACATTGATAGCAAGTTTATGTCAGTGATAAAGATCCATGTTCAAGAGCTTGTTGAAGAATAAAGAAGACATGAAGAGATCACAAGTTCAAGATGTGCATTGAAGTTTCAAGTTGAAGACCAGAATATTTTCTAAGTAAGAAATTCGAGATGGCTAAGTAGAACTTCTCAAGTAGAAGTTCGACTTAGAGTTCGACTTAGAAAGTTCGAGATGGCTAAGTAGAAATTCTCAAGTAGAAGTTCGACTTAGAGTGCAGATTCAACATGACACATGGCATCTTCTGATTGGCAGATTTCCAAGCTTTCAAGTCAAGGCAAGATTTATGTGGACATCATTGGGCCACGTATATCTTAGTCTTTGAAGACTACAGGACATAGATTACATGTAGTATAAATAGAAGTACTTGTGTAATGTTTAGTTAGTTAGCAATATTGAGAAAACACAAGCAAAAGAGAGAGAGTGCATTCACAGAGCTTAGTATTCTTCACCTCTCTCTGAACTTCTGTCATACTTTGTAAAGAATGTTGTAGCAACCTTTTCAAGTTATATATAAAAGATATATTCCTTGAATCCGTGTGTTATATTATTGCATCGTATTTATTGCTTCTCAAATTCGAAAAGTTGTATTCACCCCCCCTCTACAACACATTTGGACCTAACAATTGGTATCAGAGCTATATGTTTAACATACAAAACATAGATCCTTGTGTTTGTTAGAGAATCGTGAGTTTTTCATTATTCTAGAACTACTTTTCATTTTTTCGAAAAGTAAGCTTTAATTCGTTGGTATTGAAAACTCATCAGAAAAATTATTTAAATGCTCCAGGTGTGATTATTTAGCTTGGTTGTATTTTAATTAATTTTTGTGAATTAATCTGGGTTCATTGATATTTGGTGTTCTTGAGTGTTCATCATCTGTTCTTATCAAAGAAGACAACCCAAACAACTTTTTGATCTCTTTTTCAAACAGTAAAGTGGCATATTAATAAAAAGGTGTTTTTGGACTTTGTTGATCTACTTTATTCGGCCGAAAGTAATCAGACATACTCAGTGCTTAGCAAGTGGGTTAGGTGGATTAGGTGAGTAAAGCATCAAAAGTCAAAAGGTGTGGTGATAATATTGTTTAATCAATATTAAAGAAATCTGCAGAGAAAAATTTTTCTAAGGCAAAAAGTTCTACATAGGAATTTCGACTTGAGAATTTCGAGATAGAACTTCGACTTGGTGACTTCGACTTGAGCAAGTTCGACTTAGGCAAAAATTTCGACTTAGCCTAGTCTTTGGTACTTTGAAACTTTTTAGTGACCAGATTGAAATGGCTCCTAAAAATAATTTCAAGATCCCAATGTTCAACCGAGATCACTATGAAGAATGGGTTTTCAGAATGAGACTGTACTTAGAGACTGTTAACCCTGAATATCTGGATGTCCTTGACAAGGGTAAATTTGTTCCCATGGTAGTTATTCCTGCACGTACGGAAGGAGATGTGGTTATACCACCTCGGTCTGAGCCCAAAAAGGCAGCGGACTTTTCGGATGCTGACAAGGAACAAATAGCTCATGATACTGCCGTGCGACAAACCTTGATGGAATCTCTTGATCATGAAATGTTCAACATAGTCAAAGGTTTGACTACAGCAAAGAAGATTTGGGACAAGATAGAAGTTGTCATGGAAGGATCTGCAGAGGTTAGAAGTAACAAGACACTCATACTCAAGATGGAGTATGACACCTTTAGAATACGAAAAGGAGAAGGCATAACAGACGTCTATCTACGATTCAGTCAGTTGGTATTAGATTTGAATCTGAGAGGTGTAACTCTCCCCATGGTTGAGACCAATACGAGATATCTGAGGAACCAGCCAAAGAGCATTGAACATAGGGTCTACGCAATCAGAGAAACCAGAGATTTGCATACAACTTCTCTGGAAGAATATTATGGAATATTAAAGACCTATGAGCTGGAAACGCTTCAAGATCAAGCATGGGACAATGATTCAAAGGGAAAAGAAACTGCATCAGGATTAGTTGCTGATGAGGAAGAGTCTAAGAAGGCAATGGTTGCAGCAAAGCCTAAATCATCACCTGCACCACATCAAGTTGATAATGATGATGAGTGCACATCTAACAGTGATGATGACTACTACACCCAAGAAGAGCTGGACAACATGGATGATAGTGTCGTGGCATACATGGCAAGGAAGTTCAGCAACATGAGATTCAGAAAGAGCAACCGACCACAAAGAAATTCTTCATCTTATTATCGGGCTGCTAAGGGTGGTGGTAGTTCGTCAGGCTACAAAGGGAAAGGCAAGAATACCAGTTACAAATCTCCTTTGGATTTCAAAATGAAGTTCAAATGCTATAATTGCGATGAACCTGGACATTTTGCCTCGGACTGCAAGAAGCCTAAACAGACTTATCCAAAAGAAACATATGAAGCCCTCAAAAGCAAGTATGAATCGCTGGTGAAGGAAAGACATGGAAAACGAGCTTTATTGGTGACAGAAGGAAGAGCTTGGGATGATTCAGATGAGGAAGATGTTACTCATGTAGCAAACTTTGCGCTCATGGCTGAGACATCAGAGGAACCAGAGGTACCAGTTCTGACTCTTAAAGTAGAAATGTCAATTGATGATTATAAAGAACAGAACGGGGCTCTTAGTGAAGAGATCTACATGTTGTGCAAAAGCCTAGACGCTTCTCAAAAGGAACAGAAAACACTTGTTGCCAAATGCAGAATGCTTGAGGCAAAAGTGGAAGAGTTAGAGGCTGCTTGCACTGTAGATACTTCTCTAAGAGACTTTATTAAATCTCTGGAACACAAGCTAGTCCTTAAAGAAGAAGTAGAAGCATGTCTTAGGAACAATCTAGCTGAGTTAGAAATTAAATGCGAAGCTTATAAACTAGCCGCTAGTAAAGTGTATGTAGATAATGACACATTTAAGAAGATAAATGGAGTAGGTGTAGGACTCGACTATTCTGACTTATCTAAGAAAGAAGGGAAGAGACCTGTCATCACCAATTCCAGTGACCTTAAAGAGGAAATACCTAGTATTCTTAAAGCTGCTGTCAAACCTATCTACAAACACCTTGTTCCTAGAATAGAAGAAGAAGAGACTGAATTGATAGCTAGATATGAGATAGAGATGGAAGATCGCCAGGAAGAACAACCTATAACTCCTATAAAACAGGTTAAAATCAAGTTCCCTAAAGAAGAATCTAGACCTGGATTAGGAGCTAAGGCTGTTAAACAACAAGGGAAGAAAGGCATAAAAGAGGTTAAGGCTGAACGAATAAAGAAAGCATGTTATCATTGTAAATCTACTGAACATCTTTCTTATGCATGCAAAGCTAACATGAATATTCTTGCTACACATGCCATGCCTACCACACATACAATGAATAATCTGCATCAGAATCATGCACAGTGTGGTCAACCTAATTGTATGCCATGCACTTTTAATATCATGCAAACTTTTGTGCATTTAATGAATGCATCTAGCCAGTCATGCTCAAATACTGTTGCTAGTCCAATCATCAAGAAAAAGCATGTGAGAGCCAAGACTGTTAGTCCTCCTAAAGTTAGGAGTGACAAACCTTCTCCTAAGACTGACAAATCTGTCAAGTCTGAGAAAGGAAAGGAGAAAGTCGAAAGCTCTAGTAATGTGAAGAAAAGTGCATCTCCTGTTGTTAAATCTGTTGATTCTCGATCTTATCGAAAAGCCGGGCCCAATCAAAGTTGGGTTCCGAAGAATGTCTAATCAATCTGTCATTGCAGGGCATTAAGCAAAATAGGAATAAAGTCATATGGGTGCTAGACAGTGGAGCATCGAGGCACATGACTGGAAACAAGTCCCTGCTTACAGAGTTGGTTATGAAGGCTGGCCCTTATGTTACCTTTGGAGATGACAGCATAGGTGTGACAAAGGGATATGGCAAACTGAAAACTGGCAATGTCATCATTGAAGATATTTCTTATGTTGAGGGATTAAAGCACAATTTGTTGAGTATCAGTCAATTCTGTGACAAAGGCTACGAAATTGTATTCAACAAGAAAGGTGTATCAATCACTCACATAAAGGAAGGTTCACTGGCTTTGAGAGGAGTTCGAAAGGCAGATCTTTTTGTTGCGGACATGGACTCAGCAAATCAGAATGAGGTTACCTGTTTTTACAGCAAAGCCTCGAATGACGAAAGCTGGTTATGGCACAAAAAGCTATCTCACCTAAACTTCAAAACGATAAATACTCTCGCGAGACGAGAATTGGTGAGAGATCTACCTCAACTGGAGTTCGCTCCGAAAGGACTCTGTGAAGCCAGTGAAATGGGAAAGTCGAAGCGAGCCTCGCATAAAATCAAAGAAATTTCTAGTATCACTAAGCCTCTGCAACTCCTTCATATGGATTTGTTTGGCCCAGTGAATGTCCTATCTTTGTCTAGGAAAAGATATGCATTGGTAATCGTGGATGACTTCTCCAAGTATACATGGGTATTGTTCGCAATGACAAAAGACGAAGTACCTTTATTAATCATCGATCACATCAATCTAATTGAGAATGTTTCAACACTTACTGTGAAGACGATTAGATCAGACAATGGCACTGAATTCAAAAACGCAGTGCTGAATGACTTCTGTGTATCTAAGGGAATACGTCGTCAGTATTCAGCCCCGAGAACTCCACAGCAAAATGGAGTAGTTGAAAGGAAGAATAGAACATTGGTTGAAGCAGCAAGAACTTTGTTGTATGATTCGAAACTTCCTCTATACTTCTGGGCCGAAGCAGTGAGTACCGTGTGTTACACTCAAAATAGATCCTTGATCATAAAAGATAAAGAAAAGACACCATGTGAGCTAATGAACGGCAGAAGACCAACAATCAAATACTTTCATGTCTTCGGAGCAAAATGCTATGTGCTTATAGACGATGAAAATCTAGGCAAGTTTGCAGCAAAAGCTCGTGAAGGAATCTTTGTTGGTTACTCTACAGATGTGGTAGCAGCATATAGGGTGTTCTTAATAGATGATCGAAAGGTGACAGAAAGCTACAACGTCAGATTCGACGATACCAAACTATCATCAGTTTCAAGAGATTCTAATGAACCTGAGTCCCTAAAATTTCAGAATCTGGACTTAGAAGATCTTGAAGATGAACCTGAGTTGCGTGTCCCATTAGATAATCCAAGTGTACGTGAAGAACCTGAGTCTAGTGAACAAGCTAATTCTACAAGATCAGGAGAAACTTCTTCAGTACGACCCGACAACAACTCAGGGGGAGTAAATAGCAGCTCAAGGACTACTGTTCAAGGCTCGAGTCGAGTTGACACTAGTTCTGTAGGAGCTGGCACTAACTCAGGGGGAGTTAGTGAAAATCTTCAAAATAGTCAGCACCCTAATTCAGAAAGTCAAGCTGAATCATCAAGACAATTTCCAAGAGAACGGGTATGGAATAGAAACCATCCGTTTGAGTTAATTATTGGTGATCCAGATGCTGGTGTGACTACTAGAAGAACCACAAGAGCTGACCTGGCTAATACTTGCTTATTTTCTGGGTTCTTATCCAAGCTTGAACCTAAAGAAATAGAAGAAGCTCTTGGTGATGCTGATTGGGTGATTGCAATGCAAGAGGAACTCAATCAGTTTGAAAGGTAGAAAGTTTGGAAGCTGGTACCCCGACCAAAGAACAGTTCAGTAATTGGAGCAAGGTGGGTATTCAGAAATAAAATGGATGAAAACGGACTTGTAACACGAAACAAGGCTCGTTTGGTTGCAAAAGGTTATTCTCAACGCGAAGGAATTGATTATGATGAGACCTATGCACCTGTTGCAAGACTTGAGGCCGTCAGGATGTTCTTAGCATTTGCTGCACATAAGAACTTCAAGGTTTTTCAGATGGATGTGAAAAGTGCCTTCCTGAACGGAGAGTTGGAAGAAGAAGTGTATCTGGAACAGCCACCTGGCTTCGTTGATCCAGAACTTGAAGATTTTGTGTATCTTCTCTTCAAATCCGTATATGGCCTCAGGCAATCCCCAAGATGTTGGTATGAAACCCTATCGTTATTCTTAATTGAAAGTGGCTTTACTAGGGGAGTAATTGACAAAACATTGTTCTACAAAAATGTGAGGAATGATCTAATACTTGTTCAAGTATATGTGGACGATATTATCTTTGGGTCATCTAATGAGCGCTTGTGCGAGAAATTTTCCAAGCTAATGCAAGAAAAATACGAGATGAGCATGATGGGAGAGCTGTCCTTCTTCCTTGGATTACAGATCAGTCAGAGAAAAGATGGTATCTTTATCTGTCAATCCAAGTACGTCAGAGATTTACTCAAGAAGTACAATCTAGAAGATGCATCAGCAGCCAAGACTCCCATGGCAACAGCCACGAAGCTTGATGAGGACAAATCAGGTAAATCAGTTGACATCACAAGCTATCGAGGTATGATTGGCTCACTTCTCTATTTAACTGCAAGTAGACCCGATATAATGTTCGCAACTTGTTTATGTGCAAGGTTCCAAGCGGATCCTAGAGAATCACATCTCATAGCCGTCAAAAGAATTTTTAGATATCTCAAGGGCACCCCAAATCTAGGCATTTGGTACCCAAGAGATACAGGTTTTAACCTAATTGGCTATTCGGATTCAGACTATGCAGGTTGCAGGATTGATAGGAAAAGCACATCTGGTGCTTGTCAATTTCTTGGCAGAAGATTGGTGTCCTGGCAAAGTAAAAAGCAACACACAGTATCTACTTCTACTGCTGAAGCTGAGTACATTGCTGCTGGAAGCTGTGTAGCTCAAATACTGTGGATGAGGAACCAATTGAAGGATTATGGCATGGAGCACAAGAAAATTCCAATTATGTGTGACAACACAAGTGCCATTCCCATAACCAACAATCCTGTAGACCACTCAAGAACAAAGCACATCGACATCAGATATCACTTCATAAGAGAACATGTCGAGGAGGGGACTGTGGAGCTACATTTTGTGCCCACAATGCAACAAATTGCAGATATATTCACCAAACCTCTTGATGAAGTAACATTCAATAGGTTGGTTGGTGAATTGGGAATGCTTAACACAAGTTAGTAAAGCCTTCTATCTGCAAAATCCATGTTTATGTTGGTATATGCAAGCTACTTAATCATTATGTGCTTAGACTTTAAAATGCCTAATTAATGATTGTTGTATGTTGCATATAGTGTGGTTTTGCATGAATTCATTGTGGTTAAAGTGTCTTTTATAGCACAAATCTGTGAATTTATGTTTGTTACATTGCATGATCATAGGGGGAGTTAAATTCATATTATTCTAAATCTTGCATGACTTTTAGATGAATTTACCTATGATTTTCATGTAATTAGAGGCCTTAGAATTATCAAGGAATGTTTTAATTATGTCATATATTAAAAATCCTTGAATTGATATTTATATTAATTTGGCAAAATTTAATTGTCGAGTTTCTTGAAAAATTGCCAAATTATTCTAAGTATCTTCAAAATTTCGAGTTAGTTCTATCTCGAAACTCATCTAGAAATTCGATTTGGATTTCAATTTGAGCTTCCAGTGTGAAGTTTTGAAAATTCTAAGTCTGGGAAGAATTTCGAGATAAAGTCTATCTCGAACTTCATCTCGAAGTTCGACTTGGAGGTCGATTTCGAGTTACCAGTGTGCCCTGTGACTAAGTCAAAATATTCGAGATAGGAGCTATCTCGAACTTTATCTCGAAGTTCGAGATGAGGTTCCACTTGAGAGGATATTTTGAAAGAAATAGATAACATAGTGTTCTCAGTTGGTTAAAGGGGAGTTTTTGAGTTAACTCCTAACTCGAAACCTATCTCGAAGTTCTACTTGAGAATTTCGAGATAGTGTTCCCTGTTGGTTTGGCTGTTAAGTGCTGAAAAAATGGTTAAGTAAGAATTTCGAGTTGACCTATCTCGAACTTCATCTCGAAGTTCGATTTGATGTTCGAGATAGAGTTCGAGATGAGGTTCGAGATAGATGTCCCCTGTATGTACTTAGAGTTTTCACTCTTTTTAACAGGGACATTTTTGTCATTTCCAATCATGCCTATATATACATCTCTAACTCGATGCCCAATTCACTTTTACCTAATTCAGTTTTACAGCAGCCTCCATATACATACAGGCGATTTCAAAGTTATATCCACTGATTCGTGATTGTTGTGATTAAACTCATACAGACCACGAATTAATGCCCGATTTTAGACTGCTATTACCTGTGTGTTACCATTAATCTCTGTGTTGATATTTTGTGACTGTTCATATTCGCGTATATACATACACACGAACATAAGTTGTTTGTGTATGTTAAAAACCGATTTCACTTTCAAACACACAAGATTTTACTGGTATTCAAACGAATATTCATCTTCATTGAGTATTCAGATTTTGAAATTGACCGATTAAGTGTATCCCGTAGTTTGGTTTTCCAAAAGAGACTTTTGTCTTTATTGATAAATTAAAAGGGATACATTAGTTAATTCGGTAAAATTAATTGTTTTTCAAAGATTAAAATTAAAATTCACATCTTTTCCAGAAAAACATTTAATTAAAAAATGGCTCACCAATTTTCACTTGCTAAAAATAATTTTTTCAATGTTGATACGGAAATTGGTGATCAACTCCCGCGGTTTAAGCACTGGATACGATTTCTCAATTTGTACTCCAGAGCTAGCCATGCATTTACTGCTAAACCTACACTAGTAGATAATGCTTTACAGCAATTATGGACTAGTGCGGTTACTTTTGGGAGCAAAACAGAACCCCTTGGTTTCAGGTTTACCTTGGCGGGTAAGGAATTTGAGGTGACTGAAGAAATTGTCAACAGGGTTTTGGGTTTCACAGTCAAAGATGATTATGATCCAGAACCTACAGCTGCAGAACGCCTCAGTTTCTTTGAAGAAATTGGATGTTATCCTCAGAATGAGCAACTGAAAACAGGAAACATCCAGAAACAATTCTTTCATGTGGAATGGAATTACTTTTTCGAGGCAATCACAAGATGCTTCCGGGCTCGAGAAAAAGACTTTCATCAAATTCCAATTCCCATGCAAACCTTTGGAGTTGCCCTAGCAAGAGAGCTGGACATCAATTATGGACGTATAATTCTCTCTGAAATAATAGGTACAATGGGATCTCCTGAAAGCAGAGATCTCAACACAACGGATGTTGTCTGCTGGTTTCCTCGGTTCTTACAAATGCTGATGAATGATTTAATACCGAAGGATGATTATGCTACAAGACAGGCATTTGCCGGCACACCAACATCTCAACTGAAAGGGATGGGTACTAAGTCACTTACAACAACTGAAAATCAGGATAAACATAAAGGTAAACCGATGGGAATTCCTGATACTATACAAAAGTGGCTAACATATGATGCAGGGGTTACCAATATGGATGAACCATCGCAAGTTTCATCACATGCTCAGAATCAGTCTGCTCATGCTGAGGCATTTGAAGAGATTCCTGATGAGCAAAGCGATGCCGAACAAGGTAATGAATCAGGTAATTTCTTCCTGCAACATACTTCCTCCGCTTCCTACGTATCTGATTCCATGACCCAAGAGACTGCTAGCCCGCAGAATCTATCCCAGGGTGAGAGCCAAATTTCTAACTCTAAATCTGAAACTTCACCCATGGAAACGGAAGTCAGAAACCCAGTAAATGTAGTAAATGTAGAAGTTGATGAGGAGAGTGACCCTGGAGAGCAGCGTTTTATTCGAAAGAAAGCCAAACTTGTTCATGCTGCTACTTCAAAACCCCAGTTAAACCCTAATGTGTCACACGCAACCACTCTACCTCACGAGAGTGGTTCACCCCTTGAATATTCACCACATAGGGATTATGGTGAGGATGATGTACCTTTTGAAGATCCTGTTACTTCAAAAGAACATGAAGTGTTAAGAACTTCAACCGTACCTTCACCGGTACGTACTGATGCTGCAAAGAGGATCGGTTCTGATGTTGTACAAGAACACTTTGTAGCCCCTCAGCCTGAGATTCCAACTCAGGAAACAACAGGAACAGATCCCATAACTGCATATTATTCTAATCCAATGTCTGCAGGTACTGCTTTTCATCTTGGATCTATTATTGAAGACATACACGAGTGTGAGACAGGGAGGGTGTGTGAGCGTTTAGGGAGAGAGGGACCTTCATTTTCAAGGCCCGAAACAGAGCGCCAAATACTAACAGAACCAGTATTAGAGCGAGGTCACCTAAGCCAAACACCGTCCCTTAATATTCAAAATCTTGATACACGTATGACATCAATAGAAGATCAGATGAAGCAGTTTGGACAATCAATGGGGCAGTTAGGGATGAATGTTGGAAACAATCAAAGGGCCCTTGATGACTACGCAGCACGAATGGCAAGTCAAGCTTCAGCTTTTAAGGATTTGACAAACAAGGTCAATGACTTGGGCCATGCTGGTGGTGTCTTGGGAAGCACTCTGAATGACAGAATGGGAGCAGTGGAGAATTCAATGTATAACATGACTGTGGAGATTAGTAGAATGATGTTCGCAGTCAGGAGTTTTGTGCCCCCGGAGTGTTTCGAGCCGCAACAACCTCCCCCCGATGCTGGTGCAGGTGGTGCTAGTGGAGCGGGAGCCTCTGGTTCTGGTCATGGAGGTTCTTTTCCTCAAGGTAGATCTGGAGACCAAGGTGACGTTCAGGATAACTCACCTAAGGGGGAGAATGTAAATGAGACGAGACAGCAGGCAGTTCTCATCGAAGAAATTGAAGAACCCGCTGATCTTGTCAAGGAAACAGAAGTTGAGCCTGCTGTTGATGAAGAGGCTCAGAGAAGAAAGGGTAAGGCAAAGGTGGTTGAGCAACCTGAGCCATTTATTGACATGAGTCATCAGGAATCAGATTCAGATTCTGATAAGGAAGACGTACCTTTAGCACATGGCATACAGAGATCTTTGAAGGAACAAGGTGGAGGTGCTAGTATGTCGTTCGGAATGCCTGAAGAAATTCCTGTTGATAAGGAAACCCTGGAAGCTCAACAGTTAGCCTTGGAACTAGCTCAGTTCAATAAATTGAAGATGATGCAAGATCGTGCTGCTTTCCTAGAAAAGAAGGTGGAGCTACAAGAGAAGCAGTATGATCATGAGCTTGCAAGGCTAGCTGATCCTCAAGTTGACTTGGACAAGAGAAGGATAGGACGGAAATGGGAGGAAGCAAGGAAGATATTGATGGGACCCTGTGCGAAAGGAGTTCAGAACAAGGAGGCAGATGACCTGTTTTACAATCTGAATTTGCAGAATCCAATGCCTGCTGACTACATAAATGCATTGAAGAGTTTTATTGCTAAAGTCAGGGTTGGATACAATGCGGCACTTAAGGAGTGGCAGGTTGTTTTGTCCTTGGTAGAAGGTGGCCCATCATCTTTCCTATATGTGGATGACCAGTTCATGACGAGAAGATCTGCATCGGAGTTGTACTTGCTAGCAACAAAAGTTCAATATTCTCAATCTGAGAATCTAAGCATTCTGTATAGGGATCAGTTAATGCAGCTAGCAGAGGACAAGGGTCCAGAATTCTCAGCACATCCTAATGTTGTCCGGATGGTGGTTGACGGGAGGATGAAGAGGGTTAGCTTGGAGGAAGATGACTTAATGGAATTTTCAGTGGAATCTCTTAAAGCAGTTTGTAGACAAATGATGAGTAAGGGGTTCGCTTCTGATGTTAAAGATAAATCCGTGAAGACCATTGAAGGAGTCATATTCAAGAAAAGCAATGAGATGTGGAAGTGTGACATCATTGCTCCAAACCCTCTTGATGATGTGAAGGTTGAGCCAGAGCTGATGGTGAAGCAATGGAATATTCTTCAAGCAATGAAGACTGTTGATGAAGCTCTGACTCTTCCTTCTGGAGAAGTGGAACAAGGAGAGATAAGGGAGAAAGTTGGTGTTCCAGGAGAAGAAAGTGTATACTGGATTCACTCGTATGACAATGACACAGCTGATGCCTTGGTATTCACAGATGCAGACCAGACTCAGACACTTTTGCATATGAGTAGAACCTGGCTGTTACAGACACACGATGCTGCATTTCTGGAGAAAGTGCTATATGTGTTCAAATGGGGCGAAGAGGAGGTTAAGTATCTGGAAGAAAAACAGAGACTCGTGAGTTACTTGACTGAGGTAGTGGTGCAAAAGAAGCAGATGGAGCGAGACGAGGCTAGTGTCAACGATACTAACCGTGTCAAGGGCTACCCTAAAATGATCTACTGTCAGTGTAAAGCTGATAAATCACATTGGAAATCTGAGCTCATAATGAAGAAATTTGATGACATTCCAAAGATCAGGACTATTCAGGAAGTGAACAAACTCAGAAGGTTTTTCAGACAACCTTATCCAGAGCCCAGGAACCCTCTAGAAATGGAAGCTGTAAGTTTGTTGAATGCGAGGTGGGAGCAGCTTAGGGATCCAGTATATAAGAAAGAACAGCGGCTGAAGGAGAAGCGCAGAAAGCAGGAGGAGGAGAAGCGCCAAGCTGCTGAATTTAGGAAGAGGAAACGGAATTAGGGTTAAAGGTCAGAGTGGTGTGAACTTGAAGTTGGAAAAACTTCATGTCTTTCGATGGCTTTAACTCACTTGAGGAAAATTCACCTTAGAGTGAATCCAATAAGGTGATATAAGCTTGACAAAGAATATGAAATAATCCAGGTGATAGGAATCACTCAAATGATCTTTAATTCGAAGTTCGGATTTTTTTTCTAGTTTTAGTTCTTTGTATTGTTTTCAAGTACTTGTCAATTGTAAATTATTCAAGACTGTAATGTTAATTATCTTTTCTCGTCTCATTGTTTAGTTGAGTTATCCTTCATTATTTGAATGTCATTGTTAGACAATCAAATAGGGGGAGATTGAAAGGCAGAGTGTGTAAACTTGTAACACTATAACTTATGTAACTCAACTAAAGGAAAAGATACCTAAGCAGAAGACAATTAAGAACAAGAAGTCACAAGAAATCAACACTAAAAGAAGACAAGGTAATTGATACAATTGAACATGTTAACTATGATCAAGCCAAGAAGAAATCATTGAGAGAAGTTCAAATCAAAGTTGTTCATGCCTCAGTGATTTGAGAAACAGAGTATCAAGATCATAACTATCAGTATCAACAAGACCAATTGATTTCAAGTGAACAAGAAGGAAAGCAAACATTGGAAAGCCAAGTTATTCAATGAACATGGTAATTTATTCAAGAAACAGAAACACTGTCAAGACTAGTCACTTATGAACCAGACCAGTGCATCAAGTGTCAGGACATTGATAGCAAGTTTATGTCAGTGATAAAGATCCATGTTCAAGAGCTTGTTGAAGAATAAAGAAGACATGAAGAGATCACAAGTTCAAGATGTGCATTGAAGTTTCAAGTTGAAGACCAGAATATTTTCTAAGTAAGAAATTCGAGATGGCTAAGTAGAACTTCTCAAGTAGAAGTTCGACTTAGAGTTCGACTTAGAAAGTTCGAGATGGCTAAGTAGAAATTCTCAAGTAGAAGTTCGACTTAGAGTGCAGATTCAACATGACACATGGCATCTTTTGATTGGCAGATTTCCAAGCTTTCAAGTCAAGGCAAGATTTATGTGGACATCATTGGGCCACGTATATCTTAGTCTTTGAAGACTACAGGACATAGATTACATGTAGTATAAATAGAAGTACTTGTGTAATGTTTAGTTAGTTAGCAATATTGAGAAAACACAAGCAAAAGAGAGAGAGTGCATTCACAGAGCTTAGTATTCTTCACCTCTCTCTGAACTTCTGTCATACTTTGTAAAGAATGTTGTAGCAACCTTTTCAAGTTATATATAAAAGATATATTCCTTGAATCCGTGTGTTATATTATTGCATCGTATTTATTGCTTCTCAAATTCGAAAAGTTGTATTCACCCCCCCCCCCCCTCTACAACACATTTGGACCTAACCGTTCGTCTCAGTAGAAATTGAGAAGTATGAAAGAATTTCAAAGTTTGATTTAATAATTATTACCTTTTGACAATTAAATTCTCAGATGGATACCTTGGACCAAAAGTGAACAGGTTCCAAGGGTGCGATTTTCAAAGAAAGGATAGCCAGAATGATACTGGCATTCAGCAAACAAGTGGTGTTGTATCACCATAGGATCATCCACTATTGAAAAGTGAAAACTTGAATAACATCATTTGACAGGGCTTCGAAAACCTGAAAGTAGGTATCGTGACAGCTTCTGGCACAATTGAATACTAAAGGTGAATCAACACAAGTATTATAAAATAGCTTCGAAGTGGAACTATTTCCTTTATCGATTCTCCCTTGTAGAGATGTCCAGATAGATCATAGATTAGGGAGGTAATCAACATAATTTGCAACTGGGGAGGGTACTACCAAGGTCTCTACAGATGCCTTATATATCGGCTCCTCTGACGGATAATCGTTTGATTCTAAAGCTTTTCTTATCCATACACACCCTAGGGTGCTAGATACTTACATCATTGCCGGCTCCTAATAGGTGCCAAAGATTCAGCCGTCAACAGTTGTAATCCGTATGGAGTTCCTATTTGATCAGGTGCAGCATCTCGAGCAACCGACCTATTCTATAAGAAGACTTTGATACTGGCGTCACCCATGGCCACAACGAATTCCACATGTCGAACGGGCGGTATTCCAGAAGATCGTTTGGAAAAACTGCAGGCTTAAGCCCAATTACTATCATAACCGTGTTCATACTACATTTTCCTTCTCCTCGTATCAATTTCGGGTGTTACCTAAGCATAACCCTCGCAGCATCACAACCTTTTCATTTAAGTCAATCCCAGACTTTCCCAGTCCATCTTGTCTCTTAACACATATCTCGTCTTAGCGCATTCGGGTTACAATCACACTTTGCGTAGTACGTACATATGCAATCTTGCTCGAGGTAATAAAGTTCCTCAGCACCGTAGCAACACCGTCCTTGGTGGAATCGCTGGTCGCGGGGAATTAAACTCCATAGATAAGGTAATGCCTTCTCGGGTTAGGGTAACTAGGTACCCTTAATCATACACAAAGTTTGAACAACTCAGTTCTTACGCATGCTGCCTCCCTAGGCCAACTGTAACAGACTACGAGTGACATGTCTCGTTCGAGTCGAATCAATCCACCGGTATTGGCTATACTACCTCTACCTCCTCTGCTTTGGAGACTTTACTCCACATCCTTCGTCATATTTATTGATGAATCATACACGATTCTTAACTCTCGTCTCGTTACTTATTTGTCCTCTGAAGATTCATCTGCTCCTATCATAAGATCTCAAGTACACACCGCATCTTTGTCAATCGACACGTTCTCTTACAAGATTCTTACCTTGACCCACTATGGGTCTTCCTCTAGATCCTCCTATGGATCCTCCTTTATCGGGTCTCCGTCCATCTCAAGGAGCCCTTCATCAATTGCCTATTCGAAGGCCTCAGGATTTGACATCTCAGAATCCTATCCATCTATAACTCATACGAGTCGAGGTTACTAACCATGCAGTCCTTGGCATGGTTTCCCAGAAGAAGTCCCTTCTTGGGCTTTATCTCAAACAGTCAGGGTCATGTCCTATAACCCTACTATGAACTCTACTTGAGCTCTAACTATTATCCTTATTCTTATTGGTATTGTAAGACTCAATCTCTTATCGTTTCTGAGGACTGTAACCTAACGCTTTGATACCATTTCTGTAACAGCCCCAAATCCGGGGTCTGGGATTTAGAGTAGTCACGATCCATTTAATCTTTGCCTTACCTGTATTACTTACAATGTACCCAATTCAACAACTTATGACCCCACAATATATCTCTCTCACACACACACACACACATGTTAGAGTCTCAGAAATGACACAACACAACAACTGCGGAATAAACAACTTTTATTACAATACCCAAATGTTTTACAAAGTCTGTTACTGAAACAATATCTAAGTAATGGTACAATTCCAACTCAGACTTCTAATGTTTACAATCCACTCATACCCTTCATATCTATACATGAGTTGAACTCCACAAGCTGCAGTCTGATCCAACTGGTTCGCACTACTCTCGAGAACACTGCTAGTAACTGTCTATGGAACTCCTCGTTTGTGTCCTTGACATCCTGCTTCACTGCTCTATAATATATATAAACAATAGCAAGAGTGAGCAAATAGCTCAACAAGGTAATGAAAGCATGGCATAACTCTGCCTATGACTTTGCCCAAAATAAGACGGGTATAAGACGATAATTGCTAAAATATCTCTTTACCAAAAGTATTTCCTTATCGGAATATATATCTCAAAACAGTACTATGATAGTACTTCAAATATCATTCATTATATCTCTGAAAACTTTTATTATACTATGAACCAAGTTCTGGTACATATTATAAAAGGATGAGGTTTCAAAGTAACCCAATATAACCTTTTCGTAGAAAAGAAATATCTGCTATATAAGTATGAGCAGAATATCAACATATAACTTAAAAGATGAAGTTATAAGATGATTCAATATAACCAACCCCTTACCATAACTCATGTTATGTAAGGTAACCACAGAGTCGTAATATAAAAGATGAATTTATAAGGTGATTCATTGTAACAACAGTTTTAAACACTTTTCAAACCCTGCCAACATGATCAATACGTTTTCTGGATCCATGTTGCAGAAAATATCCAAACTGGACGAAGAACTAATACTGGAGTACTGACGCGCCAGAAGCCACACCCTCGTGATGATCAGTCACAGGTTGTGCTCCTCAAACTTTTCTACATGTAGAAGGAAGATCATACGGACTGTCATCCAGCCTCATCTCCCTTGCCTCATCTGGGCATAGACGGGACCGGCGCCACTCGGGCCCTATAAAGAGGAGGGACTGTCATCCAGTTTCCTCGAGACTGTCATCCAGTCTCAAATACTCCTAGTTCGAGCAGTTATCCATGACTCTGAAACGTAAAGCTCGTCCTCCTTTCCCCGAGTATAATACTCGTTAATAGGACTCCACAAAGAAGCCGTATAAGGTTGGAAAGGAGAATTTCACCAATATTTCCCAAGCAGTGCTTGTTAATGGATTTCAACTTGTTCCATCAATCTTACCCCTCGAGTGTTGAGGAAGTAACAAAAAGACTCATTTTGATGCATATCAACCAAGTTGCGAGTGAAAAGAATAGTTTCAAAAGATTTATGACCGGGCAGTCAAACAAAATAAATAACAGCTCTCAAGTCAGGTTCCCCTATGTTTTGGAAGCTTGAGCGAACCTTTAAATCTGCTTAGAAGATAGACTTAAATGGAAAAATAATATTTGGGAACCTTCCCTGGATAAAATCTTTATTAAAAAGGTTCGGGAATATACCTTATAATTATTGAAGGTCGAAGATAAATTTTAAATAAGATAAACCATTTAAAACTAATTGAAAGCATTTAATAAATATTCAAAGAATATTTATTAAATAAATAAACATTTAAAAATAATGGTTAAAATAATATTTACTAAGTAATTAATAATTAAATGAATATTTGAAAATAATATTCATTAAGTAAAGGTCTCTAAATGAATATTTGAAAATACTATTCATTCAGTATTAAATCTTCAAATGAATATTAGAAAGTAATATTCATTATATAATTAACTTTAAATGAATATTCAAGATAATATTCATTTAATAAATAAACTTCGAATGAATATTCGAAAAAAAAAATATTCATTAAGTAAAATCCTCGAATAATATTTATCTGTTCTCCTTATCAGAACAAAACCTTTAATCGAATAATTGAAAGTAAGATTCATTAAATAAATAAATTCTTAAATGAATATTCAGAAATAATATTCATTAGATAAATGATCCTTAAATGAATATTCAAAAATAATATTCATTAAATAAATAATTGCTAAATGAATATTCGAAGTAATATTCAATGAATAATTAATCTTAAATGAATATTCAAAATAATATTCATGTAAATAAATAAACTCTTAATGAATATTCAAAATCATATTCATTGTACTCAATAATATTTATTCGATATATTTATCAAAATATATCTCCAAAAGTATACGAAATACCGACTCCCGGTCTTTTACAAAAGATACGACACGTACACCCTTCGCTAAGGGTAATAATAAAGTCCTGCTTATAACTGATATCCCATATCTAGCTTATAAGCCAATTATCAATTCATTTCCAAGTAATAAATACTTCATGGAAATATAAATAATATTTATGAATAACATTCTTCAACTTAAATAATAATCTGCCGCTGGAATCCCTCCGGGTTTCCACGACTATCTCTATATCTCAAAATACCGACTCCCGGTCTAGAGTCGAAAACAATAAATATGCTCTTATCTCTAGAGCTACAAGGTATACCGGTTTATGACTACTTTATCTCACAGCTCGTATATGTAAGAACCCTGATTTTTGGTATTATTGTAATAGACGGAATGAATAGTAATCCTGCTATGTATGAGAAGTGAATCCCACCCCCATATATGAATGATGGATAAATGAAGATTTGAATTGATATTATGTTTCCTTATGGAAAATAAGTGTATGTAAATGTCGACGGATTTCGCAAAATCCTATTTTATTAATTTCGTACATTTCCGAGACATCGATAAATACGAATACCACGATAAGATCATGGTTTTATTATTTTGAGAACCCAAGGAAACAAATATATATTTAGAATTAGGAAGTTGGATTTTAGAAAGAATATTGAAGGAAAAATTCCACCAAAAATGTTTAAGGATTATCTAGAAAATTTTGGAAATTTGGAAGATACCTACTAACCATGCAAGGTGGCAAGATTACATGCATCCCATGCAAATCCCATGCAAACTACCTAGTCTAGGATTAGAACCAAGTAGTTAGTAGCTAGTTAGAAACAAACTAAGTCATAGAATCTAGTTAGTATTTAGTTAGTAGACAAGCTTCCTTAATTTGTGGATCACCAAGTTAATTCTTGGATGCTTGGCCAATTACACACCACAAGTCTTAAACTTGGACAATATTTACCCAAGTATACTAGCACACATATCATTTATAACACAAAAACAAGAGCCAAACCAAGCAAAACTCTCCCCCTTTTTCATACAATACATTCGGCACTTACCAAAAACAAAGAGCTATGGAAAATTTTTCTCCTACTTCCACTCATCTATAATTCAAGATATTTTAGCCCAAGCCCCCTCTTGATATAACTAAGGTATGGTAAATTTTTCATGATTTAATTCCAAGCCTAACCTAGTTAGAAAAATTCTTAAAGTTCTAGGTGAATAGTAACCTTTTATGTTCTTGATTTTAGATCTTGAAGATTAAGCTATAAGGTGATCAACCAAGGTGTTTGGAGAGGATTTCAAGCTTTGTTAAGTTACTAGGAGCTTCAAGGAAGGTATAAATTTTAACCCTTAGTAGCCATGGCAAGAACAATGCTTAGTTTCATGAGATCTAAGAGATTGATGCTCAAAAGTGACAACTATAGTTTGATTTATGTAAAACCATGGATGATGATGGATATTGTTATGTTAAAAATTATTTTTATGTTATATAAGGTCCCATAAGTGTATGATAATTTTGTTGATGGATATATGATGTTTTTGGAGTTGGTGTAATTTTTGGAAGACATATGACTTGTAGTGGAGAAGTTGTTGAACAATCTGCAACTGACCCTTTTTGAAACTGTAATTCGGAACCCTAAAACTGATCCCCTGGAAACGTACCTTATATGGTTGGAAAGGCCTTGATCGGTAGTTTTTAGATATATAAGGCTCATTGTCAGACGATTTGTGGATGTTGAGATATGGTTGATTTAGTAAAACGTGTTCTGAATAGTAGACTGCAGAAAAGTGCTATCTTGTAAAATATGTTTGGACCCTTAAAACATGTATTGAACTTATGGTAAAAATTGAGGAGCACGATTTTACAGTGGGTAAAACGACCCAAAAAGATTTGAGTAAAAATTCGAATTTCATATTTTTCTAAAAATGTTAGAGCGTAATGCGCGCGAGTGAAAAATCACGATTAGGATTAGTTTTCGAGATTTTTGACAAAAACTTAGCGAAATTGAAATTTGGTAATTAATTCGAATCGGATTATCAACGAATGTGACCTTAAGATATTAATGACCTTTATGAGGGTTAGTGGACTTAAGAGTGGAGTCGCGAGGGTAATCTCGTAATTATTTTATATTATTATTTAGTCGTCTCGTTAAGTTACTAACGGACGTACCCTTGAATGTTATAGATTACCGTGCTACCCCGAGAGCTTTACCACCCCTACCACACCAAGGCAAGTTCACTTTTCAAAAACTTACATATATATATGATTTTCACTGTTGTGTTTAGAAATGCATGCATGGTACTTTGTATATGATTACGAACTATGTTGAAATTGATATATGCATGTGTATACACCCCACTTGAACTTTAGAATAAAATGTTTTCTTCGGACAACGACTCTAGCAATAGAGGTCGTCACGGTCCTAGTATATTATTGACCGGGGAGCGATATATTCTTTTATCGAGATTACGTTACGAAAAACCCGAACGGGCATTCGGGAAGTTTTACATACGTAGTATTATACGTTAATTATATATTTCTAAAAATACTCAAAAATATTTATTTTGAGATTAAAAGATTATTTTAATCGATTAATATATTATTAATTATTTATTATTATTAAATTTCCAAAATATTATTTTCGTACAAAAAGGTTCGCTCAAAATACCTCAAGGATTTCAAACTCGGATTTCCTCGAACTCAAAATATTTTCGAAAACCCCCGGTGTGACGCCCCTAGATCCGGGGTCGGAGATCCAGGCGCTCACGGTCCACATTCCATTGATAACACACATGTTCTTGCTCATAATAAATATAACACAATATCGACCCCACAATAATACTCACACACACACTCACACACAACAGGTTAGAGTCTCAGAAACGTTACATAACATACTTAATCCAAAAGTAAAGGGGTTCAGAGTTATTACAGACATAATTAATAATTGTTTACGCTACTATCAATAACTTCTACTTGAAGCTACAATAGCTGCTTGAATGTTTGTTACGATACACTGCCTTGCACAGGTCATACTTATAAATAAAACGTACTAACAAAAGTTGCCAACCAATCCGGCTAATGGTGCCTACCAGAAGGATCACAGCTGCGGCCTGGGGATTGGTCACTTGCTTTCTGCGCGTCTTGCGGGTCCTTGCCATTTCTTCTAGCTGTTTGTGTTTAGGTTTGAAAACAAGCAAGGGTGAGCAACTATAGCTCAGCAAGTTAAGGGGTACGATGAAAGTAATATAATATGTATATGTATCATATGTGATATAAGTGTTAACTCAGCAATTTCAAATCATTGAATCATCTTTTGAATACTTTCAAGAACGCACTAAACACGTGCCATTATTATTGAAATAACCTCGCAGTTCTAGATACTGCATAATTTCATCATTTCATTTCATGTTTGAAAACAACACTATCGGCTACTTGGCACTTAGGCCTAAGAAGCAGTGTCAAAGCATTTTTTCCAAAGTGGAGGAAGGGACCAATAAAACAGAAAACAGACTAAGATTGACGATGATCAGTCGCCACATCCCGTCCAGTCCGAGGGTCTTCTCTACCGGTAGAAGGAATAGAAACTACACCGTAACTATTCCCCGAGTGAAAACTACACCGTAATCACCCTTGATGAAAACTACACCGTAATCATCCTTCGACAACACATGGGTCGGAATAAAATCGATGGACCGTCTGGCCACCGGCCTCTTACACTTTACTTCTCGGGATCGTTCGTCAACGATCTTGCCACCGCCAGCGTCCCTGTTTTTCTTTTCTTTCAAAACTCATTTTGATTGAAAATCGAGTAGTTGAGGTCCGACATCAGTCGACCGATAATCTCTTGAAAACGTTCAAGTGAATAAACCTGACCGGGGGTTTTCGAAAATATTTTGAGTTCGAGGAAATCCGAGTTCGAAATCCTTGAGGTATTTTGAGCGACTCTTTTTGTACGAAAATAATATTTTAGAATTTTAATAATAAATAATTAATAATATATTAATCGATTAAAATAATCTTTTAATCTCAAAATAAATATTTTTGAGTATTTTTAGAAATATATAATTAACGTATAATACTACGTATGTAAAACTTCCCGAATGCCCGTTCGGGTTTTTCGTAACGTAATCACGATAAAATAATATACCGCTCCCCGGTCAATAATATACTAGGACCGTGACGACCTCTATTGCTAGAGTCGTTGTCCGAAGAAAACATTTTATTCTAAAGTTCAAGTGGGGTATATACACATGCATATATCATTTCCAACATAGCTCGTAATCATATACAAAGTATCATGCACGCATTTCTAAATACAAACAGTGAAAATCGTATATATAAGTTTTTGAAAAGTAAACTTGCCTTGATGTGGTTGGGGTGGTAAAGCTCTCGGGGTGGCGCGGTAATCTATAACATTTAATGGTACGTACGTTAGTAACTTAACGAGACGACTAAACAATAATATAAAACAATTACGAGATTACCCTCGCGACTCCACTCTTAAGTCCACTAACCCTCCTAAAGGTCATTAACATCTTAAGGTCACGTTCATTGATAATCCGATTCGAATTAATTACTAAATTTTAAGTTCGCTAAGTTTTTGTCGAAAATCTCAAAAACTAATTCTAATCGTGATTTTTCACTCGCGCGCATTACGCTCTAACATTTTTAGAAACATATGAAATTCGAATTTTTACTCAATTCTTTTTGGGTCGTCTTACCAACTGTAAAATCTTGCTCCTGAATTTTTATCACGAATTTACCATATTCTTAAAGGGTCCAAACATATTTTACAAGATAGCATTTTTCTGCAGTCCATTATTCTGAACACGTTTCACTAAATCAACCATCTCTCAAATTCCACAAATCTCCTGACAATCAGCCTTACAGTTCTGGAAACTACATTCAAATACCTTTCTAACCATATAAGGTAGGACATCAGGGGACAACATTTGGGGGTTCAAAATCGTGTTACAAAACAGATCAATGTCCTGGAAAAACTCAGCATGCTTGTTTCACTTAGATCAACCAAGATTCTCACTTTATACATCACATCTACCATCAATACCACCAAGACTTGACTCTCTAGCATACATGGGTTTATATACACTAAGTACAAGCTTTAAAATCACATCAACAACATATAACCTCAAGATTTTCATCATCCATAACTCACATAACCAAGATATGCACCAAAATTCTTAGATCTAACAATATAATCCATAAAAAATCCATGGCTAGGAGTGGTGAGAGTTTTATACCTTCTTGAGTATCTAGGAACCTTGGGTGAGCTTTATAATCTCTAAGAACACCTTGGATGATCTCCTACAACACTTATAATGCAAGATCTAAAAGATAAACAAACTTGGTCACTATTCACTCTAACTTCAACAATTAATATCTCAAGATTGGATGGACAAAATGATTTGAAACTCATAGCATACCTCTATTATAATGTAAGGAAGGCCTAGGATTTTTGTCTTGAATTATGAGTGAAGAGAAATGGGGGAGAAGAATTTTTCTTCTCCTTTTTTATGCTAGGCCGAGAGTTTTGCTTCCAAGGGGGGGGGGGGAGTGTTTTTGTGTTTTGATTTGTTTGTGTTGGGTGAATAATTGATAAAGTGAGGTTGGGTGATACATATTAGTGTATGTATTGGCATGGTACAACATAGACATGGCTATAGGTATGGCCTCCTTGTACTCTTGTCTCCACCTTTTTGAAAAGCAAAGTAACTAGGCACTATTCATCTTCCAATGGCTAACTAGTTTACTTGATTTCTAACCACTTGGTTGCATGGGTTTGCATGCAATACTACTCCTTGTATTATTAATCTTCCACCAATGCTTGTCATTTAATCTTTAATTCGTATCGTATCTTAATTACTCTCTCGTAATAATATTTTGTCGCGTAGAGATTTCCCTTGTAATTCCTTAAGTACTTAATTGGGTAAATCCTTTAAATATCCACCATTCCTTGTCATATCCCCTTGAAATCTTCTAATACTCTATTAATCCTCAAATCTCAAGCTTCTATAAATATTAATAGTGGTAGTCCTCTTGCCTTCAACAATCTTCCCTTATTCTTACGCAGTGAATATAATGTCATAAAATTTCAAGTAATCAATTCCATTACACAACATAGGTGACTCAAAAGGTCCCTAATTCATAATGTCATAAGTTTTTACACATTTAAAATATAACCAAAAATCAGGGTTCTTACAGCCTCCCCTCCTTAAAAGGATTCCGTCCCGGAATCAGGTTGAAAACAGTTGGGGATGCTTCTCTCGCATGACACTCTCCAGCTCCCAAGTTGATTCTTCAGCATTCTGATTCCTCCACAAGACTCTCACTAGTTTGACAACTTTGTTCCTCAGCACTTGTTCTTTTCTATCCATGATTTCTACTGGTTGCTCCACGTAGGTCAAGTCTGGCTGCAGATCTACCTGGTCGTACTCGATGATATGTCGAAAATCATTGTGATAGGGTCGTAGCATAGATACATGGAACACGTTATGGACTTGCTGCAGGTTTGGGGGTAGGGCTAACTCGTAAGCTAACTTCCCAATGCGCCTCAGAATCTCGAAAGGTCCTATGAATCTTGGACTCAACTTTCCTTTCTTACCAAATCTCATCAATCCTTTCCAAGGTGATACCTTCAACATTACAAAATCGCCCACTTCATACTCTTTGTCCTTACGGTGCTGGTCTGCATATTTCTTCTGTCTATCCTGGGCTGCTATCAGCCGTCTCTTGATAATCTCCACCGTTTCCTTGGTTTGTTGAACTAACTCTGGCCCTAAGATCTTTCGCTCACCGACTTCTTCCCAACACAAGGGAGATCGGCATCTACGTCCATATAAAGCTTCGTACGGGGGCATTCCTATGCTCGCATGGTAACTGTTATTGTAGGAAAACTCAATCAACGGTAAGTGGTCATCCCAATTCCCTTTGAAGTCTATAGCACAGACTCTTAACATGTCCTCTATGGTTTGGATGGTTCTCTCACTCTGTCCATCTGATTGGGGGTGATAAGCGGTACTCATGTTTAACTTGGTTCCCACACAATCCTGAAAACTCCTCCAGAACCTGGAGTTGAACCTTGGGTCTCTATCTGATACAATGCTCACAGGGACTCCATGCCTGACAACAATCTCCTTCAAATATATGTCCGCTAGTCTGTCGACTGTGTACCTCTCGTTAATCGGAAGAAAATGTGCCGACTTAGTCAATCTATCGATTATTACCCAAATAGCATCATGGTTGGTTCTGGTCCTTGGTAATCCGACGACAAAATCTATTGCTAACTGTTCCCATTTCCACTCAGGGATTTCTAAGGGTTGTAACAATCCACCCGGTCTCTGGTGTTCAGCCTTCACTCTTTGGCAGGTCAAGCACTTACTTACCCACTCTGCTACATCTCTCTTCATGTTTGGCCACCAATAGTATTCCTTTAGGTCTCTATACATCTTAGTACCTCCGGGGTGAATCGAATATCTCGAACTATGGGCCTCTTGCAAAATCTCATCCTTCAGCTCCCGAACATCTGGGATCCATATTCTCGATGCATATCTCATGATTCCATTTCCATCCCTCTCACACTTAATCTCTTCACCAGTCATCACTCTTTCCATTGAATTCTTTTCTTCTTCCGTTTTCTTTTCTTGACACAACTTAATCTTTTCCAACAATGGCGGTTGGACTCTTATCTCCATCAAAGTCTCTTGGCTGGTTCCTGGTAAACTCACTTCAATCTCCATTCTCTCGAAATCCTTAATTAACTCGTCCTCTGACGTCATCATCTTGAGTCTCTCCTTACGGCTAAGGGCATCGGCCACCACATTGGCCTTCCCTGGGTGATAGTGAATCTCACAATCATAATCTTTGATCAACTCTAACCATCTCCTCTGTCTCATGTTTAACTCCTTCTGAGTAAATATGTATTTAAGGCTCTTATGGTCCGTGTAAATCTCACACCTTTCTCCGTAGAGATAGTGCCTCCAAATCTTCAAGGCGAAAACTATTGCTGCTAACTCTAGATCATGGGTTGGGTATCTTATCTCATATTCCTTGAGTTGCCTAGACGCATACGCGATCACCTTGCCATGTTGCATGAGCACACATCCCAGACCTCTATGGGATGCATCACTATAAATTACAAAATCTCCTTTATCATCAGGCAGGGCTAGCACAGGTGCTGATACCAGTCTTTTCTTCAACTCTTGAAAACTCTCTTCACATTTATCTGTCCACACAAACTTCTCGGTCTTTCGAGTCAATCGAGTCAAAGGGGCCGCTATCTTAGCAAAATCTTGAACAAATCTCCTATAGTAACCGGCCAATCCTATAAAGCTTCTCACCTCAGTCGGGGTGGTTGGTCTTTCCCAATTTGCAACAGCTTCTATCTTTGCTGGGTCTACTAGAATGCCTTGGTTGCTAATCACATGCCCTAAAAACTGGACTTCTTGTAACCAAAACTCACACTTCGAGAACTTAGCGTATAGCTTCTCCTTCCTCAGTGTTCCTAAGACAATCCTTAAATGCTCTGCATGTTCCTCCTTTGTCTTGGAGTAAATCAAAATGTCATCAATGAAAACTATGACACACTTATCCAAATACTTTTTGAAAACTCGGTTCATTAAGTCCATAAAAGCTGCGGGTGCATTAGTTAATCCAAATGACATTACCAAAAACTCATAGTGTCCGTACCTGGTACGAAACGCAGTATTCGGTATATCTTCCGGCTTAATCTTTAACTGATGATACCCGGTTCTCAAATCGATTTTGGAAAAGTGAACCGCGTCTTTTAACTGGTCGAACATGTCATCTATCCTCGGAAGGGGGTACTTATTCTTTATAGTCACCTTATTCAACTCTCTATAGTCTATGCACAATCTCATACTACCGTCCTTTTTCTTCACAAACAACACCGGGGCTCCCCACGGCGACACACTAGGTCTTATCATTCCTTTATCCAACAACTCTTGTAACTGAGTAGCCAACTCTTTCATCTCTACTGGGGCTAGTCGATACGGCGCTTTCGAAATTGGGGCAGTACCAGGGACTAAGTCTATCGCGAACTCAATATCCCTATCAGGTGGTAATCCTGGAAGATCACTAGGAAATACATCCTCAAATTCATTAACAACAGGAATTTCTTGAAGACTAGGTGCTTCCTTAGTGGTGTCTCTCACATAAGCCAAATAAGCCTCACATCCTTTACGTAACAATTTCTGGGTCTGAATTGCGGTTAGGAATTTCTTTCCTTGTCGTTGTCCTTTAAACACTACCTTGTCACTCTTTTGCTGTCCCAACCTTACGGTCTTCTTCACACAATCGATTTGGGCTCCATGGGTGGTTAACCAATCCATGCCTACTATAACATCAAATTCTCCTAGCTTGAAAGGAATCAAATCTATCTGAAAATGTCGCCCTCCTATTTCTAGGTCACAGCCTGGATATACTTGGCTAACAGGGATGATTTCATGGTTAGCTATTTCTACTTGCAATCTGTCTTTCAACGGTTCAGCCTTAAGGTCTAATCGACGTGCAAAATCTAGGGATATAAAAGACTTGGTAGCTCCCGAATCAAATAAAACATTTGCATTAACTGAGTTGAGTAGTAGGGTACCTGCGATCACATCCGTGTTCCTCACGGCATCTTGCACAGTCATGTTGAAAGTCCTAGCAGTAGGGGGCTTATTAGAAGCAGTCCCACTAACCCTCGACGCAGCTGGTCTAGAAGACGCACATTCCTTCGCCCGATGTCCGGGCCTTCCACACTTAAAGCAATTTGCTCCAACAGGGGTATTGGTACTAAGTCCTTGGCACACATTAGCGAAGTGCCCTGGCAATCCGCACTTATAACATTTCACCTCCGGTCGGTTACACTCGCCCGGATGTCTCTTTCCGCACCTATTGCAGTTCGGTAGTGGGGGTCGAGGTGGGGCAGAATAGGTCGATCCTTGTGGTCGGCCGCCCTGGCCCACACTCCAACTTTCAGCTCTCTTGGTTCCAAAGTTCCCGCTGGGCTGGGATATCGCCCCTCGCTTAAACTTGCTCGGAAAACTACTACCCGCAGAATTCCCCTTTCGGTTATCAAACTTCCTCTTCTTTCCCTCTCTCTCTTTCTGCAGTTGGTCACTTCCGGCTTCTGCAATCGATGCTTTCTGTACTAGGGTAGCATAGTCTGTCAGCTCGAAGATGGCCACACGGTTCTGAATCCATTGTTTTAGTCCTTGCTGGAATCTTCGGGCTCTCTTGATGTCAGTATTAACGTAATCGGGTACGAACCTAGATAACTCCGTGAACTTAGCCTCATACTCAGCTACTGTCATGTTACCTTGCTTCAGCTCTAAGAATTTCAACTCCATCTGACTTTCCATGAATCTAGGGAAATATTTTTCCAGAAACAGCTCACTAAACCTCTCCCAGGTCACGACACCTCCTCCTTCTAAGTTCCTCTTAGCTTCCCACCAGTAGTTCGCCTCACCCTTCAGGAGATAGGTGGCGAAAACAGTTTTCTGCCCTTCAGCGACTCCTAGTATCTCAAAAGATTTTTCCATTTCCTTCAGCCAGGCCCTTGCCTCAACCGGATCTGCAGTGCCTTTAAATTCTGGGGGTTTCAGGGATTTGAAGTTTCGGAAGGCATTGGCATTAGCATTGTTGGGTGGCTGCTGGACCGGGGGACGGTCCAAGTTCTGCCTAAGTAGGTCCATGAACTGCTCCATAGGGTCTCTCCTTGGATTTTCCACCTCTCGGGTGTCATCTTCAGCTTCCTCTTCATCATACTCGGAGTTATCAAACAAGTCATAGTCACTGCCCTCATCTTCACTCAGGTTCAAATTCTCTCCCTCACGATCTTGGTGATCTCTGGACCCATGGTGGCTACCTTGGCCTTCGGAGTTGGCCGGGTGAGCTCGGGTGTTCATTTTTTCTGGGTGGCATGATTCTGATAATGAGACAAGAAAAGAGTTAGGGTTTTCCAATTATTGACAGAGTTTACAGGGGACAGGAACGTATCGCTCCTCCACATACAGGGTTTGCAATTTTTTTAAAACTTGTAGGGTCCTTATGATAGTGATAGAACTTTAAAACCTTTTTAGGGAAAACCGTTACGTGGTTCGAAAACGTTTGTGGGAATTCCGAGATTTTCAAAATTTTAAATTTTGTAGAAATTTGTAGAAAACTTGTAGGACATGGAAAGTTTTTTTTTTTTTTTTTTTTTTTTTTTTTGAAAATACGTAGTAAATTGCAATTTGTAGAAAACAAGTCGAAATCACAAGTCGTAATTTGAAACAGCATGGTTGTATGGTTGTGGGTTGCAATATATAAATTCACAGTTGTATATCAAAACAGTAAAGCATGGCATCGGAAATAAGGCAGTTGAGACAATATCAAGGAAACTGAAACTAGATAAATACGGTACAAGAGTTATCACAATTTGGATGTTAAAGCCTAATACAGTGCCAATGTCAAAGTCTAGCAAAAGTGGCACAATAACAAATACATCATCTGAATAGTCAAGGCTACACAAAAGTAGGGCTACATCCACACATACTATCCGAAGTCACATCTACATATCTGTAGGTCAGTCTACTCGTCCACTGGTCAGAAGGGACACCACTGCACAAGTCAACTATCCCGCAAAAACGACATACTAAGGTCGTCTGAACCTAGGGGACTGAGCTATCCATCATCTATCAACGCGCGCGGCGACGGAGCAAAGCCCTCACCCGGGAAAATGCATGACGCACTACGCGCCTCGCCTCCCTGGCCTGGACCACTCCGTGCTCGCGGACTCCCAAACCAATGAACCTAGCACGAGTGCTCCTCTCAATCTCCGCAAGTCGCTCGCCGGTCCTCCTAGCAGTAGCAGTCCTGATCCTAGCCTGAATCCTCAATCGCGCCTCGCGCTCCTCTACCAGTGCTCGCCTCGCCTCACCAAGCCTAGCCTCAGTGGAAAGCAGGTCTCGGGTCAGAAACTGCACGACATATGCGTGCTCGGCGCCCGACACCGGGGGTAGGTCCGGTGGTGGAGGTGGCACAGCAGGGGTAAAAGCAGGGGTAGGGTCAGTCTCACCATCATCAGAGTCATCACGGCTCTCCTCAGAATCAGTCTCACTGTCATCAGAATCTGTCTCACTCTCACTAGAGTCGGTGTCACTCTCATCGTCATCCTCAGATGCAATGGGGCTCAGTGGTGAAATGGGGCTCGGTGGCTGTGGTGCATCCTGATCCTCGCTAGCTCCATCACTCTCAACATCAGTGGCCACAGGGGAAGGAACAACCGGCTCGGGCTCTAAGGGCTCCTCCTCTGGGTCCTCCTCATCAGTATCCCCAATCAGCGTAATCCAGGGGCCAAGCTCAGGGTCATCACTCATGTCCTCCTCAGGGTCATCGGTCTCTCTCAGCAAAGCCTCATCATGCTCTCTCTCATAGGCCTCAGGGTCTGGTATATCAGGGATCTCCATCTACACAATAAAACAAAGATGGGTCACTAACCAAAGAGAAATAGGGTTCAGAAGTAGTTCCCTCTTCGGGCTTTAAAGTCAGAGCTATATCCGATAACTCGACTACGAACTCGATGAGAGCTCTAGGTATTATTATTATTGGTTATTATTAGTGATATTATTAATATTAGGGTTACTCTCTAACTATCAACGTTTCTGAGGACTGTAACCTTCGCTCTGATACCATTTCTGTGACGCCCCTAGATCCGGGGTCGGAGATCCAGGCGCTCACGGTCCACATTCCATTGATAACACACATGTTCTTGCTCATAATAAATATAACACAATATCGACCCCACAATAATACTCACACACACACTCACACACAACAGGTTAGAGTCTCAGAAACGTTACATAACATACTTAATCCAAAAGTAAAGGGGTTCAGAGTTATTACAGACATAATTAATAATTGTTTACACTACTATCAATAACTTCTACTTGAAGCTACAATAGCTGCTTGAATGTTTGTTACGATACACTGCCTTGCACAGGTCATACTTATAAATAAAACGTACTAACAAAAGTTGCCAACCAATCCGGCTAATGGTGCCTACCAGAAGGATCACAGCTGCGGCCTGGGGATTGGTCACTTGCTTTCTGCGCGTCTTGCGGGTCCTTGCCATTTCTTCTAGCTGTTTGTGTTTAGGTTTGAAAACAAGCAAGGGTGAGCAACTATAGCTCAGCAAGTTAAGGGGTACGATGAAAGTAATATAATATGTATATGTATCATATGTGATATAAGTGTTAACTCAGCAATTTCAAATCATTGAATCATCTTTTGAATACTTTCAAGAACGCACTAAACACGTGCCATTATTATTGAAATAACCTCGCAGTTCTAGATACTGCATAATTTCATCATTTCATTTCATGTTTGAAAACAACACTATCGGCTACTTGGCACTTAGGCCTAAGAAGCAGTGTCAAAGCATTTTTTCCAAAGTGGAGGAAGGGACCAATAAAACAGAAAACAGACTAAGATTGACGATGATCAGTCGCCACATCCCGTCCAGTCCGAGGGTCTTCTCTACCGGTAGAAGGAATAGAAACTACACCGTAACTATTCCCCGAGTGAAAACTACACCGTAATCACCCTTGATGAAAACTACACCGTAATCATCCTTCGACAACACATGGGTCGGAATAAAATCGATGGACCGTCTGGCCACCGGCCTCTTACACTTTACTTCTCGGGATCGTTCGTCAACGATCTTGCCACCGCCAGCGTCCCTGTTTTTCTTTTCTTTCAAAACTCATTTTGATTGAAAATCGAGTAGTTGAGGTCCGACATCAGTCGACCGATAATCTCTTGAAAACGTTCAAGTGAATAAACCTGACCGGGGGTTTTCGAAAATATTTTGAGTTCGAGGAAATCCGAGTTCGAAATCCTTGAGGTATTTTGAGCGACTCTTTTTGTACGAAAATAATATTTTAGAATTTTAATAATAAATAATTAATAATATATTAATCGATTAAAATAATCTTTTAATCTCAAAATAAATATTTTTGAGTATTTTTAGAAATATATAATTAACGTATAATACTACGTATATAAAACTTCCCGAATGCCCGTTCGGGTTTTTCGTAACGTAATCACGATAAAATAATATACCGCTCCCCGGTCAATAATATACTAGGACCGTGACGACCTCTATTGCTAGAGTCGTTGTCCGAAGAAAACATTTTATTCTAAAGTTCAAGTGGGGTATATACACATGCATATATCATTTCCAACATAGCTCGTAATCATATACAAAGTATCATGCACGCATTTCTAAATACAAACAGTGAAAATCGTATATATAAGTTTTTGAAAAGTAAACTTGCCTTGATGTGGTTGGGGTGGTAAAGCTCTCGGGGTGGCGCGGTAATCTATAACATTTAATGGTACGTACGTTAGTAACTTAACGAGACGACCAAACAATAATATAAAACAATTACGAGATTACCCTCGTGACTCCACTCTTAAGTCCACTAACCCTCCTAAAGGTCATTAACATCTTAAGGTCACGTTCGTTGATAATCCGATTCGAATTAATTACTAAATTTTAAGTTCGCTAAGTTTTTGTCGAAAATCTCAAAAACTAATTCTAATCGTGATTTTTCACTCGCGCGCATTACGCTCTAACATTTTTAGAAAACTATGAAATTCGAATTTTTACTCAATTCTTTTTGGGTCGTCTTACCAACTGTAAAATCTTGCTCCTGAATTGTTACCACGAATTTACCATATTTTTAAAGGGTCCAAACATATTTTACAAGATAGCATTTTTCTGCAGTCCATTATTCTGAACACGTTTCACTAAATCAACCATATCTCAAAATCCACAAATCTCCTGACAATGAGCATTACAGTTCTGGAAACTACATTCAAATACCTTTCTAACCATATAAGGTAGGACATCAGGGGACAACATTTGGGGGTTCAAAATCGTGTTACAAAACAGATCAATGTCCTGGAAAAACTCAGCATGCTTGTTTCACTTAGATCAACCAAGATTCTCACTTTATACATCACATCTACCATCAATACCACCAAGACTTGACTCTCTAGCATACATGGGTTTATATACACTAAGTACAAGCTTTAAAATCACATCAACAACATATAACCTCAAGATTTTCATCATCCATAACTCACATAACCAAGATATGCACCAAAATTCTTAGATCTAACAATATAATCCATAAAAAATCCATGGCTAGGAGTGGTGAGAGTTTTATACCTTCTTGAGTATCTAGGAACCTTGGGTGAGCTTTATAATCTCTAAGAACACCTTGGATGATCTCCTACAACACTTATAATGCAAGATCTAAAAGATAAACAAACTTGGTCACTATTCACTCTAACTTCAACAATTAATATCTCAAGATTGGATGGACAAAATGATTTGAAACTCATAGCATACCTCTATTATAATGTAAGGAAGGCCTAGGATTTTTGTCTTGAATTATGAGTGAAGAGAAATGGGGGAGAAGAATTTTTCTTCTCCTTTTTTATGCTAGGCCGAGAGTTTTGCTTCCAAGGGGGGGGGGGAGTGTTTTTGTGTTTTGATTTGTTTGTGTTGGGTGAATAATTGATAAAGTGAGGTTGGGTGATACATATTAGTGTATGTATTGGCATGGTACAACATAGACATGGCTATAGGTATGGCCTCCTTGTACTCTTGTCTCCACCTTTTTGAAAAGCAAAGTAACTAGGCACTATTCATCTTCCAATGGCTAACTAGTTTACTTGATTTCTAACCACTTGGTTGCATGGGTTTGCATGCAATACTACTCCTTGTATTATTAATCTTCCACCAATGCTTGTCATTTAATCTTTAATTCGTATCTTAATTACTCTCTCGTAATAATATTTTGTCGCGTAGAGATTTCCCTTGTAATTCCTTAAGTACTTAATTGGGTAAATCCTTTAAATATCCACCATTCCTTGTCATATCCCCTTGAAATCTTCTAATACTCTATTAATCCTCAAATCTCAAGCTTCTATAAATATTAATAGTGGTAGTCCTCTTGCCTTCAACAATCTTCCCTTATTCTTACGCAGTGAATATAATGTCATAAAATTTCAAGTAATCAATTCCATTACACAACATAGGTGACTCAAAAGGTCCCTAATTCATAATGTCATAAGTTTTTACACATTTAAAATATAACCAAAAATCAGGGTTCTTACACCCGGTCAGGTTTATTCACTTGAACGTTTTTCAAGAGATTATCGGTCGACTGATGTCGGACCTCAACTACTCGATTTTCAATCAAAATGAGTTTTGAAAGAAAAGAAAAACAGGGACGCTGGCGGTGGCAAGATCGTTGACGAACGATCCCGAGAAGTAAAGTGTAAGAGGCCGGGGGCCAGACGGTCCATCGATTTTATTCCGACCCATGTGTTGTCGAAGGATGATTACGGTGTAGTTTTCATCAAGGGTGATTACGGTGTAGTTTTCACTCGGGGAATAGTTACGGTGTAGTTTCTATTCCTTCTACCGGTAGAGAAGACCCTCGGATTTGGACGGGATGTGGCGACTGATCATCGTCAATCTTAGTCGGTTTTCTGTTTTATTGGTCCCTTCCTCCACTTTGGAAAAATGCTTTAACACTGCTTCTTAGGCCTAAGTGCCAAGTAGCCGATAGTGTTGTTTTCAGATATGAAACGTAATGATGAAGTTATGCAGTATCTAGAACTGCAGAATTATTTCGATAGTGATGGTACAAGTATAGTGCATTCTTGAAAGTATTCAAAAGATGATTCTACGATTTGAACCTATCGAGACTAATACGTCTATTTTGCTGAAAGAGAATATACGTATGTGCATGTATTTTCAAACTTAATATTGAAATGGGAACCTTATAAAGGGTTCATATGATATTCTTAAAACTCCATAGTAAGTATGAATATTTTATTCAAAACTCGGACAGATATATTGTCGAGTTATGTTCAGAAATTTTGAGATATCTATACCCATATAGTCGGGAACGTTTTCAAAATAAAATATATTATTTTCCAAAAGAAAGAACTTGCTGAGCTTTATGTAGCTCATTCTTGCCTTATAAAACTTTTCAGAAAGAGAAGGACTTGGCCGATTAACTCCAGATCAGCAGGAGAAGAGTAGAAGGTCCTACCCATGGAATGGTTCAGTTATGGATAAACACTACAGAGTAGGTTGGATAGGTTTCCAGCTGTTCTTAGCCAAACTTGTATTCAGATGTAATTTGTATAAGTAAGATTGTGTAAGATTCTGGATGGTACGGATTAATTATAATAATTAGTATTATTTTTGGATTATCGTTTCTGAGGCTCTAACTTGTATGTGTGAAGGATTGAGGTCTGGATTGGTGTATTGTTGAGTTGTAAAGTTAATACAGGTATGATATGATCGGATGGTGACGTAACGACCTAGATTCCTGACCTCAGATTTGGGGGCGTTACAAAAATGGTATCAGAGCGATGAGTTACAGTACTTAGAAACGAGGATGTTGAGTGTTAAGTCTAAGTAGGAGTATGATATAAGGGATCATAGCAAGTTATTATTGGACTACCGGAGGAGGTACCGGTGAGTGGAGTAAGTGGAATGTTTACTTGAGGTATTACACTAGGATCGATGGAATCCCTAGAGACCTTTAGAATGACGAATAGAGACATGGGAGTCGTACATGACTTATCGGAGGTATTGATATAGGGAACGGAGCGAAACCTCAAGAACAGTTGAGGTAGAGGATATATTACCAATATAATTGGATGACTTATCGGGTATAAATTTTGTTACCATTGTCCTTCACAGTGTGCCATGAGGAGGCAACATTTTAGGAACCGAGATATTTAGACTTCCTTACGTAAGCAAGGTTGCTTAGTAATTGGACTAATAAAAGGCCTTTATTTTGGCGATGAGTTTCGATTTTTTGATGAGTAACAGTTTTAACTGAAAAAGTGGTTACTATGCCGTTGAGGATTTCATTACCCTCGATAGAGAATTTTCCATGTATTATACGAGAATGTTATCGTAAGACGAGCGCGCTAGATGATTCCACGCGTGATTCGGACGTTAGTACATGATAGCTCAACTTAGAGAACAAACCAGTAGAATTGACAAAAGGACTCAAGCGATGTTGAATATGGTTGCAGCGAGCGATACAGTGATCTCAGAGTATACCAAAAGAAAAGACAAGTGGATCTAGAGTGGAATCCTTTGATAGAAATGTTATCAGGGACTACATATATACGTATTTGTAGACCTCGATATTTTGGTAACGTATGTTCACCTGCACACACTTGCCACTAAACCTATGGACTGCATTGAGATCCCTGAGAGATCTCTTTGATCTGTTCCCAGGGGGAACTGGCCACTTGTGAGTATTGTCGGAAGGCATGTAGTAGAACCCTATGGGCTTAGCAGATGTTCCTAGAATGAGGATAAGCGTGGACTTTAAGATAAAGCACGGAAATGATAGATATAATTGCGAGACCCTAACTCGATGAGTGACTTTATGACAACGATTGAGGGACACACTGGTGGATATCTTTTATTACGAAGGCGAAGAGATGGAATCGTTCTCATAGTGGTGATAATGAGACGCATGAATAGTCATCGACTTACTTTGGTAATTACTGGCTGGTGCACTACTTCATTTAATTTATACATGAACCAAGTTATCCCGATTAGTATAACAGGTAACCCTTCTAACTTTCTACTTCGAACTGGTGGAGTAACAACCATTGATATACTTACCCAGGGCTTATCCAAAGTATCTTATTTGATCCCCGAGCATTCTATTCGAAGTTTATTATTATCCTGTTCTGCTCAGGACTATTTACACTTTCTTTCAATTATCCAAGGAATGTTCAACAATTGTTTCCTTAATTAACAAACGAATATTCCTAAACGAATACTGAAATTTGACTGATTCTTTCATACTTGCACTCTTCAGTCGAGCTCATAAGTATTTAACAACTTGTTGAGAACCGAGATGATCTAACATCCAGATATTTCTCGTGATTGTTGTTTCTTTCTTCTTCTATTCAAGATGAGATTGTACATCATACCTTGAAATCATAGTAAAGGTATCGTTTCGATATTGGTATTCTGAATTCAATCCTATTATGGGATATGATAAAGTATGTGTACGGAGGCACCCTTGGGTGATCCGTTTATCTGATAAGTAATATTTGATGAGAGGTTATCAATTGTTCCGATGCCTAGAACATTCTCTTCAGATTTTGTATTTTCCTTTTTTTCAAACTTACTAACTTCTTGTTTCACTTCGCTGTCTGAGTAGCCTAAAGTTTCTTCAGTGGCTACGATGTTGAAATTTCGTTCTAGCCAATTGAAACTGGCTAGTTGATATGTCAATATGAACGACTAGTTGATTGTTCTGACTAGTCAACCTTTTGTCATTGTGAAGAACATCTAGCTAATTGTCCTAGCTGATGGTGATGTCTCAAAATAGTGAACTAGCGAATTTTGTTTAGCTAGTTGCTAGCATTTCTTGAAGAGGACTAGTTATTGTTTCACTGGTCCACCTCTCAATTTAATTCATTCAGCAATTCCGCAATGCATTTTGTATGCGATAATGTATGATAATGAAAGTTTCCGCGAATAATTTGATTGAGACCTAGCAAGGTCGCCCAGTCAACTTGAATTCTTACCCATCTTCGTGTCAAACTTTATGTCACTCGAACATTATATTCTTTCATTCATATAATGAAAATTCGTTTGAAACCCTTGATTACTTAAATGACAAGCTACTTTCTTCTTTAATTGTCATGGAGTAGAATTGCTTCTATTGATGGAATTTTACCAATAAGACTTCATGATTCCCTTTCAATTATTCGAGAAGAGAAGTATTCACCCGATGTAAGAATTTTATAAAGACCGTCTATTTGACATTTGTATCCAACAATCATTGCTCTCGTGGAACCTTCTCCATGATATCATTTTGCAATGTTATAACGACAGGAAAGAATAAACCTGACTGTGTCTTATCTATCCCTCCTTTATCTTTCGAGCAGTGAGACTCCTAGAATTCGGGACTCATTAATATCCTTGAAACTCCTGATGTGGAAATTCTTGTGGAATTCTTATTGAAATAATATGTTTGGCCTTGGTATTATGAAACCATTCCTTTCAAAAGTGATTATTCTAAAGTGAACGGGAGGTACAGTTGTGAACCGTTGCACCAATATGAGATTGAAACCCAAGTATTGTAATTGTACAGCCAGAGTGTTATGACGAGTAATTATTTAAAGTAGGAATAACATGTCGGAGCATACCACAAGGATGTTTAATATTAGTATGAGGAATGTCATAAGAGATGGTGAGGTGATTGAAAATACGCTCCTATAAAACGTTATCAAGATGATATATTAACGAACTCTGGGAATTACCAAACCTTTTCCTGCTCCAAGAAATGCAGATCGATTGCGACGTAAGATATATCCTTAGAGGATGCTAAAATGGGAGTGAGACGAACGAGAAAGAAATATCGTGGAGATAACGTAAAGCTTACTGAGTATACAACAATGGACAAGCGTAGAGCGCGATGGGAAGAGGCACCAAGTAGCAAAGGGATGCATAAATATATATGATCATTCGATATTATCACCTAGTAGAGTTTATTAGGAATCGTAGCAACATGCATGCCCGATGCCGATTGGCGCCAGTTGTGAAAGAGGTTGATCGTACGATATCTTGCATATAACATCGGGAATCGATACCATTATCGGTGATGGAGGAATTACTGACCAGTTTGAACATATAGTTATCTTTCAATAGCAAGGTTACACAAAAGGTTTCGCTAACTTAGGATCAACCCGGTACTGTGCCAAGGATGGCATCTCGCATCGATATAAACTTTATAAATTTTTATAGCATCATCGGATTGACTAAGGAGCTAGAAGCCCGTCTGTGGATGAAGGAAATTTTAAGGACGGAATGAGATATTAATAACAACTTCGTTGATTAGCTATACTTGGTGATAAAAAGGAGACCTTGAGAGTCATGATGTTTTAAAAATTTTAGGAGGTGTGTTGAAGCAGAAGAAAGGGACGATTGCGTATGCGTCTAAACAGCGTAAGGAATACGAGGTAGAATAACCGTGATTCGGAATTACCCACGATAGTGTTCACGCAGAAAAACTGAGACGTTAACTTATGAGAAAAAGTGTTAAGATTTTACCACGAGATCCATGAGTATATCTTCGTATTAGAAACTAGGTATAAAGAAGAGAAGATGGTGGAAGCAAACTAGGAGCATGACGAAAAATTCGTTAATACCTAGAAAAGGCTGAAGTGGTGGTCGATATCTATTAGAAGAATTATTCGGAATCGGGATTGAGTCAGAATTAACAAAGAAAATAGAGTATATGCACTAAAGAGTAATAGTAAGAGGAAAAGAGATAAATTATGGGGAAGGACAAAGATGTATAGAGGGATTAAGAGAATGTTTGGCAAACGGATATGAAGAATGGTATTGGCAAATTATTAAGTACAAACGCGACATGTTGAAAGCAGAATGACAGAGATCTAGTGGATTAATTCCGCCTGTAGAGAATCTTGAATGTGGATAGAATTGTAATGAATTTCGTAAGCAGGTCACCGAAGACCGAGTCAAGTGATGGCATTAGTTGATTTCTAATTGTTAGACCAAGTTGACTTACTCGCGAGAGACTTTCCATTTAGAATAGTATCGATTTATATACGAAAGAGATGGTGGTGCAGCGTAAAACTTCTGCAGAGATTGCGTCAGATAGAGGCCTAAGGTTAAAGTTCGGATACTAAAGGTGTTTTCAAGTATATTTAACAAAGAGATTAAGCGTATGCACCAATTTGGTCTGCGGTTGACGAATTATCCAGACGATCGAATTTATACTTAGCGTCCTACCTTGGAGTTCGCACGGCAGTCGAGAATAATCATTTATCCACGATAGGAATTTTGTTATCACGATAGTCACCACGCGAACGTAAGGACGTCTCTTGTAAAGTTTACTGCAAAAGAAGAAGTTCGATTTTCTTGCGTTACGAATGAGTCAACGAACGAGAGATATAGTTAGCCGAGCTGGTTCGACGTATGCAGAGGACTATACCGTATCCAGAGCAAATGGTGGCGGCTGACGGAAGGCAACACATGCGTGGTGATCAAACCGAGGAATACGAGGAGTATCGTACGTAATGACATTATCTCATATTATAAAACACGACCACAAAGTATTACACGCGCCAATGACGTAAAGACTCAACACGGATACTATGAACACGATAGAAGAGGAACGTATAAGTAGTGGGACATGAATTATCATTCATTGAACAATCGATAAGGAATACAGGTCGAGGAGAGCGTGCGTTGAGAAACAACATTAAAGCGTTGGTGAAATCAAGTTGAGAGAACAAAAAGGATTGCAGGGCTAACCTGAGAGTTGGGAATAGTAAAGCTGGTATTGTATCCACAACTATGGTCGTTAGGTTATTGAGACAAAATCCTTTTAAGGAGGGGAGACTATAATAACCCCTAACTTTCGTGAATATTTGAAAACCAGATGAATAGTGATTTTATAGGTGAATGAGAAATTTTTGCAACCACGATATGTACGAATTATTAAATGGATATTTTGAATTGATATTATGTCTTTACGGTACAATTGAGTGTATATAAAAGTCGTTAGTTTCTGACGAAACCCTTTTATTTCGAATGGGAAAATTTTATGAGATATCAAAGGAGTACGAGGTGGGAGGCTTCGTGATGTTAAAGATATCCTCGTGGAAGGGATTAATGCGATTTGGTAAGAGAGGAAAGTTAAGTCCGAGATTCATAGGACCTTTTGAGATTTTGAGGCGTGTTGGGAAGTTAGCCTACGAGTTAGCCTTACCCCTAGATTTGCAGTAAGTTCATAATGTGTTTCGTGTGTCTTTGCTACGACTTTACCATAGCGACTTTCGATATATGATGGAGTACGACCAAGTAGATCTACAACCAGACTTGACCTACGTGGAACAACCTGTAAAGATCATAGATAGAAAAGAACAAGTGTTGAGGAATAAGGTTGTCAAGTTAGTAAGAGTTTCGTGGAGAAACCAGAATGTCGAGGAATCAACTTGGGAGTTAGAGAGTGTAATGCGTGAGAAGCATCCCCAATTGTTTTCAACCTGATTCCGGGACGGAATCCTTTTAAGGAGGGGAGGCTGTAAGAACCCTGATTTTTGGTATTATTGTAATAGACGGAATGAATAGTAATCCTGCTATGTATGAGAAGTGAATCCCACCCCCATATATGAATGATGGATAAATGAAGATTTGAATTCATATTATGTTTCCTTATGGAAAATAAGTGTATGTAAATGTCGACGGATTTCGCAAAATCCTATTTTATTAATTTCGTACATTTCCGAGACATCGATAAATACGAATACCACGATAAGATCATGGTTTTATTATTTTGAGAACCCAAGGAAACAAATATATATTTAGAATTAGGAAGTTGGATTTTAGAAAGAATATTGAAGGAAAAATTCCACCAAAAATGTTTAAGGATTATCTAGAAAATTTTGGAAATTGGAAGATACCTACTAACCATGCAAGGTGGCAAGATTACATGCATCCCATGCAAATCCCATGCAAACTACCTAGTCTAGGATTAGAACCAAGTAGTTAGTAGCTAGTTAGAAACAAACTAAGTCATAGAATCTAGTTAGTATTTAGTTAGTAGACAAGCTTCCTTAATTTGTGGATCACCAAGTTAATTCTTGGATGCTTGGCCAATTACACACCACAAGTCTTAAACTTGGACAATATTTACCCAAGTATACTAGCACACATATCATTTACAACACAAAAACAAGAGCCAAACCAAGCAAAACTCTCCCCCTTTTTCATACAATACATTCGGCACTTACCAAAAACAAAGAGCTATGGAAACTTTTTTCTCCTACTTCCACTCATCTATAATTCAAGATATTTTAGCCCAAGCCCCCTGTTGATATAACTAAGGTATGGTAAATTTTTCATGATTTAATTCCAAGCCTAACCTAGTTAGAAAAATTCTTAAAGTTCTAGGTGAATAGTAACCTTTTATGTTCTTGATTTTAGATCTTGAAGATTAAGCTATAAGGTGATCAACCAAGGTGTTTGGAGAGGATTTCAAGCTTTGTTAAGTTACTAGGAGCTTCAAGGAAGGTATAAAGTTTAACCCTTAGTAGCCATGGCAAGAACAATGCTTAGTTTCATGAGATCTAAGAGATTGATGCTCAAAAGTGACAACTATAGTTTGATTTATGTAAAACCATGGATGATGATGGATATTGTTATGTTAAAAATTATTTTTATGTTATATAAGGTCCCATAAGTGTATGATAATTTTGTTGATGGATATATGATGATTTTGGAGTTGGTGTAATTTTTGGAAGAGATATGACTTGTAGTGGAGGAGTTGTTGAACAATCTGCAACTGACCCTTTTTGAAACTGTAATTCGGAACCCTAAAACTGATCCCCTGGAAACCTACCTTATATGGTTGGAAAGGCCTTGATCTGTAGGTTTTAGATATATAAGTCTCATTGTCAGAAGATTTGTGGATGTTGAGATATGGTTGATTTAGTAAAACGTGTTCTGAATAGTAGACTGCAGAAAAGTGCTATCTTGTAAAATATGTTTGGACCCTTAAAACATGTATTGAACTTATGGTAAAAATTGAGGAGCAAGATTTTACAGTGGGTAAAACGACCCAAAAAGATTTGAGTAAAAATTCGAATTTCATATTTTTCTAAAAATGTTAGAGCGTAATGCACGCGAGTGAAAAATCACGATTAGGATTAGTTTTCGAGATTTTTGACAAAAACTTAGCGAAATTGAAATTTGGTAATTAATTCGAATCGGATTATCAACGAATGTGACCTTAAGATATTAATGACCTTTAGGAGGGTTAGTGGACTTAAGAGTGGAGTCGCGAGGGTAATCTCGTAATTATTTTATATTATTATTTAGTCGTCTCGTTAAGTTACTAACGGACGTACCCTTGAATGTTATAGATTACCGTGCTACCCCGAGAGCTTTACCACCCCTACCACACCAAGGCAAGTTCACTTTTCAAAAACTTACATATATATATATGATTTTCACTGTTGTGTTTAGAAATGCATGCATGGTACTTTGTATATGATTATGAACTATGTTGAAATTGATATATGCATGTGTATACACCCCACTTAAACTTTAGAATAAAATGTTTTCTTCGGACAACGACTCTAGCAATAGAGGTCGTCACGGTCCTAGTATATTATTGACCGGGGAGCGATATATTCTTTTATCGAGATTACGTTACGAAAAACCCGAACGGGCATTCGGGAAGTTTTACATACGTAGTATTATACGTTAATTATATATTTCTAAAAATACTCAAAAATATTTATTTTGAGATTAAAAGATTATTTTAATCGATTAATATATTATTAATTATTTATTATTATTAAATTTCCAAAATTTTATTTTCGTACAAAAAGGTTCGCTCAAAATACCTCAAGGATTTCAAACTCGGATTTCCTCGAACTTAAAATATTTTCGAAAACCCCCGGTCAGGTTTATTCACTTGAACGTTTTTCAAGAGATTATCGGTCGACTGATGTCGGACCTCAACTACTCGATTTTCAATCAAAATGAGTTTTGAAAGAAAAGAAAAACAGGGACGCTGGCGGTGGCAAGATCGTTGACGAACGATCCCGAGAAGTAAAGTGTAAGAGGCCGGTGGCCAGACGGTCCATCGATTTTATTCCGACCCATGTGTTGTCGAAGGATGATTACGGTGTAGTTTTCATCAAGGGTGATTACGGTGTAGTTTTCACTCGGAGTGATTACGGTGTAGTTTTCACTCGGGGAATAGTTACGGTGTAGTTTCTATTCCTTCTACCGGTAGAGAAGACCCTCGGATTTGGACGGGATGTGGCGACTGATCATCGTCAATCTTAGTCGGTTTTCTGTTTTATTGGTCCCTTCCTCCACTTTGGAAAAATGCTTTAACACTGCTTCTTAGGCCTAAGTGCCAAGTAGCCGATAGTGTTGTTTTCAGATATGAAACGTAATGATGAAGTTATGCAGTATCTAGAACTGCAGAATTATTTCGATAGTGATGGCACAAGTATAGTGCATTCTTGAGAGTATTCAAAAGATGATTCTACGATTTGAACCTATCGAGACTAATACGTCTATTTTGCTGAAAGAGAATATACGTATGTGCATGTATTTTCAAACTTAATATTGAAATGGGAACCTTATAAAGGGTTCATATGATATTCTTAAAACTCCATAGTAAGTATGAATATTTTATTCAAAACTCGGACAGATATATTGTCGAGTTATGTTCAGAAATTTTGAGATATCTATACCCATATAGTCGGAAACGTTTTCAAAATAAAATATATTATTTTCCAAAAGAAAGAACTTGCTGAGCTTTATGTAGCTCATTCTTGCCTTATAAAACTTTTCAGAAAGAGAAGGACTTGGCCGATTAACTCCAGATCAGCAGGAGAAGAGTAGAAGGTCCTACCCATGGAATGGTTCAGTTCTGGATAAACACTACAGAGTAGGTTGGATAGGTTTCCAGCTGTTCTTAGCCAAACTTGTATTCAGATGTAATTTGTATAAGTAAGATTGTGTAAGATTCTGGATGGTACGGATTAATTGTAATAATTAGTATTATTTTTGGATTATCGTTTCTGAGGCTCTAACTTGTATGTGTGAAGGATTGAGGTCTGGATTGGTGTATTGTTGAGTTGTAAAGTTAATACAGGTATGATATGATCGGATGGTGACGTAACGACCCAGATTCCTGACCTCAGATTTGGGGGCGTTACAGTATATAAATCAAAAGTCAAACTTATATGATAAGTATATATCGAAAAACTATGCAATTATAAGCATGGCAAAAGCAGTATTATAAATAATACTTTAAAGTATCGAATAGGAAACTTGCCTTGTAATCCGGTCGGGGTAGTGATATCGGGTCTCGGGGTAGTCCGGTAATCTACATATATCACCAAAATATCCGAGGTTAACCACTTAAAGCTTGAAAGCTACGCTTGTACATATACTAAGTCATGTTTCCAAGTTATCCTTTAACAAGTTTCGTTGCGCATGCTCAACTCCGATAATTTTATAAAATCAATCGTTAATCCTTTTAACACGAAACCTTCTCGAGGGTCTTCCTAGACACTCCTAGCATGTTATATGAAAGTCTCGTAACTCCATTAGTCATTTAAGGGGGTTCAATTATAGCCTCAAAGTTGCATACAAAGTAAGGTTCGGTTTTACGAACGTCATTTACTAAAACGAGCGTTTCTCCTAAACCGTAAGTCCAAATGTTACGATTCTCGCGTCAAAACGATCCTCGTAACATGAGTCAACTATTCATCGCATATATAGTCATGGGTCAGTAGGATACTTAGCACGAAAATGGCAAACAAAACAAGGCAATGCAAAATCGGGCATTATAACGGCTATGTTTACACGCTTTCCAAAGTTTTCGCATCACCGCGATTCAATCAAGCACTACACCCCATCCATTCTAACACATGATAACATCATGACTAGTCTAACAACATCATATCTCAACCATACATGGATCATAATCCAAATCATAATCATAATCAACTAGTATCATCGATCCAAGCATAACATAGCATACTAACACTAAATCATCCATAAAAACACATATTACTCAAAGTAAGCTCTAGGGTTTATGAACTTTTTACCTTCCTTTGAAGTGGGTAATCACTTAATATGCCTTGTATGATCCTTGTAGTAACTTAACCAAGCTTTAGATCAACCAAAGAATCAAGAAAACTAAGTTAGTTGTTAAGATTCACTATTCATCCTCAACTTTGATGATTTTTCTACCTAGGCAAAACATGGAATTAAATTCTCAAATTCATACCATATCTTAGTTATGAATTATGGATCATACCTACAAAATATGGTAATTGATTGATGGTTGGAGCTTGGATTTTGATTCCCCTTTCCTTGCATAAGCCGAATGTATGTATATGGTGGAGAGACATGAGTTTTTGTGTTTTTGTTCTCTTGGTTTATTATCAATAATGTTGATATATTTGATATATATCATTAACATTTGGATGCATCTTATTTTAGTGTGTTGTCAAGTGGTGATTGGTGCCTTTTGGATTTCCTTATCCTTGAACATTACACTTAGGTACTCATCTCTTGCATTCTTGCACTTAAGTCCTTGGTTAAATGCAATTTGATGCTAGATATTTTGTTAAAGTGATGATGTCACCTTCCACTACCTCCTTTTCTTTATTAAAGTGCTTGCATCACCATCCAATAGCCCTCGTTGCGGTTAGACGCGAAGTTATTAACCGTTTGTTAATCGACTCTTACTTACGTCGCTATGTTCCTTCCTTTTTCCATCAATTTGATTCTCTTGGTTTCTTTTAATAAAATCGATACGTTACGACTTATATGTTGCCCTTTATTGATTTAATATGACACAATTACTTAAATCAATAGTATCTCCAATATTCCTTGTTTATTCCCTTTTCTAGTCCTTGTTCTCAGAAAACGTTCCCGTGACTCGTTTACATTCTCTTTCTTTAGGATTATAATCTCAATCATCTTTCCTTTCATAATATATCCTCCCTTGGACTCTTAATATCCCATATCCTTAATTCATGCTTCGTTCGCTTAATCGCTTAATCTCGTTGTAAAGTCTCAGCGGTTTTCAAAACGTTCGTTTCACCGTCTCAGTGGTTTTCGTTCTAAATCCTCAAATCAGATATAATAAAATCCTAACATATTAAATCCTTAATTCCTCAAAATTAATATCTCATTTCTTGAATATAATAATATATAATTCACTGTCCGGTCAAATATTACACCAGAATACAAATTGAAATTTCTGAATTCCGATCGTCTTTACATACACTTATTTACTCCGTAGATCACTAATACGGCTTCGAAACATCCATATCACGTCCCGTACATAGGATGGCGTGAAATGTTTTTCAACTTACAAAATCACTATTCATCCATACAATTTACTATTCACGTATGAATAGTACTATTCATCAAAATTGAAACTTCTCTCAATTCCAGATATTAGGGTTATCCCACTAACTCATTCCTCATCTCATCGCTAGGGTTCATTATCTAAAGCAATATCCATTCATTACAATAAATGTTCTTTGGAATCACCATTCCTAATGTACTTAATAAAAAGTTTTAATTCTACCCAAAATTCGGGTTATTACAGCTTGGCTGGTTTACACTCAGCCTCTCCTGCCTTATCCTTGTGCCTTCTTGATGTTCAGCACTTCCCTCACCCTCACTTACCACCTGGTCACTCCCCTCTAGTTAAGATTTGCAAGTTTTGTCAACTACAGTCTGTTGGGAAACTGTAGAGGGGGCTTAAGATTGGAAACAACAAGTGTGAGGTGTTGATTGGGTAGAGAATCTGGGGGTCATTCCAGCAATTCTCATTTTAGCTGATCAAGGCAAATAGTGAGATTAAAAAGGAGACAGTGCTGATAGAGATGAACTCATTACCTGAGGTAAATGTATACAGTCAAGAGCCTTCTCCACATGAAGGTTTATTCTCTTAAGTGCATGACATTTGTGGATTAGATGCTGTGGGTTGACAGTGCCTTTGCATTTTGTCCTGAACTCTTAAATAGTAAACACACATTAGTGGTCAATCAGCATGGGTAACTCTTTTCATGTGCTTTAGAAATTAGATATTTGGGCCTGTGTTAATTCAAAGTAATTACACAAGACAAAAGATTGAATGGAAGAACCTGATCTGTGTGACATCCATTTTGTGCTTGTGTTCTTACAATCACATCATCACCGCCTCTCATTGTTAGCTCAAGATTCTTGCAGTGCCGACTCACTTACCAACCTCAATATGGTTGCTTCATCCACAGCTGTCATCTATTCGAGAAGTGAAATCCAGCTATTCGATAAGTCCAAGATGGCTTAATCGATAACTCAAGCAGATAGAGAACTGACAGCTGGCAGTCTTATCCAATTAGAGAAATCTAATTTGTAGTTCTGTCACCAACTTGTGAAACCTTTCAAACATCTTAGTGATGCTTTCTTTTGGCTGAGCCATGAAAGCTTCATACTGAGTGACCAATATCTGTCTTATGTTCTCTCTTACCTCCTCCGTTCGTTCACATAGAACCTCTATATGGTCCCACATCTCCTTAGCTGAATTACTTGAAGCTATGTTGCCAAACATGGAGTTGTCCATAGAGTCTATGAGTATCAACATGAGATGACTATCCAGTGCAACCTTCTCCTTCTCTGTCCCTATCCATTTAGATGGATCCTTCGCCTCATAAGACCTTGGAATAGTTAGAGTTCCAACAGTCTTTTCAGGAACTTCTTGCTGAGGAATAAATGGACCATTCTTGAGAATTTCTGGATATAGAGGGTTGGCAGCTTTGATGAACAACAGCATCTTTATCTTCCAGAGGTTGTAATTCTCTTTGTCAAACTTAGGGATCTTTACAGCTCCTGTAGTCTTTGGTGTATTCATCTTGATCTTTTACTGTTTTGAATAACAGTCTGCTCTGATACCACTTGTTGAGTATGAATATACCAATAAAACAATACAGGGGGGTGAATGTATTGTTTGACGTTTCTCGCTTTTCTTGCTGTGATGGTGAGTGAATGTATGTAGCTGAATATGTGTTGTGTGTGCAGAATAATATCGATTTGAGCTAAGAAAACACAAGAACACGATATTCACTCTAATCTAATATTTTATTAGATTTTGTGTTGCTACAACCTGTGAACTCCAATCTTGGTGTTCTCAGCTTCTCTTTTTCTTGGAGAGATAAGTTTTTACAAGATGTTATATATATCAACTCACAAGATTGACTTACTCTAAAGAAGTGAGGCTGTACACTTATAGATCACGTGCACAGACCACTTGATACAAAGAATGGAAACAGACAATTCTGCCTTCTATTTTGCATATCCATTTTGGTACAAGTTTGAGCCCTCGAAGTACAGTCACTTTCTAGCTCTGCTCAGATCCACTTCTTTAGCTGTATGTCTCCTTATCTCTCTAAGCTTCCTTGTAGACTTTCCATGTACAAACAACAGAGTGCAGACTGATGTTGTACTTGGTTTGTAGATTCTCTGTCTCGTAAATCTTCAGAAGTTTGTCTTCAAGAAATCATTCGATAAGTAACTTAGGTGCCAGTTCGAGAACTAGAATGACAACTCTGAGAACTCTAACTGGCTTACTCAAAGCATTGGTTACTTGTCGAATGTATCTTTTGTACTGTTGTCTTTGAGATGTCGAATGCAGCCTTTGCTTCTAGAATTCTTGAGATCTCGAATATCTCATAGTTTCTTTTGAGATATCGAGCGCTATGAACTCCTAGAGATATCGAATAAGTCATTTCTCAGTTAAGTCTTTGAGATGTCGAATGCAGCTTGACTTGTTGACTCCCTGAGATATCGAATAGTAGAGATGACATATCGAATGACTTAATATCTCGAACTCCTGACTTCTCTAATAGTGACACAACTTCTCGAATGCGTACTTAGGCAAATCTTCAACTCACAACCTCCAACTGTGTTTATTCTTTCTGTCTTGAAATCCCAGGCTTGAGGCATGATCTTTCAATCTTCTTCCAAGCATTATTGGTGACATGATTTGTACAGTTACACAGCTAGAGTTGGTGCCCATCACAAGTACAGATACAAGTGAGAATCTAACTTAAATTGGTTCTTGATCCATTCTTTGCCTTTGTAGTATTTGTTATCATCATATATAGATATGCATGACTCAACATTGTTCAAAAGGCATCAATTATAGAGGCAGAGAGTGAACAATCGCAAATCGGTCGAGAGAATAATAAAAGGAAATTTGAAAGTTCAAAGGGAAGTTCAACTGAAAGGAATTTCTCTAGCAAATTTAGTAAAGGGCAGGGATCTCAGTTCGTGAAAAATCCAAGATTTAATAAGACGTATAGTGAAACTGTTAATCAGGGTGTAAAGCCGTTAGGAACATCTCAGTTCAACCAATCAGGACCCCCATTTGCGGATTGTATAACGTGTGGTAAGAAGCATCCGGGCTTTTGCAGGGTGTTAGGAATAACTTGTTATAAGTGTGGACAGAAGGGGCACTATTCTGACAAGTGTCAGACAACCGATACCAATACTAGGAAAGGCATCAAATGCTACCAGTGTGGAAAGTTAGGACACATGGCCAAAGACTGTCGTTCTGGTGGCTCATCTGCGATAGGACAGAGTGTTGCTGCTTCAAATAGACCTACTGCCAGGGTATTTAATATGACCTTAGGGGATGCACTTACAGGTATTCTCTAACTTAACCTCTTAAGTGTAAATGTTTGATTAGGGATTTACTAGGTCAATGAATGGTTGAAAATGGGTTGACAAACTAGATAAAAATAATCTATCGTCTAGGAAGTAAAATATGATGGTCTAAGGAAAGGTACATGCTAGTAGAAGTACGAACAGGAGATATATATTATAACCAATATTTTCTTACAATTATTTCGAGGAATAGTATTATAGCATATTTTCTGGAAAATTTTACAGAGAGAATAGACACCAAGGTTGAAGTATTAATATTTTATGTCATGATAGAGATCAGTACAACATTTACGGATTTAATGAATAAATGGAGAGATAGCAGTGATAAAGCAAGAGTTCTATAGTGACCCTAAGGAATAGTTAGGGGAGGCCAATGTGGTGGCCGATACCCTTAGTTAAAAAGGGAAAGGAGAGATGAAATGATATAGAGTAAAAGATAGTGAGAGTGATGCTATTGATAAGCTAAATGACATGTTGATGAATGATAAGCAAGTTTATGTTGGTGTATTTCTGTACGAACAAGGTAGAGATGTTTATGGAGGAACTAAAGGATAGAGAAAGCAATGTGAGAATTAGAAAGTGTTAGGTGAGAAAGGTATTCATTGATAGTTTCAACGTGATTCCGGGACGGAATCCTTTTAAGGAGGGAAGACTGTAATATCCATAAACTTTTAGATTTCTACAGTGCCTAAATGAATAGTAACTTTTGAGGATTTATGGAAATGGAGTGTAAGTACCCTATATTCAAAATGGAAAATGAATAATTGGAGATCATATTATTGTTGTACTATGAAAATGAGTGAATAGAAATGAGCCCAGATTTTAAGGATTCCTGAGTATGGACTTTATAGATTTTTGATTTCAATTAGGTCCCTATTTTATTTGATATTGAGGAGTATGGAAATTATAAGAGATTTATACCTTGAGGAATTGTGAAATTAGATTAAACCAAGGGATGATCAAGTCAAGGAAATGCTAAGGGAATTTGGATTGTTAAATGATTTAAAAACCATTGGGATAATGAAGTGTATTCGAAACGAATCGTGATTTAACGAGTATGGGACTAAGTAACCAAGGTTAGTAGTATAACAAGGATACTTACCACATTAGTATTTACCAAGGTTATTAACATTTACTGAGGTAATTAGACAAAGCTTGCAAGATACTCTTCCAATGACATCATGCATGACCTAACTAGTTAGGCCACTTTCCACTAGCTTTTACAAAGGAAATATCTAGAGATTAATTAGTAATTATCCACCAAAATAACACAAAATATCTACCAAAAGCAAGGTTAGCCAAGATAACACAAAAACTACTCCATCTTGTTTCTTTTTGAGTACATTCGGCACCAAGGAGAAGAGCAAGGGGAAGACCAACTTTCAATCCTTCTAAAATCACAAGATTAATTAGGTGAGTTCTATAATTCATAATTAAGATGTCCTATAAGTTTGAGCTTCAAATTCCATTCCATTCTTGAGATATAAATTCATGAAGTTGATGATGAATAGTAACCTCAAGAACAAACTTTGATTTTGATGGTTTCTTTGAATGATCTAGGTTACACCAAGGTAGTACAAGAGCTTTATAAGGGCTATTAAGGCTAGTACACACTCCAAGGAAGGTATATCACTTGAAACCCTAGCTTAAATCTGGAAGTTTATGGTTGATTATGGTTAGTTTAGAAGTTAAGTGTATAAAAGCATGTAGTCTTGATGATATGGTTGTTTATATGTGTTGTTATTGAATATGGAAGTGTGTTGTGCTTGTAACCATGGTTGGTATGATGACCACATGGTGTAGGTGATGGTGTATGTGTTGGATGATTGATTTGGAGGAGTTGTATTTTGGAAAGTATGAAATTATAGCCGTTATAATGCCCGATTTTTGTTAGAACCATAATCACCTTGTTAAGGCAGAAGAAACCGAATGTGTCAAGGTCAGTAGGGGGTATCTAATGGTCATGTTAAGATAGGTCTTGGTTCATAGATCGTTTTGATATAAAGTTCGTAAAATTCTGATGAACGGTTTAGGAGAAAAGTGAGTTTTAGTGAAAGTGGTTCGGGAAACCGAGAAACCTTAAAAGTGTTAACTTTGAACTTATGATCATGATAATTAAATGACTTAAGTATGACTATACAAGGAGCAAGGAGTAAAGTGAGCGAAGTGATTAAGATAATTATTGTTAGTAATATTCTATTTTAAGGGGATATCTTTCTGACGGTGATCCTTTTCGTTGTGTAGAAGCACGAAACGAACATCGGATCTTACCTGTTCGACCTAGAGACCAAGGCAAGATTTCTTTTATCTTTATTTGATAAATTGTTTATTTCAAGTAAAATGGTTGATTGTGAGTATGTGTGAATATGGATATAATATATGTGAATGTGGATATGGATAGTGCGAGACACTATAAGGAGATATACGTGATATGGATATGAATATGGTTATGGATAAGTATATGAATATCATGATATACTTTGAGTATTAAAGGGATATAAAAAGGGAATGGTATCAGTTGTTATCTAGGGTTATTTGTATATAATATTCTAATTATGTAATAATTGGGAATATTTGATGCTTAACTATTTCAGACTGTATTAATAAATGTTTTGTGATAGAAGGGGACAAGGATTAATATTTACAGATTTCCTTCAAAGTGATATACTTGCAAAGTGTTTTAACTTGTGTATATTTTAAGGGTATTGATATATGAAAGTGAAAGTGAAAAGGGAAAAGTGAATGTGAAACGTGAAAGTGAATGTGAAATGGAAAAATGGGAAATATGAAATGTTATCTTTCAAAATAAATGAATAAATGGTTTTGTTTATAATGGGGATTCTGGCGTGGCAAGATCGTTGACGAACGATCCCAAGACAATGTAAGAGGCCGTTAGCCAGGCGGTCCATCAATTATTTCCGGCCCATGTGTTGCCGAAGGAGGATGTAGTGGAGAACCTTCCTCAAGGGGGTTGTAGTGGAGAACCTTCCCCCAGGGATGATTACCGGAGAGGATCATTCCATCTACTAGTAGAGAAAAAAGAGCGAGTACTAGGGCGACTGATCATCGTCCTAACGTATCAGGCGACAATGATAAACCCCCCTAATAAATGTTTAATTGAATAATGGCAATTGTTTCAAATGAGAGTTGATAATGGCATAAAAGGTAAGTAATAATGGAATTGTTGTAACGCCCCGACTTCCCAATACTAAAAATATACTTTTTATAATAAAATAGACTTTGATACAGGGGAAATTTAGAAAATTTCGGCATGAGATATTTATAAATCGGACTATCCACCTGTATTTCAACCAAAACCAAATTCCAATTAACAATTATAAATAAAACTTACTACACCAACGATTCCTCACCGAGGATCGATTCCAGGTTATGGTATGAAACAAGAATCTAAACTATACAAATTATTACAATTTCTATCACTGCTCTGAATGCAATAACTATACTGTCTAATCTGTAGCTAAATTCCCAACCGTGCTTACCCGCTCTAGCTTCGAAATATATCCTGTATAGAACGCCTCATCGCTCTCATTCGCATAGGTGATTGTAAGTAGATCATCTTTAAACTTAACTGCAAAGGGTTAGGTAAAAATAAAGCAAGAGTGAGCCAAAGATTGCTCAGCAAGTTCAAAATATAGTGAACGATAATTATCAATATTCCATTGATGAATAATATCAATGGTCAAACTAATTCAAGGGCATAATTCAATTTCCACTATAGAATAAAACTTTCTCTTTTCTTTAGATCATAATATTTCGTCAAAACATTCTTTTCTCAAAATCATACTATTATCACAACATACCATTCATAAAACTTTTTAAAAGTATTTAAGTTTAATTGGAATTTTATTTAATTACGGACAATACGGGTGATCAGCCACGTATAGTCCCCATACCGGACACTAGGTCCCTCTGGACTTTGAAATTGGGTTCCCAATTAGGCCCACATCGGCCTTTACTGCTGGGTTAGGACCTCACCCTAACCTCTTACGCCAAATATAATTTCTTTCTTTTTAAAACATTTCCCTCTAAGTCCTTTATACTCACTGATAACAGATCAGCCCAGTATAAGGAATTTTTAAATCATCTTTAAATAATTACGCCATTGTAATAAGCAGCAAATAAAAGATAAAGGGTCTGAGAAGCATTTGATATAAAGAGTTATAAACACCAAGGCAATAAGATTTACTAAACAGAGTATGGTTCAACATAACAGAATTATATATCAACAAGGGAACATAAATCAATTAAAGACCGAAGTAATTGATAAGATGCTCGAAATTGAACAACAATTCATAAAATAATCAAGGAATAAAGAAATCCGAAGTTCGCAGGAATATTTGAGTTACCGCATTTAATTATAAATTAATCTTGTCCAATATTACCAAAATGGTAGAATCTCATTATATAGTTTGAAACCACATAAAAGATTTTAATAGCTTAAAAACAATGTTCAAGAAATTCTTAATTATCCAAAGTCTCACTCTCGTCGACTAAGCACTCATAGGCTTTAGCTGCCAAACCGGCCTGACAATAATGAGTTGAATAAATAAGGAGATCTCAAATCATTCTCGGCTTTAATCGTCATTGAGCAACACATGCTTCAACGACAATATCAACCTCGAATTAGTTTAAGATAGTTCATAAAGATAATACTTTCAGAATAATTAATTATACAATATTTTGAAATAAGCCTTTCTTGAAGAACATTTATTAAGGAAAATCATAATTTAATACTAGGGATTTTTCTAAAAGAGTTATATAGATGTTTCAAATATTAACTCTCCTCTGTTAGAATTATCTTTTAAATCCTTTGAAGAAATATAAAATGATATATTATTGAGAAGCCCGCTAAAATATCAAGTATTAAAATATTACTATAGGGAAAAGAATATTTGTAAAATAATTTGAAGTCGTTAAATCTTGAACAGTAAATAAAGAAAATTAAATAAGTATAAAATAATTTGAGTATAAACATTTGTGTGCCACTTTAAGAAAGAAGTTGGTTGAAATAAGAAAATAAGGGATATAGTTGATGAAATACGATAAAACCACTATCGACGAGATCAACATAAGGATCAGGGTATGAATGAAGAAACAACAATAATCAGAATGGTCGACGAAGTCGACACAACAATTTGGGGTGATACTATTAAAGAAATAATGAATTTAGTAGGTATCGACTAGATTGGTACGAGAAATTGAGGTAATATAGTAAACAACATAATTGAACAATAGTTTCACTTGAACAAGAAGTGAGGGGAATCACTTGCCTCAATACATGCAGTTTTCATTTCTCGATTCTTTACTCATTGTACCTCTGTCTCTAATTCTTATTCGCCGGCCTTTACTCATTCATACTTTGGTCTTTTCTTTATTACTTGTCAGCTTCTGCACGAACACACTTGTCTACTCCGAACTTATCTTTCTTCTCCAAGATTCCCGTTTATACTTGTCTCGGTTCTTAACCGGCGTCTCACTGGTACCTATATAACGGTAAAGTACTACTTCAGTACGCTACAAACCATAATCGTCTAATCCTGCTCTACCCAAACGTGTCCTATACGCTTACAACTTATCATATATAGTTTATACAGATCATATTCTCGAAATAGTAGCATACAATCACAAAAGCATATAATCACTTAGCACGTAATATTAATTTACAAGTATGCTTGTTATCACGTATATCGTATCTATTTACAAATACTTGTTATCAATTTATTATATGAATTACAAAGTAATCTTAATAAAAATTTGGACAGCACCTCCTTTTAAAATAGGACCTAACCTGTTTGAATACAACCGACCAAATCAACAATCAAACCATACCACAATCAATTACTAATTCCAGCTTATACTTTATAACTTACAATTTACAACACACCACCCAACTATAAACTTGACATACAGCACGGGTTATCAAAGAAACCCACCTATACTTTTTAACATATAAACGTCAACTTAATTACACATATAAGTTTTATTGATTCTTACATCAAACTAACAATTATTAAACCCACTAAGTAACATTTAACACTTTATAGTACACGAATTTATACCCCCTTAGTTATTAATAAAACCAAACTTATATCTTATACAATGTACATATCGATTAAGTTACGCGTACACACATTAAGTACTGCTTATATACTATTTACAGATCATCATAGGATATACAATACATTCCTTAATCATTAACAATCATCATAGTACTCAGCGATTCACCAACCAGATTGACTAACACTACCATTTATTTAACTATGAGTTATCCTACTTTATACGCTAGCAAAGCCCAACCGTGTAGTTTTACACCGATATCACATATTTAAATATACTAACTATCACACATAGATGAATACACACACACACACACACACACACACACACAAGCTGGCAATCACCCTCCTCCCACACATTCACCTGTGCACACGGCTACATGTAATTCACACTAGATTGTTCTCATACACACACCCTTCGTAAATCACCCCCACAATCTAACATACTCTCACCCATTCCTCGTTCAACATCAACCAACCACACTCTATGCACTCAAACATTCCAACACCACCCCAGCTGCCCTATATTTGACTACACCCACTTCCCCTGTTTTCTTCTTGTTCGGCGTCCAGGCACACCACCGAGACTGCCTCAAACCCCACTCCTCAGTACCATCAATTTCTTTCCCCTGCTCCTGGCCTCCTTGGACCTTAACTCCAACACACCACAAACACACCACAAACCCACATCAACTACACTTCCAACACAACATACTCCTGATCACTCTTTATAGTCTCACAAACACACATACACGGACATAGACTCACACACACGACATAGGAGAAACAACTACACCATAGTAGTACATATAACACGGAAATATACCAACACAAGAACCCAATAGATACTCATTAAACCAGTTAATTGACTCTTAAACATGGAATTTAAAGAAACCCAATTCGGTTTCAATCTACACACAAAACTTACCATACACACCCGAATACACACTCAGACTGTTGGAGGCCATATACACGAATCTGTTGGAAACTGAAAGGGGTGAGAAGGTTTAAGGGATTAAGAAAGTGATGAGCTAAAAGGAGAGATGGATTAATTTTGAGAGACTTTTAAGATAAGACAAGAGGGTTCTAGACCACTGACTCGTACTGAATAAGCTAAACAGGGGTGCTGCGTGTCTTTGTATAAAAAGAAAAGGGCAGGATAAAAATGAAATTTTTACCTTGCTAAAATTTGATTAAAACCAATAATTCAGCCCTTGTTAAAAATCTAAATTAAATATAAAATTTGTGGAAACTTAAACTTTTCATTCTTAAAATAAGGAGTACAAATTTACGAATGCCCACATACTTTTAGAATATTTTTAGGATCGAAAATGAATTAAATATGAATTTTTCAAGTTTTAATCCTTTGAAATACAATAAAACTCCTAAAATCATTTTAAAATACTAAAACACTCAAATTAATTCACCCGATAATTTAAAAACTAAATAATATTATAGAGAGGATAACACAAAAGATTTCGGGGTTTTTAAATACTCCAATGATTTTATAGAATTTTTCGAAGATCAATAACGCATGCTTTAAATAGATTTTTACTCGTAAAAATTTAAATAAAATACACGGACTCATATTTCACATATAAATTATCATATAAACATTTAAACATGATGTCACATATATTTAATCCCAAAAAAAAAAATTCTCACCATATAAATCCACATTTAATATTAAATAATAATATCTATAATTACAATATTTTTTTCTAGGGCGTTATAATTGTGGCATGGTTAGAAGAGAAACTGATATTATATTAGTTATATATAATTGTTCTGTCAAGGAAAATGGAAAGGTTATATTGAGTACATATGAATCAAATTTCTTTTGGTTTTGTTCATTACGTTTTTATTAAATGATTATATATATATATATATATATATATATATATATATATTCATGTCAATTGTGATACTTGTTATAAAACTTTATCTTGCTGAGCTATTATAGCTCACTCTTGCTATTTCTTTATATAACAGCTAGATCATATGGCAATACCTCGCACTACACCCCGCAAGAGGGTAAGGACCTTTGAGAGAGTTCTGGCACCCATTCCCGAGGTAGCTTATATAGATGTATGCGTATGAGTAAACGTATGTAAATTAAGTGAGTAAGCTTTTGTTATATACTTTTTGGTTGTTGAAATACTTCATGTAGAAGTATCATTCAGCAATACTATCTAAGTGATATTCTGGGTTTGTAATAACGATCTTACTTTCAACTGTTATTATTATGGATGTTGTTCTCTGAGCATATGACTGGTGTGTGATAATATTAGTGTGGGTTATTTGTGTGAGTATTAATGGTTATTAATTGTTATTAAAATCTTTAAAAGATCAAAGTGATAATGTTAATAATTGGAAATTGGACCGTAATGACCTGGATTCCTAACCCCGGATCTGGGGCTGTTACAATAATCTTTAGTACAAGCACAAAGATATCTTGCAACAATTCAGACACAAGTAATACTATCTCAGACACAATTTAATGCATCATATTATCTCATGAGATTTACTCGGACACAGGGCAGATAACATCATCTCGGACAAAAAGATATTTTATCTCATACACAAGTAACAACATATCACGAATTATACTATCTAATGCGACCCATTCGAACACAACACAAATACATTTCTCACAAATTTCATGAATTATATTCTCTCACTAGTTTTATGCAGACAAAAGCAGGTACTTCTATTCCATCCCAAAAGAAAGTCACTAGATCATGCTACTGATCTCCCGCCAACAAGATGCGGGAAAAGAGTTCAAGTTCTTCAAATTCAATTACAAGTACAAAAGGAAAGGGCAAAGTAATAGAATATGCTATATTACAAAAAGGAAAACTAAGTCACGGTACTAGCTAAACAAAGGAAACGATATATCAAGGTATCAAGGCGGTGCACCCGTCTCCCTATGAGAGGAAGTCCTCTGACTGGCTCTCACCCAAGCCAAGAAGTAGTTCTCAAAGCCTTCTTCAGCCTCCTCTCGCACGAGATCAATGTCAGCAATCAAGGCATCTTTCTCCTGACCCAGTGCCTTCACCTTCATTTCCGCCAACTTTCGCCTAGCACGCTCTCGGCAGGCGGCCAAAGCAGCACCATACCCATACCCACAAAACTGCATTACCACAAATAGGACAAGTATAAGGGAGGAATATAAAGGATAAACCGAATAAAGTTTTAAAAGCGGTTAAAAAGACACATACCCGAGCTCCATATTTTTCCATCCTTTTAACAATGTTGGCCAGTTTCATCCCGCCAAGCTTGTTCATGTCATCACATGTCAGTTGTTTGGTCACAAGCTGCTTAAGAGCAGTAGAAAACAGATACCCCACTCCCCGTCGGCTAACACCCGTAGTGGGATCCACTATCTCATCATCAGAGGAAGCTATATACTCAAAAGTGGAGTCTACCACTCGCCGTGATCCAATTCTCTTCTTCAAACCAACTTTAGAACGAGGGACAAATGCCTTAGGACGACACCTCACACGGGTTTTCTTTGCCTGACTTGAGGTAGGATCTTCCCCCATATGCTTTCGTTTGTCACCAAGCATATCTACACATCACTCAGAAAAAGTTACAAACAATTCAACATAAAATAGACTCTTGAAAACAAAAGCTACAAGCAAACAAGAGGGGAACAATAGTAGCAACGAAGATAACATACCATCGCTAACCAAGGGCTCAACATCTTCCAATAGAGTCTCATCCCCTTCCTCCACAATAACCCCACCCGACCCCAACACGGGTGAGATACTCCCGGATCCAACTAGATCCTCTCCGAAAAAAGCACCGCCTTCCATGCTAACACCACCAAATACTGTATCCAAATCAACAGGACTCTCTCCCTCTACCCATTCCTTAGCAGAAACTTCCTCTTGACGTGCTATTGGCTCACTGATCTCTTGTTGCACACGTAATTGCTTCTTTTGGCCCAAGGTCATAAGACCTATCCACCCAGCATAATAATGAACTCATATTGCCAATTCTTCAAAGAAGTAGGCAATTTCACTGGTTTAAACCCATTAGCAAGAAGACCTATCCGAGTATTCCGGTTACCCTGAACAACTTCATAAAAAGGAGCACAATTGGACTTTTTCACAGAAAAGATGGTGAAGAATGCCTCGAAAGTTGGTTGTCGTTTGCTTCGGGTACAAGAAGCGATAAACCACAAGATAAGTCGAATAGAATTCGGTGTGAACTGTGCTGGAGTACATCTGAACTGTTATTTAAACAAGGCAACTAAGAATCTGTGAGGTTTAGGCCTCAAACCTGCTTTGAAGTGCTCAATGGGTATTGCTATTCCCCCATCTTCAGGCCGAGAGTATAGTCTCTCTTCAGGACCAGGGACCCTCCAAAAATAATCACCTCCAATTTGGAAGGCTTTAGACATAAAATCCTTCCACTTCCAATATTGAAAAGAGCTCCGATGTTTGAGATGCTCAAGTTTCCCCCATGTAGCATCCAATTTCTTTTTATCAAATGATGGAGGCTTAATATTGTTTGTTGCATAATATTCCTCCTTGCTAGCAAAATAAACCTCGGGATCAATAGTCACAGGAGCCAGAGGAAAGAAAGAGTTAGAATCCGTCCAAAGCCCCGTCTTTAAGCAACAAACTTGAAATAGACCTCGTATTGCTTCTTTCGTTAGAAGTACTAGCTCCTTCCATCTGTCAACACATACAACAAAAGACATGTCAGACAAGTGATAAACAAAAAAAAAATTATTATGGTGTGCATACGAGGAGGAAGCAAATATGGAGAAAAGGTGATGCAACAAAAATAAGAGCGCGTGATTATTAGCTTTTCTACTCCCACTTTCTAATACTCGTACAGTACATAATATTAACACACAAAAAATAAGCCCACAAAAACAGTCCCGCCTCCCTTATTGTCCCGCTTTCAACCATTTACAGAGTGCCTACCCGCTTTAACATGTTACACGTGCAAAAATAAGTCACCAATCACCCTAGTCCCGCCTTCCCAATATGCCTCCCGCCTTCTCAATATGTCTCACTTTTATACACTCAAAACTTAAAAGACAAAAACACATACCCACTTGCTATACAAAAGAAAGCAAACAAATAAAAACCTCGCAAATTTTGTGAAGTACAAATCCCCCCATCCTGCTTTCACCTTGTTTGGTTCTGGAAGGTTAAATATATGGACTGGTGTTATATTCTATACACGTGTTCTCAAGTGTTTACCAGAGAACATAAAAAAAACATAAACACGTCCCCACTTTCTCTCACATAATTGTTTTCAAAAAATAAATCAAACACGCAGACAAGGAGGACGTTAGAACACATATATACACAAGTCCTAAAAAGCTCCAAGTAAACTACTTTTCACGTAAACTGCTTTTCCCTACTCTACCCGTTCCCGCTTCCACCAACCTTTCCCGCTTCCACCAAACTGTCCCGCTTTCACACTCAAGCAAAAATAACACAAGGAAATTAACAACTCACTTGCTCGCCATACTCACATACCATGTTCCCCGTTTTTACCTGTAGCATGTAGTTATTCTAGCAGCTATCACGAGCAAATATAGAAAATGTAGACAAGCAGACATAGAAATGAGTCACCCACGGTTTTACACAAACCCACCAATTATAGTTGGGCCCGGCTCCATAAACCTAGTCCCTCCTTCACCAACCCGCTCCCGCTTCCAATTTGACCCCAATCCCGCTTTCTCTATACCCACAACCCCCCATAATTTTCCCGCTTTTATCATATATTTAACTGCCCAGTAGTTGCATGTTTTCCACTTTCTAGCCTATATTTTTCTATACAAAATAAAGGTATATAAGAGAGATGGGGAAAGAGATTCAAGTTCCCGCCTTCTCTATACTAGGGAATGATACAACTTCCTAGTCGTCTTGATTTCTTGCAATATTTTACAAACAAAAACCTACATAAAAGGATGGTAGATACCTCCCTCTCACTACTTTCTAACACCCACTCCGTTCCCGCTTCCCCACTTGTGTACCTTACCCACTTTCAATATTTGCAATAGCACAAATACACACAAAAGTCATGCAACACCATGTAACTTAATTTGCAGGTTCTGTATACATGTGCTATATGTATAGCCTCCTCGTCCTAATTGTTAAAACTCTACTAAAATTCATAGGCACAACCTCACGGTTACAAACTCGTTACTGTCCCAGCAGAATACTCACGGTTACAAAAAAAAAAAATTAGAAAGCCCACCAACAACTGTGTTTAGGCCCATCATCTTTTTAACTTCCAATACCCTGTTTACGTCTGAATATCTTATAACCCCACCAGCTCTCACTTGACATCCCCTGGTTGAATTAGTTTCTATTCATTCAAATCACACAAATTCCTCAAACAGGCACTGTTGATCCTAGTTTGGTCCATTTGCATATATTACACATACACAAACCCTAGCAAGTAATTTATATTCAAACCCTGGACACATATCCACTTTAACAGTTCACACACTCACCAAGTCAGCTGTCAGATGAATATTCTCTGTTTGACAGTACAAAAATCTCCGCAGATGTTGCTGTCAAGAGCTTTCAGACATGCTGTCATGACTCATGTACAAAGGTCGTTGTCTCAACATTTCTCCACCAAAGTTGCTGTCAAATGAACTTTTGTCGTGACCTGCAACATGATGTCTTCTTGTAACTTCAATCTTGCCGTCGAGCTGCTTATGTATCTTGAGGCTTGAACATTTTACTGAACTTCTTTCAAGAACATAGCTTATTACTTAACAACAATTTATTCACTGTACAAGAGACATACTGTAAGAACCCTGATTTTTGGTATTATTGTAATAGACGGAATGAATAGTAATCCTGCTATGTAAGAGAAGTGAATTCCACCCCCATATATGAATGATGGATAAATGAAGATTTGAATTGATATTATGTTTCCTTATGGAAAATAGGTGTATGTAAATGTCGACGGATTTCGCAAAATCCTATTTTATTAATTTCGTGAATTTCCGGGATATCGATAAATACGAATACTACGACGAGGTCATGGATTTATTTATTTAAGAACCCAAGGAACCATATATATATTTAGAATTAGGAGGTTGGATTTTAGAAAGAATATTGAAGGAAACACTCCGCCAAAAATGTTTAAGGATTATCTAGAAAATTATGGAAATTGGAAAATACCTACTAACCATGCAAGGTGACAAGATTACATGCATCCCATGCAAACCAACCAAGTCCACCTTAATAACCAAGTAGTTAGTGGTTGGTTAGGAAGCAACTAAGTCATTGGAATCTAGTTGGTATAGTTAGGAGACATGGTTCCCTAAATTAGGGATCACCAAGTTAATTCAAGAAGGCATGGTTTAATACTCACCACATGATCAAGACTTGGCCAAGGATTAACCAAGCAAGCTAGCTTACATATCATTTACAACAAAAAACAAAAGCCAAGAGCAAGAGAAACTCTCCCCCCTTTTACATACATTCGGCACCACCATAACAAAGAAATATAAGAAAACCACTCATCTATAATTCACCATATTTTAGCCCAAGCCCCATCTTGATATAACTAAGGTATGGTATAAATTTCATGATTTGTTTCAAAGCCTAACCTAGTTAGAAAAATTCTCAAAGTTCTAGGTGAATAGTAACTTTTTGTGTTCTTGTTTTTAGATCTTGAAGATTAAGCCATAGATTGATCAACCAAGGTGTTTGGGAAGGATTTCAAGCTTTGTTAAGTTGCTTAGAGCTTCAAGGAAGGTATAAATTCTAAACCCTAGTAGCCATGGCAAGAACATTGCTTAGTATTATGAGATCTAAAAGATTGGTGCTCAAAAGTGATAGTTATAGTTTGATTTATGAAAAACCATGGATGTTGATGGATATTGTTATATTGAAAATTATTTTTATGTTATATGAAGTCCCATAAGTGTATGAGATTTTTGTTGATGGATTTGTGATGATTTTGGAGTTGGTGGAAAGTTTAGAAGAGATATGACTTGTAGTAAGTGAGTTGTTGGACAATCTGCAACTGACCCTGTTTGTAACTGGAATTCGGAACCTCAAAACTGATCCCCTGAAAACCTACCTTATATGGTTGGAAAGGTCGTGATCTGTAGGGTTTAGATATATAAGGCTCATGGTCAGAAGATTTGTGGATGTTGAGATATGGTTGATTTAGTAAAATGTGTTCTGAATAGTAGACTGCAGAAAAGTGCTATCTTGTAAAATATGTTTGGACCCTTAAAACATGTGTTGAACTTATGGTAAATATTGAGGAGCAAGCTTTTTCAGTGGAGAAAACGACCCAAAAAGATTTGAGTTAAAATTCGAATTTAATAGTTTTCTAAAAATGTTAGAGCGTAATGCGCGCGAGTGAAAAATCACGCGTAGGATTAGTTTTCGAGATTTTTGACAAAAACTTAGCGTAATTGAAATTTGGTAATTATTTCGAGTCGGATTATTAACGAACGTGACCTTAGGATATTAAGGACCTTTAGGAGGGTTAGTAGACTTAAGAGTGGAGTCGCGAGGGTAATCTCATAATTATTTTATATTATTACTTAGTCGTCTCGTTAAGTTACTAACGGACGTACCCTTGAATGTTATAGATTACCGTGCTACCCCGAGAGCTTTACCACCCCTACCAAACCAAGGCAAGTTTACTTTTCAAAACTTATATATATGATTTTCACTGTTGTGTTTAGAAATGCATGCATAGTACTTTTGTTTATGATTACGAAATATGTTGAAAGCGATATATGCATGTGTATATACCCCTACTTGAACTTTAGAATAAAGTATTTCTTCGGACAGCGACTCTAGCAATAGAGGTCGTCACGGTCCTAGTATGTTATTGACCGGGGAGCGATATATTATTTTATCATGTTTACGTTACGAAAAACCCGAAGGGGCATTCGGGAAGTTTTACATACGCACTATTATATATTAATAATATGTTTCCAAAAATACTCAAAAATATTATTTTGAGATTAAAAGATTATTTTAATCGATTAATAAATTATTAATTACTTATTATTAAATTTCCAAAATATTATTTTCGTACAAAAAGATTCGCTCAAAATACCTCAAGGATTTCAAACTCAGATTTCCTCGAACTCAAAACATTTTCGAAAACCCCCGGTCAGGTTTATTCCCTTGAACGTTTTTCAATAAATTATCGGTCGACTGACGTCGTACCTCAACTACTCGAGTTTTCAATCAAAATGAGTTTTGAAAGAAAAAGAATAATGGGGACTCTGGCAGGAAGCAAGATCGTTGACGAGCGATCCCTAGATGTTTATGTAAGAGGCCGTGAGCCAGGCGGTCCATAAGTTATTTTTCCGGCCCATGTGTTGCCGAAGGATGATTACGGGTAGTTTTCATCGAGGGTGATTACGGGTAGTTTTCACCCGAGGGTAGTTACGGGTAGTTTCTATCCTCCTACCGGTAGGGAAGACCCGCGGATTGTGAGCCTGGATGTGATGACTGATCATCGTCAATCCTTGCAAGTTTTATGTTTTCATATTGGTCCCTTCCTCCACTTTGGAAAAATACTTTAACACTGCTTCTTAGGCCTAAGTGCCAAGTAGCCGATAGTGTTGTTTTCTATAATGAAAAGTGATGATGAACTTATGCAGTATCTAGAACTGCAGAATTATTTCCAATAATGATGGCACGTGTATAGTGCATTCTTGAAAGTATTCAAAAGATGATTCAATGATTTGAAATTACTAAGTGAACACTTATATCACGTATGATATATATGTATATTATATTACTTTCATCGTATCCCATAACTTGCTGAGCTATAGTTGCTCACCCTTGCTTGTTTTCAAACCTAAACACAAACAGCTAGGAGAAATGGCAAGGACCCGCAAGACTTTCAGAAAGCAAGTGACCAATCCCCAGGCCGCAGCTGTGATCCTTCCGGTAGGCACAATTAGCCGGATTGGTTGGCAACTTTTGTTAGTACGTTTTATTTATAAGTATGACATGTGCAAGGCAGTGTATCGTAACAAACATTCAAGCAGCTATTGTAGCTTCAAGTAGAAGTTATTAATAGTAGCGTAAACAATTATTAATTATGTCTGTAATAACTCTGAACCCTTTACTTTTGGCTTAAGTATGTTATGTAACGTTTCTGAGACTCTAACCTGTTGTGTGTGAGTGTGTGTGTGAGTATTATTGTGGGGTCGACATTGTGTTATATTTATTATGAGCAAGAACATGTGTGTTATCAATGGAATATGGACCGTGAGCGCCTGGATCTCCGACCCCGGATCTAGGGGCGTCACAGAAATGGTATCAGAGCGTAGGTTATAGTCCTCAGAAACGTTGATAGTTAGAGAGTAACCCTAATATTAATAATATCACTAATAATAACCAATAATAATAATACCTAGAGCTCTCATCGAGTTCGGAGTCGAGTTATCGGATATAGCTCTGACTTTAAGGCCCGAGGAGGGAACTACTTCTGAACCATATTTCTCTTTGGTTAGTGACCCATCTTTGTTTTATTGTGTAGATGGAGATCCCTGAGATACCAGACCCTAAGGCCTATGAGAGAGAGCATGATGAGGCTTTGCTGAGAGAGATTGATGACCCTGTTGTGAGCACTGAGGCCCCTGAGCTTGGCCCTTCCCTTGTGCTGATTGAGGATACTGATGAGGAGGACCAAGAGGAGGAGCCCTTAGAGCCCGAGCCTATTGTTCCTTCCCCTATTACCACTGATGTTGAGAGTGATGGAGCTAATGAGGATCAGGTTGTACCACAGTCACCGAGCCCCATATCACCACTGAGCCCCATTGCATCTGAGGATTTTAGTGAGAGTGAGACAGATTCTGATGACAGTGAGACTGATTCTGAGGAGAGTAGTGATGACTCTGATGATAGTGAGACTGACCCTACCCCTGTTGTTGACCCTGCTGTGCCACCTCCACCACCGGACCTACCCCCGGTGTCGGGCACTGAGCACGCATATGTCGTGCAGTTTCTGACCCGAGACCTGCTTTCCACTGAGGCTAGGCTTGGTGAGGCGAGGCGAGCACTGGTAGAGGAGCGCGAGGCGCGATTGAGGATTCAGGCTAGGACCAGGACTGCTACTATTAGGAGGACTGGAGAGCGACTTGCGGAGATTGAGAGGAGCACCCGTGCTAGGTTCATCGGTTTGGGAGTCCGCGGGCACGGAGTGGTCCAGGCCAGGGATGCGAGGCGCGTAGTGCGTCATGCGTTTTCCCGGGTGAGGGCTTTGCTCCGTCGCCGCGCATTGATAGATGATGGATAGCTCAGTCCCCTAGGTTCAGACGACCTTAGTATGTCGATTTTGCGGGATAATTGACGTATGCAGTGGTATCCTTTCTGACCAGTGGATGAGTAGACTGACCTACATATATGTAGCTTTTGACTTCGGATAGCATGTATGATGTAGCCTTACTCTGGCATAGTTATGACTGTTTAGATGACGTATCTGTTGTAGCCCTACTTTTGTTGGATCTGGGCATTTAGAACTATGACATGACTATTGTATATATTCAGTTCCGTTTCCCTATACCTGTTTCAACTGTTTTACATTTCACATGCCATGCTTTACTGTTTTGATATACAACTGTGAATTTTAACCTTTAACGAATTTTACAAAAAAAAAAATATTCGGATTTTTGAAAATATTTTCCCGATCTGGAAATTCTGCGAAAAAAAAAAAATAAAAAAAAATCGCGAGCTTTGAAATTTTGAAATCTCGAGGATTTTCTACAAATGTTTTTGAATTGCAGAACCTTTTCTTAAAGATTTTGAAACTTTTGTCACCATCCCCTATGTCACGATGGGTTTCGCAATTTAACCCTTGTAAGGAGGAACGATACGTTCCTGTCCCCTGTAGACTCTGTCGAATAATCTGGGAATTCTAACTCATTTCTTATCTTATTACCAGAATCATGCCACCTAGAAGAATGAACACCCGAGCTCACCCAGCTAACTCCGAAGGCCAAGGTTGCCACCATGGGCCCGAAAGCCAGGAGAACCATGAGGGAGAGAATCCGAACTTGAGCGAAGAAGAAGACTCCGATTTTAACCCATTTGATCACACCGAGTATGGTGAGGAAGAAGCTGATGATATCACCCAAGAGGTGGAAAACCCAAGAGGGAACCCTATGGATCAATTCCTAGATCTACTTAGGCAGAATTTGGATCGTCCCCCAGTTCCGCCACCAACCAACAATGCGACTTCGATTGCCTTCCGTAACTTTAAGTCATTAAAACCCCCGGAATTTAAGGGAACTGCAGACCCCGTTGAGGCTAGAGCCTGGTTGAAAGAAATGGAGAAATCCTTTGAGATCCTAGGAGTTACTAATGAGTGTAAGACTAACTTCACCACCTATCTCCTGAAGGGTGAGGCAAATTACTGGTGGGAAGCTAAGAGGAACTTAGAAGGAGGAGGTGTCGTGACCTGGGAGAGGTTTAGTGAGTTGTTTCTGGAAAAGTATTTCCCTAGATTCATGGAAAGTCAGATGGAATTGAAATTCTTAGAGCTGAAGCAAGGTAACATGATAGTAGCTGAGTATGAAGCTAAGTTCACGGAGTTATCTAGGTTCGTACCCGATTACGTTAATACTGACGTCAAGAGAGCCCGAAGATTCCAGCAAGGACTAAAACAATGGATTCAGAACCGTGTAGCCATCTTTGAGCTAACAGACTATGCTACCCTAGTACAGAAGGCCTCAATTGCAGAAGCCGGAAGTGACCAACTGCAGAAAGAGAGAGAGGGGAGGAAGAGGAAGTTTGATAACCGCAAAGGGAATTCCGCGGGTGGGAGTTTCCCGAGCAAGTTTAACCGAGGAATGATATCCCAGCCTAGTAGGAACTTTGGTACCAAGAAAGCCGAGAGCTGGAGTGTAGGCCAGGGCGGCCGACCACAAGGATCAACCTATTCTGTCCCATCTAGACCCCCACTGCCTGACTACAACAAGTGTGGAAAGAGACATTTAGGTGCATGTAGCCGACAAGAGGTGTAGTGTTTTAAGTGTGGATTGCTAGGACATTACTCTAACGCCTGTCAAGGACCTAGTATCACCCCCAATGTTGGAGCCAACTGCTTTAAGTGTGGAAAGCCGGGACACCGAATGAAGGACTGTTGGTCTTCTGGACCAGCTGCATCAAGAGTTAGTGGAACTGCTTCAAACAAACCTCCTACTGCTAGGACTTTCAACATGACGATGCAAGATGCCGTTAAGAACACGGATGTGATCGCAGGTACCCTATTACTTAACTCAGTTAATGCAAATGTTTTATTCGATTCGGGAGCTACCAAGTCTTTTATATCACAAGATTTCGCATGTCGGTTAGATCTTAAGACTGAGCCGTTGAAGGATAGATTGCAAGTAGAGATAGCTAATCGCGAGATTATTCCCGTTAGCAAATTGTGTCCAGGTTGTGACCTAGAAATAGGAGGGCGACATTTTCAGATAGATTTGATTCCTTTCAAGCTAGGAGAATTTGATGTTATAGTAGGCATGGATTGGTTAACCACCCATGGAGCCCAAATTGATTGTGTGAAGAAGACCGTAATGTTGGGACAGCATAAGAGTGATAAAGTAGTGTTTAAAGGACAACGACAGAAACAGAAATTCCTAACCGCAATCCAGACCGAGAAACTGTTACGTAAAGGATGCGAAGCTTATTTGGCTTATGTGAGAGATACCTCTAAGGAAGCACCTAGTCTTCAAGAAATTCCTGTTGTTAATGAATTTGAGGATGTATTTCCTAATGATCTTCCAGGATTACCACCCGATAGGGATATTGAGTTCGCGATAGACTTAGTCCCTGGTACTGCACCAATTTCGAAAGCGCCATATCGACTAGCCCCAGTAGAGATGAAGGAGTTGGCCACTCAGTTACAAGAGTTGTTGGATAAAGGAATGATAAGACATAGTATGTCACCGTGGGGAGCCCCGGTGTTGTTTGTGAAGAAGAAGGATGGTAGTATGAGATTGTGCATAGACTATAGAGAGTTGAATAAGGTGACTATAAAGAATAAGTACCCTCTTCCGAGGATAGATGACCTGTTCGACCAGCTAAAAGACGCGGTTCACTTTTCCAAAATCGATTTGAGAACCGGGTATCATCAGTTAAAGATTAAGCCAGAAGATATACCGAAGACTGCGTTTCGTACCAGGTACGGGCACTATGAGTTTTTGGTAATGTCGTTTGGATTAACTAATGCACCCGCAACTTTTATGGACTTAATGAACCGAGTTTTCAAAAAGTATTTGGACAAGTGCGTCATAGTTTTCATTGATGACATTTTGATTTACTCCAAGACAAAGGAGGAACATGCAGAACATTTAAGGATTGTTTTGGGAGCGTTGAGGAGAGAGAAGCTTTATGCTAAGTTCTCTAAGTGTGAGTTTTGGTTACAAGAAGTTCAGTTTTTAGGGCATGTGATTAGCAACCAAGGCATTCTAGTAGACCCAGCAAAGATAGAAGCTGTTGCAAATTGGGAAAGACCAACCACCCCGACTGAGGTGAGAAGCTTTATAGGATTGGCCGGTTACTATAGGAGATTCGTTCAAGATTTTGCTAAGATAGCGGCCCCTTTGACTCGATTGACTCGCAAGACCGAGAAATTTGTGTGGATGGATAAATGTGAAGAGAGTTTCCAAGAGTTGAAGAAAAGGCTGGTGTCAGCACCTGTGCTAGCCCTGCCTGATGACAAAGGAGATTTTGTAATTTATAGTGATGCATCCCATAAAGGTCTGGGATGTGTGCTCATGCAACATGGCAAGGTGATCGCATATGCGTCTAGGCAACTCAAGGAATGTGAGGTAAGATACCCAACCCATGATCTAGAGTTAGCAGCAATAGTTTTTGCCTTGAAGATTTGGAGACACTATCTCTACGGAGAGAAGTGTGAGATCTACACGGACCATGAGAGCCTTAAATACATATTTACTCAGAAAGAGTTAAACATGAGACAGAAGAGATGGTTAGAGTTGATCAAAGATTATGATTGTGAGATTCACTATCACCCAGGGAAGGCCAATGTGGTGGCCGATGCCCTTAGCCGTAAAGAGAGACTTAAGATGATAACGTCAGAGGATGAGTTAATTAAAGACTTCGAGAGAATGGAGATTGAAGTGAGTTTACCAGGAACCAGCCAAGAGGTTTTGATGGAGATAAGAGTCCAACCACCGTTGTTGGAAAAGATTAAGTTGTGCCAAGAAAAGAAAATAGAAGAAGAAAAGAATTCGATAGAAAAAGTGATGACTGGTGAAGAGATTAAGTGTGAGAGGGATGGGAATGGAATTATGAGATATGCATCCAGAATATGGATACCAGATGTTCGGGAGCTGAAGGATGAGATTTTGCAAGAGGCCCATAGTTCGAGATATTCGATTCACCCCGGAAATAATAAGATGTATAGAGACCTAAAGGAATACTATTGGTGGCCAAACATGAAAAGAGATGTAGCAGAGTGGGTAAGTAAGTGCTTGACCTGCCAAAGAGTGAAGGCTGAACACCAAAGACCGAGTGGATTGTTACAACCCTTAGAAATCCCTGAGTGGAAATGGGAACAGTTAGCAATGGATTTTGTCGTCGGATTACCAAGGACCAGAACCAATCATGATGCTATTTGGGTAATAATCGATAGATTGACTAAGTCGGCACATTTTCTTCCGATCAACGAGAGATACACAGTCGACAGATTAGCGGACATATATTTGAAGGAAATTGTTGTTAGACATGGAGTTCCTGTTAGCATAGTGTCGGATAGAGACCCTAGATTTAACTCCAGGTTCTGGAGGAGTTTTCAGGATTGTGTAGGAACCAAGTTAAACATGAGTACCGCTTATCACCCTCAATCAGATGGACAGAGTGAGAGAACCATCCAAACTATAGAAGACATGTTAAGAGTCTGTGCTATAGACTTCAAAGGGAATTGGGATGACCACCTACCGTTGATTGAGTTTTCATACAACAACAGTTACCATGCAAGCATAGGAATGCCTCCGTACGAAGCCCTATATGGACGTAGGTGCCGATCTCCCTTGTGTTGGGAGGAAGTCGGTGAGCGAAAGATCTTAGGGCCAGAGTTGGTACAACAAACCAAAGAAACGGTAGAGATTATCAGAAGGCGGCTGATAGCAGCCCAGGATAGACAGAAGAAATATGCAGACCAGCACCGTAAGGACAAAGAGTATGAAGTGGGCGAGTTTGTAATGTTGAAAGTATCCCGTTAGAAAGGATTGATGAGATTTGGTAAGAAAGGAAAGTTGAGTCCGAGATTCATAGGACCTTTCGAGATTCTGAGGCGCATTGGAAAGTTAGCCTATGAATTAGCCCTACCCCCAAACTTGCAGCAAGTCCATAACGTGTTCTATGTATCTATGCTCCGACCCTACCACAATGATTTTCGACATGTCATCGAGTACGACCAACCAGTAGAAATTATGGATAGAAAAGAACAAGTGCTGAGGAATAAGGTTGTCAAGCTAGTGAGAGTTTTGTGGAGGAATCAGAATGCTGAAGAATCAACTTGGGAGCTGGAAAGTGTCATGCGAGAGAAGCATCCCCAACTGTTTTCAACCTGATTCCGGGACGGAATCCTTTTAAGGAGGGGAGGCTGTAAGAACCCTGATTTTTGGTATTATTGTAATAGACGGAATGAATAGTAATCCTGCTATGTAAGAGAAGTGAATTCCACCCCCATATATGAATGATGGATAAATGAAGATTTGAATTGATATTATGTTTCCTTATGGAAAATAGGTGTATGTAAATGTCGACCGATTTCGCAAAATCCTATTTTACTAATTTCGTGCATTTCCGGGATATCGATAAATACGAATACTACGACGAGGTCATGGATTTATTTATTTAAGAACCCAAGGAACCATATATATATTTAGAATTAGGAGGTTGGATTTTAGAAAGAATATTGAAGGAAAAACTCCGCCAAAAATGTTTAAGGATTATCTAGAAAATTATGGAAATTGGAAAATACCTACTAAACATCCAAGGTGACAAGATTACATGCATCCCATGCAAATTCCATGCAAACCAACCAAGTCCACCTTAGTAACCAAGTAGTTAGTGGTTGGTTAGGAAGCAACTAAGTCATTGGAATCTAGTTGGTATAGTTAGGAGACATGGTTCCCTAAATTAGGGATCACCAAGTTAATTCAAGAAGGCATGGCTTAATACTCACCACATGATCAAGACTTGGCCAAGGTTTAACCAAGCAAGCTAGCTTACATATCATTTACAACACAAAACAAAAGCCAAGAGCAAGAGAAACTCTCCCCCCCCCCCTTTTACATACATTCGGCACCACCAAAACAAAGAAAGATAAGAAACATTTTTCTTCTACTTCCACTCATCTATAATTCACCATATTTTAGCCCAAGCCCCCTCTTGATATAACTAAGGTATGGTATAAATTTCATGATTTTTTTCAAAGCCTAACCTAGTTAGAAAAATTCTCAAAGTTCTAGGTGAATAGTAACTTTTTGTGTTCTTGTTTTTAGATCTTGAAGATTAAGCCATAGATTGATCAACCAATGTGTTTGGGAAGGATTTAAAGCTTTGTTAAGTTACTTAGAGCTTCAAGGAAGGTATAAATTCTAAACCCTAGTAGCCATGGCAAGAACATTGCTTAGTATTATGAGATCTAAAAGATTGGTGCTCAAAAGTGATAGTTATTGTTTGATTTATGAAAAACCATGGATGTTGATGGATATTGTTATATTGAAAATTATTTTTATGTTATATGAAGTCCCATAAGTGTATGAGATTTTTGTTGATGGATTTGTGATGATTTTGGAGTTGGTGGAAATTTTAGAAGAGATATGACTTGTAGTAAGTGAGTTGTTGGACAATCTGCAACTGACCCTGTTTGTAACTGGAATTCGGAGCCTCAAAACTGATCCCCTGAAAACCTACCTTATATGGTTGGAAAGGTCGTGATCTGTAGTTCTTAGATATATAAGGCGCATTGTCAGACGATTTGTGGATGTTGAGATATGGTTGATTTAGTAAAACGTATTCTGAATAGTAGACTGCAGAAAAGTGCTATCTTGTAAAATATGTTTGGACCCTTAAAACATGTGTTAAACTTATGGTAAAAATTGAGGAGCAAGCATTTTCAGTGGAGAAAACGACCCAAAACGATTTGAGTTAAAATTCGAATTTAATATTTTTCTAAAAATGTTAGAGCGTAATCCGCGCGAGTGAAAAATCACGCGTAGGATTAGTTTTCGAGATTTTTGACAAAAACTTAGCGTAATTGAAATTTGGTAATTATTTCGAGTCGGATTATTAACGAACGTGACCTTAGGATATTAAGGACCTTTAGGAGGGTTAGTAGACTTAAGAGTGGAGTCGCGAGGGTAATCTCGTAATTATTTTATATTATTACTTAGTCGTCTCGTTAAGTTACTAACGGACGTACCCTTGAATGTTATAGATTACCGTGCTACCCCGAGAGCTTTACCACACCTACCAAACCAAGGCAAGTTTACTTTTCAAAACTTATATATATGATTTTCACTGTTGTGTTTAGAAATGCATGCATAGTACTTTTGTTTATGATTACAAAATATGTTGAAAGCGATATATGCATGTGTATATACCCCTACTTGAACTTTAGAATAAAGTATTTCTTCGGACAGCGACTCTAGCAATAGAGGTCGTCACGGTCCTAGTATGTTATTGACCGGGGAGCGATATATTATTTTATCAGGATTACGTTACGAAAAACCCAAAGGGGCATTCGGGAAGTTTTACATACGCACTATTATATATTAATAATATGTTTCCAAAAATACTCAAAAATATTATTTTGAGATTAAAAGATTATTTTAATCGATTAATAAATTATTAATTACTTATTATTAAATTTCCAAAATATTATTTTCGCACAAAAAGATTCGCTCAAAATACCTCAAGGATTTCAAACTCAGATTTCCTCGAACTCAAAACATTTTCGAAAACCCCCGGTCAGGTTTATTCCCTTGAACGTTTTTCAAGAAATTATCGGTCGACTGACGTCGGACCTCAAATACTCGAGTTTTCAATCAAAATGAGTTTTGAAAGAAAAAGAATAATGGGGACTCTGGCAGGAGGCAAGATCGTTGACGAGCGATCCCTAGATGTTTGTGTAAGAGGCCGTGAGCCAGGCGGTCCATCAGTTATTTTTCCGGCCCATGTGTTGCCGAAGGATGATTACGGGTAGTTTTCATCAAGGGTGATTACGGGTAGTTTTCACCCGAGGGTAGTTACGGGTAGTTTCTATCCTCCTACCGGTAGGGAAGACCCGCGGATTGTGAGCTTGGATGTGGCGACTGATCATCGTCAATCCTTGCAAGTTTTATGTTTTCATATTGGTCCCTTCCTCCACTTTGGAAAAATGCTTTAACACTGCTTCTTAGGCCTAAGTGCCAAGTAGCCGATAGTGTTGTTTTCTATAATGAAAAGTGATGATGAACTTATGCAGTATCTAGAACTGCAGAATTATTTCCAATAATGATGGCACGTGTATAGTGCATTCTTGAAAGTATTCAAAAGATGATTCAATGATTTGAAATTACTAAGTGAACACTTATATCACCTATGATATATATGTATATTATATTACTTTCATCGTATCCCATAACTTGCTGAGCTATAGTTGCTCACCCTTGCTTGTTTTCAAACCTAAACACAAACAGCTAGGAGAAATGGCAAGGACCCGCAAGACTTTCAGAAAGCAAGTGACCAATCCCCAGGCCGTAGCTGTGATCCTTCCGGTAGGCACCATTAGCCGGATTGGTTGGCAACTTTTGTTAGTACGTTTTATTTATAAGTATGACCTGTGCAAGGAAGTGTATCGTAACAAACATTCAAACAGCTATTGTAGCTTCAAGTAGAAGTTATTAATAGTAGCGTAAACAATTATTAATTATGTCTGTAATAACTCTGAACCCTTTACTTTTGGCTTAAGTATGTTATGTAACGTTTCTGAGACTCTAACCTGTTGTGTGTGAGTGTGTGTGTGAGTATTATTGTGGGGTCGACATTGTGTTATATTTATTATGAGCAAGAACATGTGTGTTATCAATGGAATATGGACCGTGAGCGCCTGGATCTCCGACCCCGGATCTAGGGGCGTCACACATACTATGGTAGTGACAGTATGTTCTACTTAGTCTATACAATAAACTAAGCTACAAAGTTAAGTTGTCTTTTTATGCTATCACCCATAAATCCCAACAATCTCCCCCAATTTGTTTTTATGGACGATAACAAGAAATTTATAATCTAAGCATGCTGACAACTTAACTAACATAGATCAGAATAGTTAAAACTTTACTTCTGATGAATGTTAATAAAAATCCTGAACATTTCCAAGCATTTAGCAAACTTGTGGACAATGTTCTAGCTACAACAGAAATTACTCCTTTTAACTGAGCGGATAAAGAATTACTTAGCTTGTGATTGAGTTGTCCTCTTCTGTTTGATTTCTGCCTCCTTGTTGAGAGTTGCTTGAAGACATACTTTAAGACTTTAAACAAGGCCCTCTTCACTGTCAGTCCTGGCATCATCTTCAATTTCATCAATATACCTCTGGATCATTGAAGATGTTACTTAGCTTGTGATTGAGTTGTCCTCATCTGTTTGATTTCTACCTCCTTGTTGAGAGTTGCTTGAAGACATACTTTAAGACTTTAAACTAGGCCCTCTTCACTGTTAGTCCTGACATCATCTTCAATTTCATCAATATACCTCTGGATCATTGAAGATGATGACTGAGATGCATCTTTGACATCCATCCAGGCTTCCATTTGACCATAGATAAAGGTTCTAAACTTCAAAGTGCCATCAACAAATTTAAACCTTCTACCAGGATAGGAGTTCAGGGTCTTACTTCTCTTTCTGTCTAAGGAAGGATCTTCACCTTTTCTTTCCAATAGAATGTTCTCAATTTTCCAAGAGAACATTTTCTCATTTGTATTTTCTGATCCAACCACATCATAGAGAAGCTCCTCCAGAATACTTGTTTTCAACTTTGGAAGACTGTCCATGGAGATTTCTTCATTTCCTTTCTTGATCCTCATAGGTAAACTAAGCACACGAGGTACATATCCTTCTGCTGTACTGTTTTCTTGGTTTAACCTCCTGCACTTTCTCATGAGATCAGTGTCCATCTTTTCAACATTTTGTTTTAAAAACTCTCTAGCTTTTCTGGCTTCTTCTTCCCTGACCCATATATCCCATTCACTTTCTGGATATTCTTCCATTTCAGGTATGGGTTGCTCCTCGTCTGAACTACAGGCAATATCAGCATCATCATGATCTCTCCAGTCACCATACTTTTTACAGAATTCTGCATATCACTCATCATGGTATCTCTGGACAGGTTCCATGAGATGGCTTGAGACATTTCCATAGCTTTGTAGAAGTTCTAACATTCTTTCCACTCTAATGTAATTTATCTTTTCATGTGTGTGTAGAGTGGTAAAGTCTGTTTCAAGCTCTAGAATGACTGCAGAGCCTCGCCTTAAGACATAAGATGTTGCATTACCATTAGCATCCAGCTCTATTTTCACATCTGTGATGTCTTCTGGAACTTTCTTCTTCATGATTTCAAAGCTGTTCATCTTCCTGGTTCTGATTGGCTTGTTGGCACTATGTCATGTGACCTTTTCTGTCCCTGAATATCTCCTTTTTCTGGGGTCTCTCAAAAGAGGTCTTCGTGCCTTAGTTTTTGTCCTCTTTGGTTTCACTACTTCTGTAGTTTCACCCTTGACAGTATCTTCTTTGCTCTCTTCAATAGTATTCTACACAATCTCCTTGACAGAATCAATTTTGTCCTCCTTGACAGCATCTTCATTTTCTTCCATGACAGCATCTTTTTCGACAGTGTCTTTGTTGACAGTGTTTTCAACATTCTTGACAGCATCGTCGCTGACAGTAACTTTTTCTTCACGGCTACTGTCGCCTGCATCAACTTGAATTTCTGCTTCCATAGCTACTTGAATGTTTTCTTCCCCTTCAGTATTGCCAGCATCGTTCTTTTAAGAACTAGGGGCTTCTTCTTTTTCATCCTTCTAGGTCTGTGAATATGTAATAACCTGAATTTTGGGTTGAATTAAAACTTTTCTTATTTATGAATAAGTGCAATAATGAATGGATATTGCTTCGAGTAATGATCCCGATTCATATGTGTATTTTCAGAATAGAGTAATCCAATGATTGAGGACATAGATAAGAATAATCTATCGTCCAGGGAATAAGCTAATGTACCCTAGAGGGGAGATGAGAAATGAGTTTTTGTGATAACCCTAATTCCTGGATTTGAGGGAAGTTTTCACTTTTTGATGAATAGTGTTTTTCATACGTGAATAGTAATTTGGATGGATGAATAGTGATTTTGAAAGTTGGAAAACTTTTCATGTCACCCTATGTACGGAACATGGTATGGATGTTTCGAAGTCATATTAGTAATCCACGGAGGAAATAAGTGTATGTAAAGACGATCAGAATTCAGAAATTCCAATTTTAATCCTGGCTTAATATTTGACCGGGCAGCGAATTATATATTATTATATTCAAGAAATAAGATATTAAAATTGAGGAATTGAGGATTTGATATTTTATAATTTTATGAAATGAGAATTGAGAATCTAGAACAAAAACCACTGAGACAGTGAATCAATCGTTCTAGGAACCGCCGAGACTTTATAACAAGATTAAGCGACAAAGCGAACGAATCATGGATTATGGATTGAGTTCATATCAAGATTAATTATCCTACATGATCATCAAGAGAATTATATTCAAGGATTATTAAGAAAGATTGAGGAAGGTATTATTTATACCGAGAAATTTCCCGGTAAACCCTAGCGGTAAATCCGCTTGGTTATTATTCGAACGGTCAACGAAATTGAGCAATAACCGGACAAAAAAACATACAAACAACCTAGGGGTAACCAAAGAATGACAAGTGGCACCAATGAGAGCTTGACAACACATATGGAAAGGATGCATCCAAAAGATATAGATACAATACATGTATTAATCTTGTAACATAAGATTGCTGGTGGAAGATGATGCAAGGGATGACCTCACCACTTTAATAAAGTAGCTTTATGATAGATATTATTGAGATGCATCACAATTATTCATAAACCAAGCAACAAAGCAAACAGAAGAATATCTCTCCATTTTTAAGAAGAAAACCCGAGAGCAAAGAGAGAAAAAAATGGAGGAGAAAGAAATGCTTGTATCTTGAGTTTCCCTTGGCCGATTTGCGCGTTCTACCAGTCAAATCGAAGCCCTCGAGAAGCTCTACGCATATAGCGTAACCACTCTCCTCACCTCCTTGATTCCCATACTCGTTTTTAATGTTTTACAGTTAGATGAATGGTAATTATGTTTGTGTTCTTGATTTTATTTTGAAGATGTGATCATTTTATGGTTATATAAGGATAATCCAAGGCTTGTTTAGCACTACCCACTCATCAAGTAAGGTATGAAAATCAAGAACCCTTAGTTTTACTTTGATCTTTATAGATGTTTTGATGATTATGAGATGAGGAGGTGTTAGTATGTATAGATCCATGTATTTGGAGTTGATTGTTGTTTTTGTTTTGGCCATAATCAAACTTTGATGGGTATGACTTGTTCTTGGAAGATTATGGTTTAGTTTAGATGATGATCATGAGATCTTGGTATATTGGTTGTTGGTTGATGTTTAGATCATGATTTTAATTTTGGGAATCGTTAGTTCATAGCCGTTATAATGCTCAATTTTTCAATCCCCTTTTTTGTGTGTAACATTCGGACTCAAAACCCCACTGGTTATATTCACCACTTCCATGTTAAGATAGAACATGTTTTAAGGTTCATTTTGGAGAAAGAATCGTAGCATTCTGATTTACGGTTTAGGAGAAATCGTGAAATTCGTAAAAGTGGTTCGTAAACGTACGTGTGAGTTCGTAACTTCAATTGAACCCCTTTAAAATGAGTTATTCGGTTACAAACCTTGATAATTAAATACTAGAGGTCATAATGAATATATGAGAGAAGACCTCGTGTCAAAAAGATTATTTTTGGATTTTATAAAAATGTTCGAATCAAGGTTAAGTGCAAAGGAACCCCTTATGGGAGCACTTGATTCTAACTTTGAAAACCACTTGGTAAAACGGGTAAACGAGATCCGATTCTTAAAGTGAATAATCGACTTAAGTATTTGTCGATTAAAATAGACTTAGTATGAGCCTAAAGCGAGCTAGTAATGCCTTGGTTGTGATTTGTTTACGTGTATAAGCATTGGATTATAAATGGATTATCTAGGGGATTAATCGTACGTTTTTCTTTAACTTTGTCTAGATTGTCCGACATTGTTGCGAACCCCTACCACTTCTCGAGCATCAGACAAGTTTCCTATTTCGATACTTTAAAGTATTAATTATAATACTGCTTTTGTCATGCTTATAATTGCATAATTTTGTGATATATACTTATCGTGTAAGTTTGACTTTCGGTTTATATACGAGCTTTGAGATAAAGTATTTATAAACCGGTATACCTTGTAGCTCTAGTGATAAGAGCATACTTTTGTTTCGACTCTAGACCGAGAGTCAATATTTGAGATATAGAGATAGTCGTGGAAACCCGGAGGGATTCCAGCGATATAATACTATGTATTTTGAGGAATGTTGTTAATAAACATTAAATATATTTCCAGAAAGTATTAATTACTTGGAAATGATTCGAGGAAGGTTATTACTTGAATATAATTGGTTAATGGCTTATAAGCTAGATATGGGATATCAGTTATAAGTCGTGTTTACTAAATACCCTAGTGAAGGGCGTATGATTCTTATTCTTCATCCATAGACCGGGAGTCGGGATATTTCTATATATCTTGAATAGTATTTCTTGATAAAGATATTGAATAGATGATATTCAATCGTTATATATTAAATGAATATTATTTTGAATATTCATTTAAAGTTTATTTATTAAATGAATATTATTTTGAATATTCATTTAAAGTTATTTATTTAATAAATATCACTTCGAATATTCATTTATCGATTATTTATTTAATGAATATTATTTTCGAATATTCATTTGAGGATTATTTATTGAGTGAATATTATTTTTGAATATTCACTTAAAGATTATTTATTTAGTGAATATTATCTTCAAATATTCATTTAAATATTATTTGCTTAATGAATATTACTTCCAAATATTTATGTAGTTAATAAATATTCTTTGAATATTTATTAAATACTTTTAATTAGTTTTAAAAATGGTTTATCTTATTTAAAATTCCTCCTTGACCTTCAATAATTATGAAGGATATTTTCTGAGTTTTATTGAGACTATTTTATCAAAGAGGGGTTCCCAAATTATATTTTTCCATTTAAATCTATCTTCTAAGAGGATTTAAATGCTCGCTCAACTTTTAAAACATAGGGAACCTTACTCGAAAACGGTAATTTGTAATTGACTCCCCGGTCACCAACTTTTGAAATAAACTCATCTCTCATTCGTAGTTCAAAGACTGCAAATCAAAATGATTTTATTACTTCTTCAATCATTCGAGAAGTAATCCGAGTATCAAGTTTGAAATCCATTAACAAGCATTGCTTGGGAAATATTGGTGAACTCCCCTTTCCAACCTGATACAGCTTCTTCGTGAAGTCCTATTAACAAGTACTATACTTGGGGAAAGGAGGACAAACTTTACGTTTCAGAGTCATGGATAATTATTCGAACTAGGAGTATTGCTAGGGCTGGATGATAGTCCTGAGGTGCTGGATAACAGTCCCTCCTTTTTAAAGGGCCCGAGTGGCGCCAGTCCCGACTATGCCCAAATGAGGCTAGTGAGATGAGGAGTATGGAGGTGCCCATACTTTCTTCCTTCTACATGTAGAGAAACAAATCTTGAGATGCACAACTTATGACTGATCATCATAAGGGTGTGGCTTCAGCACGACATACTCCATTATCAGTTCATCATCCAATTTGGATATTTTCTGCAACATGGATCGAGGAAACATACTGATCATGTTGGCAGGGTTTGAAAAGTATTTAAAACTGTTGTTACAATGAATCACCTTGTAACTTCATCTTTTATATGACTCTGTGGTTACCTTACATAACAGGGGTTATGGTAAGGGGGTTGTTTATATTGAATCACCTTATAACTTCATCTTTTAAGTTATATGATGATATTCTGCTTATGCAGATATTTCTTTTCTACGAAAAGGTTATATTGGTTTACTTTGAAACCTCATCCTTTTATAATATACTAGAACGTGGTTCTTAGTATAATAAAAGTTTGAAGAGATATTTTGAAACAATATTGGAGTACTACAATAGTACTATTTTTGGAATATATTCCGATGAGGAAATACTTCGGTAAAGTGATATTTTGACAATTATTGTCTTATACCCGCTTTATTCGGGGTTAAGTCATAGGCAGAGTTATGTCGTGCTTTCATACCTTGCTGAGCTATTTGCTCACTCTTGCTATTGTTTTATATATATTATAGAGCAGTGAAGCAGGATGTCAAGGACACAAACAGGGAGTTTCCATAGACAGTTTCTAGTAGTGATCCCGAGAGTAGTGCGAACCAGTTGGATCAGGCTGCAGCTTGTGGAATTCAACTCACGTATAGATATGAAGGGTATGAGTGGATTGTAAACATTAGAAGTCTAAGTTGGAATTGTACCATTACTTAGATATTGTTTCAGTAACAGATTTTGTAAGACATTTGGGTATTGTAATAAAAGTCGTTTATTCCACAGTTGTTGCATTGTGTCATTTCTGAGACTCTAACATGTGTGTGTGTGTGAGAGAGAGATATATTGTGGGGTCATAAGTTGTTGAATTATGTACATTGTGAAGTAATACAGGTAAGGCAGAAATTAAATGGATCGTGACTACTCTAAATCCCTGACCCCGGATTTGGGGGTGTTACAGAATGGTATCAGAGATTTAGGTTACAGTCCTCAGAAACGATAAGAGATCGAGTCTTACAATACCCTTAAGGATAATGAGAGTAACTAGAGCTCAAGTAAGAGTTCATAGTTGGGTTAGAGGACATGACCCTAACTGTTTGAGATGAAGCCCGAGAGGGGACTTCTTTTGGGAAAACCATACTTAGGACTTTATGGTTAGAACCCTCGATTTGTATGGGTTAAAGATGGATGGGAGTCTGAGATACCAGATCCCGAGGCCTTCGAGTAGGCATTTGATGATGCGCTCCTTGAGATGGACGGAGACCCGATAAAGGGGTATCCATAGAGGATCTAGAGGAAGACCCTATGAGGGGTCAAGGAAAGAATCTTGTAGAGAACGTGTCGATTGATAAGATATGGAAGGTTACTTGAGGTCTTATGATAGGAACCGGACGAACCTTCAAAAGTCAACTAAATGGCGAGATAACAGTTTGGAATCATTCATGATTCATCAAGAAATATGACAAAGGATATGGAGTAAAGCCTCCAAAGTAGAAGAGGTAGAGGCAGTCTAGCCAATACCAGTGGATTGATTCGACTTGAACGAGACCTGTTACTCGTAGTCTGTTGCAGTGCCCTAGAGAGGCAACATACGTAAGGACTGAGATGTTCGAATTTCGTGTATGATTAAGGGTACTCAGTTACCTTGATTAATAGAGACATTACCTTATCTATGGTGTTTAATTCCCCACGATAAGCGATTCCACCAAGGATAGTGTTTACTACGGTACTAAGGAATTTTGCTACTTCGAACGAGATCGTATATATATGTACTACGTAGAATGTTATGCGCTAAGATGAGATTCATTTTAAGAATCAAGACGGACTAAGGAAGTCTGGGATTTACTTAAATGAAAAGGTTGCAATGCTGCCAGGGGTACGCTTAGGTAGCACCCGAAAGTGATATGAGGAGAAGGAAAACAGGGTATAAAGACGGTGATAATGGTAATTAGGTTTAAGCCTGCGGTTTCTAAACGGTCTTTCGGAATACCGCCCGTTCGACATGTGGAATTTGTTGTTGCTATGAGTGACAACAGTATCATAGTCTTCTTATAGAATAGAACGCTTGCTTGCGATGCTTGCGCCTGGTCGAATAAGAACTCCCTGCGATTGCAAATATCGATGGTTGAACCCTTAGCAACTATTATGAGTCGGCAATGATGTAAGTATCGAACACCTTAGGGTGTGTATGCAGAAGAAAAAAGCTCTGGAATCGAACGATTACCCTTTAGAGGAGCCGACATAAACGACATCCGTAGAGATCGTGGTAGTACCCTCCCCATTTGCAAATTAAGTTGATTATTCCTAATCTGTGATCTATCTTGACATCTCTCCAAGAGAGGGAATTTTGGGATAAAGGGAATAGTCCCTCTTTGAAGTTATTCTATAACACTTATATCTAGTTTCGATTGTGCCTGAGGCTATCACAATACCTACTTTCAGGATTTCGAAGCCTTGTCAAATGATGTATTCAAGTTTTCACTTTTCAAAATTGAATAATCTTATGGTGATACGACGCCACTTGTTTGTTGAATGCCAGTATCATTCTAGCTACCCTTTCTTGGAATTCGCACCTTTGGAACCTGCCCACTTTTAATCCAAGGTGTCCATTTAAGAAATTACTTGTCAAGAGACAGTAATTATTAACTCGACTTTGAATTTTATTTCATACTTCTCAATTTCCACTGAGACGAACAACCCTATACTTATGAGGGCCACAGGGACCATCTATCTGTGTGATAGAAGTCTGATGGGATGCCATCACTTGTAAGTTGTGAAATACAAGAAGGCTAATTACATTTAATAATGTCTTAATTGATACACGCAACATTGAGTTCTCGTGATCATGTTGATCATGTTATCTTTACTGAATTTCAAGGGGATGCCAACCAGGTCAAGTAAGTCAAAATTCGCTGATAAGAAATTAAATTCGCAACGAAATAGTCAATGACAAGAGCGGATCCCTAAGACGACTAGAATGTGGGTGACATATCCATGAAGTTAGTTTACTCTCTCTCTCTCTCAAGGATATTATGATAATGGAAAGTTAGTTAATCGATATATGTGGAAGAAATAGAGAAATCAATGGAGATACTGAGTATTACAGAGAATCAGAAAACGGTGTCACCTCCTATCTCCTGGAGGGAGAGGCGAATCACTGGTGGAAATCTAAGACAAACCTAGAGGTAAAAGGTGTTGTGATTTGGGAGAGATTCAGTTTGCTGTTTCTAGAGAAATGTTTTCTAAAATATATGAAGATCCAGATGGAAATAAAAAGTTTTTCGAGTTGAAATAAGAAACCATGACTGTGGCAGAGTATGAGGCCAAGGTCGGTGGGGAACGAGCCCATAGGTTTCGACTAGAGTTGAAACAATGAATCCAGAATCGCGTGGCGATGTTGGAGTGAAATTATGATTGCCCAGAAAAGGGAGTGACCCTTTAAGGACAGAAGCAAATTACGAAGTTCCTTACGATAATGCGAGCAAACAAGTTATTATGGGATGGATGTAGGGCTTATCTAGCTTATGTGGTTGATACCAAGAGAAAATCACCTAGCCAATGATAAATCCCAGTGATTGAACAGTTTGAGAATGTATTCCCAAGAATCCACCCAGATTACCACTCGATCGAGAGATTTGATTCCTTTCAAATTGGGAGAAATTGATATTATAATAAGGATGGATTGGTTGACACCCAATGGAGCCGAATTGATTATAAGGGAAATAATTAAAGGATAAGGACGGATTTAGAGATTTTGGAATAGAGTTTAGACTGATAAATTATGATACCAGAGATATGAGGCTTGATTAGCCTTATAATTGACGCTTAGAAAGGAGACATCAAGTATAAAGGAAACTCTAAATGATTTTGGGAGGTTGTACAAGGTTTTAGTAAGTTACCAAATACCGATCTGGATGACATGAGAATGAATACCGAGTATTCAGAGTATAGTACTGCATCTCCTGTTAGCCCTAGTGGGAATGAAAGAATTAGCAACTCAGTTATGAGGATTACCGGGCAAGAATATAATAAGACCCAGTGTACCACCGTGGAGAACCCGGTGTTGTTATAAGAAAGAAAGATGTTGCACGAGGTTGTGCATCGAACCTCGCGAGTTGAACGAGTCAACATTAAGAATAGGTGTCGTGGTAGAAGATTGTTTGAGCAAGCGAAGGGACGCTGTGTATTTTTCCAAACTTATTAGGAATTGGACATCACCAGTTGGAAGTTAAATTCGAGGATATACCCCAGACTGCAATTCGTACTAGGTATAGACACTCCAAGTTTTCAGCAAGGACATTTTGGGTTGACTAATGCCCCCACAACTTTCTATGGAATTTAATGAATTGGCTATGAGTTAGCCGCGATAGTTTTCACCCTAAGTATATCGAAACGTCGTATATAAGAAGGAAAAGTACGAAATCTAAAAGGATCAAAAGTGCTTGAGATATCTGAGTATATTCATCTAGAAAGGGACGAATCATGTGACAGGCCAAAAAATTCCCCAAGAAACTCGCCTTTATTTCAGAGAGAGGAGAGATGGGATAATATAGAATGACTGAATACAGGAAGTAGATTAGCTTCCTGCAAAATGATTAGAGAAGAAGATGGAACCCCGTGGGGTGATATTAGATAATAATGAGATAGCAAGGCCAAAACAGTGATGGTCGACAAGCTCATTACTAGACAGCAAGAGTTACTCGAATCGATTGCTAGAATACTCGAATTAGTTTCAATAAGGAGCACCCCGTCGACAAGTGAGTTGACATTTATGCAATGGAATTGGGAAATGGCTAAAATTGACAAAGGACTATGACAACGAGATACACTACCATCCAGGGGAGGCCCATGTAAGAACCCTGATTTTTGGTATTATTGTAATAGACGGAATGAATAGTAATCCTGCTATGTAAGAAAAGTGAATTCCACTCTCATATGTGAATGACGGATAAATGAAGATTTGAATTGATATTATGTTTCCTTACGAAAAATAAGTGTATGTAAATGTCGACGGATTTTGCAAAATCCTATTTTATTATTTTCGTACATTTCCGGGATATCGATAAATACGAATACTACGACAAGATCATGGTTTTATTATCTTGAGAACCCAAGGAACCAAATATATATTTAGAATTAGGAAGTTGGATTTTAGAAAGAATATTGAAGGAAAAACTCCACCAAAAATGTTTAAGGATTATCTAGAAAATTATGGAAATTGGAAAATACCTACTAACCATGCAAGGTGACAAGATTACATGCATCCCATGCAAATTCCATGCAAACCACCTAGTCTAAGATTAGAACCAAGTAGTTAGTAGCTAGTTAGAAACAAACCAAATTATAGAATCTAGTTAGTACTTAGTTAGTAGACAAGCTTCCCTAATTTGTGGATCACCAAGTAAACTAGGAATGCTTGGCCAATTACACACCACAAGCTTTAAACTTGGACAATATTTACCCAAGTATACTAGCATACATCTCATTACAACACAACAACAAGAGCCAAACACAAGCAAAAACTCTCTCCCCCTCTTATACAACATTCGGCAATGCCTAAAACAAAGAAGCCATGAAAATTTTTTCTCCTACTTCCACTACTCCTAAATTCAAGATATTTTAGCCCAAGCCCCCTCTTGATATAACTAAGGTATGGTAAATTTTTCATGATTTAATTCCAAGCCTAACCTAGTTAGAAAAATTCTTAAAGTTCTAGGTGAATAGTAACATTCTATGTTCTTGTTTTTAAATCTTGAAGATTAAGCCATAGATTGATCAACCAAGGTGTTTGGAGAGGATTTCAAGCTTTGTTAAGTTACTTAGAGCTTCAAGGAAGGTATAAATTCTAAACCCTAGTAGCCATGGCAAGAACATTGCTTAGTATTATGAGATCTAAGAGATTGATGCTCAAAAGTGACAACTATAGTTTGATTTATGAAAAACCATGGATGATGATGGATATTGTTACGTTAAAAATTATTTTTATGTTATATGGAGTCCCATAAGTGTATGATAATTTTGTTGATGGATTTATGATGATTTTGGAGTTGGTGGAATTTTTGGAAGAGATATGACTTGTAGTAGAGGAGTTGTTGAACAATCTGCAACTGACCCTTTTTGAAACTGTAATTCGGAACCCTAAACCTGATCCCCTGAAAACCTACCTTATATGGTTGGAAAGGTCTTGATCTGTAGTTTTTAGAAATAGAAGGCTCATTGTCAGAAGATTTGTGGATGTTGCGATATGGTTGATTTAGTAAAACGTGTTCAGAATAGTAGACTGCAGAAAAGTGCTATCTTGTAAAATATGTTTGGACCCTTAAAACATGTATTGAACTTATGGTAACAATTGAGGAGCAAGATTTTACAGTGGGTAAAACGACCCAAAAGGATTTGAGTAAAAATTCGAATTTCATATTTTTCTAAAAATGTTAGAGCGTAATGCGCGCGAGTGAAAAATCACGCGTAGAATTAGTTTTCGAGATTTTTGACAAAAACGTGGCGTAATTGAAATTTGGTAATTAATTCGAGTCGGATTATCAACGAACGTGACCTTAGGATATTAATGACCTTTAGGAGGGTTAGTGGACTTAAGAGTGGAGTCGCGAGGGTAATCTCGTAATTATTTTATATTATTATTTAGTCGTCTCGTTAAGTTACTAACGGACGTACCCTTGAATGTTATAGATTATCGTGCGACCCCGAGAGCTTTACCACCCCTACCAAACCAAGGCAAGTTCACTTTTCAAAAACTTATATATATACATGATTTTGTACTGTTATGTTTGTGAACGTTATGCATAGTATTTTCTCCAATTGATTACGAATCTTATATTGATATTGATATATGCATACTTGAATACCCCTACTTGAACTTTAGAATAAAGTGTTTTCTTCGGACAACGACTCTAGCAATAGAGGTCGTCACGGTCCTAGTATATTATTGACCGGGGAGTAGTGTACTATTTTCTCATCGATAAGTTACGAAAACCCGAAGAGCTACTCGGGAAGTCTTGTATTTGCATAAGTATTTATTAAGTATATGTTTTCTAAAATACTCAAAAATATTTATTTTGAGATTAAAAGATTATTTTAATTGATTAATAATATATTATTTATTTATTATTAAGTTATCAAAAACCTATTTTCGTAAAGCAAAAATTCGCTCAAAATACTTCAAAGGTTTTCAAACTCGGATTTCTTCCAACTCAAAATGTTTTCAAAAACCCCCGGTCAAGTTTTTCTCACTTGCACGTTTTTCAAAAATCATCGGTCGACTAAAGTCGGACCTCAAATACTCTGTTTTCAATCAAAATATATTTCAAAATGAATAATGGGGACTCTGGCGGAGGCAAGATCGTTGACGAACGATCCCGAGTTTAGTGTAAGAGGTCGTTAGCCAGGCGGTCCATCATTTATTCCGGCCCATGTGTTGCCGAAGGATGATTACGGATGGAGTTTTCATCAAGGGTGATTACAGATGGAGTTTTCACCCGGGGTAATTGCGGATGGAGCTTTTACCCAAGGGATAGTTACGGATGGAGTTTCTATTCCTTCTACCGGTAGAGAAGACCCACGGATTGTGAGCTTGGATGTGGCGACTGATCATCGTCAATCCTTGCAAGTTTTATGTTTTCAGATTGGTCCCTTCCTCCACTTTGGAAAAATGCTTTAACACTGCTTCTTAGGCCTAAGTGCCAAGTAGCCGATAGTGTTGTTCTCAGTTATGAAACGTAATGATGAAGTTATGCAGTATCTAGAACTGCAGTGTTATTTCAATAGTGATGGCACAAGTATAGTGCATTCTTGAAAGTATTCAAAGAATGATTCTACGATTTGAATCTATCGAGACTAATACGTCTATTTTGCTAAAAAAGGATATACGTATATGTATGTATTTTCAAACTTGATATTGAAATGGGAACCTTATAAAGGGTTCATATGATATTCTTAAAACTCCATAGTAAGTATGAATATTTTATTCAAAACTCGGACAGATATATTGTCGAGTTATGTTCAGAAATCTTGAGATATCTATACCCATATAGTCGGGAACGTTTTCAAAATAAATTATGTTATTTTCCAAAAGAAAGAACTTGCTGAGCTTTATGTAGCTCATTCTTGCCTTATAAAACTTTTCAGAAAGAGAAGGATTTGGTCGATTAACTCCAGGTCAGCAGGAGAAGAGTAGAAGGTCCTACCCATGGAATGGTTCAGTTCTGGATAAACACTACAGAGTAGGTTGGATAGGTTTCCAGCTGTTCTTAGCCAAATTTGTATTTAGATGTAATTTGTATAAGTAAGATTGTGTAAGATTCTGGATGGTACGGATTAATTGTAATATTTAGTGCTATTTTTGGATTATCGTTTCTGAGGCTCTAACTTGTATGTGTGAAGGATTGAGGTCTGGATTGGTGTATTGTTGAGTTGTAAAGTTAATACAGGTATGATATGATCGGATGGTGACGTAACGACCCAGATTCCTGACCTCGGATTTGGGGGCGTTACAGCCCAGGTGGTGGCCAATACCCTTAGTCAAACTAAGAAAGAGATGGATTTCGAATGATCAAGAATTAAAGGATGAGACTTTTCACGAGAGCCATAGTTTAGGATATTATATGCACCGAGACGGTACCAAAATGTATAGAGATTCGAGAGAATGCCATTGACAAGCTAAATGGCATGTTGATGAATGACAAGCAAGTTTATGTTTATGTATTTATGTGCAAACAAGATAGAGAATATGAGGTTCGAGAATTATGATGTGAAAAAGGTATCCTCGTGGAAGGAATTAACATGACTGGTAATGAAAGGAAGTTGAGCCCGAGATTCATCGGGCCATCTGAGAGTTTAGACGCGTCAGAAAGGTGGCCTACGAGCCAGCCTTACCCAAACCTGTAGAATGGTCACAACATGGTTCATGTGTCAATACTACGTCAGTATACTATAGGTGCCCGACATATAATAGAATACGGGCAGGAAGATATATAACTTAACCTGACTTACGAAGAACAACCTATGGAAAATCACGGATAGTGTTGAGTATGAATATATCACCAAAACAATACAGGGGGGGTGAATGTATTGTTCTCGTTTTGTCTCCCCTTCTTCTGAGTGTGAGTTAGTGCAGCTGAATATGTGTGATGTGTTGTAAATGAAGTCTATGTAGAATGAAACACAAGAACACAATTTTCACTTTAATATAATATTTTATTAGATTAATCGTTGCTACAATCGGTGAACACAAAGTAGTGTTCTCAGCTTCGTTTTTCTTGGAGAGATATGTGTACAATGTATGCTCTTGAAAAACTCAGTTGGTTAGTTAACCCTAAAGAAGCGAGGCTGTGCACTTATAGATCACGTGCACAGGCCACTTGTTACAAAGAATGGAAACGAACAATTCTGCCTTCTATTTTGCATATCCATTTTGGTACAAGTTTGAGCGCCTCGAAGTGCAGTCACTTTCCAGTTCTGCTCAGATCCACTTCTTTAGCTATATGTCTCCAAATCCCTCCAAGCTTCTTTGTAGACTTTCCATGTGCAAACAACAGACCACAGACTGATGTTGTACGGGCTTGTAGATTCTCTGTCTTGCAAATCTTCAGAAGTATTGTCTCTAAGAATGTATTCGAGAAGTCCATTGAATACTAATTCGAGAGCTAGAGTTGCATGGATAGACAGCTCTGAGAACTCTAACTAGTCTATCTATGACGTTGATGACTTCTCGAATAACTCTCTTCCCTTGATTGTCCTTGAGATGTCGAATAGAACTTTTAAAACAGGAGTCCTTGACATATCGAATATCTCATAGCATCTTGAGAGAATGTTGTGAGCTCCCAAAGATATCGAGTAGAGATCTTGACATATCGAATGGCTTGATATCTCAGACTCCTGACTTCTCTAACAGTGAAACAACTTCTCGAGAGAGTACTTAGGCAAATCTTCAATCTTCAACCTTTTGACTGTGTTTATTCTTCTGCCTTGTTCTCCGAGCTTGAGGCATGATCTTACAATCTTCTTTCAAGCATTATTTCATGACACTGTTTGTACACTTACACAGCTGAAGTTGATGCTCATCACAAGTACAGATACAAGAAGGAATCTAACTAGAATTGATTCCGTAGACAAGGGATCATCAAGGTAATGCGAAGCACTACAAACAATTAGGCTTGTTATTAGATGTATACAGGCATGCCTCTGTGACTAACAGATAGAAAAAAGCAAGTGCTAAGAGACAAGGTTGTTAAGACTAGTGAGAAATTTGATAGAAAATCAAGAAGTGGAAGAATCCACCTGAGAAATATAAAGTACAATGGGAGAGAGGTAACCCCAGTTATTCCTAAACTGATTCCGAGGACGGAATCCTTTTAAGGAGGGGAGACTGTAATAACCCGAATTTTGGGTAGAATTAAAACTTTTCTTATTTATGAATAATTGCAATAATGAATGGATATTGCTTCGAGTAATGATCCCGATTCATATTTGTATTTTCAGAATAGAGTAATCCAATGATTGAGGACATAGATAAGAATAATCTATCGTCCAGGGAATAAGCTAATGTACCCTAGAGGGGAGATGGGAAATGAGTTAGTGTGATAACCCTAATTCCTGGATTTGAGGGAAGTTTTCACTTTTTGATGAATAGTGTTTTTCATACGTGAATAGTAATTTGGATGGATGAATAGTGATTTTGAAAGTTGGAAAACTTTTCATGCCACCCTATGTACGGAACGTGGTATGGATGTTTCGAAGTCATATTAGTAATCCACGGAGGAAATAAGTGTATGTAAAGACGATCAGAATTCAGAAATTCCAATTTTAATTCTGGCTTAATATTTGACCGGGTAGCGAATTATATATTATTATATTCAAGAAATAAGATATTAAAATTGAGGAATTGAGGATTTGATATTTTATAATTTTATGAAATGAGAATTAAGAATCTAGAACAAAAACCACTGAGACAGTGAATCAAGCGTTCTAGGAACCGCCGAGACTTTATAACAAGATTAAGCGATAAAGCGAACGAATCATGGATTATGGATTTAGTTCATATCAAGATTAATTATCCTACATGATCATCAAGAGAATTATATTCAAGGATTATTAAGAAAGATTGAGGAAGGTATTATTTATACCGAGAAATTTCCCGGTAAACCCTAGCGGTAAATCCGCTTGGTTATTCTTCGAACGATCAACGAAATTGAGCAATAACCGGTCTGAAATTGCTCTCCCGGTTTCTCAAGTGTTTTTGAACTTGTTTGCATTCTCTTTGCTCTAGGATTATATTCTCAATCCTTTCTTCCTCTCATAATATGACCTCCCTTGGACTCTTAACATACCATATCCGTAATCCATGATTCGTTCGATTAATCGCTTTTAATCTTGTTATTAAGTCTCAGCGGTTTCTAAGACGTTCGTTTCACTGTCTCAATGGTTTCGTTCTAAATTCTCAAATCAATATAGTAAGATTCCAAAACATTAAATCCACGATTCCTCAAAATAAATATCTCATTCCTAGATACGATTGATATGTAATCCACTGCCCGGTCAAATATTCCATCAAAATTACAATTGAGATATCTGAATTCCGATCGTCTTTACATACACTTATTTACTCCGCAGATCACTAATACGGCTTTGAAACATCCATATCATGCCCCGTACATAGGATGGCGTGAAATGTTTTCCAACTTACAAAATCACTATTCATCCATACAATTTACTATTCACGTATGAAAATTACTATTCATCAAAAAGTGAACACTTCTCTCAATTCCAGGAATTAGGGTTAACACACTAACTCATTTCTCACCTCCCCTCTAGGGTTCATTATCTAAGGCAATATCCATACATTACAATCACAGTTCTTTGGAATCACCATTCCTAGTGTACTTAATGAAAAGTTTTAATTCTACCTAAAATTCGGGTTATTACAGCTGTCAGATGAATATTCTCTGTTTGACAGTACAAAACTCTCCGCAGATGTTTCTGTCAAGAGCTTTCAGACTTGCTGTCATGACTCATGTACAAAGGTCGTTGTCTCAACATTTCTCCACCAAAGTTGCTGTCAAATGAACTTTTGTCGTGACCTGCAACATGATGTCTTCTTGTAACTTCAATCTTGTTGTCGAGCTGCTTGTGTATCTTGAGGCTTGAACATTTTACTGAAATTCTTTCAAGAACATAGCTTATTACATGACAACAATTTATTCACTGTACAAGTGACATACTATGGTGGTGACAGTATCTTCTACTTAGTCTATACAATAAACTAAGCTACAAAGTTAAGTTATCTTTCTATGATATCACCCATAAATCCCAACAGTCTCCCAAGTAAATTATGAGTTTGAAGCCAATAAGGAAACTATGGAAAGGTAATTGAGATAGTGAAAGCTGTGATGGCTCAATTCTATGAGTGCTATGTGGAGCACATTCCACGAGAGGAAAACATCATGGCCGATGCCCTATCTAAGTTCGCCTCTTCGAAGATAGAGAATTATGCAGGGAGTTTTACTTCCAGGTCCTGAAGACCCCCGCCATCAATTCAAAATTGGTAGCACCAGTTGATATAGGAAGCTGATGGAGAGACCCTGTCAAAGCTCATCTTAATATTGGTTGGCCCCCTGATAATGCCTTGAAGGCACGAAAACTGTCACTGAGAGTGCTGAGATATGCCTTGATCGAAGGTCTCCGCTACAAGAGGTTGTGTGCCTCTAATACACAAAATTTAAGCCTTAATGGCCAATAAGGTTGTTCGCCTCAAATCGAGCTTGTCATTTGAATTCAAGGCCTTGATTCAAGAGCTGACAATCGAATTCATACCAAAGCAAGGTTCTATGAGCATAAGAAGAAGGTTGAAATCAAGATAAAAGGTTGAAAACCAACCAAGGTACCCAAGACTTGAAGTCAAGCAACAAGCGAACTTCTTCAACGATCAACCGAGAAGTAAGACATCCTCCGTGTGAAACAAGGGGGGCAAGGACTAAAGAACTTCATCTCAAATTCTACACCCTAGAGTGAGAGTTAAAGGTTGATGATAACCAGCAACCACGAATGAAATCAAGGTTGAAAATCAAGGATTCAGCAAACAAGTTAAGGCCCAGAAGGTCACGAGGACTAAGAAACAAGTCGTTTGAATTCAAGGTTCATGAAACCATTCAAGGCATGGCAAACACACCCTAGAATCGACCCAAGCATGCTAATCGAAAAGATTAGTCATCCTCTGAATCAAGCTAAGAGCGTTTAAAGGAAGACGTTTGGATATTGAAATCAGACGTTTAAAACATAAGGTTCAACATTCAAATGTCAGAAGACCAAGGGGAGGTTTTAGCCAAGAGGCCATCTAGAAGACTCATCATTCAAGTGGTTTTCAGTTTGAAAGGTTTCGTTTTAGAAAACTTCCCTAAAAAAAATGGAGAAGGCAGCCGAGGCAAGCCAGCCGAGCCCCCCCCCCCCCCCCGAGGAGAGCCCCAACCGAGGCAAGTCTGGCAGAGGCCTCTCCGAGGAGAGCCTAAGTCGAGGCCTCTCCGAGGAGAGCCCAAGCCGAGGCAAGCCTGGCCGAGGCCTCTCCGAGGAGAGCCCCAGCCAAGGCAATCCAACCCCTAGCCGAGGGTTCTTGGCCGAGTCCTCTCCTTGGGGAGCTTTGGCCGAGTCCCCTCCCCGGGGGAGTGGCTTCGCTTTCCTAACAACTTCCCCGACTCTTGAAACAACTCCCCCGACTCTTGAAACTTCTTTCCTGATTTTTTTCGTCTAACGTTGTTTTAGCATCGTTTAGCGCCGTTTAATGTCGTTTAGCGTCATTTAGTGCCGTTTAGCGTTTTCTAACGCCGTGTTAGTGCCGTTTAGCGCCGTTTAACGTTGTTTAGCACCGTTTATTGACTAAAAGACACGATCCTTTGAGATCAAAGTTAATGAATAAATTTCATAAATTCGGATCGAAATGATAAATTCTGAACATCACTAGTCTTCAGCTCGACCCAGCCAGGGGCTGCCGCCCCTTGGACCCCGCCCAGAGGCGCTGCCCCCGGACCCCCGTCCCTCTAATTGGGAATCATAACACCATTTAAGCGTCGTTTAGCACCGTTTAACGCTGTTTAATGTCGTTTAGCATCATTTAACACCGTTTAAACGTCGTCTAAGGCTGGTTAGTGCCGTTTAGCGCCGTTTAATGCCGTTTAGCGTCGTTTAACACCGTTTAAGGTCGTTTAGTTTCGTTAAACGCCGTTTAGTGCCGTCTAGCACCATATAGCGTCACTCAACACTGTTTAAGCGTCGTTTAGCACTGTTTAAATGCTGCTTAACATCGTTTAGCGCTGACTAGCGTTGTTTAACATCGTCGTAAATGTGTAGGTCGCTCCACACTTTACAATCAAGACGATATCCGTGAAACACTAGTACAAAACAAAATCCCCATATAAGGGTAGGAAAATTGAGTCTCAGGTAAGGGATAAAAAATGACCTCGAGTCTCGAAAAAGACAATTATAACTTTTACGAAAACCTGATCAGTTTTCCTAGAAGTTGGGGGGGCAAATGATGTGGGCTAAAAATAATCCCTAAAGATACAATTAATGATGCATTAATTAGACCTAGCCTGGTCCAAATATGAAACCCGTTAATGAGGCCAAAAACCCCATTTTAATATTAATTTCGTAATTAATATTGAGGGTAATTAACTGCTCAATGATACGAGTCAAAAACGGATATTTTCCCTAAGAGGAGTAGCCTCCAAGGCACCTTATTCAACATGGAAACAGACTCCTTCAAAGAAGGAGTCTAGAACCTTCTCCAAGGCGGTGGCTTGCCCACCAAGATACCTAAATCTACTCTAATTCTAGGCTCCCAACGCCTATATAAAGGGTCTGACCCCTCATTCTCAGAACTACGTATTATTGGCTTGATTCTCTACAATATAGAGATACGTAGGCATTCTGTGATGACCGATCAGTCTCGAAATACGGAAGCAGCCATTAAAGCTCGAAGCTCTCCCCATAGTATTAATTATTTATAAACCCTAGCCGCAATTCGATAACTTAGATTTTGTGTCACAACACCATGCATTTAGGATGAGTGGGGGAGTGGAAAGAAAAGAGAGATAAAATAAAAGAGAGGTGAGCATAAAAATTAGAGGCAGCCAAATGAACTGGCAAAAGGTGAGGGACTTGAGCATGTCCAGAGTGAAACTGAGAGAAACCCTGCATTTAAGGTACTAGGCCTTGAGAGTTCACTTGTGAGGAGTGATGAGATCACTTAGAAAAACAATGAAAGTGTGAGACACCCCACGGCCTCCATACCCCATTTTCTTCCCTCACCTCCAAGAAGGTTGAGAACTGGTGGCCCCTCTAAACAAGCTTATCCAAGTTTAAAATCCCTTGTGGACATGTGTGCATCTATGGAGACCAAGCTTGATAATCTATCTAATGTGGTAGTCACTGACTTTGCAAAGATGAAATAGGCCATACTGTCACTGTCTGATGTTCTTAATGCTGCCAACTTACCTAAGGGGGAGAAAGGTAATAGATCAAAATCAGACAAGGAAGAGAGAGGTGGAGTTCAGGGGGAGTTAAATCAGGGTGAACAAACTCAGGGGGAATTAGAAAATGGTGAGCAACAAGGTGGAGTTTTGGGGGAATCAGGAAGTAAGGGAAAGCAGGAGCAAACTGCAGAAGAAAATGCAGAAGAAGAAGAAGAAAGAAACTTTGGTGAAAAATTGAAAGCTAGTGGTGCTAGTGATCTAATTGAAGGACAGATAAATGGTGAACCTATATTGATATCCAATAAAGCACAGGAGTTGCAGAGAAGTCAGAAATCAAGTAGACCAACACTGCCTCTTGTGACAATTAGAGAACCAACTACTGAACCTGAGGAATCTGCACTAAAGAAACTATGGAAAGAACATGAGGAGCAAAATAGACTGGGAAAAGGCAAAGAGAAGATGCCTAAATATATAAATTTGACTACTAGTAATGCTTGGTATGAAGGAGAACAGTTCATCCAGGAAGAAGCAGTAGGAATGATGGTTAATCACATGGAAAGTGATAGGTCCATATTTTATTATATTTTTAATACCTATTTTATGTTGGTTTTCGTAATTTTATTATTTAATAAATTGTTTTATTTTGTTTTGTAGGAAAATAAATAAAATCAGAATTCAAGCAGAAAAAAGTGAAAAAAGGCAAAGAGGTGGAAAATCCTAGAAGTCAAAGAATTTGGAGGAAAAATTGATTACTTATCGGAGAAGGAAAGGAAATTGAAGAAATTAAATTCAATATCGGATTGTAATCATATGGCCTAAACCCATTATTTTTTCCTATATATATGGCCTTCTCCCTTGTATTTGAGACACCAATTTAGACACCTAAAATTTTATTTAGTTATTTATTTTCGCAAGTTCTATGTTTTTTTACACTTCGGCAATAATCCGTTTTTCTTAAATAATTTGTTTCGTTGTTTTCTTTGCATTCAAATTCTGTTCTACAACACTTGTTTTGTTCTGATCAATCATCGCGTGCTTAGTTAGTTTAAATTGATTTATGCATTACCAAACCATATGCCTAGTCTAGTATATATAATTGTTTAATTAGTATATCTTTTACAAATAATGCATCCAAGTTTAGTTATTATAAATAAGAACATGTACCAATCGTTTGATTAGTGCTTATTATAATTAATATATATTATTGCTCAGGTTTTATTTGCATAATCATGTCTAGTTAATTTTCTTGTCCTAGGATGAAGATGAAGTTAATTTAATTATTCTTGATTTCTTCTCGTTCCTATTAATTGATTCTCAAAATTTTTCTTGGTGATTAATTGTTTAATTGACAAAGTGATTTTAATATATTATTGTTACCGGATTTATTTTTCATTGCCTATGCTTGCTCCTTGAAGTTTTGATAGGTTATTGTTAAATAATAAGTTTCATAGTATATGTTTGTCTCGTTAATTGATGTATCTTATTTGTGAAGAAAGAGGATTGATTTTAGGACGAGTCGATATTTAATTGTGATTGATTAACGGATTCGGATTCCTAGGTTTTCCATATTATTTGATAATCTTTGTTAATTAGGTTAATTAAAACTCATCCTCAATCTTATTGTCTAATTCGCTTGATTTAATTATTAGAGTTTTGAAAATTCGTAGTCTCCGTGGATCGACCAGTATTTGCTACAATTAACCACTGTGCGCTTGCAGTTATTTTACACATCAGAAATCTCTTCGAACAACAAAGATGAGGAATTTTGAAGGATGGTTGAGGATGCCAAAAGAGAGACAGGGGGAGTCTTCGATAGGTTATCAAAATCATTGAGGGATAAAATCATAAGTACTCTATGAAGATAAATGAGGAGAAAAAATGGGTTGTTAATGTGTATTTACACACAGGACACTCACTTTTCATCACTATGGAGTTGTTGGAAAGCCTATCAGTCAGAGTGCTGAATATCATAGCATCAAAAGTGAAAGCCAACTCAACAACATTCAATGAAATTTTGCTAGCACAAATCAAGAGGCTTGTTGAAGAAAAACTCCCAGAAGTAATTGAGGATCCATTTGGTGTATGCTACAGAATGACCACAAATGATGGAGCAAAGAAGTTAGGCTTTATGAGTTTAAAGGAAAATTCAACATTGAAGGATGAATCAATAATGGTGATACTGAAAGGGATCCTAAGTCCAATGCAAGTCAAGAGAATGTCAAAGCTGTCAAGGCTATTCACACAGTATTGGCAAAGAGAAATGAGAGATTTAGCTCTAAAGTAAAGAAACTTATTTCTAAATCTAATGCCACCAGGGGTGAAAGGGGTGGAAGTTGCATTTATGATGACACTCTTGATGAAGAAGATGAACATGATGGAGTTGGAGGATCTGGTGTAGCCAAGAATGTTGGTAGAGAAGCTGCTGAGAAAGAAGGAAAACAATCTCAGGAGGAAATAATGGAGAAAACCCCAAGTACTGAAAAGAAAGATATTGGTGCTACAAATAAAGGGGAGATTGACATTCTTGAAGCTTTGGAGGCAAGTGCATTGAGGAGTACAGTTGACATTATTAATGCTAAAAAGGAAGCTTTCAACAAAGAAGTTGTCAAGGATGTGGAAGTTACTGTCAAAAAAGATACTGTCATGAAAGACACTGTCATTGAAGAAGCTGTCAAGAAAGATACTATCAAGGACTTAAGGAAAGATGTTGTCATGGGTGAAACCAAGGAAGCAGTCAAGCCCAAGAGGACAAAAGTCAAGGCAAAAGCATGGTTTTCCAGAAAAAGCATAAAGAGTGTTTCTGGCAGGAGAAAGGCTACAGGGCTTGGTGTTAAGAAGCCAATATGAGCAATGCGCATGAACAGCTTTAAGGTGCTAAAAGAAAATGCTCAAGAGCAAATTACCAAGGTTGAAGTGGTTCTAGATGAGAGTAATGAGAATACATCAAAATATGTCCTTAGGAATGGAACCTCTAAACTCATGGATGTTGAAAATGACTTCACCATGGTAATTGATTCAAAATGACCCACAAAGGAAGGTAAAGAAATAGGTGTAAAAGTGAGGCATAGAATTGACTACTTTGTGTTGGAACGAATGGTGGAGGTAATGAGAAGCTATGACAATGTTCCCAGCAAAGTCATGGAACACATCCAGAAATACTATGCTGAGAGATATGTTGAATTCTATGAGAAGTATGGTGACTGGAGGGCACATAATGATTCAGTGGATGTGATCGCTCCTTATACAAAAGCAACAATGGTTGCTTATTATGCAGAAGAAGCATCCAAGTCTATCAAAGTACAACCCACGCCTACTAAACAGACTATTGATGATATAAAAGCTCAACTAAAAGAAAAATGCAAAAAGTTCAACAAACTGAACAGTGAAGAGCCAAACTATCAACCCTGTGTACTGGACAAATCTCTCAGAATCAAAGATGGAAAAGAAGAAATCTATGTAGATAGCTTTCACAAACTGAGGACCAGTGTACTGAAGAGTCTGTACTGGAAAGTTGTTGGATCATCTCACAAGCTAAAATTGCTATGTGCCTGGGAACTTGAGGAGGTTTTTGATCTAAGAAGAGGTAAATATTCAAAACTGGATAGAAAAAGGAGAGTATCCCAGAATGCATTTCCTGGTAGAAGATTCAGACTTGATGGAGGCACCCTAAAATTCAGAACTTATGTATATGAACAAGAAATCTGGATGGACCTCAAGGATGCATCAAAGACACCCTCCTCAACAATCCAAAGGTACATTGATGAAATTGAAGACGATGCTCAACTGGCTGATGAAAAGAGTCTAGTGGAAGACTGAAGGATTTTATAGCGCATACGGAAGCGTAAATCACAATTTATTACATATATATCGCATATATATCGCATACAATTAATGGATAAATATGTCGGATCGATTACTAACATTTATAGCGATCCAATGACGATGATTAAGGCCTCTTAGCAGTCGCTCCTCAGTGTGTGGAGTGCTCTACCGGTATCCACTAAGAAACTGGATCTCAAGGAGGAGGAAGGAGGCAGAGAGAAAAAGGGTTTCGTAAAACCTTTTTTACGTAATACTTAAGCGTGTAAAATAGTGTTGTATCACATAGTATTTATAGGGAATATCTCAGCTGATATTTTCCTTATAAATATTAACCCTATTAATTAATTAATCTCATTAATCAATTATTTAATAATTAAAACTCTTTTAATCATAAATTCTTTTTCTAAACTCTTTAGAAAATAATTCTCTCACTTGATTTAATTTCTTAAATTAAATGCTTAATTAATAATATTAAGAACTCTTCTTAATTAATTTATAATCAATTAAATCTCATTTAATTAATTATCAAATTGGTAATAAATTATTTATTTCACAAATAAATAATTACTAGCCATTATTAATTATTTCATCCACCAATAAATCAGTCTCTTTTATTGTGTGACCCTGTAGGTTCAATATTAATCCGGTAGTAGAAATAAATAATAATTAAACTATTTTATTATTATTTATATGAATTCCTGAAATTCATTAAATATAATTAATTAAATAATTAATCATATTTATTCTACATCGTGAGGGATACTTCTCAGCATATGGCGACTATCCGGATAATATGAATTCACTGCTTAGAATACCTAGAACCTAGTCAGTGAATAGTTACCGTACAATCAATTTCTTCCACCCTACAATATCCCGATTAAATACAAGGCATGGAACTCGTGTCAAGCCTATCAAATTTAATCATATGATTTCTTATTCATAATGTATAGTTCATATTAATGCAAATTAGAAACTTCTTTCTAATTTCATTTACTCTGGCCAGAGATTCCTGAACTAGCATCATAAGAATAGCATAGGATATTCTCTTCCTTTACTGGAAGGGGTAGATCCTTTATTGACCGTTAACTATCTCCATACACAAATTCCTATGACCAGAATAGACCTAATGGGTGTCCTTGAGACTAAGGACTAAACCAAAGCATAGTTCATTATATACAAGATTACTCTAACGATCTCAAGTCTAAGGACACTTGTACAACTATCACTAAGTGAACAACTATTGACACGTGAGTAAACTCCATTAGTTGCTCCACTGATCGAGTCATGTTCAGTGAACTTATTCCCTAATAAGCACCTACATACTAGCTATAGTGTCACCACACAAATGCCTATGAGAACAGACATCCTTCCTAGGAACCTAGCATAGTATGTACTGATCTTTACGGATTGACTAACTCCCAATTAGTTATCCTATGATCAGGAACAGTTTAAGTCTAGTGTTATCATCTTCTAGATCTCATTATTATAATCTCATTATAATTCTAGAAGCATTACTCTAAACTATGGAACATCTGATTTAAACACTTTAAATAGATAAATCCCGTGTTAAGACAAATATGTCTTTTACTAATAATCATAAAACATACTAAGATTACAATAAAGTATATCCTAACTCATCATCCATGATTGGATTTAGGACACTTATCTTTCAATCTCCCACTTGTACTAAAACCAATCACTTCGGTATCGTATACTTATCTTCACTATGTGAAGATCAAAGTGAATCTGAGAAACGGCTTTAACAATGGGTCTATTACGTTGTTAATGTATGTCAACATTCTCAATGTTGACAACCTTTCTTTCAACGATCTACCTAATCGGATGAAAGAGCTGCAATATGTGTTTAGACCTTAGGTCGGATCACGGTTCCATAGCATGCGCTAATCTGATGCCCTTGAGTTGTCACATTACAACTCAATGGCTTATTATCTGCCAGGAACTAACCCAACACGGAAACTAGTTTTCCAATCCACTGTTGCAACACAATTGAAACAAAACACACTATGCTTACTGATCTAATGAGTGTCTACTGCTTGAAATGAAAACCAAAATTATCAAAAGTATATTTACACTAATATATCCACATATATTAGTTTATTACATCACTCCCACTAAATTCCTGTACCATTAAATGGATCATTCACCATTTGATAAAGTCAAACTCTTTGACTATCTCATCAAAATTAATGTTCCATTTCCGAGAAGCAAGCAAGCGAAATCTTCATGGTTTTGATCATGGCTATTTGATAGAGGTTTCTTTAAGGTGATATCATTACCTTCACTTAAACCTTTACAACTAGCCTGGCTTTATAGGTCTTTACCTCGCCATCCGTTCAAAACTCTCTACAAAACCATTATAGATTCCAAGACACTCCGTCACCCCTCAGAGTCATCAAAACTCAAAACATTGTCATTATCATTTATGGTGGATATCACATCACCATTCTAAATGATGAAACCATGATACCCTCCTATATTACAACAATGTTGTTGTATAGAAAGTTCTACTACTCAAATAGGTTCCATACTTAATCCGTGATGATTTGTGGTTCTTGAACTTCCTCAAGTTCACTATAGCTCCCACTGAGCCCTTGAAGGGGAAACTAATTTTCCGAAAAGGTGGAGTATCTATAAAACAAACACTCCCAGTGTCTATAAAATAAATACTCCTTGCTCAGCAAGATTGTAAATAGTTGTCCTAAACTCTATTTAAGACTAACCACAAATCCACTCTAATCAGTTACAGTCTCTAACTTATTCAACTCTTGACATAGGTTAGACAACCCCCAAAACTCAAGACGATTGAGACTTGCGTTTCCTAACTCCACATCTCATGCAGACTTTAGTTAACGTTTATTAAGGATACCTTATCGAGTAGTTTGACTATTCTACTAAGTTATTTGTCCTAATAGATACCGGAATTCACGATGTCATTTTCTTTGTAGACTAAACCTTGTCTAACAAGACTCTATAGTGAAATAACATCATTATATATAAGATAATTCAGGAACTAACTATTTAGATATTAACAACTTCAATCTCATTGAATGTTTCCAATACCTTTAAATAGTTCGTTATCATACCTCATCATTCATTGAACCTATCAATAAAACTTGGATTTTGTATTTCAACAAATACACATATTCTTATCTACATTGATCGTCATTGAATGTGACAAGGTATCAAACCTGATCTATCTCATTATATCTAGTTTGTTTAATATGAAACATATAATCCATAAGTTTAACAGCATGACTAATCAACAAGTGCTCATAATTGAAACAACAACAATTGTTCTATTTCAATTTTGTAGGACTTCATCGATGTCTAGCTATCTACTTGTCCTTTGGTTAGGATTCGTAATCCTTGAACCTAAGTAGTATCTAATACCCAAGTAGATAATTTAACTTATAGACTTATTTATTTCAACTATTAACAAACTTATATTGAAGTTGAGGTTACATTAACCGTTTACTTACTTGATTCTGTAACACTTATCTTACATAATCCAATTCCAATATCCTTATTCAGTGGAAGTCTAATACCTTTGCTTTCTTGACTAACTCTTATCTTAAAGATTTTGTCTTTTCAACTCACCTTCCTATTCTTATAATAAGACCTCAAGATCACATCTTGACTTTATTCTTACAATGAGATTTCAAGATCACATCTTGACTTAACTATATATCTATCTTAAGACCAGTTATATAAATGAACAATCTAATTGATCATATAAAACAAGGTCATTGATAGAAATACTGCTAAACCGTTGTTATCGATAAACAACTTCGATATCTTATATTTATGTCCTTAACTTATTCATCTAACAACCTTTGTAGATGAACAAAATAAGACATGTCACTCATCGTTAGATATATCTCTCATAAGAGATTGGTAAGTACAAGATGAAAACAATCTATTCTACTTATGAAAACTATTCTCACTTTCCTTGTCAACAAGTCATTGACCTAGCATCCAATATGCTATCTCTACAGTGCAGAAGACATCACATTTATATTTAAAATCTTTAAATAAAATTAACAACGTGAGCAGATTATTCGATTTTATAATCTTAACACCAAATGAATCGGGTCTTTATTCATTGGCGGCTCCCACTATTTTATCTAAATTACATAACCCTCTATATGAATAATTGAGCATTCATAATGCTAGTGAGAATAGGGATCCTAATTTCCATCACACAACCCCGACTGTGGGACGAAACACCATGTGATGTTCCATAGGCAGACAACTCTTGTCAATTACATCTCATGTTATTCCCTTTTTGTCTTTAGCCTCTTGAATTATTGAATTACGGCTGTGGCACGTCAAAATTCAATATTCTAAATCAAGTCAAACCCAACATCTCGTTCAAATTAAATCAGATTTCAATGGCCCACGGCTATGGCACGTAACGACCATTGAACTCTAATTTATTCACGCATCTAATGTCATAGACCAGTACCTCCTATTTCATAAACAAAGCCCTCGGCTGTGGCACGAAACGACAATGCCTTAAAATAAGAACCACTTTCTACCATGTTGGAAGGCTATGACCGACACAAGCCCGTTGTGTCTTTGGCCATTTTATTACTTGATATTTAATAAAAGAGAGATTATATTTTACTAAGGTCACGAAACATTTTCGTATGAACCTATAAGTCTAACGTGTTTTAAGTTTAATAGATAATCTAAATCTATAATTAAAAAACATGACCAGTCTCAATATTATTAAGTCAAGTCAAATCCAACATCTCGTACAATTAAATCAGATTCCAATAGCCCACGGCTGTAGCACGTAACGACCATTGAAATTTAATTTTTGTACACATCTAATGTAACAGACAAGTACTTTCATGTTGATCGGTAACAAAGCCCTCGGCTGTAGCACGAAACGACAATGCACCGAAAACAAGAAACACTTTCTATCATGTTGGAAGACCATAACCGACACAAACGCTTTTGTGTGTTTGGCCAATTACAACTTGACATATTTAATATTAGAGGGATTATATTATGTTACAATCATAATCAAATTATAAAGAGATTCTTCCTTTTAAATTAAATATTTCAAATCAATAATCGATAATTGGATGATTCCCAGATCGGGGGGAGCATTGTCAAGAGGCATCACTTAATACCCCTTTCTTACAGATCGAAATCTGTTTTTGACAGAATCATTCTTTCTCTCAATATTGAAAATTCATATTTAATTACGTGTTTCACAAACAAAAGAATCTCATGATTGTATTCATAATATTATTGTTAAGGCAAGAAACGATTCCTATTCTAGAAAATTTTTCTCGAGCACGCCTTATGTTGATTTAAGTTCACCTAAATCTATCATCGCATGGTAAACCTAGGGATATATCGCATATATAAACTTAAATAAATGTAAAATATTGCATGTCATATCATGTCATACAATGATACAAAGATGTATGAATTTATCACAGCATTTAAAAGCAGTCAAAACAATTAAAATGTACTTTAAAATGCTTTCGGGGAAAATAAATATTTCAAAAATATTTTTATAAAAATATTCGACCACTCCATTGTATCCGTCTCGGAAAAACGAATCCAACGGTATATTGCACGCCCAAATCGGAGTCCGGACGCGTCCTAACGAGCCCTCGGAAGATTTCAAGTTCGAAAATCGGGTCTAAACCGGTTCGGTTCAGCAAAATCGGTCCGGTTCAGCAAAACCGGTTCAGTCAGACCAAACCGATACCGAACCGATACAGCCGATACGATACCGCACCGATACAAAATGGTACCGATACGATACCGATACCGCGATACGATACTCCTGTCACGCATGATGATAATGCGTTACCTACTGATGACCTCATCCAGCGTCATGCTGACGTCATTATGACGTCAGCACGGTTGACCGAGGCTTGACTGGCGCGTGTGTCACACGCGCGGTGTGTGGAAATTCGGCGCGTGACCGTCACGCGCGTATTACAGCCGCGCGCTCCATACCCATTACAGTGCTCAGCCGCCGACAAAACATTCAGAGAAATCAGCTTTAGTCAGGCCTTTATAATTAATAATTACAATATTCAATCTTATTACTGTATATAAGACACAGACTGATAGCAGTACAAACGCAGCAGCAATACTTTAATTTACACATTCAAATCATATTCAAACGAATTGTACAGAATTTTACAGACATTCTGACAACTGAACGTAATTCTTAAATGAGGGTCAACAGCATAACTGTACGTGGGTTTCCGTGCAACCAATCAAACATTATGCACACATAATTCAATCTGATGTATTTTTATTATTACGAATTTAATTAAAACAATTTCAAAAATTCATAATAAATAATCTATACATCAGAAAATTATGAAAAAAATACCTGGACGATCTACAACACTTGTAGAACCCAGATCAGTGGTCAAATATCAACACAAAATTTATTTCGAATTAATTCATAATTAAATCAAAATAAACTTATAAAATTCATAATAAATTCATACATCATCTATAAATTCTGAAAATTTACAGAAAAATCTATATGCATACAACCTATGCTCTGATACCATTGAAGGATTTTATAGCGCATACGGAAGCGTAAATAACAATTTATTACATATATATCGCATATATATCGCATACAGTTAATGGATAAAGATGTCGGATTGATTACTAACCTTTATAGCGATCCAATGACGATGATTAAGGCCTCTTAGCAGTCGCTCCTCAGTGTGTGGAGTGCTCTACCGATATCCACTAAGAAACTGGATCTCACGGAGAAGGAAGGAGACAGAGAGAAAAAGGGTTTCGTAATACCTTTTTTACGTAAAACTTAAGCGTGTAAAATAGGGTTGTATCACATAGTATTTATAGGGAAATATCTCAGCTGATATTTTCCTTATAAATATTAACCCTATTAATTAATTAATCTCATTAATCAATTATTTAATAATTAAAACTCTTTTAATCATAAATTCTTTTTCTAAACTCTTTAGAAAATAATTCTCTCACTTCATTTAATTTCTTAAATTAAATGCTTAATTAATAATATTAAGAACTCTTCTTAATTAATTTATAATCAATTAAATCTCATTTAATCAATTATAAAATTGCTAATAAATTATTTATTTCACAAATAAACAATTACTAGCCATTATTAATTATTTCCTCCACCAATAAATCAGTCTCTTTTATTGTGTGACCCTGTAGGTTCAATATTAAGCCGGTAGTAGAAATAAATAATAATAAAACTATTTTATTATTATTTATATGAATTCTTGAAATTCATTAAATATAATAAATTAAATAATTAATCATATTTATTCTACATCGTGAGGGATACTTCTCATCATATCGCGACTATCCGAATAATATGAATTCACTGCTTAGAATACCTAGAACCTAGTCACTGAATAGTTACCGTACAATCAATTCCTTCCACCCTACAATATCCTGATTAAATACAAGGCATGGACCTCGTGTCAAGCCTATCAAATTTAATCATATGATTTCTTATTCATAATGTATAGTTCATATTAATGCAAATTAGAAACTTCTTTCTAATTTCATTTACTCTGGCCAGAGATTCCTGAACTAGCATCATAAGAATAGCATAGGATATTCTCTTCCTTTACTGGAAGGGGTAGATCCTTTATTGACCGTTAACTATCTCCATACACAAATCCCTATGACCAGAATAGACCTAATGGGTGTCCTTGAGACTAAGGACTAAACCAAAGCATAGTTCATTATATACAAGATTTCTCTAACGATCTCAAGTCTAAGGACACTTGTACAACTATCACTAAGTGAACAACTATTGACACGTGAGTAAACTCCATTAGTTGCTCCACTGATCGAGTCACGTTCAGTGAACTTATTCCCTAATAAGCACCTACATACTAGCTATAGTGTAACCACACAAATGCCTATGAGAACAGACATCCTTCCTAGGAAGCTAGCATAGTATGTACTGATCTTTACGGATTGACCAACTCCAAATTAGTTATCATATGATCAGGAACAGTTTAAGTCTAGTGTTATCATCTTCTAGATCTCATTATTATAATCTCATTATAATTCTAGAAGCATTACTCTAAACTATGGAACATCTGATTTAAACACTTTAAATAGATAAAGCCCGTGTTATGACAAATATGTCTTTTACTAATAATCATAAAACCTACTAAGATTACAATAAAGTATATCCTAACTCATCATCCATGATTGGATTTAGGACACTTATCTTTCAAAGACCTCAAGAGATGCATTCAAGAAGCTCTCAAAAGTGAGGGAAAAAGCTAGACAGTTAAAGACAACTCAAAATCAAGTTAAGTAAAATTTTCTATTTGCTCAGTCTAGAGGAGTAATTATTTTACATCTAGAACATTGTTCTTTGTATTGATAAATTCTTGAAAATGTTCTAAATTCATTTACATTGATCAGAAGTGAAGTTTTAACTATTCTAATCTATGTTAGTTAAGTTGTCAGCATGTTTAGATTGTAAATTTGTTGTTATTTTCCATAAAATCAAATTGGGGGAGATTGTTAGGATTTATGGGTGATAGCATAGAAGACAACTTAACTAGATTTTATTTCCTTAGTTTGTTGTATAATCTAAGTAGAACATACTATCACAGCCAGAGTGTGTTCTTGTAATCAAATAAATCAATGTCATGTAATAATTGTATATCTTGGAAGAAGTTTATGCACATGTTCAAGCCTCAAGGAATACATCAGGTTAATAGCAGAAATACAAATGTTACCGTCATAACATTGACATTAAGGTTACAAGAAGACAGCATGTTGCAGGTCTTGACAGAAGGTTTAATCTGAAAGCAACATTGGCGGAGACATGAAGACATCAACTTTGATATATATCTTGACAACAAGTCTGGGATTCTTGACAACAACATCTACGGAGAATTCACACTGTCAGCCAAAGCATATCATACTGATAGCAGACTTGATGCACATGATACTGTCTCAATGGAATCTATTCAAATTGGGGATTTCCTAAGTCAAACATGTGACAGATTGGATGTTCAAGAAACAGGCGTGCTGCAGTAACAATATTTTTTCGAATAGATCGAAAGTGTTGTGATCGAATAAGTGGGCCTTGAAAACAACATCTACGGAGAATTCACACTGTCAGCCAAAGCATATCATACTGATAGCAGACTTGATGCACATGATACTGTCTCAATGGAATCTATTCAAATTGGGGATTTCCTAAGTCAAACATGTGACAGATTGGATGTTCAAGAAACAGGCGTGCTGCAGTATCCCAATATTGTAGCAGACCTTCAAAGACTATGACAGAAGCTTGAGAGATCACAAGATGGAACTTATCAATTCGAGGGTATGGCGAATCAACATCTACCAGAATTGTGTAAGCTCAAAATGGAATGTATCTAGATTGCTTTTATGTACTGATAAGATAGATTGTATAGCAATTTAGGTAAGTCACATGGGTGTACAATTTGTAAGGAGCTGCCAATTGAAAATGACAGCAGCTCCACAACCCATGTAGATAGTGATGGTAAAGCAAAGTGAGATATATGTAGATTCAACTATCATTCTATCTGTATTGAAGATATCCATCTCTCAAGGAGACGAAGCTTGAGAAAATAATTTTTCTCGAGGTTGTACCAAACCATTGCAAAATAAATAAAATATTTATTTTGTGAGAATCACTTGTGTAAATCTGCTTGTGTTTGCATTTCTTCTACTGATAGGTTAAAATCTTTATTATTGTTGTTGAAGTAAAGATTTAAATTTATCAGTATTGCATTCAACCCCCCCTTCTGTAATACTCACCGGGACCAACAATTGGTATCAGAGCAAACAGATTAACATACTTATCTGAGATCATGGTGAGTACACAAAAGTCAAGTAGTATCAAGATTCCAGCATTTGATAAAAAGAACTACAATATATGGAAAAGAAAAATCGTATTATTTATCAAAGCTGCAAATCCACTGTATATGGGCATCCTGGAGAATGGCCCATTCATTCCTCAAAAAGAAGTACCAGCAGCTACTATCAATGATATAGTTATTCCTGAACACTAGGTTACCAAGAAACCATCTGAGTATCTTGATGCAGAAAGGAGAAAGTAGCTCTAGATGATCATCTGTAACTAATCTTGTTAGACTCACTCACCTTGGATAAAGCTATGTGTGGAAATGTTATTGGATGTACCTCTGCCAAGGAGAGGTGGAACAAGATTGAGTTATTGTGCGAATGAAGTGAAGAAGTTCGAGAGAATCAAAGACAAATCCTTGCGTCACAATATGAGGCCTTCATGACCAATCCAGGTGAGGAGCTAACTCTCATGTTTGAGAGATTTAGCAAGCTGTTAGCTGAGCTACAAATCCATGGAAAGTTCTATGAGAAGAAGGAGGTCAACATCAAGTTCTTACTTACTCTACCTGAGCATCTAGAAAGTAGAGTAACAGTAATTAGAGAAGGAAGAGACTTGAAAAATGTTTCTTTGGAAACACTGTATGGTGTGCTCAAGTCTTATGAACTTGAACTCTTTCTAAAGAGAGCAATCCAGAATGGTTCTAAAGGCAAAATGGCAAACATGTCTGTTGCTCTTGTAACTCAAGAACCAAAAGTAACTCTGCCCAGTGAACCACTTCACATCCCTCAACGGACTCAAGTGCCTTCTCTGAATATAGAAGAGGTGGTGGAAGATGAGGAGAAAGTGGTGTTGCAACTCAAGGATGTTGAAGATGAAGACTTCTATACAATAGAATAAATGGAAAGCATGGACAATCCAACTATGACTTATATGGCAAAAAGGTTCAACAATATAAGATTCAGAAGAGATAAGCCATATAAGTCACAGAGTCAAACTTCAAAATTCAACAAGGGTAGTTCATCTAAAGCTGTTGGTCGAACCAGTAAAGGAGGATACAAGACAGGGTTGGTGGATAGATCGAAGTTCAAATGCTACAACTACAATGAGCTTGGTTATTTTGCAACAGATTGCAGAAGACCAAAACAGTTTCAAAGAATAGACAAAGGATCAGGCAGTCAGTCAAATAAAGGTCAAGGTAGAGCCTATGTGGTTGAAGGTATATATTGGGATGAGTCAGACGATGAGGAAGAAGAAGAATATGCAAATCTAGCTCTCATGGCTAGGTCAGATGATGAAGCATCAACCTCTTCAAGTCAGGTACCATCTCTAGTTTTACTTGACATGTCTAAGACTTAGTGTAAGCATGCTATAAAAGAATTAATTGCTGAAATGTTCAATGTTCATACTAGTTTATCTGCAGCTAATGAAGAAATAACTAGATTGACTAAACTGAATGAATCCCTTAATTTTGAGAATGAGATCCTTTTGTTGAAAACGAGTCCCTTAGATTCTTTAGCCCTGGAGAATGCTAGACTTAAAAATGATTTAGTCTGTGCTAAGGAGATAGAAGCTTTTCTAAGAAAGGAAATTTCTGAAAATGAATCCAAGCTTAAGGCATTTAGAAATTCTTCTAAGTTAATACAAGGATATCATGAGAAACACACTGAGAACCAGAAGGTTGGAGTAGGTTATGACTATGGTAGGAGACCTGGTAAGGAATCTGTGTCTGTTGATTGTTCTGATAGTGATGCTGTTAAACCTTAAATTCTCAAGAAGGTTTGCAAACCAATTTTTGAAAATACAGAGATCATGCAGTCAGTCAAAGAAAGGTCAAGGTAGAGCCTATGTGGCTGAAGGTAGATGTTGGGATGAGTCAGACGATGAGGAAGAAGAAGAGTATGTAAATCTAGCTCTCATGGCTAGGTCAGATGATGAAGCATCAATGTAAGAACCCTGATTTTTGTAATATTTTAAAATATGTAAAAGCTTATGACATTGTGAATTAGGGACCTTTTGAGTCACCTATGTTATGTAATGGAATTGAACATCTGAAAATTTTATGTTGTTATATTCACAGTGTGAGAAAAAGGGAAGATTGTTGAAGGCAAGAGGCCTACTGCTATTAGGATTCATAAAACTTGGGATTTGAGGGTTATTAGAGTATTAGGAGATTTTAAGAGACTATGACAAGGGGTTATGGATATTTAAGTACTTAAGGAATTACAAGGGAAATCTCTACGCGACAAAATATTATTACGAGGAATTAATTATGATACGATATGAATTAAGGACTAAGTGACAACCATTGGTGGAGGAATAATAATACAAGGAAAGAAATTACATGCAAGTGTCATGTAACTAGCTAGTTAGGAAAAGAAGCTAGAAAAGCAAAAAGCAAACATGAATAGTAACTAGTTAGTGGTGCATGTTTCAAGGAGACAAGAGGGCATGGTGCATACCTAGCCTATAAACCCTAGAGTGCAACATGTGACTACTTTTCCAACATATCAATCATACACACCCATACATACAACAATAATACATCACTTTATTTCAAACACAACACAAACAAACATCTCTCTCTCTTTCCAATCTGCACTAGGCCGAGAGCTTCCAAGGAGGGGAGAAGAAAATTTTTTCTTCAACTTCTTTTCATTCATAAATCAAGATAAAATTTCTAGGCCATCCTTACACTATAGAGAAGGTATGCTATTAATTTCAACCCCATCCATCCATTAGATTTTGAGTTATAAATTGTTAAAGGTTGGATGAAAATTTACCAAAGTTGTTCATCTTTTAGATCTTGAAGGTTTAAGGTTTGTAAGGGCTCATCCAAGTGTTCTTAGTGGTTGTAAAGCTCACCCAAGGTCCTTAGCTACTCAAGAAGGTATAAAACTCCAAACCCCTCTTAGTCATGAAGTGTTTATGGTTTATATTGTTAGATCTAAAAGTTTGATGCTCAAAAGTGACAACTATAGTTTGATTTATGAGAAACCATGGATGATGATGGATATTGTTATGTTAAAAATTATTTATATGTTATATAAGGTCCCATAAGTGTATGATAATTTTGTTGGAGGATTTATGATGATTTTGGAATTTGTGGAATTTTTGGAAGTAATATGACTTGTAGAAACGAGCTGTTGGGTAATCTGCTACTGACCCTTTTTGTAACTGGAATTCGGACCCTCAAAACTGATCCCCTGAAAACCTACCTTATATGGTTGGAAAGGTCTTGATCTGTAGTGTTTAGAAATATAAGGCCCATTGTCAGAAGATTTGTGGATGTTGAGATATGGTTGATTTAGTAAAACGTGTTCAGAATGGTAGACTGCAGAAAAGTGCTATCTTGTAAAATATGTTTGGACCCTTAAAACATGTATTGGACTTATGGTAAACATTTAGGAGCAAGATTTTACAGTGGGTAAAACGACCCAAAAAGATTTGAGTAAAAATTCGAATTTCATATTTTTCTAAAAATGTTAGAGTGTAATGCGCGCGAGTGAAAAATCACGATTAGAATTAGTTTTCGAGATTTCTGACGAAAACTTAGCGAAATTGAAATTTGGTAATTAATTCGAATCGGATTATCAACGAACGTGACCTTAGGATAATAATGACCTTTAGGAGGGTTAGTGGACTTAAGAGTAGAGTCGCGAGGGTAATCTCGTGATTATTTTATATTATTATTTAGTCGTCTCGTTAAGTTACTAATGGGCGTACCCTTGAATGTTATAGATTACCGTGCGACCCCGAGAGCTTTACCACCCCTACCACACCAAGGCAAGTTTACTTTTCAAAACCTATATATATGATTTTCACTGTTGTGTTTAGAAATGCATGCATGATATCTTGTATATGACTACGCACTATGTTGAAATTGATATATGCATGTGTATACACCCCACTTGAACTTTAGAATAAATGTTTTCTTCGGACAACGACTCTAGCAATAGAGGTCGTCACGGTCCTAGTATGTTATTGACCGGGGAGCGGTATATTATTTTATCGAGATTGCGTTACGAAAAACCCGAACTGGCATTCGGGAAGTTTTACATACGTAGTATTATACGTTAATTATATATTTCCAAAAATACTCAAAAATATTTATTTTGAGATTAAAAGATTATTTTTAATCGATTAAAATATTATTAATTATTTATTATTAAATTTCCAAAATATTATTTTCATACAAAAAGATTCGCTCAAAATACCTCAAGGATTTCAAACTCGGATTTCCTCGAACTCAAAATATTTTCGAAAACCCCCGGTCAGGTTTATTCCCTTGAACGTTTTTCAAGAAATTATCGGTCGACTGATGTCGGACCTCAACTACTCGAGTTTTCAATCAAAATGAGTTTTGAAAGAAAAAGAATAATGGGGACTCTGGCAGGAGGCAAGATCGTTGACGAGCGATCCCTAGATGTTTGTGTAAGAGGCCGTGAGCCAGGCGGTCCATCAGTTCCGGCCCATGTGTTGCCGAAGGATGATTACGGGTAGTTTTCATCGAGGGTGATTACGGGTAGTTTTCACTCAGGGGATAGTTACGGGTAGTTTCTATTCCTTCTACCGGTAGAGAAGACCCGCGGATTGTGAGCTTGGATGTGGCGACTGATCATCGTCAATCCTTGCAAGTTTTATGTTTTCATATTGGTCCCTTCTTCCACTTTGGAAAAATGCTTTAACATTGCTTCTTAGGCCTAAGTGCCAAGTAGCCGATAGTGTTGTTTTCAGTTATGAAATGTGATGATGAAATGATGCAGTATCTAGAACTGCAGAGTTATCTCAATAATGATGGCACGTGTATAGTGCATTCTTGAAAGTATTCAAAAGAGGATTCTACGATTTGAACCTATCGAGACTAATACGTCTATTTTGCTGAAAGAGGATATACATATATGCATGTATTCTCAAACTTGATATTGAAATGGGAACCTTATAAAGGGTTCATATGAGATCCTTAAAACTCCATAGTGAGTATGAATATTTTATTAAAAACTCGGACATATATATTGTCGAGTTATGTTCAGAAATCTTGAGATATCTATACCCATATAGTCGGGAACGTTTTCAAAATAAAATATATTATTTTCCAAAAGAAAGAACTTGCTGAGCTTTATGTAGCTCATTCTTGCCTTATAAAACTTTTCAGAAAGAGAAGGACTTGGCCGATTAACTCCAGATCAGCAGGAGAAGAGTAGAAGGTCCTACCCATGGAATGGTTCAGTTCTGGATAAACACTACAGAGTAGGTTGGATAGGTTTCCAGCTGTTCTTAGCCAAACTTGTATTCAGATGTAATTTGTATAAGTAAGATTGTGTAAGATTCTGGATGGTACGAATTAATTGTAATAATTAGTATTATTTTTGGATTATCGTTTCTGAGGCTCTAACTTGTATGTGTGAAGGATTGAGGTCTGGATTGGTGTATTGTTGAGTTGTAAGGTTAATACAGGTATGATATGATCGGATGGTGACGTAACGACCCAGATTCCTGACCTCAGATTTGGGGCGTTACAGAAATGGTATCAGAGAGTTGAGTTACAGTACTCAGAAACGAGAATGTTGAGTGTTAAGTCTAAGTAGGAGTATGACCTAAGGGATAATAGCAAGTTATTATTGGACTACCGGATGAGGTACCGGTGAGTGGAGTTGATTGGAATGTTTACTTGAGGTACTACACTAGGATCGATAGAATCCATAGAAACCTTTAGAATGATGAATAGAGATGTGGGAGTCGTACATGACTTATCAGAGGTATTGATATAGGGAACGGAGCGAAAGCTCAAGAGAAGCTGAGGTAAAGGATATATTACCAATATAATTGGATGACTTAGCGGGTATAAATTTTGTTACCATTGTCCTTCACAGTATGCCCATGAGGAGGCAACATTTTAAGAACCGAGACATTTAGACTTCCTTACATAAGCACGGTTGCTTAGTACTTGGATTAATAAAAGGCCTTTATTTTGGCGATGAGTTTCGATTTTTTTTGATGAGTAACAGTTTTAACTGAGAAAGTGGTTATTATGCCGTTGAGGATTTCATTACCCTCGATAGAGAATTTTCCATGTGTTATACGAGAATGTTATCGTAAGACGAGCATGCTAGATGATTCCACGTATGATTCGGACGTTAAAACATGATAGTTCAACTTAGAGAACAAACTAGTAGAATTGACAAAAGGACTCAAGTGGAGTTGAATATGTTGCAATGAGCGATACAATGATCTCGGAGTATACCGAAAGTAAAGACCACTGGGTCTAGAGTGGAATCCTTTGATAGAAATGTTATCAGGGACTACATATATACGTATTTGTAGACCTCAATAATTTTTGGTAACGTATGTTCACCTGCACACACTTGCCACTGAACTTATGGACTGCATTGAGATCCCTGAGAGATCTCTTTGATCTGTTCCCAGGGGGAACTGGCCACTTGTGATTATTGTCGGAAGGCATGTAGTAGAACCCTATGGACTTAGCGGATGTTCCTGGAACGAGGTGAAGCGTGGACTTCAAGATAACGCACAGAAATGATAGATATAATTGCGAGACCCTAACTCGATGAGTGACTCTATGATGACGATTGAGGGACACACTGGTGGATATCTTTTATTACGAAGGCGAAGAGATGGAATTGTCCTCCTAGTGGTGATAATGAGACGCATGTATAGTCATCGGCTTACTTTGGTAATTACTGGCTGGTGTACTACTTCATTTAATTTATGCATGAACCAAGTTATCCCGATTAGTATAACAGGTAACCCTTCTAGCTTTCTACTTCGAACTGGTGGAGTAACAACCAGTGATATACTTATCTAACCCAGGACTTATCCAAAGTATCTTATTTGATCCCCGAGCATTCTATTCGAAGTTTATTATTATCCTGTTCTGCTCAGGACTATTTACACTTTCTTTCAATTATCCAAGGAATGTTCAACAATTGTTTCCTTAATTAATCAACGAATATTCCTAAACGAATACTGAAATTTGACTGATTCTTTCATACTTGCACTCTTCAGTCGAGCTCATAAGTATTTACAACTTGTTGAGAACCGAGATGATCTAACATCCAGATATTTCTCGTGATTTTTGTTTCTTTCTTCTTCTATTCAAGATGAGATTTTACATCATACCTTGAAATCATAGTAAGGATATCGTTTCGATATTGGTATTCTGAATTCAATCATATTATGGGATTTGATAAAGTATATGTACGGAGGCACCCTTGGGTGATCCGTTTATCTGATAAGTAATATTTGATGAGAGGTTATCGATTGTTCCGATGCCTAGAACATTCTCTTCAGATTTTGTATTTTCCTTTTTTTCAAACTTAATAACTTCTTGTTTCACTTCGCTGTCTGAGTAGCCTAAAGTTTCTTCAGTGGCTACGATGTTGAAATTCCGTTCTAGCCAATTAAAACTGGCTAGTTGCTATGTCGATATGAACGACTAGTTGATTGTTCTGACTAGTCAACCTTTTGTCATTGTGAAGAACATCTAGCTAATTGTCCTAGCTGATGGTGATGTCTCGAAATAGTGAACTATCGAATTTTGTTTGGCTAGTTGCTAGTATTTCTTGAACGGGGCTAGTTATTGTTTCACTGGTCCATCTCTCAGTTTAATTCATTCAGCAATTCCGCAATGCATTTTGTATGCGGTAACGTATGATGATGAAAGTTTCAGCGAATAATTTGATTGAGACCTAGCAAGGTCGCCCACTCAACTTGAATTCTTACCCATCTTCGTATCAAACTTTATGTTACTCGAACATTATATTCTTTCATTCATATAATGAAAATTCGTTTGAAACCATTGATTACTTAAATGACAAGCTACTTCCTTCTTTAATTATCATGGAGTAGAATTTCTTCTATTGATTGAATTTTACCAATAAGACTTCATGATTCCCTTTCAATTATTCGAGAGGAGAAGTATTCACCCAATGTAAGAATTTTATAAAGACCGTCTATTGGTCATTTGTATCCAACAATTATTGCTCTCGTGCAACCTTCTTCATGATATCATTTTGCAATGTCATAACAACAGGAAAGAATAAACCTGATTGTGTCCTATCTATTTCTCCTTTATCTTTGAGCAGTGAGACTCCTAGGATTCAGGACTCATTAATATCCTTGAAACTCCTGATGTGGAAATTCTTGTGGAATTCTTATTGAAATAATATGTTTGGCCTTGGTATTACGAAACCATTCCTTTCAAAAGTGATTATTCTAAGGTGAACGGGAGGTCCAGTTGTGAACCGTTGCACCAATATGAGATTGAAACCCAAGTGTTGTAATTGTACAGCCGGGGTGTTATGCCGAGTAATTATTTAAAATAGGAATAACATGTCGGAGCATACCACAATGACCTTTAATATTAGTGTGAGGAATGTTATAAGAAATGGTGAAGTGATTGAGAATACGCTCCTATAAAACGTTGTCAAGATGTTATATTAACGAATTCTGGAGTTACCCAGCCTTTTCCTGCTCCAAGAAATGCAGACCGATTGCGACGTAAGATATATCCTTAGAGGAAGCTAACATGGAAGTGAGTCAAACGAGAAAGAAAGAAATATCGTGGAGATAACGTAAAGCTTATTGAGTATACAACAATGGACAAGCGTAGAGCGCGATAGGAGGAGGCACCAAGTAGCAGAGGAATGCATAGATATATATCCTAATGATCCTTCGCGATTACCACCTAGTAGAGTTATCAGGAATCGTAGCAGCATGCAGACCCGATGCCGATTGGCGCCAGTTGTGAAGGAGATTGATCGTGTGATATCTTGCATATAACATCGAGAATCGATACCCTTATCGGTGATGGAGGGTTACTGACCAGTTTGAAAATAGAGTTATCTTTCAAAGACAAGGTTACACAAAAGATTTCGCTGATCTAGAATCGACCCGGTATTGTGCCAAGGATGGCATCTCGCATCGATATAAACTTTATGAATTTTTATTGCATCATCGGATTGACTAAGGAGCCAGAAGCCCGTCTGTTGATGAAGGACATTTTAAGGACGCAATGATATAATAATAACAACTTCGTTGATTAGCTATACCTGATGATAAAAAGGAGACCTTGAGAGTCATGACGTTTTAAAAAAAAAAGTGTAGAAGGTGTGTTGAAGCAGAAGAAAGGGACGATTGCGTATGCGTCTAAACAGCGTAAGGAATACGGGGTGGAATATCTTAACCATGATTCGGAATTATCCTTGAAAGCGACCACGCGGAAAACCGAGACTCTAACCTGTTGTGTGTGAGTGTTATTGTGGGGTCGACATTGTGTTATATTTATGATGAGCAAGAACATGTGTGTTATCAATGGAATATGGACCGTGCGCGCCTGGATCTCCGACCCCAGATCTAGGGGCGTCACAGAAACGTTGATAGTTAGAGACGTTAACCCTATGAGAAAAAGTGTTAAGATTTTCACCACGAGATCCATGAGTATATCTTCATATTAGAAGCTAGGTATAAAGAAGAGAAGATGGTGGAAGTAAACTAGGAGCATGACGGAAAATTCGTTATTACCCAGAAAAGGCCGAAGTAGTAGTCGATATCTATGGAAGTAATTATTCAGAATCGGGATTTAGTCAGACGTGACAAGGAAAAAGAGTAGGTACACTAAAGAATAATAGTAAGAGGAAAAGAGATAAATTATGGGGAAGGACAAAGATGTATAGAGGGATTAAGAGAATGTTTGGCAAACGGATATGAAGAATGGTATTGGCAAATTATTAAGTACAAACGCGACATGTTGAAAGCAGAATGACAGAGATCTAGTGGATTAATTCCGCTTGTAGAGAATCTTGAACGTGGATAGAATTATAATGAATTTCGTAAGCAGGTCACCGAAGACCGAGTCAAGTGATGGCATTAGTTGATTTCTAATTGTTAGACCAAGTTGACTTACCGCGAGAGATTTTCCACTTAGAAGATTATCGATTTATATACGAAAGAGATGGTGGTGTAGGGTAAAACTTCTGTAGCGATTGCGTCAGATAGAGGCCTAAGGTTAAAGTTCGGATACTAAAGGTGTTTTCAAGTATATTTAAGAAAGAGGTTAAGCGTATGTACTAATTTGATATGCGGTTGACGGACTGAGAAGAAGAACTATCCAGACGATCGAATCTATATTTAGCGTCCTGCCTTGGGGTTCGCGCGGCAGTCGAGAATAATCATTTATCCACGATAGGAATTTTGTTATCACGATAGTCGCCACGCAAACGTAAGGACGTCTCTTGTAAAGTTTACTGCGAAAGACGAAGTTCGATTTTCTTGCGTTACGAAGGAGTCAACGAACGAAAGATATAGTTAGCCGAGGTGGTTCGATGTATGCAGAGGACTATACCGTATCCAGAGCAAATGGTGGTGGCTGACGGAAGGCAACACATGCGTGCTGATCAAACCGAGGAATACGAGGAGTATCGTACGTAATGACATTATCTCAGATTATAAAAACACGACCACAGAGTATTACACACGCCAATGACACAAAGACTCAACACGGATACTAGGAACACGATATAAGAGGAACGTATAAGTAGTGGGACATGAATTGCCATTCATATAACAACCGATAAGGAATACAGGTCGAGGAGAGCGTGCGTCGAGAAACAACATTAAAGCATTGGTGAAATCAAGTTGAGAGAACAAAAAGGATTGCAGGGCTAACCTGAGAGTTGGAAATAGTAAAGTTGGTATTGTATCCATAACTATGTTCGTTAGGTTATTGAGACAAAATCCTTTTAAGGAAGGGGAGACTATAATAACCCCTAACTTTCGTGAATATTTGAAAACTAGATGAATAGTGATTTTATGGGTGGACGAGGAATTTTTGCAACCACGATATGTACAAATTATTAAATAGAGGCTTCAAATTGATACTACGTCTTTACGATACGAGTGAGTATATATGAGAGTCATTAGTTTTTGACAAGACCTTTTATTTCGAATGGGAAAATTTCATGAGATGTCAAAAGAGTACGAGGTGGGAGACTTCGTGACGTTAAAGGTATCCTCGTGGAAGGGATTGATGCGATTTGGTAAGAGAGGAAAGTTAAGTCCGAGATTCATAGGACCTTTTGAGATTTTGAGGCGTGTCGGGAAGTTAGCCTACGAGTAAGCCTTGCCCCCAAGCTTGCAGCAAATTCATAATGTGTTTCATGTGTCTATGTCACGACCCTACCACACTGACTATCGTCATGTGATAGAGTACGACCAAGTGGACCTACAACCAGACTTGACCTATGTGGAGCAACCCGTGGAAATCATGGATAGAAAAGAACAAGTGCTGAGGAACAAGGTTGTCAAGCTAGTGAGAGTTTTGTGGAGGAACCAGAACATCGAGGAATCAACATGGGAACTAGAAAGCGCGATGCGTGAAAAGTACCTTCAACTGTTTTCAACCTGATTCCGGGACGGAATCCTTTTAAGGAGAGGAGGCTGTAAGAACCCTGATTTTTGTAATATTTTAAAATATGTAAAAGCTTATGACATTGTGAATTAGGGACCTTTTGAGTCACCTATGTTATGTAATGGAATTGAACATCTGAAAATTTTATGTTGTTATATTCACAGTGTGAGAAAAAGGGAAGATTGTTGAAGGCAAGAGGCCTACTGCTATTAGGATTCATAAAACTTGGGATTTGAGGGTTATTAGAGTATTAGGAGATTTTAAGAGACTATGACAAGGGGTTATGGATATTTAAGTACTTAAGGAATTACAAGGGAAATCTCTACGCGACAAAATATTATTACGAGGAATTAATTATGATACGATATGAATTAAGGACTAAGTGACAACCATTGGTGGAGGAATAATAATACAAGGAAAGAAATTACATGCAAGTGTCATGTAACTAGCTAGTTAGGAAAAGAAGCTAGAAAAGCAAAAAGCAAACATGAATAGTAACTAGTTAGTGGTGCATGTTTCAAGGAGACAAGAGGGCATGGTGCATACCTAGCCTATAAACCCTAGAGTGCAACATGTGACTACTTTTCCAACATATCAATCATACACACCCATACATACAACAATAATACATCACTTTATTTCAAACACAACACAAACAAACATCTCTCTCTCTTTCCAATCTGCACTAGGCCGAGAGCTTCCAAGGAGGGGAGAAGAAAATTTTTTCTTCAACTTCTTTTCATTCATAAATCAAGATAAAATTTCTAGGCCATCCTTACACTATAGAGAAGGTATGCTATTAATTTCAACCCCATCCATCCATTAGATTTTGAGTTATAAATTGTTAAAGGTTGGATGAAAATTTACCAAAGTTGTTCATCTTTTAGATCTTGAAGGTTTAAGGTTTGTAAGGGCTCATCCAAGTGTTCTTAGTGGTTGTAAAGCTCACCCAAGGTCCTTAGCTACTCAAGAAGGTATAAAACTCCAAACCCCTCTTAGTCATGAAGTGTTTATGGTTTATATTGTTAGATCTAAAAGTTTGATGCTCAAAAGTGACAACTATAGTTTGATTTATGAGAAACCATGGATGATGATGGATATTGTTATGTTAAAAATTATTTATATGTTATATAAGGTCCCATAAGTGTATGATAATTTTGTTGGAGGATTTATGATGATTTTGGAATTTGTGGAATTTTTGGAAATAATATGACTTGTAGAAACGAGCTGTTGGGTAATCTGCTACTGACCCTTTTTGTAACTGGAATGCGGACCCTCAAAACTGATCCCCTGAAAACCTACCTTATATGGTTGGAAAGGTCTGGATCCGTAGGTTTTAGAAATATAAGGCCCATTGTCAGAAGATTTGTGGATGTTGAGATATGGTTGATTTAGTAAAACGTGTTCAGAATGGTAGACTGCAGAAAAGTGCTATCTTTTAAAATATGTTTGGACCCTTAAAACATGTATTGGACTTATGGTAAAAATTGAGGAGCAAGATTTTACAGTGGGTAAAACGACCCAAAAAGATTTGAGTAAAAATTCGAATTTCATATTTTTCTAAAAATGTTAGAGTGTAATGCGCGCGAGTGAAAAATCACGATTAGAATTAGTTTTCGAGATTTCTGACGAAAACTTAGCGAAATTGAAATTTGGTAATTAATTCGAATCGGATTATCAACGAACGTGACCTTAGGATAATAATGACCTTTAGGAGGGTTAGTGGACTTAAGAGTAGAGTCGCGAGGGTAATCTCGTGATTATTTTATATTATTATTTAGTCGTCTCGTTAAGTTACTAACGGGCGTACCCTTGAATGTTATAGATTACCGTGCGACCCCGAGAGCTTTACCACCCCTACCACACCAAGGCAAGTTTACTTTTCAAAACCTATATATATGATTTTCACTGTTGTGTTTAGAAATGCATGCATGATATCTTGTATATGACTACGCACTATGTTGAAATTGATATATGCATGTGTATACACCCCACTTGAACTTTAGAATAAATGTTTTCTTCGGACAACGACTCTAGCAATAGAGGTCGTCACGGTCCTAGTATTTTATTGACCGGGGAGCGGTATATTATTTTATCGAGATTGCGTTACGAAAAACCCGAACGGGCATTCGGGAAGTTTTACATACGTAGTATTATACGTTAATTATATATTTCCAAAAATACTCAAAAATATTTATTTTGAGATTAAAAGATTATTTTTAATCGATTAAAATATTATTAATTATTTATTATTAAATTTCCAAAATATTATTTTCATACAAAAAGATTCGCTCAAAATACCTCAAGGATTTCAAACTCGGATTTCCTCAAACTCAAAATATTTTCGAAAACCCCCGGTCAGGTTTATTCCCTTGAACGTTTTTCAAGAAATTATCGGTCGACTGATGTCGGACCTCAACTACTCGAGTTTTCAATCAAAATGAGTTTTGAAAGAAAAAGAATAATGGGGACTCTGGCAGGAGGCAAGATCGTTGACGAGCGATCCCTAGATGTTTGTGTAAGAGGCCGTGAGCCAGGCGGTCCATCAGTTCCGGCCCATGTGTTGCCGAAGGATGATTACGGGTAGTTTTCATCGAGGGTGATTACGGGTAGTTTTCACTCAGGGGATAGTTACGGGTAGTTTCTATTCCTTCTACCGGTAGAGAAGACCCGCGGATTGTGAGCTTGGATGTGGCGACTGATCATCGTCAATCCTTGCAAGTTTTATGTTTTCATATTGGTCCCTTCTTCCACTTTGGAAAAATGCTTTAACATTGCTTCTTAGGCCTAAGTGCCAAGTAGCCGATAGTGTTGTTTTCAGTTATGAAATGTGATGATGAAATGATGCAGTATCTAGAACTGCAGAGTTATCTCAATAATGATGGCACGTGTATAGTGCATTCTTGAAAGTATTCAAAAGAGGATTCTACGATTTGAACCTATCGAGACTAATACGTCTATTTTGCTGAAAGAGGATATACATATATGCATGTATTCTCAAACTTGATATTGAAATGGGAACCTTATAAAGGGTTCATATGAGATCCTTAAAACTCCATAGTGAGTATGAATATTTTATTAAAAACTCGGACATATATATTGTCGAGTTATGTTCAGAAATCTTGAGATATCTATACCCATATAGTCGGGAACGTTTTCAAAATAAAATATATTATTTTCCAAAAGAAAGAACTTGCTGAGCTTTATGTAGCTCATTCTTGCCTTATAAAACTTTTCAGAAAGAGAAGGACTTGGCCGATTAACTCCAGATCAGCAGGAGAAGAGTAGAAGGTCCTACCCATGGAATGGTTCAGTTCTGGATAAACACTACAGAGTAGGTTGGATAGGTTTCCAGCTGTTCTTAGCCAAACTTGTATTCAGATGTAATTTGTATAAGTAAGATTGTGTAAGATTCTGGATGGTACGAATTAATTGTAATAATTAGTATTATTTTTGGATTATCGTTTCTGAGGCTCTAACTTGTATGTGTGAAGGATTGAGGTCTGGATTGGTGTATTGTTGAGTTGTAAGGTTAATACAGGTATGATATGATCGGATGGTGACGTAACGACCCAGATTCCTGACCTCAGATTTGGGGCGTTACAATCAACCTCTTCAAGTCAGGTACCATATCTTAATTTGATTATTAATTTGATACCATATCTTGTTTGAATATTTAATTTGATACTCGTGATAAATGAAATCAATGGATTAACAAAAATTTAGGAATATTTGTATAAAAAGAATATAAAAAGATTATAAGAAATATAGAGGATCTTGTTTTAAATATTTTTAGGAATTATAATGTTTTAATGATATTCTACTTGATTTAATTTGTTTTATAAAGAAAAAATATAGAAAATTTAGTGAATAAAAATAAAAATATGTATATGTATATAGACGCCTTTATTATTTATTATTTATATATGTATCAATAAGATAATTAATTATATAATATATATTAAATAATAAATTATATCAAATTTTACCAATAAATTGATATACTATTTTAAAGAATATAATACAAATTTAAGATGTAGCATTAAAGTTTATATAATGAAAATTTTCTTGCGAAATTATTATATTTGATACTCATAATAAATGAAATTAATTGGTTAAAAAAATTTATAAATAGTTTAAACAAAAGAATGATGACAAAAACACACGATCTTATTGTTAAATGATTTTAGGAATTATAATATTATAATGATATCTTATTTTATATGATTTGTTTGATATAAAATTAGCCATAAATATTTGATTATGTATTTTACATAATCAATTTTTAAGAAAATGATTATCAATAATTGATTGAAATTTTACATAAATCAATGTTTAAGCAATAATTGATAGAATATTAATTGATTATAATTTATGATTTACAATGATCACATTGGGAATTCTGTCTACGCTACGCACGCCCTAAAAGTTATAATAATTTTTTAAAATATGAAGTTAAAAATTAATATTTATTTATTTTTGTTATCGACAATACTGACATCGTCTAATTTATAGTCATATTATCAATGTTAACTTATGCTACGCATGTGATTAAAATATTAGAAAAAATAGTAACAAAACAATTTAATTTAAATTTTTAAAAAATAAAGAAATTTTTGTTAAATTGTAATCATCTTTTTAATCAATGTCAAAATTATCAAATTTAAACAATGACATTCATATCCTATTTTTCGTAGTCGTTTTTTTAGAAAAGAGGCACATAACTCCAATTCTAATTATGAAAAGATACCATATCCGATATTTCAATAATCGCATAAATGTATACAAAAATTTATATAAGAATCATGAGTTAAAGGTTTATCGACATCACCTAACGGTGACTTCTCGCATTTTAAACATTGTAAAACTGAAAATAACAATTTAAAGATAGAAATCAATTATGAAAAAGTACTTTATGAGATATTCCAAGACCGCATAAATGTATTTAATAAATTAATATAAAATTTGGTTCAAAGTTTCTCGCCATCGCCTGTTAGGAATTATGTGGTACTTGATGATATATGTAAAACATCTTAAAAACATATTTGTGTAAGTCATCAACGGATGACATGCTTTTAAGCATCCGTTGATGAGGCAGCTTATCAATGGATAAGTTAGGATCATGCTAGGAAGTTCCAACGGATAAGTTATCAGTTGAAGTGTTAGTTGATAGCTTTCTAAGTCATGTTGACTAGGGATGGCAAACGGGTCGATCAGTTCGGGTTTTGTGAAAACCAGACCCAGACCCAAATATGTATATTGGACCCGGATCCGGACCCGATTGAAACCCAAAATCCTAGATCCAGACCCGATCCGTCGGGTTTCGGTTCGGGTTTTAATCGGGTCTCAATTTATTTATACAATTATTTATCAACATTGTTTTTGAAACTATAATTTATCAACTAAAAAATATATTTAATCAAATGTCCACCCGTGAATGTAAATTCTAAATAAGCACATGCATCATCCAAATATATATAATTAAAAGATGAATATTAAATATATGTCTCTCAATTTGTAAAATTTATCTGTCAAAATTTGACTTGGATGCTTTATAAGATGAGTATTTGTATAATTTATGAACGAATAAATAATGTTGACGAGATTACGAGAAACTATATAGAAACTTTAAGTTGAATAGGGCTTAAATTAATAGCATTAAAATAATTAGACTATTAGAAAAATAATAATTAAAACATATATTATATATACACTTTATTACATATATATATATATATATATATATATATATATATATATATTTGTACTTCAGATAGGATTTGGGTTCGATACGGGTTCGGTTCGATTTTCGGGTTTCGGTTCCAGTTCGGTTCGGTTAGCACAAAACCCAAACCCGACCCAAAATTTATTCGGGTCTAAAAAAAATCCCAAACCCAGATCCAGATCCAAAATTTCGGGTTCGATTAGATCCAATCGGATTAGAACGGGTCGGGTATCCATCGGGTCGGGGCAAATTGTCATCCCTAATGTTTACTATCAATTGATAAACAGAATAGGTTAGCTAATTGTAAATAGGTTGTGCTTTGTAATTCTGTTTAAGTGATGTGGTACATCAATGGATGAAGAATCTACACCAACGGATAATAACTTCAACGGATGACATGCAACTCGTCAACGGTTAGTCAGCTTCAATGGGTGATCTACAATAATGTCTTGGAGCTAGCAGTTGACATTGACTAGGGATGACAAAAAAACCCGATCAGATGGATACCCGATTCATACCGATCCGATTGGATTTTACCGAACCCGGTTTTTTGGATTTGGATTTAATTTTTAAACCCGAAATATTTTGGATTTGGATTTTACGTGTACCGAACCAAACCCGATCCAAAAACCCGAAATCCGATTCTAACCCGAAACCTGAAAAAACCCGACATATATATATATATGGTATTATATAAATGTATATAATAATAATAATATTTTAATATTAATAATTTTATATTTCAAAACATACATATTTAAGATACATATCAAGCAAATAAACAAAAAGATCACCCACATATATATTTATATAAATATATATATTCTTTTATTTTTCTTATAGTTTTTAAATTTTATTTATAATATTCTATATTTTTTATGCAACTAAAATATTTTATATTTTAAATATATTTGTACTTTTATGTTTTGTTTAATGTAATTATTCTAATTTTTGAAATTTGAATTAAAAACCCGATTTAAACCCGAATCCAAACCAAAACCCGATAAAACTCGATGGTTTGGATTTGGATTTTTGATTTTCAAACCCGAATCCAAACCTGATCCAATCCGATAACTTTGGATTTGGTCAAAACCCGATCCGATCTGACCTATTGCCATCCCTAACAATGACTTGACATGGCTGACAGATCACATGGGTTGATAGACTTCAAAATAGCATGGAAGCTAGTTTTTGGAAACGAAAAAGAAAAAGAAACATTCCTTTTCATAGCAAACAATTTGGATGATAAAATCAAGAAATATATGTCCAAGACAATCAGAAAAATTGTATCATATGAAAACAAGGAGTGGCAGCAAACCTGCAAATACTTTGACTTTATAATATTCATTTTGTTTGTATGGTTTGTAAACTTGGGGATATATATAGAGTAAAGTGCACTTTGTGTACTTGAAGTTTCGTGTCAGACCACTTGGGATACTGGCCTTTAGAAAGTACCACGGGCTATACTGCACTTCAGTTTTCGTTACGAGTTGCCCCTTTCCGTTAAATGCCTCTAACGCCGTCTGCCAGCCTGGGGGTAAAAAAGACATTTCACTGCTGCAACGGCTATTTAGTGTATGTATACACAGCTGCACCCCCAATTCATTTTCAATCCCTAATTTCTTCATCTCTTTCTCCCAAAACACATAATGGAGCACAAATATAGCGAGGCTGAAGTATGCTTTGTTCGAGCTCATGTGTCATTGCGATGCAATGAGTGTTGTGAAGACGCACTGGTATGGGGAAAATGCTGGTAGAAGATATAGGGTATGTCCTGAGTCGCTTTGTGCATACCATAGGTGGATCGACCCACCTCTTGGACCTCGTGCTGTTGAGGCCAAAGCAGAGTTGCATGGACGGATAATTGAGAACGATGGGAGGCACATACGCAGGTTGGATCGTATGGCAGAGAGGCATGAAGCTGAAATGAGGTCTCTGAAAACCAAGTAAGGATTTATGGTGGTGTCAATGTTTATGGTATTCGCTGTGATGATGGGTAGGGCACTTAGTTCAGTTACTCCTGCTGATGTTGATCAGGGCTATGATACTGATGATCTTGTTTAAATTGTCTTAGTTACAAGGTGTAGTTTGTTGTATGAGTATAAGCAAGTTAGGTGTTGCGTAAAATACAGATGTGCAAGTGTACACAATCGCAAACAAGTAATATAATGGTAAATACCAGATTTCGTTCCTCAAGGACTGTCGATTTGTGTAAATCACAATTAATATCAAACAATTCAGTTATAGAACACAAAGATTGAGTTTTGTTTTATTTAATTAAACTAATTAATCAAAAGCTAAATTAATTAACTAATATTATACTAGAAAAGATAGTTACGAGAGTTTTAGATATAAGAAGGCTAAGTCAAGATAATTACTTCCCCCTAATATGTTCATGTCGGCAATAAAGCAGTGTAATACTATAGCAAAATCACAGTCTACTAACCAGAAATTCAACGATCATAGGTTTCTCTCGAAATCACTATGGTATAGATTCTGTAATTAAATTAACATACGTCTATGCCCAATTCAACTTCCAGAATAAAATTAAGCATCAATTTCACACGGCTATGCAAGGTAACAATATATGTCTATACCGTCACAAAATTATAATCAACAGATATAATCATGCACCATTCAAGTCTTGTGTCAGTTAATCATAACCCTCTCAGTATTACAATTAACTCAATAATCTACTAGTGTTGGCCAAACAATAGCAAATATATAACATTAAATCCACTTGAACGAATAAACTGTGAATTGCAAATAGTACTTCTTATCAAAACACCAACAATCCCATACTAGGGTTCCATAAAAATCCCAACTCAATAAATTTAGCTCATAATCAAAGTATCAAAACAATCCAAAAGTAACCAACACATAAGAAGAGATATATAAAGAGATAAAGAGAAACAAAGCCAATTGAATGTCTTCAATGGCTGAATTCTTCTTGTTGATGGCTTCTTCTCCTCCTCCCTTGTGCGGCTCCTTCTCTCTTGTCGATCTATCTCTAAACTAATAATACACGCTACCTAATGAAATCTGATCCCCCTCCATAAAGACCTAATAATAATAATAATATGTTTTTTAATAGTTTCCTAAAATAAGTTGGCCTGGTAACAAAATTCGTAGCTGACTTTTCAGAGCCGTTTCTGGGCTGATCTAGATAGAAAATCACTGTTGGGCTGCTCCAGACTTGTAGAAAATTCCGAGACCTTCGCGTGGGCTGTAATTTCGCCCCATTCTGACTCCTGGAACTCTAGTTATGGCCCAAACAAGCTTTGCTGCAGAAGCCCGTCCACAAATCCGAATTTTCACAATTTAATTCCAATTAAGCTCCTTTTTCCTCCAACTTTAGGATTTATTAAATACCTATAATAAAACAATACAATTTATTAAATAAAAATCCAAATCAATGCAAAATAACTCAAATATGGGAATAATATTAAGATTAAATGCACAGTTATCACATCCCCACACTTAGCATCTTGCACGTCCTCGGGCAAAGAAGAAAGAAAAACACTAATTCCTAACTAACTAGTACCACTTCCGTAGGTGATCACGGTTGAATTTAACATATGCAACAAGTCCTTTAAACCCCTAGGTAGCCCTAGTGGACGAGTAAGGTCTCGTGAGGGCCTATAGTGAATGTACCCACAAAATCCATCTGGCTCATGCAAAAGATTATACGCTAATACAACACCACACATGTAAGTCCTCTCATGCCATATCCACTTAAGAATCAAAGCAAACACACAATGTCTTGGTGTCAAAGGTGCAAGTATTCACATGGTCTACTCAATGAACATGCATAAGCTCACAAAATTCCATGTCAAGTGCAAACATAATTGGTAAGCATGCTAAGTTCACAAGAAACGCATCTTCGAATCTAAACCTGGGATCTCCTATGCCAAAACAAGTATTACCTCACCTTTCACTCACAAATGAATATTCTCTCAAAAACAAGGCAAAGTGTATCACTCAACTCCAACAAATCATAAACATGCTTCACACTCGCAATTAATCTCAATCTAACACAACATACACCACTGATGATAATCAAAAGGTCTTAATTCGGGTTGTAATGTGGGCTAGGGACAAGGTATGTCAAGTAAAGCCAAAACAAGTTAAGTGTCAAAAGATAGTACCCAACAAAACAAATAATTCACCTCCCTAAATACCATCCCCACACTTAGATCTTTTTATTCCCTTTTTATTCACTAACTTGATAAGTCGAAAGAGGAAGGACCATAGAAACATAGATATGCTCTCATATAGATAATATTCTCTTTTTTTTTTCTTCTTTTCTTTTTTTTTTCATCATTTTTTTTTCGAGAGCTAAATATAACAAGTATACTGGTCCATAGTATTATTGCAACATTCGACTAACAAGTAAACAACCAACCCCAAATATTCCCCAAAAGTATGATCAACAATACACCTTATCACTCCCTCAAGCAATATACTAGCCTTTGACAATATGGGTTCAAGATTAAAGTAAGGCCAATACAAGAAAAGGATATAGGCAAGTGATGTGGTATGCACCGAAAGAATAGGATTAAGCTCAAAAGGGCAACTAATTGATCATGTTTAAATGGTGTGGTCATATGGGAAATATAAGGTTATCCTAAGTGCCTTTATCATCTTATCATCAAATAGTGTCATGCATTTCAAAAGAGATCTCAAGTAAGTGCTAGCAATGCAAACAACATGTGGACACTCAAGCAAACGAATAATAATGCAAAAGATATACATATAAGCTCAAAACTCGCTTGGTGTGACAAAACATATTCAATCCCATGTGACAAGACTCTCTAACACATCTACTTGTACTCAAAGCATGCAAACCAAGTCAACTTGCACATATTCATGTCATGCTGATTACTTAAGACATTCACTAAATCTACCAGTTTCAACTTGCTAGTGTATGTGTGTGCACAAGAACAAAGCACGTCACTTCTCATGCAAAAGCATCAACAACACAAGATTCCTAAAGCATGCATGGGTGCACTAAGCAAAATACAACAACTAATCAATTTGCATGGCCAGAATTATTTTTGGTATTTTCAATTTTTTTAATTTTTTTTTTTTAAGAATTTAAACAAATATACATACTACTACTGAGAACACCTCCCCACACTTAAATGGGTCAGTGTCCTCAATGACACACTAACTAAGACACTCTATAAGAGAAATAAAAGAAAAAGAAAAAGAAAAACTCCCCTAAGAACGACGTGTCCATGGTGGTGGTGGTTGAGGAAGATGAGACTTCATGTACCCAAACATCTCTGTCAGTTGCTCTCGGTGAAACCCGTAGCTTGAGATATAGCCATAGGTGTGGCTTTTCGTTTGGATGGAACACGTTTCTTCATGATTTTTGGATAACAATTAGACACCTTGATGATTGATTTTGTAGAGAGGGCAAGAGTTGTCATTGAGATCTGATTTCTAGTCCAAAACCGTGTGGAATTGTAGTGTATATATAGGCCCTCAAAACATCTCATGTTTCCTTCTTTATTCAGCCGGCTGGATTTTTTTTTTTTTTTTATATGTCGCGCGACCGCGCTATATTTAGTACAGAGAAGTGGCGCGCCCGCGCCGTGTAACTCAACGCAGATCCCTGACTTCTGCCTCGCGCGACCGCGCTATACTGCCATATAATAATGGCGCGACCGCGCCATGTCCTGAATCCCCAGCCTGCTTCTGCCAGAATTTTCCGAAACAGCGTGCTCATGCCGTTTGGTTGGCGTGATCACGCCAAAACCCCAAAAATGACCAGATTTTTTTTTTTTTTTTAGAGCGACATGAACACGCTACTTGCTTGCGCGATCATGCCAAAACACCCCAAAACACTAAGGCAAATACCCATCCACTTGAACCGAACCTCGTGCTCACGCTACGGACTTGCGTGGTCATGCCAAATCCTCAAAAACGACCAGAATTTTTTAGTAGAGGCTACGTGAACACGTCAAATTCTTCATACTCATGCCAAAAACCAAATCATCAAATCTATTTCCAAGTTGTTCTTCGTGATTGTGCCCGGATCTTCCTTGAACACTAAAATCCAAGCCTTCCACCCTTACTAACATATCAAAATCCACAACCACATCATTGCGTCAACGGGAAAAACTCCAATTATACACAAATTTACAGAATCACAATCTTACACCAAATCATGGGTTGCCTCCCAAGTAGCGCCTTTCTTTTCCATCTTTGGCTAGACATGACAATGGACTTTTTACTCGTTAATTTCACACCGTAGTGTAAAATTTCGCACCGCATCTTCTAATGGCCATTTAATTATCTTTTTCGGGACAACGTCTTCAATAACCAGTTTTAACCTCCTTCGCTCTTCAAAGGTGCCCTTGACATTGTTCCCCCACCATAATTGCATATCCAAAGAATAGATGATATCCTGAATATTTGAGATCATCCATCCACTACCTGTGTGCTTTTGTACAACTTCCAAAAACAATTCTTCCTTATCAGGAGGTAAATCTGCTGAGATAATAATGGACAAAGTTGGAGATATCAACCTTCTCTGTTTCTCAAAAGAACCAATTGCGGTGTCCACTAACAAAAATTTCCCGACTACAAAGCACATACTATCACGACAATTTGAAATATCCCTTCCAACTTTCTTGTCCGGAGGTAATTCTGCTGAGATGATGATAGAAGATGTTAAAGCTGAGCTCGAATAAACCTCTTGAGACTGAGAGGACATCAACTTCAGTTCCAAATCAGGTGGTTCTTTGATAGAGGCTTTTGGAGGATTGACTTCCGTAGGCATCACTTCTAATGACTCAAAATAATGCATTGTTTCTGCCTCTGGTGAATTAATCTCCAACGATGTTAGATGCCCCTCTTCATTATTCTCATATCCAGAATCTAGAATCATGGGCAGCTCCGGTGGATCTTCATATGAATTATGCTCTAATTTATCAGAAACTAGAGCATCTTCTGTTGATATTGTTGAAGATTCCTCTATATATCCTTCGTGAACAGATGTAGTTGGAGAGACCTCCAACACATTTTCGCTTTCAACTATCACGGCTTCTGAATTCTCCTCCTCAACATCTTCAAAATTTTCAGTATCACTTGGTTGGATACCATGTGATTGATTTCTTATCTCTTCAGCTAGTTGACCAATTTGAATCTCCAAATTTATCAATGACGTTGCTCGACTTTGCATGATAGCGTTAGTCTTCGCCATGTATTCCTTAAACATATCTTCAAGAGAACTAGACTGAGATTCTTGATGAGATTGTTGAGAGTAATCAACTGAATAGTTGATATCCATTGATGAGAGTCTAAAATTTGCTAGTTCACAATTCCATGATATGTTGGGCGGTTGCATCCACTCCTGATTTCCCGCAAAGCAAATAGAGTCTGGATTAGAAGGACAATAGTCATATGTGTGAGCACCGCAACAGAATACACAAGAAACATTCTCATCTCGGCTCATTGGTGGTCTCATTGATTGCCAATACGGTTCATTCCGTCCCATCTCCACCTCCTCTAGATTCTCCGCATAAACTCTCTTGGCATAGTCTTTGTCATAGGCCATCGGCATCGCATACGGAGAATACATAACTCTGTGTTGTTAATCTGAAAAACAACAAGAATTACCCGCGTAACATCCACAAAACCAAACTGCAAGATAATTAATTTTGCAATAAACACTAAAACAGTCCCCGGCAGCGGCGCCAAAAACTTGTTGCGTAAAATACAGATGTGCAAGTGTACACAATCGCAAACAAGTAATATAATGGTAAATACCAGATTTCGTTCCTCAAGGACTGTCGATTTGTGTAAATCACAATTAATATCAAACAATTCAGTTATAGAACACAAAGATTGAGTTTTGTTTTATTTAATTAAACTAATTAATCAAAAGCTAAATTAATTAACTAATATTATACTAGAAAAGATAGTTACGAGAGTTTTAGATATAAGAAGGCTAAGTCAAGATAATTACTTCCCCCTAATATGTTCATGTCGGCAATAAAGTAGTGTAATACTATAGCAAAATCACAGTCTACTAACCAGAAATTCAACGATCATAGGTTTCTCTCGAAATCACTATGGTATAGATTCTGTAATTAAATTAACATACGTCTATGCCCAATTCAACTTCCAGAATAAAATTAAGCATCAATTTCACACGGCTATGCAAGGTAACAATATATGTCTATACCGTCACAAAATTATAATCAACAGATATAATCATGCACCATTCAAGTCTTGTGTCAGTTAATCATAACCCTCTCAGTATTACAATTAACTCAATAATCTACTAGTGTTGGCCAAACAATAGCAAATATATAACATTAAATCCACTTGAACGAATAAACTGTGAATTGCAAATAGTACTTCTTATCAAAACACCAACAATCCCATACTAGGGTTCCATAAAAATCCCAACTCAATAAATTTAGCTCATAATCAAAGTATCAAAACAATCCAAAAGTAACCAACACATAAGAAGAGATATATAAAGAGATAAAGAGAAACAAAGCCAATTGAATGTCTTCAATGGCTGAATTCTTCTTGTTGATGGCTTCTTCTCCTCCTCCCTTGTGCGGCTCCTTCTCTCTTGTCGATCTATCTCTAAACTAATAATACACGCTACCTAATGAAATCTGATCCCCCTCCATAAAGACCTAATAATAATAATAATATGTTTTTTAATAGTTTCCTAAAATAAGTTGGCCTGGTAACAAAATTCGTAGCTGACTTTTCAGAGCCGTTTCTGGGCTGATCTAGATAGAAAATCACTGTTGGGCTGCTCCAGACTTGTAGAAAATTCCGAGACCTTCGCGTGGGCTGTAATTTCGCCCCATTCTGACTCCTGGAACTCTAGTTATGGCCCAAACAAGCTTTGCTGCAGAAGCCCGTCCACAAATCCGAATTTTCACAATTTAATTCCAATTAAGCTCCTTTTTCCTCCAACTTTAGGATTTATTAAATACCTACAATAAAACAATACAATTTATTAAATAAAAATCCAAATCAATGCAAAATAACTCAAATATGGGAATAATATTAAGATTAAATGCACAGTTATCATTAGGCATGTTTAAGCATACTACTAGAAAAAGTAGATTAGACAACGCACCTTTAACATCGCTTTGAAAAGCCACCGATGTTAAAAATGTTTTTAACATCACTTATTTTAAAAGCGATGTTAAACAGATTTCTGGACATCGCTTGCTAAAATAACCGATGTCTTAATGATTGTTTAAAAAATAAAAAAACAGGCGCTCAGCTTTCCCCCCATTCTCATAAAACATTTCCTTAGAAAATTTTTATTCCCCCGCCTAAGTACCCTAATTCATTTGCCCGCCTAACATTACTCACATTTCCCCTATCCCGCCTCCCTCTTCCTATCTCTCTCACAGCTCTCTCTTTCTCTCCTCTCTCACAGCGACTCTCTCTCTCTCATTCATCTCTCTCTTTCTCACTCATCTCTCTCTCTCAGTCTCTCACTCTCATCACTACGACCCTCTCTCTCAGCTGTCTCTTTCACCCGCATCTTTCACTTTTCTGTAATTAACCCTAATTACGATTTCTATAAATCGAAATAGAGAAGAGGAAGCTCGAATCGTAAGTCATTTTTCGATTAATAGTTCGAATTAAGCTGGATTAAGCTGGATTTAATTTTAATTGAACATTTTTTTTGCAGATTAGTTGCTGATTTTGCTTGGGTCATCTTCAATTAGTAAGTTTTTGTCTTAATTACTTATTTTTCTTTTTTGCATGTATCTTTTTTCTTGCTTTTTCTTGTTTTTCTTGTTCGAATTAAGTTTTTGTTTCTTGTTTCTTGTTTGTAATTCTTGTCTGGGTGAATATATATGTTTCTTTGCACTGTTGGATTATTGGTTAACTTATTTGTTTAGATATAAGTTAAACCTGACATGATTGTTAATATGTTTAATTCTTTCTATTATTAGAATAGTAATTGTAATTTAATGACTTGTATAATTTTGGATAAGTCTTTTTTTTTAATTTTTGAAATTACAATACCAGGTAGGTTTCTTTATGAACATATGGATAAGTCATGGATTTCGAAAGATAGGGATTCTTTAGAGTATGAAATTGGGGTTGAAAGGTTCTTGATATATGCTGAACAAAATGCTAAAAATCCTAAACAAATTCCATGCCCATGTGCACGCTGTGGTAATTTCAAAAAATTATCGGTGAAAATAATTAGGGGTCATCTTTATCAAAATGGTTTTAGTTTGGGGTATGTCGATTGGATTTGGCATGGAGAAAAGTGCCCAAGTAGTACGCCAGTAAATTCAACTGTAGGTAGTACTTCTGGGCACAATCCGTTGGGGGAAACAGTTGATGTTTGTGAAGCAGCTTATAACCGGGGTGATTACGATGACGATTCACATGAGTTTAGGAGGTTTGTGTCCGATGCAGAGCAACCTTTGTTTAAGGGCAGTGAGTGTACTAAGTTAGAGTCGATGTTGAAATTGCACAACTGGAAGTCTAGATTTGGTATTAGCGATAGTTCCTTTACTGAGCTCCTCTCTTCTGTTGGATCTTTACTTCCTAAAGATCATGTGTTACCGGTTAATGCATATGAAGCAAAGAAAACCCTAAGTGATCTAGGTCTCGAGTATATAAAGTTTCATGTTTGTCCGAATGACTGTGTACTATATAGGGGTGTAAATGTCGATGCGTCTAAGTGTCCTAAGTGCGATCTATCTCGTTGGAAGGTGGGGAAAGATGGTAAACCTAGGACTAACATTCCAGCCAAAGTTATGTGGTACTTTCCGATAATTCCTAGATTTAGACGGTTGTTTAAATCTGCTTCTACAGCTGAACTAATGAGTTGGCATGCGAAGAAGCGAACTCAAGATGGCCAAATGCGTCATCCAGCTGACTCTCCTTCTTGGAGGAATATTGATTATAGGTGGCCTGAATTTGGTAATGAACCGAGAAATATTCGCTTAGCATTGGCGGCAGATGGTATAAACCCGTATAATAATGGTCTAACCAATCGGTACAGTTGCTGGCCGGTAGTACTGGTAACTTATAATCTTCCTCCATGGTTATGCATGAAGAGGAAGTTTATGATGTTAACGGTGTTAGTTTCTGGTCCACATGAGCCAGGTAATAACATCGACGTGTATTTACAACCGATGATAGACGATTTGAAGAAGCTTTGGGAAGAAGGTGAACCAAATGTATATGATGCGTATACAAAGTCTTACTTCACTCTAAAAGCAGTTTTGATGTGGACGATAAATGACTTTCCTGCGTACGGAAATTTGTCGGGTTGTGTCAATAAGGGTTATATGGCTTGTCCAATATGTGGTGATGATACCGTTGGTAAACATTTGACTCATAGCCGAAAAATATGTTACCAAGGTCATCGTCGGTATTTGGCTCCGTATCATCCTTATAGGAGGCATAAGGCAGGTTTTAATGGAGAACAAGAATTTAGACACCCCCGTCAAATCCTTTCTGGAGAAGAAGTATTAGCGCGGCAACAACGGATAGAATTTACTTTTGGGAAGGGGATGAAGAAGGCAAACAAAGTGGTCTGTCCATGGAAGAAAAAATCAATTTTTTTTTATTTGGAATATTGGAAGTTTCACCATGTTCGTCACTGTCTCGATGTTATGCACGTTGAGAAAAATGTGTGCGATAGTCTAATTGGGACATTATTAAATCTGCCATTCAAGACTAAAGATAGTGAGGAATCTCGTCGTGATATGATTGAAATGGGTGTCAGGCCCGATTTAGCTCCAGAAGTAGGAGAAAAGAGAACCTATTTGCCCCCTGCCCCTTATACTTTGTCAAGGGAAGAAAAGAAAAAAATGTTGTCCTCATTGTCAAATATGAAACTTCCCTATGGCCATTCATCAAACATAAGAAATTGTGTATCAATGTCAGATTTAAAGATACATGGGTTAAAGTCCCATGATTGTCACATTCTTCTCCAACAACTACTTCCGGTTGCAATTCGTTCTATTCTTCCGAAAAATGTTAGGGTCAGCATAATCAGATTGTGTTTCTTTTTCAACACTTTGTGTAACAAAGTTGTAGATGTATCCAAGCTCGATAAATTACAAGCAGATGTGGTACTGACCTTGTGTGAGTTGGAAAAGATATTCCCTCCCTCGTTTTTCGATATAATGATTCATCTCACAGTACACTTGGTTAGGGAATTGCGTTTATGTGGACCGGTGTTTTATAGATGGATGTTTCCATTTGAACGGTTCAATAAAGTGTTAAAGAGCTATGTTCGAAACCGTTATTATCCAGAAGGTTGTATAGCGGAAAGGTATCTAGGAGAAGAATCTGTTGAATTTTGCACGGAGTTTGTTAAGCAGAGTTGCACAACTGCCGGTCTTCCGAAGGACAAGGGCAAGCTTTCAGGTCCGTTATCCGTTGTAACAATAAAGTCAGTGGAGGAGAAAGAACGAGATGAGGCACATTTACATGTCCTTCAGAACAACTCTGAAGTGTATCCCTATATCATGTAAGTTTATATTTTTTTTTATTGTAAGTTCATCTTTTGAATATCGAGTATTTTGTGGTTGTTTACTTAACATATGCATTGCCTCAGGATGCATAAGGAGTTATTGGAAAGCCAGTACCAGGGAAAAAAAAAAGAGTGCTCAGTGGCTAATAGGAGAGCACAACCGTTTATTTGCTGATTGGTTTCAAGAAAGGGTTGGTTTCTTTTTTTGTTAGACTAATTTTTTTAATGATGTGTCGTTGTTGTCTAGTTAATGATTGATTTAAAACAATGTGTGCAGGTTAGTCTTGAAATGCTGGAAAATGCCAACAATGTTTCAGAAACAGTAAGATGGCTGGCAGGAAAACCATCTTTTTCTGTTTTTACCTATGAAGGTTATCTAGTTGACGGGAACCGGTACTTCACAAAGGAGCGAGATGATGCAAGGGTTGTCCAAAATAGTGGTGTTTCTTTAGTTGCCAAGACGGTCCAAGTATCTAGTGCTAAGGATTTAAATCCCGTAGAGTGTGATATGACATTTTATGGAATAATCGAAGAAATCTGGGAGTTGGATTATCATGCATTTAAAGCCCCATTGTTCTTGTGTAAATGGGCAGAAAATGAAAGAGTCAAGGTTGATGATCTTGGCTTCACTCTTATGGACCTCACTAGACAAGGTCACAAGAACGATAAATATGTATCCGTCGACCAAGTGAAACAAGTTTTTTATGTTCAAGATCCGGTCGATGCTAGCTGGTCCGTTGTACTAAACTCCACACCTCGAGACTACCAGGAGTTGTATTATGACGATGAATTAGGAGACACAACTTTAGAAAATCCCCCTTTCTGCTCTAATATTCCAACGTGTGACACAACTGATGAAACAGAGGGTACTCTTAGAAATAAAAGACAAAATGTTGAGGGAATTTGGATTAAAAAATGATCCATATTTTCTAGTTGTATATCATGTACCGTCTGTGGTGCATAATTTTATTTGAATATTCAGTTTTAGTTGTCTTTATGTTTAGTCTAGATGTTTATTTTATTTTGTAATTTTATTTGAATTTTATGATTAGTTTGCAATTTGATTTGAATTTGTAATTTTATTTGCATTTATTTTTAGTCTGAAATTGCATTAGATTTTTTTATTCGCCTTAATGTTAAACCTGCAATTTTTTATTTGTTTAGTCTGCATTTTGTAATTGTATACCCCGACTAATATGTGTCTTACAGATTGAAGTACCTGATCTCGGAATGGCACCTAAGAAGCGAAAGACCAAGGCAGGCAGTAAGAAAAATGAAGTGGAGGAGAATCAGTTGCCTTTGACAGAATTATCGGGACCTCAATCAGAAGGCTCTAAGAAGCGAAAGACCAAGGCAAGCAGTAAAAAAATGGAAGCGGAGGAGAAGCAGTTGCCTTTGAAAGCTATGTCTGAACCTGAAAGGGAAGTGAATACAAAAGGCAATGAACCTGAATCAGAAGGCTCTGCACAGGCCATTGTACCTCAAGAAACTCAGCCTATAGAATGTATTGTTACTAGTACTGAAACAACAAAAAGGAATTTATTAGGAGGAAAGCGTAGTGTTTGTGCTATGCACAAAGTTGTGGTGAAGAAGGCTCAAGGAAAGAAGTTTAAAGTCAGGTATGATGAGCGTGGAAATCCTATCAGAAAGACTAGGCACACCTTGAGTTCTTACGTTGGCATGCTCGCTAGGACTATGGTTCCGATCAGCATTAGAAGCTGGCCAAATGTGGAATCTGAATTAAAAGAGAAGTTATGGAATGATGTTCAGGTAACATTTTTCTATATGTAAATTAGTTACTTTTTATCTGGTCATTCTTAGTGGTTAATTAGTTACTTGCATGTTTCAGGCTGGATTTAAAGTTGCTCCAGAAAGTCGAGCCAAGATTCTACAGTCTGCAGGCTGGAAGTGGAGACAGTTCAAGTCAAAATTAACCTCTAATTTTGTGATGCCATTTGTTGGGGAAAAGAAGAAACTAAGGAAGCCTCCAAATAATTATGCATTTGTTGGTAGGGATGCTTGGAGAGAATTTGTTGCTCAAAGGACCAACGATGATTGGATGGTATGCACAATTTGTAGTACTAAATTTTACGTACGTATATAGGCTTTTTTTGTAATATCTTTCAATATTGAAGTCAATAATGTATTTTATGTTTGGATGCAGTCACTTCGTAATGCACAGAGGGCGAGAGTCAAAGAGCGAAAATATCCACACCGTACATCAAGGAAGGGCTACATCGGACTGCTAGAAGAAGAAGTAATATTTTATCATTATAATTATAATTTAGACTTTCTGAATATCTTTCAAATGTTTCATTCATTTTAAACAGGTCAAGCAAGGGCACTTTCAGCCTGGAGAAGAGGTTGATCGGGCAATTTTATGGAAGAAAGCTCGAAAGCGAAAGGACGGTCAAGTTGATGAAGAACAAGAAAAGATCAACAAAGTAATTGTAAGAAATCTTTGAACCTCCTGTTTTCTACAGTTATAATTATACCATATATGTTAAGTTAAGTGGCCATTTTAATTACATTTAAATTTTAACACCAAAGGAAAAATGGTAATAAAAAATAGCCCAAAAAAAATAGAAGAGTAATTATGTGTATTGATCATAAATATGTAATGTATTGTTGACAGGATGATTTGCTGGAAAGTAAGAGTAGGGGTCAACTGCACATGGGCAAATATGAGGACGTGTTGGCTGTTGCATTAGGAAAACCTGAGCATTCAGGAAGGGTTCGAGGAGTCGGAGGCTTCGTCACCCCAAAATCATTCTTTAACACTCCGACTGTGAAAAGGACTCGAATTACGAAAGCTGAGTTGCTGGCACGTGATCGACAAAGGGATGAGGAGATGGAGAGAAGAACAAATGATTTGATGTCAGAAATTTCTGAGCTGAAGGCGATGATTAGTAGTTCATCCATTAATCTTCCCTCGTCAATGCCCGAAAAAGAATTGGATGTGGAGGTTGATTGTGTTGCTGTTGACCCTACTCCACCATCCAAAATGCCAACAAAGGTAAAACAAGCTCTCTCGCTCACTCGCTTTCTCTTTATATATAGCAGTTATGGAAGCTATGGACAGTACTACGAATAATACAAACTTTTAATTTCACCTTGCATGTCTTTTAAATGTAGGATCCACAATCATGTGAGCTGGCTGTAGGCAATGTGCATAACATAGTTGCATTCGGTATGGCGATGACTGATGGGGACATGAACGAAAAGATACATGGAATGCCTATGCCGCATGGATGTATTCGTGTGTTGGTGGATGGATGCATCAACGACAATGCCTTGGTTCCAGTGCCAGTGCCAGTACCTGGTGAAATTGAGAAGGTCCACCAAGCTGTTGGTTCTCACGTCGCATGGCCTAAGGAGTTGATTATTTTTCCAACTGTTGCGGTTTGTATTTCTCTTTCTTTTTCCATAGTTTGCGTGCATTATGTGCTCCATAAACTGTGTTTATATTTATGCATGATAAAATGATTTTTTGTAGAAAAAGAAAAGGCAAGTCTCGCAGAAGGCTGATGATCCGTTAAAGAATTTGGCGAACATGTTTAAAAATGCCGAGCCAACAAACAAAAATGTGCCAAAACGCTTTAGGTTGTTGTATAAACATGCAACAACAACTATGAAAATGTCAAATGTCTCAATTGAAATTCCATGTGATATTGAAGTTTTCGGGTTTGAGAAAAGAATATTTATCTTGCATGAGAATTTAATTGCCTTGTTAGAGTTCGAGATGATTGGACAGGCTGTAATATCAACTTACATGTCGTAAGTATTATTTTTTTTAAATCTTGTCTAATTCTGCATATTGCACAGGAATATATATGTACTTATTACATTAAATTATTTGTAGGTACTTGCATAATGTTCTGCGTAAAAAGAAGTTACTGGACTATTTTGGGTTTATTGATCCCTCAGCCTCATTTACCCCGAATGCTGACTTTGAAGCTTTAGTTGTTCGAAGGCTGAAAGAGGGTAACCCAGAACGCGTTTTCTTCATGCCGCATAATGAAAAGTAGGTGATTTTGTGGATGTTTACTTAACTGCTTGTAGGACTACGATTTATACTAATTCTTGCTTCGTGGTATTCTTTTTAACAAAAACAGTTGCCACTGGATTTTGATTGTAATATGGGAAAGTGACATTTACACTCTCAATCCACTGTCTCATCCACCACGGAATCCAGCCTTAGAAAAAGCTTTAATAAGGTATTGCCAAATAAATAATTATATATATATATATATATATATTATGCTTTCTTTGGTATCATCACATTGTCGTTCCCTGCCCTTAATTGCAGTGCAGTGAGAACTTTCAATGCTCAAACAGGAAGGGTAAATAAAACTCCCGAAATACATAATCTTCCGGTAATTATTTAAGCACTTTACTTGTTTTGTTCTATGTGTACGATCTATATTTTCTCATTTTTATTGGAACACAGGGATCGCCAAAACAACCTGGCTCCCTTGAATGTGGTTATGTTGTCATGCGCTATATGCGGGATATTATTTTGGATGAGGACATGTACTCATTTTCTACTAAGGTATACTTTCATTGGTGTGTTGTTGATATATGGAATATAATTGTGTTTTATGCATTTGAAAAATAGTATATTTATCCTATTTTTTGCTTTGGCTTTAATTGTTTGCAGTGGCTTTGTAAGACTCGGGCATCTTACAAGATGGGAGACCTTGAAGAGGTGCGGTACAAGACTTTGAAGCACATTGAAAAACTGATGAAATAGGGTGACTTGGAACAGTTGGTATATATAGATATATCTGCCTAACATCTAGATTTTGGTACTAATTGAATGAAATTGTCTAGGAATTACTTGTGGAATAAATGGTTTGTTTGTCGAAGTACATGTAATTGGTTATGCTTTTGTCGAAGTACGTACATGTACTTTGGTTACGCTTTTGTCGAAGTACGTACATGTACTTTGGTTATGCTTTTGGTGCAAGTAGAATTTTGGTACTAATTATGGTTATTGTAAACATTGGGATGTTTGGTAAATGGCAAGTACTTGGTTTTTGTATTAATTAAATCTGTTTTGGTTTGAATTTTTGCTTTGATTTCAATTTTGGGCTGCATATAAAACGATCAATATACATGCTAAAACCTCAACAAGATACATCAGTTGTTAAAACAAAACTGATGTCTGTTAGAACATACAACATCAGGGTTATCATATGAAACTGATGTGTTCAACAATAATTCACATCACCTTTTCTAAAATAATCGATGTCTAATTGGGACATATAACATCGGAGTATAAGTAAAACCGATGTCTCTTAGGACATATAACATCGGTTTTGTTATTAAAGTCGATGTCTTATATAACATATAACATCAGTATTACCAAGAAACCGATGTCTATGTCTTCCTAAACCAGACAATGTAACATTATATAACATCGGTTTCACATATCAACCGATGTCTGAGATGACATTTAACATCGGTTTTTACCAAGAAATCGATGTATATGTGTTTATTTACCTTGTCTGTGCTATGTTTATGTTAATCTAATGCACATAAATAAGCATTATTTAAAAAGAAATACTGCACAAAATTTATCTTAGACATCGTAAATATTTTAGAAACTAATGTCTAAAACCATCATAGACAACGGCTAAAAACCGATGTCTAGAGTTGTGACCTTTCTCTACACTCGCATAGACATCGGTCAGAATTTGTTTTTACAACGGCTAAAAACCGATGTCTAATCCACTTTTTCTAGTAGTTATGGTTATTGTATCATTGCAGCTTTAATATCAATAAGAACTTTGCTATTACTCTTTATCAGTGATTACTAACAACATTGTTAAAGGCAAATAACTACTTAAGATAACATTGTCTTCTTGACAACATAACAAAAGTACATAGAGTTTTCATTAACCACAACATAACAAAAGGACATAGAGTTTTCACAAACCAACAAACCTAATTGTCTTCATGACAACATAACAAAAGTAAATAGAGTACTAGGCCCATAGTGGACAATAATTCAGCTGGAATACATAAGCCACAAGGCAAAAACATGTTAACTTGTAAAGTTCTTAAATTTTCCAAACAGGATTTTTCTTCAGTTTAGCCTACATTTCCCTCCTTTTTGCCTCAATGTTTTCCCTGCTAGTTTTAGAACCACTCCCCCCTTTCTGTGGTTGAATACCAAGTGGAGTGTTGTTAACCTTTACATGATCTGCTTTCTTCTTCAAAACCCCAACATTTGTACCTTCATTTGGGTTAGAAGCTCTCTTAGTTGTACCACTTGGCTTCTCTACAGAAGGTGTGGGATTGTGAACATCACCTCTGTCATTGTGTGCATCCGTTGTAGCCTCGGACCTTGGATTGTCTCCTGCAGGATTCTTTCTGTCAAGAGCTGCCTTGGGTTTTGGTTTAGGCCTGGTCTTCACTTGTATCTCACACCCATTGGCCCTATCAGCAGCCTGTTTCAAATTACCTTATTAGTATAACAAAATTAAAAAAACAAATATGACTATAAAGAACACAACATTAGAGGACAAATATAAGCTCACCCTTGCTGGACAAGTCCTCATATTATGATTATACTCAGTACAATAGCTACACTTCACTTTTGTATTCTGTCTTTTCAATCTTGTTGGATCACCATTAACAACATCATTAACCTTATTCCTCTTCTTCTTAGGTCTGCCAGTCTGGACCTTAATCTCAGGAGGCAATGGTTTGGGATAGCTTGTTTCCTCCCATTCTTCTTCACCACATATTGGCTCTACAATGTACTGATAGCACTCCAAAAAACATGTCCTTCTTATAATATTGGTGGATAAATGGTTCATATGCCTTCTTACTCCAAGCAATGCAGGCACATGCATGGTAGCAAGGGATGCCTGACAACTCCCATTTTCTGCAAGCACACTTCCTTGCTTCAAGATCCACAACCATCTCATACCCCCCCCCCCCATGTTGTCATTGTCACCAAATATCTTGCCCCTCCACTCCATACAACATGACATCCCCTACTTTGTTCAATTGCCCTAGCAACATAATACATGTTAATAAAAGCATTCTATTTGTTTATGCAGGAATAATAAGTCAAAATAAAGATCTAACTCACTTGTGAAGTCTCCTCATGGCATTAGGACAGATAGGGTTAAGTGCATAGCTATTTTGCATTTTATCCCTCCTTTGTTGTATTCTTCTCATCACATCTTTATGAATAGCTTTGAACATAGATATTATAGGAAGATCCCTATACTTTCTTATACTGTTGTTGAAAACCTCACAATGGTTATTGACAAACATGTTAGACTTACAGTGGGTTCTAAATGCACTGCTGTTCCACTGTGTTTTAGGCTTCTCAATAAGCCAGTCATGACACTTCCTTGACAACTATCAAAGTAATCAAAAAATATGCATTAAAATCCAGTCATAATTATCTATATCTAGGTTAGGCAATTATTAAAATATGCATGCATGCATAAATAAATGGGAGTATGTACTAACCTGCTTAAGCTCGAGCATGTGTTTATTAAAGGTGTATTCAGTGGTGGCCCTTGCTGCCAACCATAACAGCATCCTCACTCCTATCCCCTTGTGATCCTTCCACATATTCCTATAGAGGTGCATCACACAGAATCTGTGTTCTGCTACAGGGAACACAACTTCTAATGCATTGATTAGACCCTGTCAAGTAGATAAAGTTAGGTATGCATAAATGAGTGTAGTCAAGGAGTGTGATAAAGTTGTCAAGTGGAACAATGTGGTACCTTTTGTCTGTCTGATATAAAAGTGAATGCCCCATCATTTTCAATGCCTAGATCACTTTTAAGGTTGACCAAAATCCAGCTCCAACTATCAGTGTTCTCAGCCTCAACTACAGGCCATGCTATGGGGTACATGCCATCATTGGCATCAGTACCCACAGCTGTAATAACCCTAACTTTTAGAATGCTACAGTACTTAAATGAATAGTGATTTTGAGGAATTAGGAAAATGATATGTAGGTACCCTATAAGTGATACAGAAAATGAATAATCGGAAACCATACTAGTGATGTACTATGAAAATAAGTGTATGTAAACGAGGACAGAATTCAGAGAATCCAAACTTTATTTATTCCAACTTTGACAGAGGAGTCAGGAATGTAATAATTGGATTATTAATTTAAGAATATGGAATATTAGAAGTCCAAGGGGGAAATATATTATGTGAGTGATGTAGGATTGAGAATAGAAATCCGGAGTTGAGAGAGTGCAAACGAGTTAGTGAACGCTTGAGGAACCGGGAGAACAGTTTCCGAGATAAAGAGAATATATAAAGGATATTGGATATTAAGGAGCATGGGAATATTAAAGGATTTATATATTGAGGAATTAGTGAATTTATGTTAAACCAAGAAATTATTAAGTCAAGGAAATGCCAAGGGAATTTGGATTTTTTAAACGAATTCAGAACCACTGAGATAATGAAGTATATTCGAATCGAATCACAATTAGACGAGTATGGGAGCAAAACAACTAAGGTTAGTAATATAACAAGGATATGTACATCACATTACCATTTACCAAGATTGCTAGCATGATACTTAAAAAAAAAAAAAAAACAAAAGAGATTATGAGATCATTAGGTTGATGTCATCATCCACTAACTTGAATTTAAGGGTAGATTAGTCTTTTGACATGAAGATTTTTCCATAATTATCTCCAAGGATCCACAAGACTCTAGAATCATCAAGACTAAGCTAGATATTATCCTTACAATGAATATTGGATGAGATTAGATCAAGAAACAAGCTAGAAACTTCATTTCCTCTCATCCTCTCAAACTGCCCAGCAAGAGCAAGGAGGAGAAGAAAAATCATATCTCCATTTATATCCATGATAAAATCACCAAATTTTAACCACAACCTCTCAACTCCATGGGCATGATTCGTTCCAAATTTCATAGCAATCCAAGTAGTATAGCCTAGTCAAATCCATGCTCAAAGTGGGAGAACCAAACCTGTCCAGATTGTTGACAGTTTCGGGGATGATCTTAAAACGGCCATATCTCCTTCATTACTCAATGAAATTTTGTGTTCTTTATATGGTTAGAAAGCTGTTAAGATGCTCTACAACTTTCCTTTAGAACCCTCTTCCAGAAAACGTAGGTAAGGCCTTCGTTTTTGCGATTCTTTCAACTGGTGTCAAGTGAATCCGAATTACTAACTTTGTTTCTATGATTTCTTTAGTTAATCCAAGATATTATAAGGTTGTTTAAGGATTACCCAAGGCTTTTTAAGTGTTGTTAGAGCTTCAAGAAGGTATAAATACTCTTACCCTTTTTTATTTATGATGGATATTGATTGGGTTAGTGATTAAGTGGTGTAAATTACAAGATTATGGTGATTTATGTGTTTGTAAGTAGTTTGAGTTAAATATGGAAGTGTTTTGTGTTGGAAATCCATGGTTGGTATGATGACCACATGGTGTAGGATAGATGTATGTGCTTGGTGATGAATTGGGAGGTGAGAAAAATTTGGAAAAGTACGAAATTATAGCCGTTATAATGCCCGATTTTCGTTAGAACTACAAACTGCCCTGTTTTTGGACCCTATACCCTTACGGTACCTTACTGTCCAGACTCCCAAGTGACCATGAGATGATAGAGCTTGGTTCATAGATCGTTTTGATATAAAGTGCGTTAAAATCTGATGAACGGTTTAGGAGAAAAGTCAGTTTTAGTGAAAGACGTTCGAAAACCGAGAAAACGTAATTGTATCAACTTTGAGGCTAAAGTTACCATACTTAGACATTTTTATAAGTCACGAAATTTTGGGATAGTGTAGTAGGGTGGTCAGAGGACCCTTGACAGTTGACCTTGCATTAAAATTCGAAATCTATATTTTCTGAGAATTTTTACAGTCGAGTGTGGTTATTAAGGGGAATGGTGGAATATGCAAAAACTTACATCGAGTCTAAAAATGGTTAAGTTCTTGGAAATTTTGATATATAAAAACTATGTTAAACATATAGTATGTGTCAATGTTGTTACTATATAAGGGTTAGGAGGTTAAGGGGAGTACATTCTAATGATGATCCTTTTGTGTGTTCATAGAAACTCAGGACGAGCCACGGACTATACCTCTGGGATATAGAGATCGAGGCAAGATTTTCTTTTACCTCTATTTGATAAATTGTTATTTTCAAGTAAAAAGGGTTGATTGTCAGTATGTGTTATTATGGATATAATATATGTGAATGTGGATATGAATAGTGCGAGACACTATAAGGAGAAAAGGAGATATACGTGATATGGATATGAATATGGTTATGGATAAATATATGAATAACATGATATACTTTGAGGATTAAAGGGATATAAAAAGGGAATGGTATCAGTTGTTATATAGGGTTATTTGTATATAATATTCTATTATGTATAAATTGGGAATATTGACGCTTAAACTATTTCAGATTTTATCAATAAATATTTCGTGATATAAGGGGACAAGGATTTATACTTACAGATTTTCTTCAAAGGGATTTACTTTTCTAATTTTGGAAATTTAAGGGAGATGTATATGGATATGAGTATGTATATGGAATATGAATATGGATAGAGGGAATATACCCTATAATGAAAAGGATATGAAAGAATGGTATCAGTTGTTATCGAGAATTATACGACTTATAATATTATGTGAAACTATTCTATAACCATTGGTGAGTTAATAAATATTATATGATTATTATTTTAAATACACTTAAACTAGATGGAATACTTTATGTACATAAAAGCATATTTGATTTCATTAAATACGGAAGAGATGATTTTATTATATTCAAGTTATTATGATATATGTACTTTAAGGGTATTGATATGTGAATAATAAAGTGAAAGTGAAAGTGAAAGTGAAAGTGTAAAGTGAAATGTGAATGTGAAAATGGAAATGTGAAATGGTATTTGCCGGAATAAATGGAATACAAAATTATTATAAACGGGGATTACAACATGTGGCGTAAGAGGCTGTGTGCGGCACAGTCCAGCATTCAATATTTTATCACGGCACGAAGATGCTGAAGGAGGATGGTGGGTAACCATTCATCCAGGGATGATAACCGGGTAGGGAATCATTCCTTCTACTAGTAGAGAACAAGGAGCGGGTACTTAGGCGACTGATCATCGTCCTAACGTATCAGGCGACAGTGGATATCCCCAAAACAATTAAAGAAAGAATTGATAATGATTTCAGATTTGTTTTCTGAAAAAGGAAAATGGTATGAAATTATGGAATTGTTTTTATGAATGAAAGAGAAACTGATTTTATATTATTTTTATATAATTATGGTATAAAGAAAATGGAAAGATTATATTGAGAGATTTTACTTCAAATGTTATATTATTTTGAGATATGATATTGAGATGATCTATTGATTATTATATTATATTAGAAGAGAAATTGATATTATATTTATCCATATTCTTTTCTTATAAAGGAATAAAAATGGAAGGTGTATTTAATAAGTAAGAGTTATTTCCTTTCTTAAGAATTTTGATCGATTTTCTGTTTATTGATATATATATATATAGACTTTCATTGATGCTAGTTTAAAAAGTTATCTTGCTGAGCTATTATAGCTCATTCTTGCTACTTATGTATATAACAGCTAGGTCCAATGCCGATACTCCGTACTACACCCCGCAAGAGGGTAAGGGAAAGGCGACCTTTTGAGAATGTTCTAGCAACGATTTCCGAGGTAGCTGACATAGATGTATGAGTATGTATAAGTTTATGAAAATTAAGTGAGTAAGGGTTGTAATAAAACTTTCAGTTGATGAAATGCTTCCTGAAGAAGTATTATTCAGCAATGTACCTAAGAATGATTCTGGGTTTGTAATAACTGTTTAACTCTAAAACTTTTAAATATCATGGATGTTGTTCTCTGAGCATATGACTGGTGTGATATTACTAAGTGTGGGGTCTATTGTGTGAGTTCAATTACGCAATTATATTTAAACTGTCAAGTATATAGTGTTAGTGAGTAAAGATGGGTCCGTGACGGCTTGGATTCCTGACCCCGGATCTGGGGCTGTCACAGATGGTATCAGAGCTTAGAGTCATAATGCTCAGGAACAGAAGTGATAATAATAAATATATCAGTAATAATATGAATTATGAACTCACATCGAGTTCAAGGGTGGTTTATCGAAAATAGCATTTCTTCTAAGTAGTGATTATAATTTTATAGAGTATTACTAATAAGAGTTTATGTTTTAGTATAGGGAAGGAAATGGGTGAGCCGAAGATAAGGGTATTTAAAATCTTCTTGAGTTTAAGGGAGTTTAGGGTAATATTGTAAGTGGATTGGTGAACAGACACTGATTGTTTCAATTGATTATGGAGATGAAATAGTGAAACTAAGGTTAGTAGGTAAGGAGAAATATAATTAAGGATCAAGACGGACTGAGCAGTTTCGGGATTGACTTAAATGAAAAGGTTATTATGCAAAAAGTGTTAAGCTTATGTAGCACAGGGGATTGATATGAGAAAAGGGAATATTTGATGTATCGGGAAGTGTACGTTAGATAACCTTGGGAGTATACGGGGTATGTTAGAATATACAAATATAAAGTAGAGTTTGAAGGGTCCTTGATACCGGAGCAGTGTTAGGCTAAGACGATCAATATTACGTAAGTATATCGATTAGAAGGTTGTGTTCTATTATGGATAAAGGCAGAAAGTATCGAGCCAAGTCATGACTAGGTAAATGACGATTATTGGGAATATCGGACGATAGGTTAAGACTAAATGGTGAGTGCCAAATTTAAGAAATTTTAGAGAGTACGCAGTCTAAGATATAAATGGTATTTGAGGAAACCTTCCATTATTGGGATTTTCAATTGGGCAGACGTATAAACGGTACCTATTTTCAAATTTCCTAAAGCCCTGCTAAATTATATTATTGAGTTTCAAATTTTCCTCCACTGGTGAGTAATTTCAGTGTGATCTATCACCTCTTATTCAAAAGGGGCCTGTATTCTTTTCAAAACTTCCTGGTACCCTTGGAATGTATTTCAAAATTTTATTCGATCTATCTTAGGCAAAATATTCCTCTAAGATTATTTTCGGAAGACGATATTTATCATCGTGATTTAGATATTCTTTATATTTCTTGCTCCAACTAAGAGGAACAACCCTATATGTATACAAAAGGACGATCTGTCTGTGTGTAGAAAGTCGGAGGGGACGCCCTCACTTGTGTGACATACGGGTTTCTTCCATAATATTGATTTCTCAAAAATTCTTTTTGTTTCAAATAAAAGTTATTCAAAACTTTTAATTTTATAAATTGTTGTGGGACCCTTGTTTGTTTCTGGGTTCGTTTCAATTCAAAGTCTCTTAAATTCTATTAATTGTTGTGAATATGGAAGATTTCATTAATGGATGGAAGCAATGTTTATAGTATACGTGATTACACAAGGAACTTAAGATTCCTATGGAAATTTCAATAAGAGATAATTAGAGTTAGAAGCATTTCAATATAAGAGAGGAAGGAATTTCGTGAGAAGAAATGAGTATATTTGATGATTAGTAAGAGAAAAGAATATGAGGAATTTTAAGGCATAATTGAGATTTACTATGGAGAGTAAGGTGTATTTTGAGGATAGAGTCAGGATAAGGACAAACGAAGGAAGTGGGGAAAATTAATGAAGGATTTCGAGGTGCAATAACTATTAGTAGGGGAAGACCAATATTGTGACTAATACCCTAAGTAGTATAGAGAGATTAAAGATGTTAAGTATTCAAAGGATTAATCCAAAAGGTGTGAATGAGTAAAACTTGAGGTAAAGATTTTGATGAGAATAATAAAGGGAAATTACAAGGGTGGAATAGATAGTATATTATGAAGAAACTAAGGAGGATCAGTAAGATGTAAAGAGCGTATAATGAACGATAGACATATGGGATAAGGTATCCGGAGGAAATTGCAGGTATGCGCTAATTTAACCTCTTAAGTGTAAATGTTTGGTTAGGGATCGACTCGGTCAATGAATGGTGTAAATAAGTTAATAAAATAGATAAGAATAATCTATCTGATCAGGAAGTAGGATATACCGATCTAAGGAAAAGAGAGTAAGAGTATTCTGTGGAAAAACACAACCTTGTAGGACACGAACATGAAATATATATTATGACCAATATTTTCTTACGATTGTTTCGAGGAATAGTAGTATAACCTATTTTCTGGAAAATTTTACAGAGAGGATAAACACAAAGGTTGGAGTATTAATATTTTATGTCATGATAGAGATCAAAATGTAGTTAAACAACAGTGAGATACACTACCATTTAAGGAAGGCCAATGTGGTGGCCAATACTCTTAGTTAAAAGGGGAAAAATAGAGATGAAGTGAGATAGGATAAAGGATAGTGAGAGTGCTGCTATTGATAAGCTAAATGGCATGTTGATGAATGACAAGCAAGTTATGTTGGAATATATTAGGTAAGAAAGGTATTCATTAATATTTTCAGCGTGATTCCGGGACGGAATCCTTTTAAGGGGGGAAGACTGTAATAACCCTAACTTTTAGAATGCTACAGTACTTAAATGAATAGTGATTTTGAGGAATTAGGAAAATGATATGTAGGTACCCTATAAGTGATACAGAAAATGAATAATCGGAAACCATACTAGTGATGTACTATGAAAATAAGTGTATGTAAACGAGGACAGAATTCAGAGAATCCAAACTTTATTTATTCCAACTTTGACAGAGGAGTCAGGAATGTAATAATTGGATTATTAATTTAAGAATATGGAATATTAGAAGTCCAAGGGGGAAATATATTATGTGAGTGATGTAGGATTGAGAATAGAAATCCGGAGTTGAGAGAGTGCAAACGAGTTAGTGAACGCTTGAGGAACCGGGAGAACAGTTTCCGAGATAAAGAGAATATATAAAGGATATTGGATATTAAGGAGCATGGGAATATTAAAGGATTTATATATTGAGGAATTAGTGAATTTATGTTAAACCAAGAAATTATTAAGTCAAGGAAATGCCAAGGGAATTTGGATTTTTTAAACGAATTCAGAACCACTGAGATAATGAAGTATATTCGAATCGAATCACAATTAGACGAGTATGGGAGCAAAACAACCAAGGTTAGTAATATAACAAGGATATGTACATCACATTACCATTTACCAAGATTGCTAGCATGATACTTAAAAAAAAAAAAAAAAACAAAAGAGATTATGAGATCATTAGGTTGATGTCATCATCCACTAACTTGAATTTAAGGGTAGATTAGTCTTTTGACATGAAGATTTTTCCATAATTATCTCCAAGGATCCACAAGACTCTAGAATCATCAAGACTAAGCTAGATATTATCCTTACAATGAATATTGGATGAGATTAGATCAAGAAACAAGCTAGAAACTTCATTTCCTCTCATCCTCTCAAACTGCCCAGCAAGAGCAAGGAGGAGAAGAAAAATCATATCTCCATTTATATCCATGATAAAATCACCAAATTTTAACCACAACCTCTCAACTCCATGTGCATGATTCGTTCCAAATTTCATAGCAATCCAAGTAGTATAGCCTAGTCAAATCCATGCTCAAAGTGGGAGAACCAAACCTGTCCAGATTGTTGACAGTTTCGGGGATGATCTTAAAACGGCCATATCTCCTTCATTACTCAATGAAATTTTGTGTTCTTTATATGGTTAGAAAGCTGTTAAGATGCTCTACAACTGTCCTTTAGAACCCTCTTCCAGAAAACGTAGGTAAGGCCTTCGTGTTTGCGATTCTTTCAACTGGTGTCAATTGAATCCGAATTACTAACTTTGTTTCTATGATTTCTTTAGTTAATCCAAGCTATTATAAGGTTGTTTAAGGATTGCCCAAGGCTTTTTAAGTGTTGTTAGAGCTTCAAGAAGGTATAAATATTCTTACCCTTTCTTATTTATGATGGATATTGATTGGGTTAGTGATTAAGTGGTGTAAATTACAAGATTATGGTGATTTATGTGTTTGTAAGTAGTTTGAGTTAAATATGGAAGTGTTTTGTGTTGGAAATCCATGGTTGGTATGATGACCACATGGTGTAGGATAGATGTATGTGCTTGGTGATGAATTGGGAGGTGAGAAAAATTTGGAAAAGTACGAAATTATAGCCGTTATAATGCCCGATTTTCGTTAGAACTACAAACTGCCCTGTTTTTGGACCCTATACCCGTACGGTACCTTACTGTCCAGACTCCCAAGTGACCATGAGATGATAGAGCTTGGTTCATAGATCGTTTTGATATAAAGTGCGTTAAAATCTGATGAACGGTTTAGGAGAAAAGTCAGTTTTAGTGAAAGACGTTCGAAAACCGAGAAAATGTAATTGTATCAACTTTGAGGCTAAAGTTACCATACTTAGACATTTTTATAAGTCACGAAATTTTGGGATAGTGTAGTAGGGTGGTCAGAGGACCCTTGACAGTTGACCTTGCATTAAAATTCGAAATCTATATTTTCTGAGAATTTTTACAGTCGAGTGTGGTTATTAAGGGGAATGGTGGAATATGCAAAAACTTAGATCGAGTCTAAAAATGGTTAAGTTCTTGGAAATTTTGATATATAAAAACTATGTTAAACATATAGTATGTGTCAATGGTGTTACTATATAAGGGTTAGGAGGTTAAGGGGAGTACATTCTAATGATGATCCTTTTGTGTGTTCATAGAAACTCAGGACGAGCCACGGACTATACCTCTGGGATATAGAGATCGAGGCAAGATTTTCTTTTACCTCTATTTGATAAATTGTTATTTTCAAGTAAAAAGGGTTGATTGTCAGTATGTGTTATTATGGATATAATATATGTGAATGTGGATATGAATAGTGCGAGACACTATAAGGAGAAAAGGAGATATACGTGATATGGATATGAATATGGTTATGGATAAATATATGAATAACATGATATACTTTGAGGATTAAAGGGATATAAAAATGGAATGGTATCAGTTGTTATATAGGGTTATTTGTATATAATATTCTATTATGTATAAATTGGGAATATTGACGCTTAAACTATTTCAGATTTTATCAATAAATATTTCGTGATATAAGGGGACAAGGATTTATACTTACAGATTTTCTTCAAAGGGATTTACTTTTCTAATTTTGGAAATTTAAGGGAGATGTATATGGATATGAGTATGTATATGGAATATGAATATGGATAGAGGGAATATACCCTATAATGAAAAGGATATGAAAGAATGGTATCAGTTGTTATCGAGGATTATACGACTTATAATATTATGTGAAACTATTCTTTAACCATTGGTGAGTTAATAAATATTATATGATTATTATTTTAAATACACTTAAACTAGATGGAATACTTTATGTACATAAAAGCATATTTGATTTCATTAAATACGGAAGAGATGATTTTATTATATTCAAGTTATTATGATATATGTACTTTAAGGGTATTGATATGTGAATAATAAAGTGAAAGTGAAAGTGAAAGTGAAAGTGTAAAGTGAAATGTGAATGTGAAAATGGAAATGTGAAATGGTATTTGCCGGAATAAATGGAATACAAAATTATTATAAACGGGGATTACAACATGTGGCGTAAGAGGCTGTGTGCGGCACAGTCCAGCATTCAATATTTTATCACGGCACGAAGATGCTGAAGGAGGATGGTGGGTAACCATTCCTCCAGGGATGATAACCGGGTAGGGAATCATTCCTTCTACTAGTAGAGAACAAGGAGCGGGTACTTAGGCGACTGATCATCGTCCTAACGTATCAGGCGACAGTGGATATCCCCAAAACAATTAAAGAAAGAATTGATAATGATTTCAGATTTGTTTTCTGAAAAAGGAAAATGGTATGAAATTATGGAATTGTTTTTATGAATGAAAGAGAAACTGATTTTATATTATTTTTATATAATTATGGTATAAAGAAAATGGAAAGATTATATTGAGAGATTTTACTTCAAATGTTATATTACTTTGAGATATGATATTGAGATGATCTATTGATTATTATATTATATTAGAAGAGAAATTGATATTATATTTATCCATATTCTTTTCTTATAAAGGAATAAAAATGGAAGGTGTATTTAATAAGTAAGAGTTATTTCCTTTCTTAAGAATTTTGATCGATTTTCTGTTTATTGATATATATATATAGACTTTCATTGATGCTAGTTTAAAAAGTTATCTTGCTGAGCTATTATAGCTCATTCTTGCTACTTATGTATATAACAGCTAGGTCCAATGCCGATACTCCGTACTACACCCCGCAAGAGGGTAAGGGAAAGGCGACCTTTTGAGAATGTTCTAGCAACGATTTCCGAGGTAGCTGACATAGATGTATGAGTATGAATAAGTTTATGAAAATTAAGTGAGTAAGGGTTGTAATAAAACTTTCAGTTGATGAAATGCTTCCTGAAGAAGTATTATTCAGCAATGTACCTAAGAATGATTCTGGGTTTGTAATAACTGTTTAACTCTAAAACTTTTAAATATCATGGATGTTGTTCTCTGAGCATATGACTGGTGTGATATTACTAAGTGTGGGGTCTATTGTGTGAGTTCAATTACGCAATTATATTTAAACTGTCAAGTATATAGTGTTAGTGAGTAAAGATGGGTCCGTGACGGCCTGGATTCCTGACCCCGGATCTGGGGCTGTCACAACAGCAGTTAGTAGTTGACCCCCATAAGGTCCTTTCAAGTGGCACCCATCTAGTCCCACCAAAGGTCTGCACCCACTTCTAAAGCCTCTTTTAAATGGACCAAAACATGTGCAGAATCTCTTGAATCTCTTTCTCCCATTTTCAAATTCTTGATCTTCAGTCATAACTTGGATTGTACTATCTGGCATAATCTTCAACAATTCATTCCCATATTCCAAAACCTTGTCATACTGATCTACATGTTTTCCATTAATCTTTTTCAGTTCCTTCCTCTTAGCCCTAGCAACAGCATATATTGAAACATGGCAATGCCAGTCATTTACAACTCTCTTCAGGAATGATGCCAAAGGCCATGTTGGATTCATTCTTACATCATCTTCATACTGTTCTGCATTCCAGGTGGAGTTAATTTGCTTCTGTTGAAAGGTTGGTGTGCATGTATGCATAGGCTTGTAAACCTTGACTTGATAAGTGTCAGTCCTTTGCATTTTAGAAGCATATATCTTCCATTCACATGGTGCTTCACAAACAAACTTCACCCTGGAACCATAATTTCTGCACTGTTTTATAGGCCTTCTATGTAGAATGGCATGTTTCTTGATTGCACTCCTGAATATTTTTGCAGTTGCAAACATTAGCCCTAGCTGAAACTTAGGATCACCCATTTATGTGTTGTGATAAAAAGCTGGATATGAGATTTCATCCTCATCTGTAGAGTTCCCAGCCATCCTTTCTTCATCACTGCCATCATAGTGACTTGACACATCAGAAGCAATGTCCCATTCATCATCACTGACAATGTCCTTCTCTGGTGTCATGTTATGCTCTGGTTCTTTTTCAGCATGACCTGCATCACTTGCTTTCTGCTGCTGTTTAGCTTTATCCTTGTCCTTACCTTTCTCATTTTGCTTAGAAATTTCTTTATTCTTCCTCTTCAGTAGCCTTTCAGTCTTGTATTCACACACTTCTTCATCGGTTGAATCCATATTAGAGGAATCTGAATCCCAGCTTTCATCACTCAGTTCATCATATCCCTTGTCTTCCCAGTCAGGATTATCTTGGTCTTCATCATCTTCATGTTCAGAGGTGGGATTGTCTACAAATTCTAAATTGGGATCTTCTGATGGTGCATACTCCTGAGTAGGTGCCCCTTCAGGTGTTAGGCTGACTAATGGGTTATCACTGACTGAGTAGATGTAAATTATCCTCGATGTTTGCATCAATTCACACATTTCTACAACATCAGAATCTGATTCTAACATCCACATTCATGTTTCCATATCAGTACCAGGATGCTTGTAATAATGACTGATGACACCACCCATATCCCCATAATCCTTTGACATTGTCATCAACTCAATTAAGCTCATAGTATCAACATCACATAAGTCTATATAATCTACACTACCTCCAACATATCTTTTAGGATTTTCCATAAACTTGCCCCCATGATGTAATTTAATAGTAAACAGATCTGGGGCAGCTGAAATAAACAACTCAAACACATGAATAAAGTAGTCGAACACATGTTAACATAGTAGCAGCCATCCAGAAAATAATGCACTTCACATGGCAATTTAATAAGATTAGAGACACAAGGGACCACAACAACACTATATTCACTACAACTGCTACTTTAAACAAACAGCAAGGGTCCACTCTACAATATATATAAAGACACTATATGAAGCAAAATCCAAGCAATCCCAAACAAAATACTTAGAACCCTAGTTTCAATAATCAAGCACGGTTCTCTTACAATAGAACCCCAAACAAAATACTTAGAACCCTAGTTTTTGCAGTGTAAATTAACATCGATAGCTTACCTGAATAATCTGGATGTTCTCTGGGAGCATAGGCGTCTTTGTCCGCACAATCTCGTACCACCCACACCATTGTTGAGTCCGATCGAAGTCCTCAACTGGCAATGCTGCACTAAGATGAAAACCTAATTGAAGTGTGGTCTCGTTTGGGTAAAGTAGCGATACATATTCTGCAGAAACGATACGTATAATTGAAATGTCTTTTTTACCCCCAGGCTGGCAGACGGCGTTAGAGTCATTTAACAGAAAGGGGTAACTCGTAACGAAAAGTGAAGTGTGTTGGTTTCAATCGAAAACACGTAGCGGAAAGACAATAAAATTGAATTGAAACCAAGCCCGAATCCATGTATAATAAACGGATAATCACGGTAAATAGGAGGTTTACCTTATTATAGCTTTACGATCGAGAGAACAATGGAGATCCAAGCTCTTCGCGAATCACTGAGTGTTCCTCTTCGAAAACTCCTCTACGGTATCCACACGAACACCTTCAAGAGCGTCTCACGATCTTGTCTGGAAGGGAGGTACTAGCCACCGATGATATGATATGAGATCTCTAGGTTTTCTGTGCCTAAAGCTATCACACGGTTCTGTGTATTCTACTGCCGCGCCTCTTCTTTAACCTATCATGTTATATATATGATAGGGAAAAGAAAAATCCCATTGTAGCAAAACCTAGCCCAAGTTGTTTTAAATAATAAAATCTTATTCTATTATTTAAATAAATAATAATTAAGTCAAACTTAATTATTATAATCAGAAAATCATATCTCATATATTTGAATTTTATTATAGCTCAATTAATTAAGTCCCACTTAATCAATATAATAAAATCCAACTTATCATTAATTAATTTAAACTCGTAATTTAAATTAATTCTTCCTTTAAATGTTCTATGTGTGTGACCCTATAGGATATTGTTTAATTGGCAATAATTTTATTCTCCAATAAAATTATAAACAATGAGCGGCATCTAGTAATACATCATTGCTACCCAATTAAATAATAATTAAATCGTGATTCGATAAAACCTTTCGTGATTAATGTTTCCTTGTAATATAATCCCTTTAACCATATATTATAGATTAAACTCGAGGCATATATCTAGTCATCCTCTTCAACATTTAATCCAGGTTTACTTGATCCATGAGTGGACTATTAAGACAAATCATTATTTGAGCACGGCCATGCATTTTATAGTCTCACTCAATCAAGAGGCCAATAATATCTCTCCTAATTTATAGGAGGGTTAAATCCTTCATCTATCATTCATATTTCTCATACGACTCATGATATACCCGATGTCCACTTTTATCATCACCCGGTCAAAGGTAACTTTTAATGTAGTCAAAGTATATTAATCCCACTACGTCAAATTTGGGCTTTGGTCACTCTTTTGTACAGTAAGGGCTGTGACACTTTGGAAAAAACGAGTGGCTAAAGGTCATCGTCCCAAGTTTTAGCCACACAAATATTTTTTGAGTGACCGAAAACACATTTTTTGGCAGATTTAGTCACAATTTATAAAAGTGTGACAATTGAGAGATGAAACAGCATGTTTTTTTTGTTGACTTTGACCAAATCCAACATTTATAGTCATACTTGAGAGATAGAAGTGTGACAAAAAATAGTGACGCTTCTTTGCTGTATCTAAATGTTACTAAACGGTCACAGTCATTTTCGGTGATGTGGCTAAATGTGAAATAACCTATGGTCACTACATTTTATATGTGACTAAAAAGTAGAGTTTTCTGCATTATGTCAGATCTTTGTTCGCTAAGGCAGCTAAAAACTAGTGACTGTATTATTGTGTGACTAAAAAGTACTCTGTTTTCAGGAACAGAGCATTCTGTTTTGAGGATCCTCATTTCCAACTGATCTGTCACATTATTACATTTGGGTGTGGCAAAATATTTGACCACTGGACATGAAGTATTGGTATAGCAGATTAACCAGAAATGACAAACACAAACTTGATTTATCCAAGTTGCATACCAGATGAGCTTAAAACTTGATAATGAAGCTTAAAACTAGAACAATTCAACTAATCCATGTCATTCGGCCAACATTAGAATTCACCATTACATATTAATTCTTCATCAAATAAAAAACAAAGAAAATGACCAAGACAATGATAACATTATACAACTTCCCACGTATGACATGAACCTCCTTTCGAAGATCTTCAACTGTTGACATGCAGTTTTGCAGGTCAGTCTTCACAACATCAACTTCTTTCTGGATCTTGATCTTCATGCCAACTGGTTCAGGATCAATCCATTCCCAAAACGAACATTTGGGTCCAGAAGACTTGAAAAGGGAATTCAAATTAAAAGCTGTTTATTAAATTTAACAGATGAAACTGATAGACATCAGCTTACCAATGAACTTGATTTGTGGCACACCCGAAATCTTCTTCCAGGGTTGTCAAGTGTGTTTGATGTTCTAATCCGGGCAGGAAGACCACAGTAGCACAGATCACATCGATTTTGGTTTGAGCTGTAGGAATTTGAAGACGACATCATGATCAGGCCTCTTTCTTTGCACACACCTGGAGAAAAAAACAGGAATTCAAACAGAGCATAGAATTTAACCATACAATAGAATTTAGCATTACATAAAAAACATGGAAAATGACAAACATAATGATAATAATTACCGGATTCAGTTAGCATTACGTATAATAATACCCTTACAGTCCTGTCTGAAGTAATCATCACGAGATTCATTACCCAAGTCACGTGGATCTACAGGTGGTAATATATTATCATTGTGAGGAAAAATTACAGTACTGAAATCCTCATTGACATCATCGTACAGATCTCTATAATTCTTAGGAGGTGTCATCAAGACAATAGACATTTTTTTATCCAGCTGGTCTTTAACATAAAACACCTGTCGTGCTTGTGAGGCCAATATGAACGGATCATCCTTGTGGCCTAATCTGTTAAGTTCGACCAACGTGTAACCCAAGCCATCTTGCTTGACACCATTTCTACTGTCAACCCAGTCGCACATGAAAAGAGGAATTTTCTTAATATGATAATCTAGTACCCATATCTCTCGTAGAACCCCGTAATAAAAGTTCTTTCCATAGGTTACTACTTCTTTAGAAATGTGCATCTCAGTTGCCTCTACACAAACCCCACTGTTCTGGTGAATTCTGCCATCACGAAATTTTGTACGAAATGTATAGCCATTGATGTCATATACATCGTATTTGTTCACGATTCTGCGTGCTCCATGTGAGATCCACTTAACTGTTTCTGATACACTTTCGTTGGAGATCGATAACTCGCTTTCAACCTAAATTACACAATAACAAGGATAAGATTCAGCTTGCACAAATTACAATTGAGAAAAAACTAAGATCATACTGATTTAAATATTACCTTGTTGCGTAACCAGTGACCAAACGTTGTGCTATGCTCTTTCTCCAGCCATGCTTGTCGTTTACCAGGATGTTTGTTTTTCAAAAATGTCATGTGTTGTCTGCAAGTACAAAAATGAGTATCAAATATGATCCTACTGTTAAATAAAAGAAAAACACAAATAAACATGTTCAGTAGGAGTCCTTACTCGATATACGGCACAACTTCAGGCGTATTTTGCAGTACATACAAATGTGCTTTCATGTAGAGATCTTGAGAAACTTCAACTGGTTTACCAGCTGACAAAGGAATTCCCTCTTCATTACCATTTTCAGATGTGTTGTGCTGGTGTTCTGGAATATCAATGGACCTCATGCATTTTTTGTATTCGTTGAAGAACGCAATTGTTTCTTCTGCAATATGTTCCTCAGCAATGCATCCTTCTGGGTAAGCTTTGTTCCGCACATGCCCTTTAATAACTTTCATCATCCTCTCAAAGGGATACATCCACCGAAAGCATATTGGGCCACATAATTTGACCTCTCTAACAAGGTGCACAGTTAGATGAAGCATAACATCAAGAAAGGATGGGGTAAAGTATTTCTCCATCAAGCACAGTGTAACACAAAGCTCCTCATGCAATTTATCGAGTTCTTCTACATTGATTTCTTTGCTACATATTGATTTGAAAAAAAAACAAAGTCTGATAATAGCATATCTTGTGGGTTTAGGCATGATAGACCGTATTGCAATTGGCAAGAACTGTTGCATAAGCATATGGTAATCATGTGATTTAAGTCCCATAAGCTTCCTATCCTTTTCATTCACCAAACTAGAAAAGTTGGAACAATAACCTTGCGGAGCCCTTAAGTTGTGTAATGTGCCACAGAACATGTCTTTTTCATCTTTAGTTAATGTGTAGCAGGCTGCAGGAAGTAATGTCTTCTCGCCTTGACTTTTAGCCTGCAACTCTTGTCTTATCCCAAAATGTGCCAGATCCTTTCGAGCGTGCAACCCATCTTTCGTCTTGCCCGGAACATTTAGTAATGTTCCGATAATACTCTCAGCCACATTCTTCTCAGTGTGCATGAAATCAATACAATGTTGGACCAAATTATACCGCCAATACCTAAGTCGTCGATTCCATATGTTGAATTTCTTCCAATAGGTCTGTTCTTTCTGTCCGGAATTTGTGCTACCACCCCCTTCTGATTTTCTCTTTTTTGTTTTCCCCCCTCTTCCAGTCGAAGTCTCCATCAGTTCTGAATCTTTATCCTTATATCCCTTCCCCCACATATTCCGAATAAATTTAACCTCGTTGAATATTTCTTCCCCTGTCATAGGATCTGCAGCAGTTCCCCACTCTTCTTTTCCATTGAATGCCTTAGTTTGCTTTCTGAAGGGATGACTATATGGTAGATATCTTCGGTGACCACCATAACTCTGCTTGGCAGAGAACGGAAGTCTTACACAATGAGTTTCTTTCCTGCACACCACACAACCATGGAATCCACTATAAGGACAGCCACATAATGCACCAAGAGCAGGGTAATCATTAATCGTCCATAAGACAACAGCACGTAAAGTGAATTGTTCCTGTGCATAGGAATCATATGTTTCAACACCTTCTTCAAACAAGAGCTCCAGATCATCGATCAAAGGATCCAAAAACACATCGATATCGTTTCCAGGCGTTCCCGATATTAATAATGAAAGCATGATGAACTTTCTTTTCATACACAACCAAGGTGGAAGGTTGTAAATGACAGTTAATACTGGCCACACACTGTGATTCCTATTCCCTCTGTTTACATCAACCCCGTCTGTGGAAATGCCAAGCCGAAGATTTCTTGGATCAGATGCAATTTCCGGAAATTTGTCGTCTATTGCTTTCCATGCAGGTGAATCAGATGGGTGCCGTAGAACACCGGGCTTTTTTGAACTGGTGGAGTGCCATATCAAATCTTTTGATATGCTTTTCACTTTATAAAGTCGTTTCAGTCGTGGAATAAGGGGGAAGTACCATAATACCTTTGTAGGAACATTTTCGTATATGACTTTAGTCTTCTCATCCACCTTCCACCGTGACATGCCACAAGTTGGACATACCACCATGTCCTTGTAATCCTTCCTGTAAAGAATGCAGTTGTTAATGCAAGCATGTATCTTTTCGTATCCTGACCCCATTGCTGTCATTATCTTTTTGGCCTCATATGTGTTGTTCACCATCTCGTTACCTTCTGCAGGCAGCATCCTTTTCAACAGAAGTAGCATTTCAGTAAAGCAATTATTTGTCATTCCATGCTTACTCTTCAAGTTTAGTAGTTCAACTGTTGCAGACAACTTTGTGAAGTTAGGACAATATTTATACAAGGGCTTCTCCGCATCTGCAAGTAGTTCTTGAAACTTGTCAATGTCAGCTATGAAATTGTCTTCCGTAGCTTTTACCATTTCTATTGTTTCTGCAGCATCTGTTGGAAATTCTACTGCATCAAACTGGTTGAAAGTTGTTGGCTTGTCTTCTTCTCCATGTTTAATCCACCTTGTATAATTCCGATCGAATCCCTTAACGAGTAAGTGGTAATGGACCTCATCCACCGAAAGAGAGAAGTGGTTTAAACAGCTTACACATGGACATGGAATAGTCTTCGTTGACATATTCAGATGAGAAACCGCAAAATCGATAAATGCTACAACTCCATCCATATATGGTTCACTGTTTCTATCGGTTACCATCCAAGACTTATCCATAACTACAGCCTAACTACAGCAATTACGAGCATATTACAGCATAACTAAACCAATTACGAGCATATTAGAGCATAACTACAGCAATTACGAGCATATATCAAAGCATAAAATTCAAAAATTAGCATATATTTAACACATGACTTACTGAAATTAGGGATGAAATCGTTGTGGATGAAAGTATGAGTGGTTTCTGTCGGCTGCTTGTTTGAAGCTACTTGTTTGAATCCGATTAGAAGCGGCAGCTAGTGTGGTTTCCAATTGAGAGAATAAGCTTTCCACTTAGGTATTTGACCCCCATAGTCGCGCGCTGCTCCCTCTGGACTGAACCTGTTCAAGGCCCAATTAGAATAGTGTTGGCCCAAATAGAATAGTGTTGGCCCAAATCGAAAGAACGAGATTCGACCCCGAAAGTGGAAATAATTTTTTTTAATGCATTTTTCGACGATCCAACCGTACGGATGTTAATGGATACGCATTGTGATGTTGGGGAAAAATAATCGAAAAATCGGGAATTTATCTTGTACGACATTTTTTGAGGGATCTGGCCAAAGTACTACTCGAAAGAACGAGATTCGACCCCGAAAGTGGAAATAATTTTTTTTAATGCATTTTTCGACGATCCAACCGTACGGATGTTAATGGATACGCATTGTGATGTTGGGGAAAAATAATCGAAAAATCGGGAATTTATCTTGTACGACATTTTTTGAGGGATCTGGCCAAAGTACTACTCGAAAGAACGAGATTCGACCCCGAAAGTGGAAATAATTTTTTTTAATGCATTTTTCGACGATCCAACCGTACGGATGTTAATGGATACGCATTGTGATGTTGGGGAAAAATAATCGAAAAATCGGGAATTTATCTTGTACGACATTTTTTGAGGGATCTGGCCAAAGTACTACTCGAAAGAACGAGATTCGACCCCGAAAGTGGAAATAATTTTTTTTAATGCATTTTTCGACGATCCAACCGTACGGATGTTAATGGATACGCATTGTGATGTTGGGGAAAAATAATCGAAAAATCGGGAATTTATCTTGTACGACATTTTCTGAGGGATCTGGCCAAAGTACTACTCGAAAGAACGAGATTCGACCCCGAAAGTGGAAATAATTTTTTTTAATGCATTTTTCGACGATCCAACCGTACGGATGTTAATGGATACGCATTGTGATGTTGGGGAAAAATAATCGAAAAATCGGGAATTTATCTTGTACGACATATTTTGAGGGATCTGGCCAAAGTACTACTCGAAAGAACGAGATTCGACCCCGAAAGTGGAAATAATTTTTTTTAATGCATTTTTCGACGATCCAACCGTACGGATGTTAATGGATACGCATTGTGATGTTGGGGAAAAATAATCGAAAAATCGGGAATTTATCTTGTACGACATTTTTTGAGGGATCTGGCCAAAGTACTACTCGAAAGAACGAGATTCGACCCCGAAAGTGGAAATAATTTTTTTTAATGCATTTTTCGACGATCCAACCGTACGGATGTTAATGGATACGCATTGTGATGTTGGGGAAAAATAATCGAAAAATCGGGAATTTATCTTGTACGACATTTTTTGAGGGATCTGGCCAAAGTACTACTCGAAAGAACGAGATTCGACCCCGAAAGTGGAAATAATTTTTTTTAATGCATTTTTCGACGATCCAACCGTACGGATGTTAATGGATACGCATTGTGATGTTGGGGAAAAATAATCGAAAAATCGGGAATTTATCTTGTACGACATTTTTTGAGGGATCTGGCCAAAGTACTACTCGAAAGAACGAGATTCGACCCCGAAAGTGGAAATAATTTTTTTTAATGCATTTTTCGACGATCCAACCGTACGGATGTTAATGGATACGCATTGTGATGTTGGGGAAAAATAATCGAAAAATCGGGAATTTATCTTGTACGACATTTTTTGAGGGATCTGGCCAAAGTACTACTCGAAAGAACGAGATTCGACCCCGAAAGTGGAAATAATTTTTTTTAATGCATTTTTCGACGATCCAACCGTACGGATGTTAATGGATACGCATTGTGATGTTGGGGAAAAATAATCGAAAAATCAGGAATTTATCTTGTACGACATTTTTTGAGGGATCTGGCCAAAGTACTACTCGAAAGAACGAGATTCGACCCCGAAAGTGGAAATAATTTTTTTTAATGCATTTTTCGACGATCCAACCGTACGGATGTTAATGGATACGCATTGTGATGTTGGGGAAAAATAATCGAAAAATCGGGAATTTATCTTGTACGACATTTTTTGAGGGATCTGGCCAAAGTACTACTCGAAAGAACGAGATTCGACCCCGAAAGTGGAAATAATTTTTTTTAATGCATTTTTCGACGATCCAACCGTACGGATGTTAATGGATACGCATTGTGATGTTGGGGAAAAATAATCGAAAAATCGGGAATTTATCTTGTACGACATTTTTTGAGGGATCTGGCCAAAGTACTACTCGAAAGAACGAGATTCGACCCCGAAAGTGGAAATAATTTTTTTTAATGCATTTTTCGACGATCCAACCGTACGGATGTTAATGGATACGCATTGTGATGTTGGGGAAAAATAATCGAAAAATCGGGAATTTATCTTGTACGACATTTTTTGAGGGATCTGACCAAAGTACTACTCGAAAGAACGAGATTCGACCCCGAAAATGGAAATAATGTAACATAAAAATATATATTCGTCTAAAAACCGGCAACATCACTTTACCAATTCACTTCCCCCCAAAATATCAAACTTCCCCCCAATTCACTTTCAACATCACTTTACCCAACTCACATTCAAACTCTCCCTCTCTGTGCACCATAATCTCTCCACAACTTTCAGTCGGTGAAATTAGGTTACACCGTCGGTCAGATCTGGTGACCCAATCTGGTTTATGTTCTTGAAATTAGGGTTCTTTCCACCGGCGTTTAAATCACCTTGCTTGTCGCAGGTAAACCATTCTTCCACAGACTATTTCAGTTATTGCATGTTTGAGAGATATATGTTTGAGATATATGGTTGGAGAGATTGCATATTTGAGTTGTATTTGAGAGATTGGGACGAATTGAGTTCCATTTATATGAATAATACTACTTATGCTTTAATGTTGATGTATTAATATCTGACATTGTTGTGCTTGTTGTCTACAGCTAATTTGAGTACCATGGGAAAGAAGTACAGGTTAGTTGTTTACTATGGGGGTCAGTTCATGACAAAGGTTAAGTGGCAATACACCGGTCCTAAGGCAAAGGTGTTCGACGGAATGGAAGTCTACAACATGACTGTTAAACAAGTTAGGGATTTGGTAGCGGATGTAGTTTCGGATGATGATAAGCTTTATTTCATGAAAGATGGGGTGACCCCGGATCATGGATATGGTTTGATCCTTGGAGACAGTGACTTAAAAGAGTTGGCTGTTGCTTCTACCATGACTGGAGTCTGCAAGATTCATGTCTTCCATTCCTGGTCCACAGCTACTGCACCAGTTTGCGTTGAAGAAGAATACCTAGGTAGACTAATTTTTGACTTCTCATATTTATGCATTTGTATGTATATTGAACAGATCAATCCTGTAATTGCTAAGGGTTCTTATACTGGTTGTAGGTGAGGACAATGAGGAATTTGAGGAACAATATTCAACGGAAGAGTGTAGCGAAGAAGAAGAAAGCACAGAAGTAGAAGACGAAGGAGAAAACGCAGAAGAAGAAGTAGAAGAGTGCAAAAAGGTGCAACAAAAGAATGATGTCAAAGCTAAGAGGGGGCTAACCAGGTTGCCGAAGCTGCGTACCAGGTTTACAAACTCTGGTGGAAAAAGACATGAGGTTGAATTTGACTCACTTGGTAGGTTAATGGGGGAATACAGATCAGAATTTACGAGCTTTTTGGGAGACACGGTCAGGGAGCATGTTGGCTTAAGATGGTTAACATGGAAGGAGGTGCCAAAAGAAGTGAAGGCTAAGCTGTGGGATCAAGTAACGGTAAATCAGCTACTTCGCATTAAGTACTCTAAATATATGTTACATTTTTAATATGAAACACTATTGTTGAACTTATCTGCTTGCCTTTTATGTGTATTAACACCATGTATTATATATTGCAGCATTTTTTTGATATAGAACTTTGTCGTCGAAAGTTTACAATGACTCGGCTTGGTGGGCTGCTTCGCAATTTCAGAAGAAAGATGTATGCAGGATTCATACAACCTAACCTGAATAAACCAGCAAAGCTTGCAAAAGTTCCTAGGCAGTATCGTACACTAGTAGAGCAAGCTGATTGGGATAGGTTCGTAGCCCACACGCAAACGGATAAATTCAAGGTTGTAATACTTTAATATACGGATCATCGTTTGAATTAACGTATTTTTCCAATGCACTTTGCTGAAATAATTCTTTTGACTATTGGAAGGATGTCTCCAAAACTACGAAAATTGCGCGATCACGGTCAGTTTTTGATCATCGCTTGGGACGAGGAGGATACCCTCGTCTCAAAGAAAAATTGGTAATTCAGATGTGTTTTTATTGTGTTACTAGTGATTATTTTGGATATTAAATGTCTGATTGTGTCATCGTTGCATTATGCAAGGTTTCAAAAAATGAAATAAAGGTTGATGATGTCCCCACCCGTGCTTTTATGTGGAGGAAGGGGAGGGAAAACAAAGATGGAGAGTTGGGAGATCCAAAAGTGAAGAGCATGGCAGATTATTTAGTAAGTTTAAATATGAGAGTTAGTATATCCTAAAGTGAAGAACATGTCCTTGTTACTAATTTTCTTCACTTTTTTCTTTACAGATGGATATTGAAGCACAGATAAAGGACGGACTAATCAAGATTGGGCCGGACGAGGATGCCCTTACAGTGGTTTTTGGCAGGGAGCAGGGTTCATACTTGAGAGGTGTTGGTTGTGGAGTCACTCCCAGTGCGTACTGGCATTGTCCTCGGCAAAGGACAACAGGAAAAGATAAAATCAAGATTCTGGAGCTTCAATTGGAAAATGAGAAACTGCTGCGTGAGAAGAAGGATGAAGAGCTGAAGAACCTGTCGTTGCAGATGGAGGCAACGAACAATAAACTGAATAAAGTCATGGCTCAATTGGATTCGCAAGGACTGCTTTCAGCAACAAAACAAGATGTAAGCACTACGTAAATTGTTGGAGTTTTTTGTGTTGGAATTTAGTTATCTTGTGTCTATATTCCAAAACATAGTTTACAAAACTTGTGTTATCACTTGACTTTCCCATTTCACGTTACATTCTGTAGGGAACACCGATAAGTGGGAATGGTTCGAGGGACAGCTTCATTAATGTTACCATCCCAGCATCGAAAGAGTTTTTAACACCTGTAAGTAATGGCTACTTTAATTTCTTTTTAATTTTTTCCAAGTAGTTGCTGATTTCTTGTCCAAATTTCTTAAATTGTAGGTTAAATCTGTGGAGAAGCAAGTGACTCCTACTGCCGACACATCCATAATGGCGCAAAAGGTGATCACTGCCGACACATCCATAATGGCGCAAAATGTCATCACCACCAGGAGGAAAGTTTATATATCTCCGCGTACCACTAAATCACAAGAAGATCCAACAATTGTGCAACAGGTATTACAACATTGCTAAATGCACATGTATATTGAGATTAACTTTAACTTTAATATGTTGGCAATTATGCTTCTACTTTTGTAGGAAAAGGTAATTAGATCCGGAACCAGGAAGAAGATTAATTTATCTCAGCCTAGCACTATCTCTGGTCAAATGCCATCTCAGTCAAATCAAACCTCAACAGTTGTCCAATCGGTATGCATTATATTTCTAAATGCGTATGTATATTAGTTCACTTTACCTTTATGATGTTAATTATGCCACGTACGTTTTTTAGCCAATGAAGTGTACTCTGTATATGTTGAATTTGAACAACCCGGTTGCACGTGGTACGGCTATCCTTTCAGACCAGAAAGGACAAACCATTCATGGAGTCCCCCTACAAGATGATTGCTATAGAGTTTCTGTTGATGAAGTTGTGAAGGGGGCAGCATTCTTACCTTATGAAGCCGGTGATATGCGGACAGTTGAGGATGCTTTGGGTTCTTTTGTGGCTTGGCCCAAAAACCTTATCAAGATAATTGATCATCAAGTACGTTTCTTACTTTGCATTCCATTTTGGTTGTGTGCATTTATTATCCTACTTTATAATTTTGTTTAAAATGATGGAGCTTTAATTAAATAACATTACTTGTCCAACGGTCTTAACTTGCTTATCTATAGAATTACATTACTTGTGTTAGAATGGTCTTAACTTGAGGGCTGTTGGAATGATCATCGTATTTGTTTTCATGTTTTACTCTAGGTACCAAATCCAACGGCCAATGGGAAAGGGGAAGAACATAGCGCAGCTCAAGGTAAGGAAGAACATAGCGCAGATCAAGTTAAGGAGAAGAAGAGATGTAATACCATTACTGGTTCCCCAGTAACACGTTCAAAGGCTAAGGCGAACAAGGCAGACAAGCTGAGGAAGAAGCGGAAGCTGGTGGTGTAATTGTAAACTGAATTTGACTCATGTTAATGTGGTTTTCTGGTTGTGAACTTTTCGATAAGTTGTTAATTTTCTGTACTCTGGTTATGGTTATGTGGTTTTTATGGATTGTGGAGTTATACTCCATATCGTTGTTATGGATCATGGATTTAGTATGGATTTTATGGATTAATATGGACTAGTTTGGAATTTGGCATTTTTTTACTTGTATTTTGGCATTTTACTTGTTTGCATATTGTGGCCTTTTTGAATTGGATTGTGGCCTTTTGGTATTGTGATTTGTATCGGCTTTTTGGTACGGCCGTGGTCATTTATATTACAAATGATACCTGTTTGTGATGTGGTTAAGTATGTGTGGCTAGTACCACACTTCAGCCACACTACCTATTATATTATATTGGGGGATAGTTACTACAATTATTAGTGACTAAAAGCAGTTATTTAATAGTATATAAAACATACAAACGACTACAGAAAAATTATAAAATGTGGCCATACCCAAGTTTTTTGCCACGATTTACCAATAAATAGTGCGACCAAAACTAAGCCTTTGATGAATGTTGGTATTTAGCCATGTTATTAATTCTCTTTAGCCACGACCCATCCTGTGGCTGAAAGCTGGTATTTAGTCACACTTTTGAGCTTAAAACAGGGGCTGTCAGACCCAAGGGGTGGTATGCTTTAGTCACTCTGTTTTGAGTTACAGCCACACAGCTGGCGTGTGGCCGTAGGGGGCATAAAATGATCCGACCTTAGGTGACACTTTGCTGAAAAATTAAAACGTGACGTAAAGTGCTTAGCCACACGTATTTGATGTGACGGAAGCCAAAATTTGACGTAGTGTCCTCGTATAGAAATATAATGATCTCAAGTCAAAGGATCATTACACCATTATCACTGTGAGACTTTCTTATGACTTATTTAAACATGAAGAATCTCACCGTGGGTCTGTCCAGTACCATGTACTCTTACATGTACCTATGTATTGACTTTAGTATCTCCATACTTATAACCAATGAGATGTGGTTATCTGTCAAACAACATACTAGTCTATTTATGTATTATTATTGTCCTATATAATAATACTCGACTAGGGACCTTTAAGAATATGATATATTATATAATCTCAAGTTCAAGTCATACACTTAAACTATACAATGTGTATCATGATTCTAAGGACATTTATCATGCTAACAAATATATTGTAGTAATTAAAGTCATAATAAATACGTTTATTGAATAATCAAATGACATAAAGGTGTATCAAAATAAACAATGTATTGCCTCTAGGGCACCTACACTAACAATCTCCCACTTGCACTAGAGCCAATCACCCATGTATCTAATACCCATGGAACTAGTGTGACCGTCGTGCTTCTGCTGCGACAAGCCTTTGGTCAGTGGGCCTGCAATGTTATCATTTGTATGCACTTTACATATGTGTATTTCACCCAGTTCATTAATCTCTCGAATAAGGTGAAATCTCCTGAGTATATGTTTGGCTCGGGAGTGAGATCTAGGTTCTTTAGCCTGTGCAATGGCTCCATTATTATCGTAGTACAAGTCTATGGGATCTGCGATCGATGGAACTACTCCCAATTCAGTAAAGAATTTTCGAATCCAAACTGCCTCCTTTGCTGCTTCACAAGCTGCAATGTACTCAGCCTCCTTTGTAGAATCAGCTACTATCTCTTTCTTTGAACTCTTCCAGCTTACAGCACCTCCATTTAGGCAAAACACAAAACCAGATTGTGATACAGTATCATCTCTGTCTGTTTGGAAACTTGCATCGGTGTAACCTTTTACAACCAATTTCTCCTCTCCTCCATACACCAAGAATGAATCTTTAGTCCTTTTCAGGTACTTTAGAATATTCTTGACTGTCGTCCAGTGACCTTCACCTAGATTAGACTGGTATCTCCTTGTCATGCTCAAAGCATATGAAACACCGGGGCGAGTACATACCATTGCATACATGATAGATCCAATTGCTGAGGCATATGGAACCTTACTCATGTGGTCCTTCTCATCCAATGATTCCGGACACTGATCTTTAGATATCGTTATCCCATGAGACACGGGGACATATCCCCTTTTTGCATTTTGCATACCAAAATGATGCAAAACCTTATCAATGTATGTACTCTGACTTAGACCGATCATCCTTCTAGATCTATCCCTATAGATCCTCATTCCTAGAATGTAGGATGCATCTCCTAAGTCTTTCATAGAGATATTGCTCCCTAACCAAGTCTTAACAGCCTTAAGAGAAGGTATGTCATTCCCCATTAGTAGTATATCATCAACATATAATACTATGAATGCCACATAGCTCCCACTAACCTTCTTGTAAACACAAGGTTCATCTTCGTTTTGAACAAAGCCATACTCTTTGACTATTTCATCAAAACGGATATTCCATCTCCTAGAGGCTTGATTCAATCCATAAATGGATCGACGTAATTTACATACCTTGCCAACATTCCTTGGATCGACAAAACCTTCAGGTTGTGTCATGTACACATCCTCTTCAAGGCTTCCATTAAGGAAGGTTGTTTTGACATCCATTTGCCAGATTTCATAATCATGGAATGCTGCAATGGCAAGCAAAATCCTTATGGACTTGACCATAGCCACTGGTGAGAAAGTTTCATCATAGTCAATACCATGAATTTGTTTGAAACCTTTTGTAACTAGCCTTGCTTTATAGGTCTGAACATTTCCATCCACGTCAGTTTTCTTTTTGAAAACCCATTTGCACCCTACGGGTTTTACCCCTTCAGGTGGATTAACCAAAGTCCATACTTGGTTTTCGTACATGGAATCCATCTCGGATTTCATGGCTTCTAGCCATCTCTTAGAGTCTGGACTGTTCATAGCATCTTGGTATGTAAGAGGCTCACCTTCATCTATGAGCATCAATTCACCGCATTGAGTTAAGAGAAATCCATATCTCTCTGGCTCATGGCGAATTCTACCAAATCTACGAACAACCTGTGTTTCTTGAGCATTATCCTGCTCTTGTTCCACTTCAGGTTCAATGCTATTTTGTGGTTCTCGATCTTCATCGAGATCTATAGTTCTCCCACTGTTTCTTTTGGAGACAAAATCTCTTTCCATGAAGACAGCATCTCGAGCAATAAACACTTTCTGCTCAGAAGGACTATAAAAATAATACGCCTTTGTTTCATTAGGATATCCCACAAAATTGCACTCTTCGGATTTAGGTCCAAGCTTGTCAGATACTTGATGTTTCACAAACGCCTTGCATCCCCAAACTTTCATAAAGCTCATGCCTGAACGTTTCTTATTCCATATCTCATATGGAGTCTTTTGAACCTTCTTAGTAGGAACACGGTTAAGTGTGAAAGCCGCTGTTTCTAGAGCGTAACCCCATAAACTTATTGGAAGATCTGCATGACTCATCATCGATCGGACCATGTCCAACAAGGTGCGATTTCTCCTCTCTGAAACTCCATTCCATTGAGGTGTACCTGGCGGAGTGAGTTGTGATACAATACCACACTCTTTTAAATACTCTTTAAATTCGGTGCTTAAGTATTCACCCCCACGATCGGATCGTAAGATCTTAATACTTGCACCTCCACCAATTTGCTTCTCTACTTCAGCCTTGTATTCTTTGAACTTTTCAAAAGAATCAGATTTATTCTTCATAAGATATACATGCCCATATCTGCTGAAATCATCAGTAAATGTTATGAAGTAGTAGTAGCCTCCTCTAGCCATCACACGCATTGGGCCACATACATCACTATGTATTAGCTCCAAACGTTCAGTGGCCCTTTGACCCTTACCAGTGAAAGGGGATTTAGTCATCTTACCAAGAAAACAAGATTCGCATTCTTGGTATGATTCAAAATCAAACTTATCCAAATATCCATCCTTATGTAATTTGGATATGCGTTTCTCATTTATATGGCCTAGACGACAATGCCAGAGGTATGTTTGATTTGAGTCATTAACTTTAAGTCGTTTGTTTTGTATATTATAGACAGGGTTATCTAAGTCAAGAACATATAAACCATTAAACAAACGCGCAACACCATAGGTTAAATCATTCAAAGCAAAAGTGCAACTGTGGTTCTTTATTGTAAATGAAAAACCTTTCTTGTCCAAACAAGAAACAAAAATAATGTTTCTGCAAATAGCAGGCACGTAAAAACAGTTCTCTAGTTCTAAAACAAGCCCAGAAGGCAAAGATAAATAATAAGTTCCTACAGCTAAAGCAGCAACTCTTGCTCCATTGCCAACTCGTAGGTCCACTTCTCCTTTAGCCAATGTCCTACTTCTCTGCAGCTCCTGCACATTTAAACAAATGTGAGAAGCACATCCAGTATCCAATACCCAAGATGTAGAAATAGACAGATTGACTTCTATAACATATATACCTGAAGTAGTAGCTTGCTCAACCCTCTTCTTCTTCTTCAGATCCTCCAATAAAATTGGACAGTTTCTCTTCCAGTGACCAGTTTTCTTACAATAGTGACATTCACCCTTAGCAACACCACCTTTAGGCTTGAAATCCTGTTTGGGACCTGACTTTGGCTTGGGTGCAGAATCAGATCCAGTCTTCTTCTTACCCTTCCACTTGCCTTTCCCTTTCGCCTTACCTTTATTGCCCACCATCAGTATGGGAGCAGGTTCAGCTGCCTTCATGTTGGTCTCATATGTTCTCAACATAGCCAACAATTCAGTAGGTGTTTTGTCAAATTCATTCATATTGTAGTTCACAACAAACTGAGTGAATTTTTTGTTCAAAGAATTCATGATTAGGTCAATACAAGTTTCTGGTCCAACCGGGAAACCCAAAGTTTCAAGGTACTCAATGTAACCAATCATCTTCAGAACATGTGGTCCAACTGGTTCACTTGCCCCTTGTTTACAATTAAAAAGTGACTTACTCGTGTTGATCCTTTCTTGATGAGTTTGGCTAGCAAACATGCTTTGCAAGTGCTCATAGATAGTATATGCATCCATATGCATATGCTGTCTTTGAAGCTCAGCACTCATAGTTGCCAACATAAGACATGAAACATCATTTGCATCATTCTTATCCTTTGTGTGAGCCATTCGTTCCTCAACAGTAGCGCCCTCAGGAAGGGGACCTAGCGGAGGGATGTCAATGACATGAAGCTTGCGCTCCTGCCTGAGGACAATCCTCAAATTCCTCTGCCAGTCTAGGAAGTTGTTTCCTCCTGTCAGTTTATCCTTCTCAAGGATTGATCGTACGGATGGTGTGTTTGTGTTGTTTGCCATTTCTACAATGATAAAAGCACAAAATAAAAATTAGATTGTCTGAGTTATCAATTATTATGTTCAAATGATTATGATATATTCATAATATATCTCCCACTATTTTTATCAAATTAATAGCCCTTACTATTAATTCGGAAAGTATATGTTCTAAGTCAACCACTGGAAGTCCTTAAAAATGATTATTTAGGTAGACAACAATTGTCAATTATAACATATATAATTCTTGGATAATTTGGCGAACAACGATTGATCTTATCTATCTAATAGATTTTTAACCAAACTCTATGCTTCTAAGTTCATAATAGTTGAATATAACCATTTATATTCATCTTATGACGACTTAGTTAAGTTAGACCCAATGATACAACGGCCGAATATAACCGTTTATATTTGTCGCATCTCACCACGATAGATAGGAGTCCCCTGCCACTGACAGCCCTTCCCCTTATCGATCTAGGATTCGATGAGTGTTCATTCATTGGAAAGCATCCGATTTAAACTTAATATTTTGTTAAGGGGTTTTTGAAAATTTATAACGATCATGATCACATCATAAAGAGATCCTCAATTTTCCTTGAACCAAATATTTCATATTGACATCCTAAATTGTTCATTTCCCAGGTAGATGGAGGATACCAAAGGTCACACTTAAAACCCATCAACCTTACGAATACGCATATCCGTTTTTGTAAGAAAATCCCAATTTTTAGATATCAAATATCCATATTTAATTCCGTGCTTTAAAAAATCCATATTTCATAAACACAAGAATCTCATGATCGTTTGTTAATTTTAAAATCTTGAATCGTTACAGATTTTATCTTGTTTAAGCAGGCATGGCATGGGTGTCGTATCTAATACATGCATTCCATCCTATTATCTATACATCATATGTAAATTCATACATCATATGTAAATTCATACATCATATGTAAATTCGTACATCATATGTAAAGTGCATCACATAAATTAAATATGCTATGGTTATGGCCCAATCCTATGCGATCTTTTCAAACTAATGAAAAGATAAGGTCAATCTATGGTGGTAATAACTAATTATTACATAATTTCCTTCTTTGCTTCCAAAGCTGCCTTTGATTGCCTCCAACTCTCCAAGCTCCCCTTTTGAAACATAATACAAAAGAACTCGAGTTGAATTCGAGATATAATAATTACAAAGGAAAAACGACATGCAAGTCGTATTTAATTATTACAAACCATAAATAAAATAAAATAAAATAAATCAAAACTCTATCCTATAGGTCTTGGGGCCATAACCATGCACCATGCTCACATAACAATTATAGGCAACACATATTGTATAATCATAAATATTATACAACATAAATTAAATATGATCAAATCATAAATAATAAATTAACACATTTTAAATAAAATTAAAATTTAAAAGTGCATAAAATAAGCCTATAATAGAAGCATAAATTATTTAATGTAGTAATCAAAATTACTAATTAATAATTATCTACACACACCCGGTCATGCATTAATGCATGGGTAAACCCTAGCAGGAAACTAATGCATGGTAGTAAACCCTAGCATGAGACTAAAGACAGCAGGTGTGTAAGTCAGTTAATAAAATGTGATATTAAACTATATAATCTAGGGTTACTACACAGAAAATAACGTGTTACAGCCAGTTGCGATGAAGAACTATACCAGGGAGTTGTTCAGACTTATTAGCGTTGCAGGTTATTTATACAATCATCACATCAGACATTTTATGATCATATCAGTTAAATTTAGCATGGCATAATTGTAGAACTCGTTAGTATGCATCCTATAGGTCGACTACATCAGCACTTACAATAAACGAGAATTGCAGATTGTAGTTTGCATCTATAACGTACAGAAGACCAGACCAGACTTATCAGTTTATGAAACACACATAGACTATATTACTATCAACACCAGACGTGATTCATGGGCTATTAATTGTATCTAATACGTACTGATCATGTTGTATTTGACTAATTTGTCAAATGAAATATAAGAAAATAAATATATGAAAGGTAAATTTAAGAGTTACAAATATATTTATTAGTATTATATGTTTATAAGTTACATATTAAATTGCATTAATTTTCAATGAATTGTGAATGGGCAGTTACAATATTAGGAGTGGAGATGATATGAGAAATAGCCTATATATGGTAGAAGTTATCCATGAGAAAAATCATTCCAGAATAGAAGAAAAGCTTGTTCAACATATCATCGGAACTCCTTAATATTCTTACAAAATATTTCTCTCCAATTTATATTGTATATTATACTCAAATCCAACATTGGTATCTAGAGCGAGGTTAGATCATATATCATATTCCGATTACTTCACCATGTTTTCGGAACGGTTCTTCCGATGTTACTGTTTTTTTTCGGCCGGCGATGACACACGTTGTTCTTTGCTTATTGGTTCAATGTTCAATGACATTTTTGGTTCCCCGTATCCTTTTGATTGTAATTTGATACCATGTTAAAGGTTTTTTTTCTCTTAGTTGATCTTGGCGTAGTCCATTGCTGTCTTTTATATATTTATGCTAATGATTGAGCACTGAGTAATTTTAATATTTTTTTTGTTGTTGTCATGTACCTGTGTTTACATATATGATTATCTCAATTGTGATATGTTTTTTCTTTCCATTGAATATCTTGTATATTTTTTTTTGTTTATTCTATTCTATTGCCATTTTTCAATCGTATGCAGTTTTTGTGTCTGCCTATTTTAGAATCCGTGATTTATTTTTTTTCTTGTCAAGCATGTTATAATTATGTGAATATTATTTCATATATAGGTTGTTCTAGAATTTCTTATGCTTTAGTTTATTTAGGCGGTGACCTTTATCATTTTATTGTCATGGGTCTTGTTGTATGTTTTTTGGTGACCCATAACTTATTTATATGCATAATTGTTTTGAATTTTATTTGGGAGTTAGATAGTGGTTGATAAATTTCTTGTAATTTTAAATTTTTTTTAGTCTTCTTTCGTGTGCGTGTTTTCTCCTACCTGACTCACTAGGCTTGATTAGGACCTTAATTGATATAACACGTTTCTTGCTCTTTTTTTTATTTTGATCATATGCAACCACATGTTATAGTTATCAATTTGGTTTTTGTTACTATTTGAAAATTTTAAATATTATTTTGTGTTTAAATGATTCTTGAAAATGAAGAATTTATTTTTTTTAAAGGAAAATGAATTGTCATAGGACAATTTAGAAGTTTTCGTTGAAATAGATGAGTGGTGGATTGTGAATTGGAAATTGTGGTTTAAATAAATGAAATTGGACTAGAGAATATTTCTATTTGGCTTAGAAAAGGGGCACGAAAAAGGTGAAAATATTTTAAGTGGTGGACAAATTGATTGTATTGAAATTGAAATATAGATTGTGTCCAATATTATTTTCAAAAAATTGAGAAGACTCGAATTATATTGAGTGGAGCAAGAGAATAATAAATAAATTGTTTATGTACAATTTGAAATTTATCGTTGAAATAAACGTTGTTGTTTGAGAAAATTTTTCTGGCTCTCGGAATAGAGAGCGGAAAAGATAAGAAAATTGGGACAAGTGTCCGGAATCAAATAAATCAGAATTTGTTGTTTTCTATAAGAACGAGAAAAGGTATCAATATAATTTTGAAATTATCATCAGAAAATATATTTTTTATTTGAACAGAAATGCTCAGAATATAGAGAAAATAGTTGTTTTTTGTCGCTCGTAATGGAGAGCACGAAAACTAACTATTTTTTGAAACGAGTACTTTATGATTTGTTTAAGCAAGATCGATCAAGAATAATGAATCGGATCTGAATATTGATAATGAAGCATTTTAGAATATAGAGAAAATAGTGGTTTTTGTCGCTCGTAATGGAGAGCACGAAAATTAACTATTTTTTTGAAACGAGTACTTCATGATTGTTTAACAAGATCGGTCAAGAATAATGAGTAGGATTTGAATATTGGTAATGATTTATTTTATTGAATATGAAATGTTTAAAAATCCAATTGAGTGGATGAAAAACTATTATGTATATAATAGTGAAATATGTTTTTTTTGTAGCGAGGGAACCGAGAAATCGAAATAATTTTATTTCATGGAATTGAAATAAATGTGGCAGTTGTGTGATCCACCGTAATATAGAAAATTCGTTAGTTGTAAATGTAGAAAATTCGTTAGTTGTAAATGAATTTTGAAAAGAAAATAAAGTTGGTGATATGTTTATGAATTTGAGGCATGACCGGTGAATTTTTTATGAAAAATTGGGAATTTTATATCGATAAAGAATTAGACAATTGTGTTTGTATTTTTGAAAAGTGGGAGTTTGTTGACAATATTATCAGTATATGTTAATGATATATTGTTGTTAGTAATTAATAAAGGAATGCTCAACAAAACTAAGTTGGAACTTAGTGGGAAAGTTGAGAATATAAGTGAAATCTGATAAGTTCAGGGAATTAAATATTTTAAATATTTAGTGTGAATCAGAAAGGTATCCGAGTGAAATGCTTAATCGTTTTAGGATGCAAAATTGCAGTCCGGCGCCAACCCATTGGTAATGGGGAAACGGTTAATGCGGAAAGAGAATCACTAGATGTATCATATGCGCAAGTAGTTGGAGGTTCGATGTTGTGTAATCGATTGACTTGACTTGGCATATTTAATTGGTCTAGTGAATGGATAAGAAAGAAATCCTAATAAACCTAGTGATAGGTTGTGAATAGGATAATGAAGTACAAGAAGTGTACATTGCACCACTAATTGGTTATGAGGCAGACGTGTCTGAAGTTATTGGTTGTTACGGTGCAGTTTTCGAAGATGATAAGATAATGCGAATTCAATTTTGGAAAATCTACTGAGTTTTGGTAGAGCTGAAGTTGGGAAAGTAAGAAACTTTAAGAAGTGAAAGTGAAAATGTTCAATTAGAGATTGTGAATTTTTAACAGAAAGCATTTTTGTGAAAGTTTTTGTCAAACATGTTAGTTTGATTGAACTCAGTAATATTTGAGTCATTAAATATGGAATGTAACTCTAATGAATAATGAAAATTCATACTTGAATTACGTACTTGAATTACGGACACCAGAAAAGGTGGGAGTCACGGAAAGTATTTGACAAATGCGTCAAGTGGGAGATGTTGTATTTGACTAATTTGTCAAATGAAATATAAGAAAATAAATTTATGAAAGGTATATTTAGGAGTTACAAATATATTTATTAGTATTATATGTTTATAAGTTACATATTAAATTGCATTAATTTGCAATGAATTGTGAATGGGCAGTTACAATATTAGGAGTGGAGATGATATGAGAAATAGCCTATATATGGTGGAAGTTATATATGAGAAAAAAGCATTCCAGAATAGAAGAAAAGCTTGTTCAACATATCATCGGAACTCCTTAATATTCTTACAAAATATTTCTCTCCAATTTATATTGTATATTATACTCAAATCCAACAGATCATGACTGATAGCAACTAGAACACAGCATACCAGACACACACAGCAAAACTGTTAAAACGCAGCCTGGTATAATCATAAATCATGAAGATATGCGTCATATACATCAAATCTTAACCAGATTATCCCATTATACATGTAGCTCTGATACCATTGTTGGATTCAATCGAAAACACGCAGCGGAAAGACAATAAAACTGAATCGAAACCAAACACGGATCCATGTATAATAAACGGATAATCACGGTAAATAGGAGGTTTACCTTATTATAGCTTTACGATCGAGAGAACAATGGAGATCCAAGCTCTTCGCGAATCACTGAGTGTTCCTCTTCGAAAACTCCTCTACGGTATCCACACGAACACCTTCAAGAGCATCTCACGATCTTGTCTGGAAGGAAGGTATTAGCCACCGATGATATGATATGAGATCTCTAGGTTTTCTGCGCCTAAAGCTATCACACGGTTCTGTGTATTCTACTGTCGCGCCTCTTGTTTAACCTATCATGTTATATATATATATATGATAGGGAAAAGAAAAGGCCCATTGTAGCAAAACCTAGCCCAAGTTGTTTTAAATAATAAAATCTTATTCTATTATTTAAATAAATAATAATTAAGTCAAACCTAATTATTATAATAAGAAAATCATATCTCATATATTTGAATTTTATTATAGCTCAATTAATTAAGTCCCACTTAATCAATATAATAAAATCCAACTTATCATTAATTAATTAAATTCGTAATTTAAATTAATTCTTCCTTTAAATGTTCTATGTGTGTGACCCTATAGGATATTATTTAATTGGCAATAATTTTATTCTCAAATAAAATTATAAACAATGAGCGGCATCTAGTAATACATCATTGCTACCCAATTAAATAATAATTAAATCGTGATTCGATAAAACCTTTCGTGATTAATGTTTCCGTGTAATATAATCCCTTTAACCATATATTATAGATTAAACTCGAGGTATATATCTAGTCATCCTCTTCAACATTTAATCCAGGTTTACTTGATCCATGAGTGGACTATTAAGACAAATCATTATTTGAGCACGGCCATGCATTTTATAGTCTCACTCAATCAAGAGGCCAATAATATCTCTCCTAATTTATAGGAGGGTTAAATCCTTTATCTATCATTCATATTTCTCATACGACTCATGATATACACGATGTCCACTTTTATCATCACCCGGTCAAAGGTAACTTTTAATGTAGTCAAAGTATATTAATCCTCGTATAGAAATATAATGATCTCAAGTCAAAGGATCATTACACCATTATCACTGTGAGACTTTCTTATGACTTATTTAAACAAGAAGAATCTCACTGTGGGTCTGTCCAGTACCATGTACTCTTACATGTACCTATGTATTGACTTTAGTATCTCCATACTTATAACCAATGAGATGTGGTTATCTGTCAAACAACATACTAGTCTATTTATGTATTATTATTGTCCTATATAATAATACTCGACTAGGGACCTTTAAGAATCTGATATATTATATAATCTCAAGTTCAAGTCATCACTAGTAGAAAACTGGTCTTTTACGTCGGTTAAAAAGGCCTTATACGTCGCCAAAAAGGCGACGTAAGCAGGGGGGACGTATAAAGTGACAAGCTTTTTACGTCGGTCAAAAATGCGATGTATAATGTGTAATACGTCGGTTTAAAATGCGATGTAAAAGACCAACAAAACCGACGTATAAAGATACAAAAGACCGACGTATAAAATGTGTTCCAGCGTCATATAAGGTTAGAGAACCGTCGTATATGAGTTGTAATTTTACGTCGGTTTTAATTTCAACCGACGTATATATCAGTTTTATACGTCGCAACAGTTTTACAAGAACCGACGTATATGTCTGTCGTATACGTCGCATTAGATTTACAAGAACCGACGTATATGTCTGTTTTATACGTCGCTTCAGTTTTACAAGAACCGACGTATATGTCTGTTTTATACGTCGCTTCAGTTTTACAAGAACCGACGTATATTGTTAGAGGAAAAATTGAAATGTCTGCCCTGTTTTTAATAATACCCAAAAAAACCAAAAACCCTGTTGTAACATACCAAAAATATAAAACCTGATGTGAGTAAAACATACACTCCAAAATTCTCAACAAAATCTTTAATTTAAATTAAAATTGGTGACTAGAAAATATGTCCACAATAATGTTTTAAAATTCCTTGTACAATTAACTGCATCATACATTTAATTCAACACATATCGTTACGTTCATATGTCTATCCTAAATCCATAATATAATATCTATTTCAGAATTGCTGCAAGCTAAAGCTAATATCTCATCAGATCATGTCCTTGTTGCAAGCGCTCAGCTAATATCAGACCATACTCATCACCAGCGCTACTGCACAAACATATGTTCGAACAAGTTAGCACATAGTAGAACACAATATATTTGAGATTGTTTTGAAATTAAGGTGTACCTGATCACATGTATTCGCGAGTAAAAAAATTTGCCCAAATATCTCGAACTTCTCCAATTTGTTGGTTTGCGTATTTTTTTCCAAGACCCTGCCAAAAGAAATGTTAACTACTTATAAATTTAATGTTAGGTTTTTTATATCTTTAACAATATATACCATTTTATATAGTACCTCTATCCACTTAGTTTTAGGATCTTTACGAGATAACATTACTATGTCATGCATGTATCTCATCACAAAATAACCACACTCGGTACCTCCTTTTTGTGGAGGACACTACAAAACAAACTCAAAAAATTTAAAACTAGATAAATAAATAAGAAAAAGACTTTCAAGACTAAAAACAATATTGTACGATACCTGAACAGCTTCGTGGAACCAAAGTAGGTTGTTTTGATTATTTTTCTTACCACCATATTTAGTATATACTTTATATGCGCTGTTATAGAAAAACAAAAAAATTTAATACATATAAAAGGTTTTAACTACTTAAAGGAGGAAATTAATATTTCTATATTAGTTTTCAAAATTAAAATTTTTCTTACGTTTCGAAAGGATCCTTCACGTGTATGTGTCGTTTTTGCTTAAGTGGATCAAACACGTAGACATCACTTTCGTCAACACAAAACATAAGCAACATCCAGTGCTTACTGCAGTTTAACAATATACCAAATTAGATTAAAATATCACTAAAAAATATGCCAAATTGGAATGTTAACGAATGTGTATGTTCTTACCTTTGGATGTACGGTGCAAGGACAAAACGTTTCTCCTTAGCGCCTGTCATAACCTCACACATGTATCTAGATGTATCATTATGATACTTAGATTCACGTGCCAATGCTAACACAGATGGACACATGAATGCAAATGAATTATCTTCCAAGTCCTTGCACAACTTGTGAATGTACCTTTGATGTCATATGGATTATGCACAGTTAGTTTCTATGCACATTGCACAATAAAGATATAATTAGATCTTAAAAAAATGAGTAAAGAATTATAGCCTTACATCATAAAAATCTGCAGAATCGGTATATTAAGCCAACTTAACCTCAAAAACTCATAGACATCTTGGTTCGTGACATATATCGGAACTTTTGCATTTTCATGAAATTTGAATACCTCCACATCTTTATCAACGGCTTTAGTATCCAATTCAGGAGGCATACTATCAACCAAGAAACGTAAAGTTCGACATTTTTCACTAAGTTGGTCCTCACTAAAAGAATTAGCTTGATTCTTGAGGATAGGCGTTGCTGATTCTTTACTGACAACCTTATTTAGTTTCCGAGAACCTGGCTTAACTTTCTTGTTCTCAGGTTCCTAATTACAAACAATTTAAGTGAAGACTGGAATTATTAATGAAACAAAATGAATGGCACTATTAATTATATTTTTTATGTAAAGATATTACCTGCCCTAGGATCACAAGATCCTTTGGCCATTCAACAAAGCTACCAGCTGCATTACCAACAGTTTCATGTTCGTTACATGGCACCGGAAGGGGACTAAGCTGAAATTCGACTACAACTTCATCAACACACACTTTCACATTATGTGTCGCAATCGGTTTGCCATGAATAAAATTACCGCCCTCGTTACTTAATGGGAAAACTTGTCCCCTTGCCACTACAATCCTTCCTTTGTCAGGATGTTTAACACATAGACGACATAAGGTCGGAATCTGCATTGATTAGAATACACTTTAGCAATGCTCTAATATAGAAAGACCTGTGAGATATAAAGATCCAGCAAACATAAATAAAGCTCAGAAGTAGAATTACCTTGATATCTAACAAATTATGTGGCTGGTCCACAGAATGACAACTACTTCGAACCAATTCATTTGGTGGTGTACTATTCTTGTTTTGCCCAAAAATATCATTTGGAAGTGGCAATCCCATCTGCTTTAAATGATCATATATCCCTTGAAGCTGGACATTCATCATTTCTTGGCACTCTTCCCTCACTTTCTTGGTAATTTCTTGTTTAATTGTATCCAATTCTTCCGTAGAGATGACCCCGCTCTGTTTGCTTTTTTTTGATCCAAACACACTCTTTATTTTTGCTCTTCCTCCGACCCCTCTAACGCGTCCTCCATGCTCCTTATTCCCAAGTGCACGAGTCAATACGTCATCGTGACCACATGGGGTCCATGACCCGTCAGAAATTTGCCTTTGCAACTCTCCCTGTCCATAATACAACATGCTTCAGATTAAAGTTAATTCATTAACAAGATATGATAGTTAATTAATTTAGGTGTAACTGTAATAGCACTTCTTTTCAATTCTAGTATATAAAGGATCGAAAACAGTACTAATGTTAAAAATGCTAGTGACCAGAGAAGGATGAAAGCTGCAGAAGGGAGCATGTTCAACATGCGCCTATAAACGTGTGAAATATGAATATTACTGAATCATTAACAAATTTCTACAGCAGGTTTTTTTATATTTCTCCAGATTTTAACACCATATTTCTGAAAATAAGCTTGAAGAGGTCACTGAAAGCAGCAGTTGAGTCAGTTTTCAGTGTATTTCTTTTTGTAAATTTTTCTGCACTATGTATATGCTGAATTTGGTTATGCAGAACTAGATTAAGAAGTTTTTTCAGGAATATGTATATTAATGTATATTTATATCACTTACCATTTTCTCAAACACTTCTCTAGTATGCTCGTTAGGGATGTAAAAACTTCCATCTTCCTTTTTTTTTGCTCGTGCTCTTATCCAATCGTAACTACGCTCAGTTGATAGAATGGATGATTCTGATGTGTCTAAAGAAGCGATGGGGTCATTATCACGCCACTTGCTCCTATATGATTTATATCCAACTTTTCCAACAAAATGTGGATCTTTGTTGTGTTTTTGACTTTCCTTTGCTTTTTCGCTCATTTCCTATATATAAGAATGTAAAATTGAAAGATGTTTGCATGAAAAAGCTCTAGAGGATAATATTCACCTCAATGAAATACTAATGTTTACCTTAAACTCTTCAGTCTCGTGTGTCTTTTTAAAAGTTTCCCAATCATCTTCTGTGATGTAAGGATATGTATCACATGGGTTCCTTCCTGTTCGTAAAAAATATCTAACCAGATTCCCCTTGAAATCCTTCCAACTCTTTCCTGCAGCTTCCATCACTTGTTTTTTTAATTGATCATCCTCCAATTTCCAGTGCATCTATTATAACTGATTTTAATTAGTACAACAAATAAGGCAGTAAAGAGAAAATGTAAAATGCATTGAAGGAATATATCTATATACCTTGATATCTTCCCAAAGCATATTCTTTAAACCCTCGTTAACTAAATTCCAACCCTTGATATTTATGTTAACATGTAGTCGAACCTCTGTTCCAATATAAGACGCAAATTGGGAAGCCATATCCCCCACAGCAGTACCATCTTCATCAAACTCTATTTTGCTCTCTGTTTTTTTATTTTTTATTTTTTCTTTTAATTTTGTGCACAACGTTGGACCTCGTGGCTTTCTCTTCTTTCCTCGACTAGAATTTGAGTCACTCTTATCCCCATCCATGGAAAATATATACCTATATAAAACAATTAAAGCAGATTATCTAACAGATCAGATTTCAACAACAGATATAATACAGATCAGATATAAAATAGCTAACTGTGTAAAAATAATACAGGACTGTTTCTGGCAGGCAATTTTTGACTTGCAAAGTTGCAGCAACTTTAAGATTCCAATTTTACGAAGTGCTGATGGAATATGTTCTAATTGCTTTGTGTATATTAGCTTCCTTTTAATACCAAAATTACATTTCTACAAGGACCAACTGAATCATGTATCATACAATACAAATAAAACTCCTCGTCCCTGTGCAAGGGCCCAATTATATAGCAAATAATTTCTGGGCCATTCAATCAACCAATAGTCGGCCCCAAAGTAAAAATAAGACTAACACTATTTTTTCTTCGCCTAGTATGAGCTTACAGTTTCATTTCCTCAACTAATAGGCATCAAAAGAACAAGCTATCCTCGCCTAATAATGACCAAAAAAATTAAATTCGTACTTATTCAGTTGTTTTATCACTTTGTACAACTACAAGATCAACATTCAACACCAAACACTATCCAAAAGCAAATAAATTTACGCATAGTTCTGCTACTAAAAGTCGCAAACCACAACGAATTTTGTAATAAACTGTAACAATGCAAAGTCATCTGTTCATAGGAATCTTAAAATTGGAATCTTAAAATTGGAATCTTAAAATTGCAAAGAAGGAGATGACAATCTTAAAGTTGGAATAATACCAGATAAAGGGAAAGTCTTACTGATTTAAATCAGGCGTGTTCAGAAGAAAAGAGAATAGCTTCTCCAGTAGTAATAGAAGGACAACTTCAACTAAAAGAGGTTCCTTTGGTCCCAACTTTGCCACATTCGTTTCACTTTCTGCTGCGTTGTCTTCTCCAGCCTCAACTGATGAATATGTTGCAGAACTACGTTTTTTCAGCAATGCAGCAGCAAATCCAGCCGCCCAGACCTACAAGAGTGAAGTAGAACTGATCAATATACCACACTTTAGCTTACCATTGGTCAAAAGATAACGTTTTTTAAAGTATTTGACAAAACAAATGGTCAAACTGAAACTTATAATCATCATATAAAATTAATTTATAACAAGGTATAAGACTCTGAATTTCTATAATTTGCACGTGCATAGCTTGCTCGAAATCCTACAACATCCCCCAGGCAAACCAAAAAAATCATGATGATAAAAGCTGCCTACAATGTTAGAATGCAATGACAGGAAAAAGAGAATTAAATAGACAGACAGACAATGTTTCAGTTTCAAATGTACTAAAAGAAAAAAATATATTACTTCCAAGTACTTTTCTTAATTAATGTGTAAAATTTAAATTTTAGAAAAGGATGGTTAGGTCAATTCATTTGGTACTCTGCATATCCTTTGATTAGGTCATACTTCACCTTGAGGATCAAGACATGTCTAATTCTTCATTTATGGCCCCTGCTCAGAGTAGTTCTGCAAACAATATCCAGAATTTCGATGAACATGAATGGGTAATTCATGTTCAGAAAAGTATCGAGGAAGAGTTTGAAGGAGATAATGAAATTGCAGTTAGTATCTATAGTATTCCCACAACCCTGAAATTTAAAGGTAACATTTTAAAAGCACACCATTGTTGAATCTCGTAACACCCCTCATACTTGGCCATCAATCCATACTCCTTCATCATGGTCATTACGTATATAATCCGCATCCACAAACTCGTTCTCATAGGAGGTTGATACACCCATTGAGAAAGGGGGGTTCTCATCAAATTGGTCATACTCATCCTCGTCCTCGACATTTTCAATACCAAGAATACGTCTCTTACTTTCAAGAATAATAGACCACTTCGAATCAGCCGGGTCTCGGATATAAAATACTTGCTTCACTTGTGTTGCGAATATAAATGGGTCATCTTCATGGCCAACCCGGCTAAAGTCTACCATAGTAAATCCTGACTCATCAAGCCGCACACCCCGCTTAACGTCAAACCATCTACATCTAAAGAGAGCAATATTGAAATCTTTGTAACTGAGCTCCCAAATTTCTTCAATTACCCCATAGTATGATTGTTTCACATCTCGTGATGCACGATCATTACCTCTACCAAATTCTGTTGATGAAGCTTCTACAGAAACGCCACTGTTCTGCATAGTGCTCTTAGCATCTTGACGTTGTGTATAGAAAGTATACCCATTCACATCATAACTTTCATAAGATCTCACAGGCATGTCAGGGCCATATGCCAACCATTTTAATGTATTGGAAACAACATCAGGCCTTTGAGACAATTGAGACATCACTCATTCTTTGAACCATCGACCAAATGAACGATTGTGTTCATTCGTAACCCACTTTCCACTCTTTAAAGGATGCATCTGGCGAATCAGGGCTATGTGTTCTTTTAAGTAAGGATCTACTTCAGTCATGTGTTGTAGGACAAATAGATGGGCTCTGTCGCACAACTCAGCACTAGGGGAGATCATTTTACTTCCCAATGTACCATGACCTTCAAGTCTTCCCTCGTGGCGAGATTTGGGAATTCCAATAGGATCAACAGTCGCTAAATACTCAGTGCAAAATTCAATAGTCTCTTCAATAGAATATCCTTCAATTATGCTACCTTCTGGCCGGTACCGATTCCTTACATATGCTTTCAGGGTACACAAGAATCTCTCGAAAGGATACATCTGCCGCAAATGTAACGGACCACATAGTTTAATCTCTCTCACCAGGTGAATAACTAAATGTACCATAATGTCAAAGAATGCATATGTAAAATACATTTCAAATTCGCAAAGTGTCACTATAATATCAGATTGCAATGTATCCAACATTATAGGATCAATCACCTTGCTGCATATAGCATTGAAGAAGAAGCATAATTTTGTAATGACTATTCTCACATGCTTTGGCAATATCCCTCGAATGGCAATCGGTAATAGATGTTGCATTAACACATGACAATCATGTGACTTCAACCCCACCAATTTCAAATCTTTCATCGACACAAACCCTTTAATGTTAGAAGAATATCCAGATGGAACCTTAACACCTGATAAACACTCACAAAAGCTAAGTTTCTCCTTCCTAGACAGAGTAAAACAGGCCGGAGGCAAATATGAACGTTTTCCCGAGACTTGTGGTGCTAATTCTGTACGTATTCCCATTTCTTGCATGTCTAGTCTAGCTTTGATCCCGTCCTTTGTCTTTCCAGGTATATTCAACAATGTCCCAATAATGCTTTCACAAACATTTTTCTCAATATGCATAAAATCAAGACAATGTCTAACCTGCAAGTGTTCCCAATATGGAAGATTCCAAAAAATAGATTTCTTCTTCCAAATTTTGCTTTGGCCGGGCTTTTTATAAAGCTTCCCTAGCACAACATCAATATCTTTGACCCGTTCAAAAACTTGCCTTCCAGATAAAGGCAAAGGAGCAACTCGAGACTCAATATTTCCATCGAAAGACTTTCTTTTTTTCCGATAAGGGTGATTAGGAGGAAGAAATGCTCGATGACCCATATATACATTTTTTCTGCAATTGTTTAAGCGTAGATCCATTGTACCCTCTTCACAAATTGGACATGCTTTAGCTCCTTTAATGGTGTACCCTGAAAGGTTTCCATAGGCAGGAAAATCACTAATTGTGCAAAATATCATGGCACGCAAAGTGAAATCAGACTGACTGTACGCATCATAAACCGTCACACCTTCATCCCACAAAAGTTTTAAGTCTTCAATAAGGGGCTGAAGATAAACATCTATGTTATTCCCCGCTTCCCTAGGACCGGAGATTAGTAATGTCAACATTATGTACTTGCGCTTCATGCACAACCATGGAGGCAAATTATAAACCGTTAAAAGAACTGGCCACGTGCTATGGTTAGAGCTCATAGTGCGATATGGATTCATGCCATCTGCACACAATCCAAGTCGTAGATTTCTAGGTTCCTCGCCAAATTCAGGAAACTTTCCATCAATGGTTCTCCATTGTGGCGAGTCACCAGGGTGTCTGAGCATCCCATCAGATTTTCTCCCTTCAACATGCCATCTAAGAAGCTTTGCATCTTTTGAACTCGCAAAAAGACGTCTGAATCGCTGCACTATAGGTAGATACCACATTACCTTAGCAGGAGGCCTTTTCTTATCCTGTTTAGAAGTATTATTGATTTGTCGCCTGTATCGAGATGCTCCACACTTGGGACACATGTCTAAATCTTCATGCTCATTTCGGAACAACACACAGTCATTTGGACAAGCATGTATCTTTTTTACATTCATGCCCATGGGACACAGTATCTTCTTCGCCTCGTAGGTAGAATTAGGGAGCTCGTTACTCGTAGGAAGTATTTCTCCTAAAAGTTGAAGCATCTCAGTGAAACTCTTGTCACTCCAGTTATGCTTTACTTTTAGCTTACACAACTTCAAGGTTGTTGACAACCTAGTAAATTGATCCTTGCACCCATGATACAGAAGTTTCTTGGAATCATCAACCAAACTATTAAGGATGTCTGGTTGGTTCATGAAATGATCTTCCATATCTTGTATCATCTCTTGTACCCTGTCATTCTCCATATCTTCTTCATCATTCTTTTCCATACTATCTTCCTCCCTTCCACGTTTTGTACCTGAGGTCCTCGTAGAGTCTAGTCCTTCACCATGCCAGATCCACTTCTCATAACCCTCCTTAAAACCACGACGAAAAAGATGATCCCGCACTGTATCAACACTACGATACTTTTTAAAATTATTACAATCACGACATGGACATAAGATCATTTGTTCTTTTCCCTCTTCCTTATGCTTCTTTTCTAGGTATAGCATGGCATAAGTAATGAAATCTTCAACACCTTTAATATAATCGGCCGTTGCACGTGGAATTTTGTACATCCATGTATGTCGATCCATCATTTATTACTACAAAAATGGAATAAAGTGAAGATTTAAATTACCGGAAAGATTTTTATTAGCCATGTGCATGTGTTTTAGAACATTATTCTGACGTGGCTGCAAAAGGATGAACATGTACCTTAAAAAAATCAAAATCTCTTCATCCTAAATTGAGATTATTTAATTATCTATTATGATCATCACTTTGAAATTCAGCTATCTTTATATATTATGCAATATATAAAGAATTAGAAATAATAACCTATATTATGATATTATAGTTATCCAATTTTTTTATTTTTAATTAATTTTAAACCGGTACCTACACGTATAATATCTGATTATCAATTTGTGCATTATATAACTTTTTATTAAATTAAACTTTGTATTATCATGGATAATTTATATTCTCTTTATCTTATTAATTTCTTACTGTACTTTATTTTAAGATGTTTTATACTTTTTTTAAAATAACGTAACTTTTTAACTATTATCAGTCGAATATATGTCTGTTTTAACTATTTTAACTATTTTATTATCATGGATAATTTATATTCTCTTTATCTTATTAATTTCTTACTGTACTTTATTTTAAGATGTTTTATTTTACCATAAATCTGAATAGAATTGAATACAAAATGATCAAAATGAATTCACTTTTCACAATGCCCTAATTAGGTACCATAATTTAAGTAGAAGCAGATAAACAAAATTCATTCAAGGCAAATGGTGTATATCGACAATACTGAGAAAGAGCAACATGGTAATTTACATAGATAAACTATGATAATATACCACAACTGAGATCAAATTATCAGTCACAAAGACTTATTTAGTGAGAATATAGTACACGGGAATCAGAATTATTTCAGCAAATAACTCTTCACACAATAGTACTACAGAGGGCAGGGGGTCATAATTATTTACTTGTGAGAATACTTACTATATTAGTCTTTGGTTTCCATATAATAACAAAACTGTGACAGCATAGTGTCAATTCTAGTAAGGAAAGTTTAGTGCTTTCATATTGTTTGCAGCATCCTCTGCGATTACATGATTAATGTAGCACCCACTGCCTGCTACTAAGCCAGAGACAGAGACGGAGTGTGAGATCGAGAGCCAGCTATTAAGCAAAGAGTGGAACAAAATAGACTATAATTCAACAAACAGCTGCGCTTTACTTTATACTTTGTGATTGTTAATTACTTTCATATTTCATCTACCCCTCCCAATTACATATATCGTACCTTTCCTTACCAGGTTAGTGCAGCCAGTAGATTACGAAAAACGCAACCCTAATTACGTTGTTACAGTTCCTGATTTGCTTATATATATAGCAAACATAGTGTTCAGATATATGGTTGTCTGATCAATATGATCGGTAGCTAGTCTTTATCATTTGATCTAACTGGTTTTTATATATTCAGCTATGGAATTTCCTAATATGTATCAAGATGAACCTGAAAGCTCCAATAATCAAATGAGGAGGGCACAACAACAACTAGAACAACAAGAGGGAGCTGGTAGGGGTAAAAACAGAGGGCAACACTGCCATGGTTGCAACAAATTGCATAACAGCAAACACATAGATGGTATTAGTTATAGATCAATGTTTAACAGCAAGAAGGTTTCATGAATTCGGCCAAAAATTGCACATTAAATTTTAATAAACCTACAAATTTAGATATTAAATTAATACCCTTTACAAACATAAGATTAAGAACTATAGTAAATCTAATCTGATTATGCTACACCGAAAACAATAAAATTAAAGAAAATAACAACAACCCAAATTCATATTGTTTGTAACAGAATTAAAATTAGGAAAATTTATTTGTAAAAAAAAATATGAGAGGGAGCAGGAGAGAAGGAGAGACAGAGAGGGGGAGAGAGAGAGAGAGAGAGAGAGAGAGAGAGAGAGAGAGAGAGAGAGAGAGAGAGAGAGAGAGAGAGAGAGAGAGAGATTACCAACGCGAGAGAGAGAGAGAGCAACCAACGCGAGAGAGAGAGAGAGCAACCAGATAGGAGAGCAGCTGTGGTGTCAATGCAATCGAACCAATTGTAACAGTTGAAATCGAGTGAATAACAGTTGAGTGAATAACAGTTGAACCCAAACCTTAATTATAAAGTATAAATCGAGTGAATTGTGATTTCAATTTCTTAATTGAAATCAGTGAGGAGGTTTTAGGGTTAGTCGACGAAAGAGAAAGGGGGTTGAATTGGGGTTTTAGATTAATGACTGAGAGTACGTCTATTAAATTGTTTTTTTTATTTTAATAAAATTATTATATACGTCGGATTAGAGAAAGCCGTCATATATTATCGATTTTATATGTCGCGTATTAAAAACACCGACGTATATGTGCAGCAATTTTATATGTCGGGTGCAAAAATTCGACGTAAATTTAAATTTTATACATCGGTTAAAATCAAACCGACGTATATGTCCACCATATACATCGCTTTTTTATGAACCGACGTAAAAAGTCACCTTATATACGTCGCCTTTTCCTTAACCGACGTATAAAACACTTATATACGTCGCCTTTAGGCGGAACCGACGTATATAAGTATTTTATACGTCGCCTTTGGATAGAACCGACGTATAATAGGCGACGTAAAAGATCATTTTTGTACTAGTGCATACACTTAAACTATACAATGTGTATCATGATTCTAAGGACATTTATCATGCTAACAAATATATCGCAGTAATTAAAGTCATAATAAATACGTTTATTGAATAATCAAATGACATAAAGGTTTATCAAAATAAAAAATGTATCATGTCTCATATTCCACTAACTGCATACATGTCTACAATAAAAAAAATATAAATTTAGTTTAAGGCCCTCGCCTAACGGCGACGGCTCGTAATTTAGATATTGTAAAATTAAAAATTTTAACTAAAAAATATAAATCAAACATGAAAATTTATTATATCTCATATTTTACTAACTGCAACAATACATATAAAAAAGTTTAACTTCATTTCACGGTTTCTCCTTAAAATTGTATTTTCAAAATTTAGTTATTTCTATCTATAAATTTGAAAATCCAAAAAACCGATTAGAAAATAAAATATGTGTAATTAATATTATTTTATTTCAGAAATAACTTTATACTTTTATTCCTGGTTTAATATTTGATGAGAAATCCATTGATTACGATCGTTGACGCTTATTCTGTAAGAATAAAGAATCAATACGAAGCAAACATATTAGACACCTATATAACATATAATTATAAATGTAATATGAATTGAATAGAACAAAAGATCAATAAAAAAAGCAGAGACAAAAAATGGAGAGACACAACAAAGTAAGAAATGTGAAAATAGCATAAGAAAAAATAATATCAGATGGATGTAGTTTCATTTATATATATAGTACTAATTTTATCAAACATAATGATAATTGGGACAATAAATTTAATTGATCCTGAAAATTGGGACAATAAATTTTATAAAACCCGTTTAACATTGCGACGACTCGCAATTTAGATAAAGTAAAATTAAAAATTGGGACCGAAAAATAAAAATAGATTATGAAAATTTATTATATGTCAAATTCTACTAACTGCATCAATGTATATAAAAATGATATATTTATTTTTAAATATCCAAATAAAATTGTATTTTTAAAATTTAGTCATTTTTATCTATAAATTTGAAAATCCTAAAAAACCCATTAAAAATAATATATATATATATATATATATATATATATATATATGTGTGTGTGTGTGTGTGTGTGTGTGTGTGATTTATATTTGTTGATTTTAGAAATAAGGCAAGACTTAATTTCATTTTTCAAGAAGAAATATAAGGGGTCTGTATGTATTTTAATTTAAATTGAGTATTGTCAAAATGAAACATGAAAGAAATTATAAGAGAAAATAAAATAAAATTATGAATGAGATATGGTTTATCGTTATCCACGAATTTTCTGAAATTGAATGGAGATAAGGTAAAAAATTTATTGGTTTCTAAACTATTAGTTAGTGTTATGGGATTTTATATAATAAAAAATACATAAATTATGGGTTTAACCCTTGAAAACATGTATAAAAGGATATCAAATATGATGATTGATGATTGTTTATGTATTCCCTAAAGTATTTCATTTTCATTACCTAAACATGCATAATCAGCAACCATTGTGCTAAAAAATTTTTTAGCAACCTAATTCGTATGAACAATATTGCATGCATCCATTTTCAAGTGCGTAGGGGCGGACCTATAGCCAAAGCTATGGGTGCCTAGGAACCCACTGAATTCATCACTCAAAAGAAATTATTTGGCAATTTTGAGTAAGGAATCCACTTAAAATTACACTAGGAACCCACAATATCACTAGAAATCCTATAAATAGTAGCCCAAAAACAAATATTACTTCCATTCCTATTGTAGTAGCTATTGTAGTAGCATCAAGACACATTAAATTTTTTTTTTGTCAGGAAAGACACATTAATTTAATGATAAAACAAAACTCACTCCCTGGATGTGCTATTGCGGAGTGACCGAGTCAAGAGTGAAGAGTTGGAGAGCCAAGATCCGTCTACAAGGAACTCACTGAAAAATATTTCTGGGTCCGCCATTGCAAGTTTGCAAGTGCGTAACTTGACTTGCAAATAATACATTGAACATTTAGAAAAGACAAACACCTAAATTTTTACGAAGAATATATAAAATCTACTATCTTCATATTTTTATACCTGGTTTAATATTTGATGAGAAATCCATTGATTACGATCGTTGACCTGTAAGCAGTGGCATAACCAGAAATCGGAGTTAGTGGGATCAAAAAAAAATTCTAACTCAATGACGAGTGCAAAATTTTTATAAGAATAAATATATTAATTTAAAATTTGAATTATCAGGAACAAAATTAACTATCTACACAATTTGATGGTGTTAAATTTATATTTATTACTACAAAAGTAATTTTTTAGTGGGGTCAAATTTGAATTTTTCCACTATAAATATTTTAATAAAAAAATTATACATACAAAATTTTCATTTTTTAAAATTTCAGTGGGGTCGGTTGCACCCACTACTTATACACTGGTTACGCCCCTGCCTGTAAGAATAAAAATCAATACGAAGCAAACATGTTAGACACATATATAACATATAATTGTAAATGTAATATGAATTGAATAGAACAAAAGATCAATAAAAAAAGTAGAAACAAAAAATGGAGAGATACAACATAGTAAAAAAAAGGAGAAAATAGCATCAGAAAAATAATATCAGATGGATGGAGTTTCATTTATATATATATATAGTACTAATTTTGTTAAACGTAATGACAATTGGGACAACAAATTTAATTGATCCTCTATGATTTTGAACTAGTCAAAAGGAGATTTTGAAAAAAAATGAAAGATAGAGATATGAATAATTAATACTAATAGATATTATATATAATGAAACTTTTGAATGAGTCGTAGTTTCCATAAATGAGTAATTTAAAATTCAAAATTATGTGAAAAATATATGGGAAGGAACTGATAAGAGAAAATCAAGCAATATTTTGAATTAATTGAGAAGATTGTGATGTAAATAAGTACTTTGTATTTTAAATTTTTATAACGTATTAAATGAAAAGCTTGTGTTGACTTGATTATTGATAATTGAACATGTATAGTGAAGTAAGAGGAACTCGATTTCGACCTTGACATTAACATAAACATAAAAATTATAGAGAAATTAAAAGAAGAGCGATTCTGCAAAATAAAATACATGTCCGAACGATTATACTGAAATTAGAAAAGAATGATACAAATTCAAAAAATGGCATCGATGGTGTTATATCCATTTCTATACCCTTTTTTGATGGAGATGAAACACATATTAATGGTAAGATTGATAAAGAATTCAAAATTGTTTTTTATTACCTATAATGGTGGAGTAAATTGTGTCTAATTTCTAATGCATTTCCATATCTATCTATCTATCTATATTCTATAAAACGGGAACATGCACCTTTGTTGAGTGATTTTATTCGGTTGAAATGACATTTTTACCCTACATATTATGTATGCATTTGACGCTACTATAACCCTTTTGGTACTCCCTCCGTCCAGTTGATTTCTTATCATTTGCTTTTTGCACGGAGACCAAGATAGTGGGTGTAATATTGTTAAAATAAATGAAGTAGTGGGTGTAATAGTGATTTTATTGTTAAAAAAGTGAAGTAGTGGGTGTAATAGTGTAAAGTGTTGAAAAAGTGGAGTGAGGTAGTGGATGTAATAATGTATTTTATTGTTAAAAGTTACTATTTTTGGTAATGTAAAGAAATGGAAGGGACGGCCCAAAAAAGAAAGTGTAAAGAAATGAATAGGACAGAAGGAGTAATTGGTACACGAAACGTCAAATTCATGTGAGAAGAATGAAAGGGAATGGCGTGGAGTCAGGCGATTCTTTCATATACCAACATAGACAGGTCTAATTACTCTTGTTTTAGGAGATTAAAGCTATACAAATATATACTCTGCACCCCATTTCTGCTATTACAACTTCCGTCTCTACACTTTCCAACTATCATCGACCTGATTAACATACAAGAGTGTTGTCATCATCATCCACCACCTCCTAATAATTTACTATTACTTTAAGGAAGGCAATCATGTTCTTCAATGCTCAGAGTCGTGAGTTTTGTAAATTTTTTTATGTGTGTGTTGTTTGGTTTGTTTTGTGCTATTGAATTTTATGATTGTTGTGGATTAAATTTGTATGAAATGAATTGATGGATGGTGTATGGTTTAGAGTTGTTGGGTATGTTCTTTAGGTAAATGTTTCTGAGCTTCAATAGAAGTAGATTTGGTGTTTTATTTTGGACTTGGTGCAATATGAAAAAAGGAAAAAATGAATTAATCTGGTCATACTGGCATTATTTGTTGATTTCACCTTATTGGCATTTTAGTATTTAAGATGAATGTCATATATCTGGATTTGATAAATATATGTCCAAATGGGAAATGTGATTTTCCATCAATAATGATTATGGGTCAATAATTAGATAGCTCTTCCATTTGCAGCACCAAAACTCAATTATCTACAGATCGATGATTTATCTTGTAAAGATTAATCTTTTTTTTGGCCTTTAATATTCTGGTTAATACGTCGCACTCTTTGCTCTTTGGAATATTTGTTCAGTTCCTAACAGTATTTTTGGTTAATCCAACTGTGAATGTTATTTTGTGGTTGATCTAAATGTGAATGTTTGCACAGCTTAGAAAGCTCCTGAGGCACAATAATGTTTCATGGAAGAGCTCTGTTATGAATGAGAGCAGGTCAGATCTGTCGTGGACAACAACCATAGCTTTCGTGGGTGGCTATTATGATGTTGGGATGTAATAAAGTTTAAATTCTCTGCTTACGTTGCTGTGACAATGTTGAGCTGGAGTGTGATTGAATGTAATGGCAAATAGAAGCTGCAGGAGAGCTTAATCATGTTAAAGAGATCATTAAATGGGGAACTGATTATTTTCTCAAGACTTTCAATTTTCCTGCTAACATTGTAGACTGTTTAATGGCACATGTAAATAATATCCGTTTATAGGTTTATTCTTTTACACCATAAGAATATTTGATGGTACGATTCTTTTCATGCTTGAAGTTTGGATGTAAGATGTTATAGAAGTCGCAGAATTCACATACCATTAGTTATCAGAAATCCTGATGAAACCATTTCTTTCTTTATCGGACAGGTAGAATCAAGCCATACTTCAGGTGGAAGTACAACTCCTAATGATCATTACTACTAAATGCATCCCAAGGACATTGATTACCCTCGACCAGTATCTACCTTTGGTACCTGCTCAGACCTTACTGCTGAGAAGGCGGCTCCTTTGGCTTCTGCATAAAATGTTTCAGAGAAGCTTATGCAAGCTGCGACAGCCAGTTTTCTGGAGCTCAAGTAAGTTAGATAAGCATAATATATTTAGTACCCGTTTGGAAATTCTGAGAAAGAACTTATAAGTTACTTATTTCGGAAAAAAATTCGTACTTACATACTTTTTTTTAGAGAAATATGTGTATGGGGAGTTTAATATTCGTTATCTTGCAAAAATAAGTTACTTATTTCAGAAAAAAGTACATATTTCCTAACTTTTTTCCAGAATAAGTAACTTATTTCTTAAAAATAAGATTTCCCAAATGGCCCATTAGCAATTTGTTAGCATATAATCACCTTCTATTATGCTTGTTTTCACAAGCCTATGCACATACAAATGAGCTACACATTATTTTGCTTTGTCAAGCAGTGAAGTTCTCTGAGACGGGGGGATGGAACTCATACTTTCTTTGCATTTTCTTGACCTGAGTTGCGTTGTGTTTCAAATTTTACCAGGCTTTAGTGCATACTTCCATTGATAAAGTTTTTCAAGCCAAAATTTGAGCTGCATTATGGAATATTCAATAGTTAAGCCGTGACAAACTGTTTTGTGATAAAATCTCATTGTGGTTATGAATTAGATAGAGAGTGGTAAATATATACACAGTTATTTTTTAGATCTCATTTCACTTTCTTGTCTCTACTGTTTTAAAATAATAACTGCTTAGGTTTATATACAACATTATACAAGAACAGTATCAAGATTCTAATGAGAGAAAACAAGTTTCCAGCTTTTATTATCTCTTTAATGTACTTCATTTTGTCTATAAAATTAGTTGCCTATCTATGTAATATAACATGGAGGCACAATTTTTGAGATTAAATTTTAGTACTCCGTACATAGGACTTTATTCTCCCCTGTTTTCTTATCTCTCGAGCTATCTTATCTTTAGAAAAGGCATTTCCATTTACATGTACTATTAATACATATGCTGACAGGGCAATTTATTTGTCTTTAAAACTCTTGCTAAATACCTTTCTAATTGTGTGGAGCAAATAAATTGGATGCAGCTCCATTTTCAATTATTTCAGTGGCTACAACAAGGGACTTGCAAGTAGCAACAGCATCATAGTCGTGTTCCGACCATCAGTGCTTGGTAATTCTATAACATTTTCGTTATCAGGTCGATGTATTTGAGGTTATTAGGCCATCAAATGGTTGATCCTATTTTCTTCCAATTGTGTGGAGCAAATAATTTGGAAACATCTCCATTTCCAATTATTTCAGTGGCTACAACGAGGGACTTGCAACATCATCACAGTCGTGTGCCAGGAGCTTCAAGAGTAAATAAGGTATCCCCTTTTTAATTGACATAAAATATAGTGCACCACACCTATTTTACGTTACTATTTATAGATTAACTCTTAATTTCATCTTTATTTTTAAGCATTATTCTTGTGAGTAATTTTGATTTTTTTTCCCTGGTAGATATTCGAAATAGTAAACAACCAAGCTCTATCTCCAAACAGCTTCATCGATTCTCTCACATATCTTGAAGTGGCTTCACAGTGCTCTCATAACTCATAATTCCAGCAGCACTTTGGTCAGGTTTCTGGATACGTGTTGTACTTTTTTTTTCTCAGTAGACATTATAAATTTCCTAAAACATAGCTTATAAAAAATCTTGGTATAAAGATCGGGATTTCGCCACTGTGTTCCATCGCTTATTTCCAGATTATTTTCATTGAGTTAGAATGCCAATATAATTTCCATTGGAAATTTCTCTGGTTGTCTGGTGTCTCTCAACAGAAGATGCATTTCTACTTTTTTTATATGATTACTTGAGTGCATTAGGGGTCTCATTGAAGACTCATTCTTCCGTATATAGGTTTCGATTTCGATTACAGAATGATGAACACGTGTAGATCTCTTTCTTAGATGTGAACATACAGTGGATTAATATTTAACCAATCCCATGAAGATGGTTATGACTTGCTCGAAATGACAAAAGATTAGATAAGAACAACATGGCAAGTGAATATTGTATTGGCTGCATGCAAAGCGGCAGCCTTGTCATTATTGGGGGTACTTTAGTCGCTCTTATCCCTCGTGTCCTCTCCGATTCTCCTCTAAGAGTTTACTCTGTTTTAACAGGGGTAACATCAAACACAGATGCTGCACATCTTGCAGAAACTTTTACAAATTACAAGGTGATACCCAACTTATTAACAATGTATGCACTGATGCCCTTTTAGCTGGGAATGTGATTTATTTCCACCTGGAAATAGGTGTCCATATGACCTGCACACTGCTCCAATTTTCTTCACCCTTGTTTTTGCTAAAAGAATAAAAATACTGAACAAAACTTATATTCTTGCAAAGATTTAGTTATACTTAAATTTTACTAATATACATCATTGGTTACGCCCATTTTATGGTAAATTATAGACGTCAGGTAGCATGTCTACAAGAGAAAAATCGCTATATCCATATTCATAATGCAATAGCGAGGCACTGCTTGTGAGTTTCTCCATTTGTATTACATTATAGGAAGCTCTTGTGAGTTTCTCCATTGTAATACATTAGAGGAAACTCGTGAAATTTATGCAGATATCCATATATCCATATATGTGACTATAAGATACTATTGAAGTACATCTGTAAGAACCCTGATTTTTGGTACTATTGTACGGAATGAATAGTAATTATGTTATGTAAGGGAAGTGAATCCCACCCCCATATGATAAATGCGAATACTACGACAAGGTTATGGATTTATTTATTTGAAAACTCAAGGAACCAAATATATTTGGAATTAGGAAGTTGTATTTTGGAAAGAATATTTGAAGGAAAAACCCCACCAAAAATGTTTAAGGAATTATCTAGAAAATTATGGAATTTGGAAAATACATACTAACCATGCAAGGTGACAAGATTACAAGCAACCCATGCAATTCCATGCAACCAACCAAGTCTAAGTTAGTAACCAAGTAGTTAGTAGATAGTTAGTAAGCTAGTTAGCTTTTAGGAAACATAGTTCCCTAAATTAGGGATCACCAAGTAAAACTAAGAGACTTGGCTTGCTTAACACCACAAACCTTGGATGAGAAGAGTATAACCTACTACATCACACATCATTTGTAATATTACCACAAAAAACAAAAGCAAACAAGTAGCTAAACCCCCCCCCCCCCTTGCTAAGCCATATTCGGCACTTACAAAACCACCAAGGGAAGAAAAATTCTTATACCACTTCTACTACTCCTAAAATCACAATATATTAGCCCAAGCATCCTCTTCATATAACTAAGGTATGGTATTAATTTCATGATTTAATTTCAAGTCTAAGATAGGTAAAAATATTCTTGAATTTCTAGATGAATAGTAACCTTACGAATTTTGTTCTTTTGATCTTGAAGATTAAGCCATATATTGATCAACCAAGGTGTTTGGGAAGGATTTCAAGCTTCGTTAAGATACTTAGAGCTTCAAGGAAGGTATAATTTCTAAACCCTAGTAGTCATGGCAAGAGATTAGCTTGGTATGATGAGATCTAAAAGTTCTAGTGCTAACAGTGTTAGTTTGAGTTTGATTTATGAAAAACCTTGGATATTGATGGATATTGTTATGATGAAAATTATTTTTATGTTATATGAAGTCACATGAGTATATGAGATTTTTGTTTGTGGATTTGTGATGATATTGAAGTGGGCGGAAATTTTAGAAGGTGGATGACTTGTAGAAAGTGAGCTGTTGGCAAATCTGCAAGTACCCCTATTTGAAACTGTATTTAGGAGACCCAAATCCGATCCCCTGGAAACTTACCTTATATTTTGGGAAAGGTCTTGATCTGTAGTTTCTAGAAATATAAAGTTCATTGTTAGGAGATCTGTAGATATTGAGATATTGTCGAGTTAGTGAAACGTGTTCTGAGTAGAAGACTGCTGAGAATTGTCCCCTTGTAAATTATGTTTGGACCCTTAAAACATGTGTTAAACTTATGGTAAAAATTGAGAAGCAAGATTTTACAGTGGGGTAACTGACCTAAAAAGATTTGAGTGAAAATTCGAATTTCATTTGTTTCTAAAAATGTTAGAGCGTAATACGCGCGAGTGGAAAATCGCGCGTAGGATTAGTTTTTCGAGATTTTGACACAAACTTAGCGTAATTGAAATTTGGTAATTATTTCGAGTCGGATTATTAATGAACATGACTTTATGATATTACGGACCTTTAGGAGGGTTAGTGGACTTAAGAGTGGAGTCGGTAGGGTAATCTCGTAATTATTTTATATTATTATTTAGTCGTCTCGTTAAGTTACTAACGGACGTACCCTTGGACATTTATAGATTACCGTACGATATCGAGAGCTTTACCACCCCTATCACACCAAGGCAAGTTCACTTTTCGAAACTTATATATATATATATATATATATATATATATATATATATATATATATATATATGATTTTGCACTGTTGTGTTTATGAACGTATGCGTAGTATTTTCTGCAATTGATTACGAATCTTATATTGAAATATGCTTGTGTATACACCCCTACTTGAACTTTAGAATAAAACGTTTTCTTCGGATAGCGACTCTAGCAATAGAGGTCGTCACGGTCCTAGTATATTATTGACCGGGGAGCGATATATTATTTTATCGGGATTACGTTACGAAAAACCCGAAGGGTCATTCGGGAAGTTTTACATACGTATTATTCTATATTCATTATATGTTTCTAAAATACTCAAAAATATTTATTTTGAGATTAAAATAATCTTTTTTTTGTTTAAAAAAAAAAGATTATTTTAATCGATTAATAAACTATTAATTATTTATTATTAAAATTCTAAAATATTATTTTCGTACAAAAAGATTCGCTCAAAATACCTCAAGGATTTCAAATTCGGATTTCCTCGAACTCAAAATGTTTTCAAAAACCCCCGGTCAAGTTTTTCTCACTCGTACGTTTTTCAAGAATTATCGGTCGACTGATGTCGGACCTCAACTACTGGATTTTCAATCAAAATGAATTTTGAAAGAAAAAGAAAAACAGGGACGCTGGCGGTGCAGGATCGTTGACGAACGATCCCGAGTTTTAGTGTAAGAGGCCGGTTGCCAGACGGTCCATCATTTTATTCTGGCCCATGTGTTGCCGAAGGATGATTACGGTGTAGTTTTCATCAAGGGTGATTACGGTGTAGTTTTCACTCGGAGTGATTACGGTGTAGTTTTCACTCGGGGGATAGTTACGGTGTAGTTTCTATTCCTTCTATCGGTAGAGAAGACCCGCGGATTTGGACGGGATGTGGCGACTGATCATCGTCAATCTTAGTCGGTTTTTCTGTTTTATTGGTCCCTTCTTCCCCTTTTGGAAAATGCTTTAACACTGCTTCTTAGGCCTAAGTGCCAAGTAGCCGATAGTGTTGTTTTCAGTTATGAAACGTAATGATGAAATTACGCAGTATCTAGAACTGCGAGATTATGTCAATAATGATGGCACGTGTATAGTGCATTCTTGAAAGTATTCAAAAGGATGATTCTACGACTTGAAGCTATCAAGTTTAATACGTCTATTTTGCCGAAAAAGGATATACGTATATGTATATATTTTCAAACTTGATAAATATTGAAATGGGAACCTTATAAAGGGTTCATATGATATTCTTAAAACACATAGTGAGTATGAAAATTTTACATTGATACTACATTGTAGCCGTGATCGGGCGAAGTGTGATATCAAATGAGGACGGTATCCACGGTTGGATAGTTGATCGCACCACCGAGGAACCGAGCGGTTGGTAGACCAGTTCAATTACTTCTCTTGAGTCATCAATTTTACAATAAATGAGATCTTTCTACTTATTCAGCTCATCTTTGTCAGGCCGGTTTTGGCAGCTAAGTATGTAAGTGCTTAGTCGACAAGAGTGAGATTATGAATAGTTAGGAATTTCTTGTATGTTGTCTCTTAGTAGCTGAAGCATCTACCGCTCAGTTATTCAAAGTTTTTATCGAAAATCGCTATAAAAATTGCTGAGAATCAAATGTCGAATCTTTTATTGAATCATTCTAAATAAATTCGAGATTCAGATTGTCGCTGGAGCATTTGTTGCACAGTGATGGTTAAAATCGAGAATGAATTGAGATCTTTCTACTTATTCAGATCATCTTTGTCAGGCCGGTTTTGGCAGCTAAGTATATGGGTGCTTAGTCGACAAAAGTGAGATTATGAATGGTTAGGAATTTCTTGAATGTTTATCTCCTAGTAGTTGAAACATCTGGCGTTCAGTTATTCAAAGTTTTATCGGGAATCGCCATAAAGAAAAAAAATGTTGAGATATATCAAAGATCGTTTTATCAAGCCGTCAAGGCAAATTCCTTATTGAATTCTGTAATCTCTTCCTATTGAAAATTTCTTGTTTTAAATATTTCAAAAATGGTATCATCCACAAGTTGGACTTTAAAACCTTCAAAGTTTTTCCAAAAGTATTTTAGTATACTCCATTAATATACTTGCTGAGCGCTTCTTTCGCTCATTCTTGCTTTTGTTTTAAATCTTATTTTACAGAGATGAATAGATGATGCGGTTGACTTAGTTTAGCTCGAAGCAGGGAAAGTCATGGATTAAGTTGATGTTTGGCTCAGAGCGATTTTGTCTTTTGACTTAGTCTACTAGATGTTTAGTTAGGCTGGTATGGTATTCATATACTTGTGTTTTATTATTTGTTGTATTAGAATATTGTGGCCGTTGTATACCTTATGTCAAGGTGATACCAACAGCATAAGATTGTATAAGAGATTGTTGTAATAAAAGAAGTTAATATTATAAGTGTTTTTGGATTTCTTGTTTCCAAGTCTATAACCTGAAAAGATTCTTGGTAGTTTGGGGTCGGATGTCATGTGTTAGTTAAAACTAGAGTTCTACCAGTGCTACGCACCGAATAGTAAAATTTATTAATTAATTAATATAAACATATTATTTTAATCATTATTTAGGAAAAAAAACATAATTTCATTAAAATTTAAGTATAAAACTATCGTCAATTTATACCAATTGCATTAATATCAATATTATTAAACAATTATCATAACATTCATATCCCCACTCAAAAATTCTAAGCCCCTCTTTATTGTTCTTTCTTAATTTTATTTTTCATTTGATTTCTCTTATTTTTGAGAATCTTTTAAGTTTTAACTAAGTTCATAAGTTTTTACCCATATTTCAAGTTTTGTTCTTTTGGAATTTGGTATAGTTAAATGTGCAGTACTGCGGATTTTTATAATTTTTATTATATTAATACATTCAAAATATTTGAATGGGTCGTGACCAATTTTTCGAATAAATATTAAAAATTCATAAACATCATTAGATTGTCTCTAAAAAAAGATTGCATGTTTCAGCGATATGAGAAATGATCACTACTGTGGAAGATCCATTTAACAAACGTAGTTATGAAAAAGGAAAACTTCCATCTAATCTAGTTTCCAATGTGTTTGTTCAATATCATTTTTACACATTTTATGTTCATTTATTAGTGAATTGATTTACTATAGAAAATTGAACATTATCAATCAACCAACCAAATCCAATATATTATGTTCTTAGAGTAAGATATGAGTGTTAGAGTTTATGGTGATTGTCATCAGCTTGTTCTTAATGACAACTTAAAATGTGTATATTCAGTTTAGCAGTTTGTATGTTGAATTTTTTTATTCTTTTCTATCATAATATGGTATATTAAATATTAGTTTTCTTTTACCCATAAAAAAGGAAGGATAATTAATTCGATCTGATGGTAACCGGTCCGATACCCGAAATTTTGGATATATCGAACCTGAATTTTGGATTTAGGTTTGTATATAAATTTTAAACTCGAAATAGTTTCGATTTACATTTGGATTTAAGTTGTATCGAACCGATATCCGATCTGAATTTCGAAAATCGACCCACTATCGAAACCCGATACATAAATAATATAATATTATAATTTGAAATTATTTTATGTAATATTTTAGATGTAAGACATATAATTTATTTATTTAATTTTATTCAAATATTTCTTTAGAAATAGTTAATACTAATTTAGTAATTAGAACTTCAATTTCTCAATATCAAATTTTATTGATATATTTAAGATGTACTCCCTCCGTCCCACCCAATTCTTAACACTTTTTTGTCACTTTCTGACACGCATTTTTAGGTGGATTTTTGTCTATAACTTATTTTGAAACGTCACCCTATTTTCAAACGTTAAGAAATCGTTGGGACGGAGGGAGTAATTTTTTTTACTTTACATGCATTTTTCATGTGTGTTGTAAAAAAAAAATTATTTTTTTAACATATTTTAAATTTTACATAGTATGCCAATTCGTGTAATATGTTACATTTGACTACTTAATTTAATCATTTTAATTTTGGGTAAAATGACATTTTTACCACTATACTATTTCCGGAATTGCAATTGCACTACTGTACTACAAACGAACTACTATACTTTAATGTTTTTAACAAGTTCACCACTCTCGTTAATCAAATTTAACAAGTTTACCACTCCCGTCAGTCCAATTTAACTGACGGGAGTGGTGAACTTGTTAAAAACGTTAAAGTACAGTAGTCCGTTTGTAGTACAGTAGTGCAATTGCAATTCCGGAAATAGTACAGTGGTGAAAATGTCCTTTTACCCTTTTAATTTTTAATCATTGTATTAATATAATTAATATTGTTTGCGTGTAGCAATTATTTCAATTTTGACTACATTATTACTAATTTTGGATTAAAAAAATCAGATCTAATCCGAAATTCGACGAATTTGGTTTTGAATGTTGAGTTTTGAATTTGAAATTGGATTTATTTTTAAAACCCAAAAATATTTGGATATGGGTTTGAATTTTAAAAAATTCGGATCAAGCCCAATCCGTTGTCATCCTTACGCGTAAAATAAGACATTTGAAAATGAGTATCACCTATATTTTTCCAATTTGACTAACATGTTAAAATAGAAAACTATACATGAAACAAAAATCAAATGTGTAATATATAAACACGTAATCACATTTTTATATATGTGTCCTTGTAATTTAATTATCGGGCTAAAAAACATGAAATTCATTTTCTTTTAACAATGAGTATATTTTTCCGACATATATTAAAAGAAAGCGCTTACGTTGACCTGTAAAATCGTTCGTATTGTGTACATTCACGCCATGTGTCTTTGAGGTCTTGCATGAAAATGACATGAAATTATTTTGTGCGCCCAAAATTCGAACACAAAATGCTACTAAACTACACAATTGTTTTTGTACACGAAACGAAAATAATACGCAAAAAAAAAATATGACAATTACATGTAATGTTACTCTCCGCCTAAGTTATCTAAGTATGACACTATATAACTGAAAATAATATTGAGATGCTATAAAAAAAACTAAAGTAGAGTACATAAAAAATAAAGCCCTCATGTTTTTTTAAATTTTGTTTATTGTTAATAAATATATCTATTTATTTAGATTGGACTAATAGCAAGACTATAGTCATTTTTTTTACTTTTTACCATAGTACTACTACCAGTTCAAGTTTTTACTTAACTGCATTTGTTTCTCTCTCTTTTAGTCCTCATACAAACGAAGCTCTGCCCATTTGTTTTTCAATTTATGAGTTCGTTTCTTGTTAGTTTTAAAAACTGAGACCATCACTGTATAGATCTTCTCAAGCCCATTAATTTGAGTGTTTAAAATCCAATTTTCATCAAGTTTTTGTGTTCTTGAGTTTTTGAATTTCAAAGGTTTTGGAATTCGTTTTTAGGGTTCTAGAAGTGATTTTCTGATTCTAAAAATAGTACAGTGTGTGTTTTGAGTCAAGGATTAACATACTAAAATTTGGTAATTTTTGGAGAACTTTGAAAATTTGGATTTTTTAATTAATTTTTATTAATTTTAAAATCCTTAAATTCGAATTATTCATAATTATTTGAGTTTTTGATTTTCTGTGTTAATTTTTGCTTAGTAAATTATGGCTCAGAATTTTGAGGTTGTTAAAAACAATTACATTGGGTATTTTGATCCTTTGAAATGTCCGGTTGATCGTTTTCGACCTTGGATTCAGTTTTTAAATTCGCAGTGTTGTGTTAGTCGTGCTATATGTTTATCTGCTGATTTAAAGATTGAACCACTGAGATTATTGTGTTCTAGTGCTGTAATTTCTGATGATTTGAATTCTATATCTTTCACAATTGAGCACACACAATACACTATTACTGAGGGATTGTTTTGTGAAGTTTTTCAACTTCCTAGGGACAACTTTGATAGGACTCCTTCTGATATTGAATTGATTCAGTTTTTCAACAGAATTCATTATCAAGGTCCTTTGGAGTTGCCCAAACTCAGTAAATCCAATTTAGTCTGTGAATGGGATGTCTTATTTGATACTTTAGCTAAGGTTTTCAGCAATTGTACTAAAAGCAATTTTCAAAATATTCCATCTTTGTTGCAGTACATTGCTTATGCTATTGTGTTTAATGTTAGACTTAACATTGGTCATCTTATATGGAGTCTTATAGTTAGGAGAGTATCTAATGCCAGGATTGATCATGATAGTGGTAGAAAAGTCAGGTGTTTCTATCCTAGATTTCTCACTATCTTAATCAATCATGTGCTATTTGATGCTCACAAGGAGTTGTTTTTAAATGCTGTATATGTTCCTTCTCCTACTACTGCTAGTAAGTTCTTTCAAAGACTCCACACTGCTCATAAATTTAACTTAACACCAGTGGTTGTAAGTCCATTCATGGCTCAGTTCATTCACCTTCCTACCTTTGAACCTTTTGTTCCTGATCAACAACTAGTCATTGCAGCCGGAATTTCAGAGGAACTGCCAATACAGGTAATACATCCTATCTCTGGATCATCTGGCACCTTTGCTGAAACCCAAGTGGTTGATAGGACAGACCAAGAGGTTGTAGAATCACAATCTCTATCCCAGGTCAGAGAGCCAAACACAGTGTCTAATCCTTTAACCTCTCAACCTGGATCTGCTTCAATGTTAAGACAAAGGTCAAGTAGTGAACAAACTCTGAGTGCACCCACTGCTCTGTCTCCACCTCTAAAGAAAATAAAAACATATAGAGAGGCATCTGTAAGCCCATCCATGTCCTCCCAACAGGATATGGACTTTGAAATGGCCTTTGAACAGTCTCTGGAGACATCCTCTCAACAGGATGAATCTATTGAAATTCGCCATCGGGCCCTGGCAACCTGTAATGAGTCAAGCACTCTCCCATTACTCACAATGGGAGAAGAAATCCAAATAGAAGAAACTCAGGACACGTTGTTAGGAGAGCACTTAGGATCTGAAACAGTGCCTACCATTGTCACGGTAGAAGTGTCTTCACAGGCATCAGAGGGAAAATCTGATTCTTTGCCACCTTTAATAGAATCATTTTCTCCCCTCCCAGAGGGAACATCTCTGGCTCCCTTAAGGGATTTTTCACTCGCAGTTTATACTGGAGAAAGTGAAAGGCAACCTGATGAGTCTGTCCCTGAAGCAATTCAGTATACAATGCCAAATATTTTGGCAGACTCAATCAGGGATCGGGATTTGCGAACTCCCATTGCACCACCACTGACCTCTCTTGAAGGGGCTAGGGTGATTTCTTTTGCAGGTACTCAATCTGATAATTTGGAAAGACAGCTAGTGATTAGAGATCAAAATCAAACAGAGAGTGATACACAAGCACGTGAGTTGAGTGAAACACCACTGAGAGAAATTGAAATGAGTGCACACACTGACACAAACACTGCTTATTTGTTAGCTCAGATAGCTGCTCTACAGAAACAACTGCAAGAAACCCAGGCTGAGAAGGAAATTCTTAAAGCACAAGTGGTTGAACAGTCTTCTTCTTCTACCACTGTAACAAAACAGCTGGGTTTGATTAAAGATGATATTGAAAGCTTGAAGACTACTCTCCTTCCAAAGATCAATGCTGTTCAGCAATCTCAAGTACTTTTGGCTTCAGACGTTTCTAATCTTACAACGTCAAATGTTGATCAGTTTGCTGCCATTACTGCTCAAGTGGATTTTATTCAGCAAACTGTTGATGAAAATCAATGGTTTAATGACCAAAAGATCTCTAAAATTAAAGGTGGAATGGAGCATCTGAACGAAGGGATGAAGCATCTGTACTATATGATAAAGAATTCACATCAACCTACAGATGAACAAAGACAATTCTTTGAAGGAGATGATGATGCTGATCAGGGAGGAGATACAGATGAAAGGAGAGATGGAGGAGATATAAGGGGAACATCTGAGGTGAATCCTAGGGCTTCCAAAGCTCAAACTGTAGAGGATTCCTCAACTAAGGGGGAGAAGGAGAAAGAAGGAGGAAACAGAGAAGCTGGAAAAGATAAGGGAAAGGGTAAACAATCAATGGAGGAGGAGTCTGCTTTTGATGATGCCTACTACTACCATGGTGAACAGGATGATTTTCAATTTGATATGTCTGGTAATCTGGAGAAGACTATCCCTGAAGAACCTATTGGTGAGGAGGAAGTTGAAGAAGTGGCTAACTTTGATGATTGGGAAGACGAAGCTGATTTATATACACCTGACCCATTGTTTCAAAGAGAACTGAAGAAACAGCAAGCAGATCTAAGGAGAAAGGAGGATGAAAATGCCAAGGTCTCTGACATCATTTCTCAGAAGCTGAAAATTCAAAAGGCTGAACATGAAGACAAACAACGTCTTCATAGTATTCAGGTCAAAGAAAGGAGATTGGATGTTAGGATGAAGCAAGGAGTCAATTGGGATAAGGCAAGGAAGATGTTTGATATCCCTCAGAGAGGCACAAACAATGATGCTACTTTTCTGAAGCTACTTGAGAAGATCAGAACTGTTAATCCAGACAATTCATTATACATGAAGGCATTGAAGGAAGATATCCTAAGGATTACGTCTGCATTTGATCAAGTGAGACAAGAACTGTTCATTTATGTCTCAAGTGCTCTTGGAGGGTCATTCACTATTTCTCTTGACCTCCTACAAAGAAGATCTCTCTCTGAATTGTGGATTCTGATGAGTAAAGTAAAGAGATCTTCTTGCTTGAATGAGCTTCTATATGACCGGCTGAGAGATTCTGCTATGAAGGTCAGTCCTCAAGTTGTACATTTTCCTTATGAAGTCAAAATCTACAGAGGTACAACTTTAGAGACTGTGAGGCTGGATCCTGATTCCATGAAGCTACAGACTGCTATGCAACTGGTGAAGTTGGAGAATCTTCTTAGAACTTCTGGGTTTGCTTCTGTAGAGAAGTCTGAAGTTGCTGATATGATTTCAGACTACTGCACGGAGAAAATTCCAAGATATGCTCAGATGAAGAATAGATTGAAGAAGATCACCACTCAACCAGTAATGCCAAGTGGTGTGGTTTCTGAAAGTGATCGTGTCCTTGACAAAGATCTTCTAGTCACCTTGCAAGAAGCTGAAGAAGGTGAAATTAGAGACTAAAGGCATGATGTAGTTAGCTCAATTTGTAAATGTTATATTTTTAGAGCTAGGTAAATCAAGATAGGAAAATGTATCATTTGTTCAGTCTAGAGGAACATCTATCTTGTATTTATCTTTATTGTTTGAATCTGGAAATTGTTATATTTAATCCAGAACTTTTTATTATTTGCTTGGCTCTTAAAAGTCTTATCTTTTCTTGTTTTAGTTGAGTTATCCTCTAGAGGTATTTGGTTGTTATTGTCTAACAAACAAATAGGGGGCATATGTCTAGGCCTATTTGTAAACACCGAGGATTCTACTCAACTTTAATTAAGATGTAATAAGTAAATAATAAAAATCAAATGTCACAGGAATCTCAGAAGATTATATCTGTCAAAGAATGAAGATTAAAGTCATCTACAGACTTGAAGTTATTCTACACCGGAAGAAGTTCATTTATTTGATCAAGCCTCAGTGAAGTATTCAAGAAAGTGGATCTATTTAAAGTGACAGAGGTTTCAGAAGTGTGACGGGAAAAAGTACAGGTTACAGTCCTTGTTTAAATTAAAGGAGAAAAGAATCACAGCTTAAAGTCAAGTATGAAGAACAACCATTAAAGTTAGTCGCTCATGAACCAGACAGTACATAGAGTGTCAACGTCAGTCAGTGGAAGTTCGTCATCAATTTTAGTGGTTCTAAGAATTATTTTAATTCTCTTTTAATTTTATTCTATATAAGATAATTAATTTAATCTATGAATTAATTCTTTCAGAATTAATTCATATATTAAATTAATCAATCTAGATCTTAAGTAATTTAATATATAAATTAATTCTCCAGAATTAGTTTATTTATGAAATTATTTGAGTCATTTATTTAATTTATTTAATCAGTGAATTAATTCTAAAAGAATTAATTCGTTTATTAAATCAATTAATAGTAGAATGCATTAAATCAGTTTTATCCTAATTCTATTTATATTAGTAGTACTCTCAGATTTGTACTAGTAGGACTATCTGTGTTAGTCCTACCGATAGTACTACCAGTTTAAACTGATAGTCCTACCGATAGTACTACCAGGTATATCTGTGTTAGTACTATTAATATAAATCTATTCAGTTGGTTTTGGCGCGTGGGTTTACTTCTTTGACTTGTGTTAAATACTAATACATGTTCAAAAGAGGCAGGGTATCACACAGAATAGAATTCAAGACAGAAAAGAAAGATACAGCTTCAAACTTCTTTATATATGCCATTCAAGCGAACCAACCAGAAAGCTTTCATTTAATTCTTGTAATAAATTCTAGCCATCAAAGTTATATCCAATCCACTAGAATTCAATTACTTGTATTGCTTTGACAATCTAGCGGATCATAATCCCTAGAATTACTATCGAACTACTTTTTAGTATTCGATCTTTTTATTACAAATATAGATAAATTCATGTCAAATTTATTCTAGATTTGTTTTAACAAGAACCTTGTAATCTGTGCACTGAATTGTAACACCCCTCAAGTTTAATAGAGTTTCTATTTAACTTGAATATTGTTTCAGTTTTTATTCCGCACTAATTTGTTCTAAACAGTTAAATCTTTTAAAGGACAAATTCGATAAAACGGTATAGTTTGTATTCAACCCCCCTTCTACAAACTTATCAGGACCTAACATGTGTCATCAGGATTTGGTGACCCATCAGGATCTGATGTGTTGACAGGATCTGATTCATTTTCTTCAGGTTCCTTGGAAGCTTCATTTTCAAAAATCAATCTATCATGAGAGTCTTCAATGATTCCTGTTATCTTCTTATCATCAAAAGATACATGTATTGACTCCATGACAGTTCTTGTTCTCAAATTAAAAACTCTGAAGGCTCTTGATGCAGGATAGCCAATGAAAATTCCCTCATCAGCCTTTGTTTCAAATTTTCCTAGATGTTCAGGATGAGTTCTGAGAACAAAACACTTACAGCCAAGCACATGCAAATGCTTCAGACTTGGTTTCTTTTCCTTGAGTGACTGATAAGGAGTAACACCATGCCTGTTTATCAATGTGAGATTTTGTGTATAGCATGCTGTGTTGACTGCTTCTGCCCAGAAATATGTAGGTAATTTAGCTTCTTCCAACATAGTTCTGCCAGCTTCAATAAGAGTTCTATTTTTCCTTTCAACTACTCCATTTTGCTGGGGTGTGCCAGGAGCAGAGTGACAGAGTATATATTTATATATATTTTATATGATTTTATTTCTCATATTTATTATATTTTGCATTTAATTGGATTTTTATTTAATAAATTTTAATGTTTTATTGTAGGAAGCAAGGAAATCCTAAACTTGGAAGGATTGGAGAATAAAGAGCTTAATTTGGAGATTTATTAGAAGGAAAATCGGATTTGTTGGGCTGCCTGCACATAATTCACTGTTTCGGTCATATCTTGAGATGTAGAAGTCAGAATTGGACGATTTAACAGCCCACACGAAGATAATGGAAATCTATTTTATTCTAAAGTGGTCCAATTATTAAATTAATTCAGGAACGGCTCAGATTTACTGAAGAAAAGTCAGCTACGAATTTTCCTTGTAAAACAGAATCAGTTTAGGAAACGTAATTGTACTTTTCTCAAGGCATTAAAATATTTGAGAATATGTATATAAACATCAGATCTGAGAGAGACAGATATACATATAGATACATAGATACATACAGACGGAGCGGATCTTGTACTTTTTCTTCTTGGAGAAAGATTAAAGGTTTTTATTCTTTGTTCTTAATATTATTATGTGTTCTTATTATATTATGTGTTTTGTTAATTTAATTATGAGTGAGTAGATATTTAATCTAGGGTTAAGTTGAACCCTAGTTATGATTGATGTATGATTTTCCATAACCCCCCAATTTAGTTATGTTGTATGCTCTTGCTTATTGAGTTGTGCTTAATTAACAATAACATGTCAGACGTGATTATGCGTATATATTGTTTGAACCTAATATCTATTTATCATCGAAAGTTGGACTTAGATGGTTGTGATTTATCCAATAAGGACATGAACTTCTCCATGAAAATAGGTAGAACGGATTGTTAGGAAGTTAGGATGCTGTGTTTAATGTCTCTAAATTGCATGATACCATGAAAATAGGTTTGAGTGTATTTTAGAGAAGCCATTAATACTCGAGAGAGGTTATTGGTATTTTATAGGGCGTGTCTTTCCTCTTGAGTCGCATATGATTAATTGGGGTGGAAAATCATGATTGCATTGATTCATGCTAGTGGGGATACTTAATTCTAGATGTTTTTAGTTAATTGATAATACAACACAATTTGCCTTAGTATAATATTAGTTTAAAAATCTCTCAATAATTTATTGTGTTACTTGCTTAGTTGAATTGAATCAAGAATAACTAGTGATTGATACGTTTCTCTCTGTGGGATCGACTCTGACTTACCCTACTACATAGTTAGAAGGATTTGTTAGATATTATTATTTGATAGGCACGCGACAGCCTTGTCAAATTTTTGGCGCCGCTGCCGGGGACAAAGCGGTATTAGATTAGTTAATTTTTGAGTTTGTTTAGCTAAGTCTTTTGGTTGTGTTGCTTCGGCTATTATTCCCTTGTTATTTGATCTTTGTTTCTAGTTTCCTTGTTGCATGCACACTCGAAGTTCAGGTACAGAAAATTTGATTGCTTTTGATCCTGAAATTGAAGCTACAGCAAGAAGACAAGCAGGACTACGAAGGAAAAATAAAGACAAGGAAGTTATGGGTGAGACATCAGCTAAGGCCCTCAAGGAGCATGGTATGCCAGACGCTACAGAGGTACTCTCCAGTATTGTCAGACCAACAGTCACGGCTACCCACTTTGAACTCAAGCCACAATTCATACAATTCGTCTCTAATGATTCTTTCGCAGGATTATCAACTGAAAATCCTGTTGATCATCTTGAGAGTTTTCTAGAAAAGTGTGATACTATAAAGCTGACCAATGTTAGTGATGATGCTATTAAGCTGCGCTTATTTCCTTTTTCTCTCCGAGATGCAGCAAAAGATTGGTTGAAGGATGAAGGACCAAACACATTCACTACTTGGGATAGTCTAGCAAAGGCGTTTTTACTTCAATTCTTTAGTCAGAAGAAGACTTCAAAGCTCAGGAATGAAATATCTAACTTTCGTCAAGATGATGATGAGTCACTTCATGATGCTTGGAGAAGATTCAAACGACTTCAGAGACAATGCCCTCACCATGGAATTCCTGACTGGTTATTGATCCAAACATTCTACAATGGGTTAACACGAGAGTTTCAAAATTTTGTTGATGCTTCTTCTGGTGGATCTATTATGAAAAAGAGTACGGAGGATGCAAAAACTTTGTTAGACGAGATGGCGTCTAATGATAATTATCCTTACAGTGACAGAAGTCATCCTAAGAAGGGTGGTAAGTATGATGTTGATGCTCTAACCATGTTGAATACTACTATGCAGGCAATGGTTAAGAAGATTGAGCAATTGGATTCTAGAACTTCATCTACAGTTGCCTCATGTGAAATATGTGGTGTAGTTGGACACACTCAACATGCTTGTCAATACAATCCCTCTAGAACAACAATGGAACAAGCAAATGCCATCTACAACCAAAATCAAAGGCCACAATATAATCATTACTCCAACACATACAATCCAGGTTGGAGAGATCATCCTAATTTCTCCTACAGAAATAACCAGGCTCAAGCTCAACCTCCACAAAATAATTTTTCTCAGCCGTCAAGTTTTCAACCAGCTCAGCCACAAAAATCTAACTTGGAGAATCTTTTGGAAGGATTTATCTCTACACAGGCAAAGAAGAATGATTACTTTGAATCAAGTATCAATGAGATAAAAGCTCATAACAAGTTGATGGAGAATTCAATCACTCAAATTGCTCAATAGTTGAATCAATTTAACAAGTCTTTAGGCCAACTTCCTGGCCAAACTGAACAACCACATAAAGCCCACGTGAATGCTATAACATTAAGAAGTGATAAGGAATTGCAAGGGCCAGAGATGAAGATGAGTACTGATAATTTGAATGTTGAGGAAGATACGGAGAAAATTCAATCTGAAAATGTGATTGTGCAAGAAGTAGTTGAAGAAGAGAAGAAGGAACCCACAGTTGCTCCAGTCAGACCTTACGTACCACCTGTTCCGTTTCCTCAAAGGTTGGTGCAAGCTAGGCTTGGAGAGAAGTTTATGAAGTTTATGGATATCTTGAAAAGGTTAGAACTTAATATTCCTTTATTAGATGCTATCAAGGAGATGCCTTCTTATGGGAAGTTCCTTAGGGAATTATTGTCAAACAAACGGAAGATTGAAGAAAGTTCTACTATCTCATTAACGGCAGATTGCAGTGCTCTCTTGCAGAATAGTCTTCCTAAAAAGCTAGCTGATCCAGGTAGCTATTCTATTCCTGTGAAACTTGGGAATTTTGAAATCAAAAGAGCTCTATGTGATCTTGGGGCAAGTGTAAGTCTGATGCCCATATCAATCTGCAATAAGCTTCAGATGGGTGAACTAAAACCCACACGTATATATCTACAATTGGCAGATAGAAGTGTAAAATTTCCACTTGGAATACTTGAAGATGTTCCTGTCAAGGTAGGAAAGTTTTTTATTCCATGTGATTTTGTTGTCATGGAGATGGAGGAAGATGCACAAAATTCTATTATTCTCGGAAGACCTTTCTTAGCTACAGCTGGTGCAAAAGTTGATATGATGCAACGAAAGATTTCTTTTGAAGTTGGAGATGAGAAATTGGAATTTAAATTTTCCAACTCTTCGCTTAGCCCTTCTCTGAAGAAGAGTGATCTTGAAAAGAGTAATGAAGCTGTTCTTATGGTTAAGACCTTGGGTGGAGATCAAGATATGAAGGCTGATATTTTTCTCTCTAAACCTCCAGCAATTTTGGTGAGAGGTTTACATGTCATTAATTATGTTGATTTGAAGCCTTCAACGATGAAATCGATTGGTGAAATTCAGTTTGGTGGATTATCTGTTGAAGATCCTTATGCTCATATTGAAAACTTTTTGAAGATTTGTGATACTATCAAGTGTGATGGAGTTTCTGATGAGGCCATTCGACTTCAATTATTCCCTTTATCTTTAAGGGATGGAGCTAAAAATTGGTTATTTTCATTACCCTCAAATTCCATTTGTACTTGGGAAGACTTACTTATTAAATTTCTTTTTAAGTTTGTCTCACGAGCTAAAATGACAAGGATAGTTGTTGCACTCTTAAAGTTTGCTCGAGATAGAAGAGTTGTATTGTTGGATAAAGTCGTGGATGAAAGTTATAAGTTTTTGGGAGAGGTCATGAGAAAATATGTTGAAAAAGTGGATGCTCCACTTTCGATCCATTCACCAGGTTGATTAACAAGAAGGTCGAGCTAAAGACCTTAAAAAAGCGCTTCTTGGGAGGCAACCCAAGATTTTGGAGGAGGAACACTCTCCCACATTTTCCAACCGGGACTTCATGCACTAGGGGAGTATTTCTAACCTTTCTTTGTATAATTTTTCACTCTTATTCTTTTTGTATTTCTTTTAGGATCTTGTTAGTTTTGTATATTTATATATATTATTCATTGAGGACAATGAACCACTTAAGTGTGGGGATGAGTTCTAAATGACGTAAAAAACCCAAAAAAATTATATAATATAAAAATAAAAAAAAAATGAAAAAATTTAAAACTTTTTGTATATAATTGCCTTGTCTCAAAAGCATGTTAGCATGAATAAGTACACATTGTTTAGATTAATTTTGCATGATTAATTCTGAGTGTCACATTCATGATAAATCATTTGATGCTTGATAATTCCTTGTGTGTGCTTGCGAACATTTAAAAACTTGAGATGTTTCTTGGTCAATTTTAGTGAGTTAAGCATGCTTTCACCATGTGAGGATTTGAGCCTAATTTATGATTGATAGATTTTTTATCAATCCATTTTTTTGTTGTGTGTTGATCATCATGATTCTTGTTGCTCTAGAACTTGTTTTAAACCGTTTTGAGACTACATGGTATGTGTATGCATGAATATGATAAAGGCACTAGGATTAACCTCATTTACCCAAACAGTACCCATATGAAAAATAATCCTTAGTGAAACCCTTTGAGCTTATATCTGTTTCTTTCGTATGTCACTAATCTAAAATTTTTTAGCCTACTTATTTATTCTTGTCTTGATTTACTGGTAGAGCATATTGATTCAATTCATGGGTTGGTGAATATTTAGTGTGGGGATTTCTTTTGGTTAAAGGTTACATTTTGGTGGGATACAATATGGTATTGAATTGCAAACAAGTATCAAGTACTCCTTTGAGATCAATGGGTGGCAAGTGCAATGTCATATTAAAGGGACGATCCATGTGTGCTGGTATTAAGTACATTCTTGGTGACTTTTCACTGCCCTTGGTTACTGGAGAATGACTTGACTTTTGAAAAAAGAAAAAAAAGAGAAGTTATGAGCAAGAGGAAGATAAAGTAGAGTTGTGTTCATTTGATTGATACAATGTGAAAGTGGGAAAGTACATGGGCTATATGTACTTGGAAGTTTAATACTTGTGAAAGCTTGATCAACTTTTACATGATCTAAGTTTCATGTTGGGTGCTTTAATTAAAAGTGAACACTATGCTCTATCAGTTATCAAGTTTAGCCACTTGTTAGCCTGTTTCTTTGATATCCTACCCCGTACCTAAGCTCGATACAACCTTTAACAAAGACCTTTTGATTCATGTATGCATATATATATGAGGTGGTGGAGATTTGGTGGACAACCAAGCATATGGTAGCACATGAGTACATTGATTGAACTTAATTGAGCAATACACTTATACCTATACACTTGTGTGAAGTGAGAGCAATGTGAGATTTATCCATGGCATGCTTACTTGTTGAATGCGACTTTGATGTCTATCTCATGATATTTTTGTCTATCTAGACATTGTGTGCATACTTGGATTATTTTGTGTTAATGATGCTTAAAGTGAGAGTACTTGTACTTTCAGACACTTTCAGGTTGTTATGTGATTGATATTTACAATGTGTGGAGTACTATGATATGTTGCATGTTTGAGAGACTTGGTGGTTGAAAATATTTGATTTTGTGGGTATATCTTCTATAAACCCTCACGAGACAAAACTCGTCCTACTAGGGCTGCCTAGGGGTTTAACGGCTTGTTGCATATGCTCAATGCAATCGTGTCATCTATGAAAGTGGTGGTCCTATTAGTTAGTATTATTTTTATTTCTTTATTTGCCCGAGGACGTGTAAAGTGCTAAGTGTGGGGATGTTTGATAGAGTATATATTTATATATATTTTATATGATTTTATTTCTCATATTTATTATATTTTGCATTTAATTGGATTTTTATTTAATAAATTTTAATGTTTTATTGTAGGAAGCAAGGAAATCCTAAACTTGGAAGGATTGGAGAATAAAGAGCTTAATTTGGAGATTTATTAGAAGGAAAATCGGATTTGTTGGGCTGCCTGCACATAATTCACTGTTTCGGTCATATCTTGAGATGTAGAAGTCAGAATTGGACGATTTAACAGCCCACACGAAGATAATGGAAATCTATTTTATTCTAAAGTGGTCCAATTATTAAATTAATTCAGGAACGGCTCAGATTTACTGAAGAAAAGTCAGCTACGAATTTTCCTTGTAAAACAGAATCAGTTTAGGAAACGTAATTGTACTTTTCTCAAGGCATTAAAATATTTGAGAATATGTATATAAACATCAGATCTGAGAGAGACAGATATACATATAGATACATAGATACATACAGACGGAGCGGATCTTGTACTTTTTCTTCTTGGAGAAAGATTAAAGGTTTTTATTCTTTGTTCTTAATATTATTATGTGTTCTTATTATATTATGTGTTTTGTTAATTTAATTATGAGTGAGTAGATATTTAATCTAGGGTTAAGTTGAACCCTAGTTATGATTGATGTATGATTTTCCATAACCCCCCAATTTAGTTATGTTGTATGCTCTTGCTTATTGAGTTGTGCTTAATTAACAATAACATGTCAGACGTGATTATGCGTATTGTTTGAACCTAATATCTATTTATCATTCGTTGGACTTAGATGGTTGTGATTTATCCAATAAGGACATGAACTTCTCCATGAAAATAGGTAGAACGGATTGTTAGGAAGTTAGGATGCTGTGTTTAATGTCTCTAAATTGCATGATACCATGAAAATAGGTTTGAGTGTATTTTAGAGAAGCCATTAATACTCGAGAGAGGTTATTGGTATTTTATAGGGCGTGTCTTTCCTCTTGAGTCGCATATGATTAATTGGGGTGGAAAATCATGATTGCATTGATTCATGCTAGTGGGGATACTTAATTCTAGATGTTTTTAGTTAATTGATAATACAACACAATTTGCCTTAGTATAATATTAGTTTAAAAATCTCTCAATAATTTATTGTGTTACTTGCTTAGTTGAATTGAATCAAGAATAACTAGTGATTGATACGTTTCTCTCTGTGGGATCGACTCTGACTTACCCTACTACATAGTTAGAAGGATTTGTTAGATATTATTATTTGATAGGCACGCGACAGCCTTGTCACAGAGAATTGTTGAATGATTCCTTTGTATTTGCAGAACTCTTCCATCTTTGAATTCTTGAATTCAGTGCCATTATCACTTCTCAGTATCTTGACTTTGAACTTTGTGGTTGTCTCAATCATTCTCACATGATCCAACAGAACTTCAGGAGTTTTATCTTTTCTATGCAGAAAATACACCCAGGTGAATCTAGAATATTCATTAACAATTACAAGAGTGTACCTTTTCTTACTGATGGACATGATGTTGACTGGACCAAATAGATCAAGATGTAGCATGTGATATGGTTCTTCAATCGAGGATTCTGATTTACTCTGGAATGATGTCCTTCTTTGTTTTGCTTTCTGACATGCATCACAGAGTCCATCAGGTACGTATAAGGCATTAGGTAATCCTCTCACTAAATCTTTCTTAACCAACTCATTGATGTTGCTGAAGTTGAGATGAGAAAGCTTCTTATGCCAATTCCAACTTTCATCTACTGAAGCTTTACTGATGAGACATGTAGGGGAGCCATCAGTATTTGAGAGAATGTTGGCTTCATATATGTTACCATGCCTGTAGCCAGTTAGAGCTATCTTTCCTGATTCTTTGCTGACTACTTCATAATGAGTGGAATAGAAATTGACATGATAACCTCTGTCAGTGATTTGACTAATACTCAACAAGTTGTGTTTTAGTCCCTTCACTAGAGCTACTTTCTCAATGATGACATTTCCAATGATTATATTGCCATATCCCAAGGTTTGTCCAATGTTGCCATCTCCATAAGACACAGTTGGGCCAGCTTTTTCCTCATATTCTGATAACAGGGCTTTGTTTCCAGTCATGTGCACAGAACATCCACTATCCATCACTAACACATTCTTCTTTTTACCCTGCATCAGAATAGAAACACACTAGTTAGAACACTTAGGAACCCATACATGTTGGGTTCCTGTTACATGCAATTTATTAATTTTAGCAGCAGAAGACTTCCTGACATTAGCAGTCCTGACAGGTTTTACTCCATCAGGATTTGCTTTGTCAGCATCAGTATTAACAAAAGCATGCTTCAATATAACATTCTCAATTCTATCAGACTTAGTACTATTTTCAAATTTAGGAAATGGATCATAAAAGTTATAGTACAAATCATGATACTCTTTACAAGTATAAATAGAATGCCATAGACTACCACAATGAAAACAGGACTTCTGTGGTTTATAAAATACTGATCTATTCCTAACATCAGACTTAGGAATTTCAGTAATCTTCTTCTTACTCTTCTTACAATCAATAGCAAGATGATTAGAGTTACCACAGTTAAAACAACTCTTTCTAGGTGCATTTGGGATATATTTATAACCATTCTCTTTATTAATCCCAACTTTACCATTCCTGTTTCTCTTTATAGTAGCTTCCTTTTTCTTATCTGTAACCTCACAGATTTTATCCTTAAGCTGTTTCTGAGGCAATAGACCTACATTCTTAGAGACTTTAACTATGACAGGTTTAGACTTTACACTTTTAATTCCTTGAGTAGAAGTGGATCCCTTTTCAAAAGTAGAATTGGAATCCTTACCAAAAACAAAATTAACAGGAGTAATCTTAGATTTGGTTGTGTCTATAACATGTCTATAGGTCTTTGGACTGACTGTCTCATCAATGACAATTTTCTCTTTCAATTTCTTATCTTCATCTGACTTATATCCTAGACACTCTTTCCAATTCTTAGAGGTATTAATCTCATGAAATTTCCTACCAGAGTCTGTCCAGGTTCTGATTTTCTCATTAGCATATTCAAGGTCTTTTTCAAGGGAAGTACATTTAGATCTCATCTCTAAGTGCATGTGTTTAGCATTATCACATTCTTTTTGTACTTCTTGCATACGAGAAAACTCAGCTTCTAATATCTCATTCCTTTTTCTAAGGTCAGACATCTCAGATAAGATCCTAGAATTCTCAGCAGTTTGACTTCTAAAGCTAATATGTAATGACTTTAGAAAATGTCTTAAATCAGAAACATTATCAGAATCAAAATCAAAGATAGTATTTAGTACCTTATCATCAGGAGCAGTAGATACATCAGCATAGGCCATTAAAGCATAGTTGACTACCTCAGTATCAGATTCTGAGGAAGAGTCCATCCAATCCTTGCTTGAAGTGATGAGTGCCTTCGTCTTGTTGCACTCTGAAGCAAAGTGACCCATGCCATTACACTTGTAGCATCTAACCTTTGACTTGTCAAATTTGCTACCCTTGCTGTCCTTTTTTGTGGCGCCCTCCAAACCCGGGGTACAGATTTGGGAGACCACTCGACCAACGAGATTTAAATACATTCAACATATATATATATATATACATGGCATAGTATTAAATACCCCGAATCCAAGACCGCATCCAGTTTATGGCATGAAACAACTTCTACATTCTCATTATTACAAACCAGTTTTAAAATATAACATTATACAATCCCAAGTATAAAGCTAGACATCTAGTCTAACTAGTCAAGTAACAACAACTACCCGTCCGATGACGATCACTCTGGGTGGCCCTCTAGCCAAAGGAGAACTATCTGAAGCACTATGTCTGCTCATCTTCGCTTTTAACTGGAAGAAGAATTTAAACAACACAAATATGAGCTAAAAAGCTCAGCAAGTAATATCATGCTTAACACAATTCTTATAATCAAGAATTTTCAACAGTATATGATCTCAACAATACAGTTCATATACTTTTCAACACTCTCAATTTTCAATAGATGGATGAGAATTGGATTTTTATGTATTTTAAACACGAGGATTAAGCTGCTGATCAGTCACGCATTAACCCCTGGACTAGGCTTACAGCAAAGTCCCCTTTAGGATCCTTGGCCTCATTTGGCCTTAATTATACGACCACGAATCTGGTCCTGACCATTTTGGTCTATTTAAAACATTCCAATCTCATCACAGAATATCAACAACATGCTCAATAAAGTTCAATATGAATGAACAACAATCTCTATAAAGTTCAATATGAATGAAGTGATATAATGGTATTAAAAGAATTCAACTGTTCACTATGGAACAAGAATCAATCAACAGTGTTTCAATAGTATGAAACAAAAATCAATAATGGTGTTTCAATAGTATGAAACAAGAATCAATAATGGTGTTTCAATAGTATGAAACAAGAATCAATAATGGTGTTTCAATAGAAATGAAACAAGAATCAATAATGGTGTTTCAATAGAAATGAAACAAGAATCAATATTTATATTCCAGTGGTATAATATGAACCACTAAGAGAATCAATAATGGTGTTTCAATAGAAATGAAACAAGAATCAATATTTATATTCCAGTGGTATAATATGAACCACTAAGAGAATCAACCAAGGAATAATGGTTTCAATGTGGAACAAAAGAATTAAGGTTCCCAATGATTAATAATCAGATGTTCAAAAATAATTGAACAGAAGGTTTTGGTATTTGTATAGATTCACGATAAGGGTTAAAAGATATAATCGAAATTGATATTAACAAGTCTGTCACAGTAAGAATAATCTTGTATCAAAGTATAAGTAAAGGCATAGATACTTGCCTGATCACTGCAGTCAATACAATATAGCTGTCTGTTACACTAGTTTTTCCTTTCCCTTGCTTCGACTACTCGATTCTATAATAAATAACTCATATCAGTATGTATAACTGCTCCTTTCCATCCTCGAAATATCATTTATATCAAATCTTAAGTCTAAACAGACACACGATCCCTTCTTAGTATTTATGGATCGTCCGTTTCTAATTTACAGAATCTTTATATCACTCTTTAGCTACTTTTCATGATTTTAGAACACATACAGACTCCCAAATGAAATAATTAACTCAGTTATATCACATAGCAGTCAAGAACTATTTTTAAAACAATTTTTGACTTCCGTTTTAAAAGAAACGGATCATATAATAATTTTTAAATCAAAAATTGGATTATTTAACCCAAAATAATGATTTAAAGACAATTTAATCAATTAATAAAAATTAATTGACTAATTTTAAACATTTAAATAAATTTTTATGAATAAAAATCAAGTAAAATAAATAATTAAATTTAAATTAAATTAATTAGAATTAATTAATAATTAATAAATAAAATTAATTGATTAAACAAATTTAATCAATTAATTAAATAAATTAATTATTAATTAAAAATAATTAAAATAATTAAATTTAAGAAATTTTCGAAATAAATAAATTTTTGGAATTTTATAAAAATTTTCTGAATTTAAAATGATTTTCAGAATTAAAATTATAAATTTTTGAATTTTTAAACTATTTTTGAATTATTTTAAAATTTTAAATCCAAAAACAGTTTTCTGAAATTGGATTAGGGTTTTGAAGATTAAAACCGGGTCAGAAAACGGGTTACTGGATCGGGTCACGGGTCGGGAAGAACAATCCGGGTCACGAAGAACAGCCGGAAAATTCCAGAATCCGGCGACCTTTTCCAGAATCCGGCGACTCAAAAACACGTCGAAAATTGGGGCTTTTTGTACCAAAACGTTCCTCATAACTTCCCCAATCCATTCCGACCAAAAACATACCCAAACAATGCCGGGAACTCAATCCCGATCAAAGTCCGGCGACCTCGAACAAATTTTCCGATCTGCCAAAATCCTACATGAAACTCTACGTTCTTGGTGTTAAAATGAAGCTTAGAACACATACAATCAAAGCCCTCTATCAAAAACAAGGTCAGATCATTCATATGAACGGACTATTAAAAAGAAAAATCGGGCAAAAACCCTAAAAATCGAATTCTCAAAACTGGACATAAACATGAAATTAAAGCATGAATTCCTACTAATTAGAACCCTAGGAACATGCTGGAAGCAATCAATTGAAAGAACAATCAACAGAATAGAAATCCCCAATTTTTATCAAGAACCCTAATTTAATTCGAATATTGAAAAATTCATAATAAATCGAGTGATTACCTGCTGAAGAAACTGGTTGGGGATTCTGAAACTAGAAATCAAGGGCTTCAATTTGGTTACTCAAACTTGAAATTTGGAAATCGATAACGCAGTTTAATTTAGGTTTGATTGCGAAGAACACGAAGAACGAAATTAGGGTTTTAGAGAATTTAGGGTTTTTGATACGTAAAATTATACGTAAAATAAATACGGTTCGTTGATGAGTGGGTATTTTATTCACTTAAAACGTTTCCGTTTGGCTTAAAACGAATGTTTGTACTCGAGTTGTGGTATTTTTGATCTCTTTTAAGGGTATTGTGTAGGTATATTTATCACAGGTGTACTAGGAATGAAGCGGAGCAATCGAAATGCAATTTGGAGCTAAAACGAAGAAATGGAAAAATCGTCTTCCTGGACAGAAGTCACGGCGCGGCAGCGCCGTGTTTAAGCCTGTCTATGGCACGGCAGCGCCGCTGAAAAAAAAAGCTGAACAGTGAAGATGGCGCGGCAGCGCCGCTAGCCTATACAAAATTGGCGCGGCAGCGCCGGTATGTCTGGCGAAAATTCCTGTTTTAAACCTGATTGCTGATTTTTCGAGTGGAAGTAGAAAATTACAATTCCATACGACTTTTTTGCACCTGGAGGCCTATATAAAGAGAAGAAAACCCTAGAGAGCAAGAGAGACACATACCACATATTATATACGGAGTTTTAAAGAACGAAGAACCAAGGAAGAAGATAGTTTTCAATTTATTCTTGTATTCTTTCTAGTTGTGGATGCTTGGTTTGGGTGTATTCTTTAGAACCCTTGATATTTATAACAGTTATTATTCGTTTTCTTCTATCATGTTTACATTGGAACCCATGGTGACGATTAGTTTGATTATGAACTAATTCGTTGTCATGGGGTTTTAGCGGATTTATTCATGAAGTTTATTAGTTGAATTTTCTCGATGCCTATAGTGTGATTGATGCGATATCCTATCATGGTTGATTTAATTCGTTATAGGAGAGTAGCTAACTCCTGTAATTGTGTGTTAATTCTTATTGAAGCGAAAGTGGATTTAAGAGTTTAGAACTTGCCATGCTAGCATAGGTTTATGCGTGAGAATATCATTCGTAATTAGTGTCGTAACTCTAACCGTTTTATGACGACTATGTGATCAATTGAATGCTTGTACTTCAACCATTATGTTTTCAATCTTTATAGACATATAGGGACTAAGCATAATTGGGAGACTAAGTGATTTCTATCTTTATTGTGGATATTATTTAGGATGGTATTTGTGCAACGAAAGTTGGCTTATATCAGTTTTGTGTGTTCGATCAGGTATTAATAAATCACATGAAAGGGCTAGAGAATTGGAGACTATAGATGGATTGTTTAATGAAGTTAAAATCCCATGTTTTATTCGCATAAGTAATTCGACATAATTCTTAGTTCAAGTAGTTGATAATTAGTTATAAATCTTAGAGTATTTGTAGTGATAAACAAAATCCAATTTGTTATTGTTTTAGCATCGGATAATAATCATACATTGGTGAGTGATTTAACTAGACAATACAACGAGTCCCTGTAGGAACGAATCTTATTTGCTATCTATATTACTTGAGATCACGTGCACTTGCGTGTTGAGTTTGGTCGTAACAAGTTTTTGGCGCCGCTGCCGGGGACCCGGTTTTGTTTTGTTTAGTTTATGTATTTACCATCAGTGGTCATTAAAGTTCGGTGACTAGGACGTTCTCACCAAGTTTATTGTTGGTGAATTTCAGGTACTTATTGAGAGTGTATGCGTACACGAGCTCGAGCACGTAGAGAAGAATTAGCAAGAAGAGAAGAACTAGCACGAAGGAAACTTGACTTTGAGAACATCAGTGTAGAAAACAATCGTGAAGCAAAAGAAGATATGACAGATCAGGCACAACCAGCGAAGGCTTTGAGTGAATTCTCTCAGCCAAAAGTGGAGGACATTCATACCAGCATTGTTCGCCCAGCTGTTGCGGCTAATAATTTCGAGCTTAAGCCAAACATCATTCAGATGATTCAGAATACAGTACAGTTTGGGGGTAGTCCTGCTGAAGATCACAATGCTCATATTAGGGACTTTCTTGAGATCTGTGATACCTTCAAATTCAATGGAGTTACAGATGACGCAATAAGATTGAGGCTATTTCCCTTCTCTCTTAGGGATAAAGCCAAGAGTTGGTTACATTCAATGCCATCAGGCTCTATTACAACATGGGCAGACTGCGCTCAAAAGTTCTTGACAAAGTATTTCTCCATGGCGAAGACAGCAGCGTATCGGAATTCTATTTCTCAGTTTGCTCAGCAACCCCAGGAATCTTTGGGGGAAGCTTGGGAAAGGTACAAGGAGATATTGGCACGTTGTCCTCATCATGGGATGCCGGATTGGATGATAATCAGCAATTTCTATAACGGGTTGGGAGCTCAGTCCAGGCCTATGTTAGATGCAGCATCTGGAGGTGCGCTATGGGCAAAAAGCTATGAGGATGCCTATAATCTTATTGAAATGATGGCGGCCAATGAGTTTCAGAATCCTACTCAACGCTTGCCACCTGCTAAAGTGGCTGGAGTTCTTGAATTGGATGCAGCTACTGCTATTGCTGCTCAACTCAAGGCGTTGACAATGAAGGTAGATTCCCTTTCTAATCTCGGGACTAACCAGGTTGCTATGGTGTGTGAATTGTGTGCAGGGGCTCATGACACAAATCTGTGTGCTATCTCAGCTGAATCCGCACAGTTTGTTAGTAATTTTCAAAGAGCTCAGCAGCCAGTGCCTAATGCTTATCATCCTAACAATCGGAATCATCCTAATTTCAGTTGGAGCAACAATTAGGGTGGTGTTCAGCAACCACAAAATCAGCAGTTCAATGCAAGGCCATATAATCAGAACTATCAACCACCACCGTATGCTCCAAGGCAAGCATTCAATCCACCGGGATTTCAACCACCTCAAGGGACTTCATTGAATCAGTCTGAGAAGTCTGAATTAGAAGAGCTTCGAATGATGTACAAGAGCCAAGCTGTGTCGTTGAAAACTTTAGAAAATCAAATTGGCCAACTAGCCAATGCATTGTTGAACCGTCAACCAGGAACGCTTCCGAGTGACACAGAGATGAATCCGGGCAAGAAAGATCACAAGGAACAGGTCCAGGCAGTAACCTTACGATCGGGGAAGATTCTACAAGGTCAGAACGAAGAAAATTCAGCCGAGGAAAAAAATGATAATTTTGACACTGGGGTCGATTCTGTTCCTGATTTGGTACCTAATGCTACTCTCTCAACTCATGTAACTGGGAAGAGTGATAATTCTAAGAAAGAAGTAGAAGAAAAGGTGTTCCCACCTCCTCCATTCCCAAAACGAGTTCAAAAGCAAAAGTTTGACAAACAGTTTGCTAAGTTCTTGGATGTCTTCAAGAAGCTTCAGATTAACATACCATTTGCAGAGGCTCTTGAGCAAATGCCGAGCTATGCGAAGTTCATGAAGGGCATTCTTTCGAAGAAATTGAAACTTGAGGAGCTAGAGACAGTTGCATTGACGGAAGAATGTAGTGCCATCTTGCAACAAAAGTTGCCACCTAAGTTGAAGGATCCTGGAAGCTTTACCATTCCATGTACTATTGGAGATCTCTCATTCAGCAAATGCTTGTGTGATTTGGGTGCAAGCATTAATCTCATGCCCTTATCAGTTTTCATGCAACTTGGTCTTCCAGAACCAAAGCCAACTACTATGACTCTGCAACTTGCGGACCGTTCAGTTACTTATCCTCGAGGAATAGTTGAGGATGCTTTGGTGAAGGTCGACAAGCTTATCTTTCCAGCCGACTTTGTGATTCTTGACTTTGAGGAAGACAAGAAGGTCCCTATCATCTTGGGACGGCCATTCTTGGCTACAGGTCGGACTCTTATTGCTGTCCAAAAGGGAGAACTCACTATGAGGGTGCACGATCAAAATGTCACCTTTAATGTTTTCAATGCAATGAAGCTTCCAACTGACGAGGAAGTGTGTTTTAAAATTGATATGGTGGACAAGGTGGTTAACTCCGCAACTCAACACTTGATCAAAACTGATGTGTTGGAAAGAGTTCTTGCTAATGACTTGGAGATTGAGAACGAAGAGGATGAAGAACACTTACAATATCTTAATGCATCTCCATGGAAGAAGTTTGAGATTCCGTTTGAATCTTTGGGGTTGTCAGAGCTGAAGAAGTCTCATGTTAGACTTAAGCCATCTATCGAGGAAGCACCTACATTGGAACTTAAGCCATTGCCTGAACATCTAAGGTATGCCTATCTTGGTGATTCTTCTACCTTACCTGTTATTATATCATCTAAGCTTTCAGGCATGGAAGAGGAAAAGCTATTGCGAATTTTAAGGGATTCCAAATCAGCCATTGGGTGGACTATAGCAGACATTAAGGGTATTAGTCCTTCTTACTGCATGCACAAAATTCCTTTGGAAGAGGGAGCTAAACCTACAGTTGATAATCAAAGGAGACTGAATCCTGTTATGAAGGAAGTTGTGAAGAAGGAAATTCTTAAACGGCTTGATGCAGGCATTATCTATCCGATCTCTAATAGCTCTTGGGTGAGTCCGGTGCAATGTGTGCCCAAGAAGGGGGGCATGACAGTGGTGACTAATGAGAAGAACGAGCTCATTCCTACGCGAACAGTTACTGGTTGGAGGATTTGCATGGATTATCGAAAGTTGAACAAGGCCACTCGGAAAGATCATTTTCCACTTCCGTTCATTGATCAGATGCTCGACAGATTGGCTGGACATCAATACTATTGCTTGCTTGATGGGTATTCTGGTTACAATCAGATTTGCATAGCACCCGAGGATCAGGAGAAGACTACATTCACTTGTCCATTTGGTACATTTGCATTCAGACGCGTTTCGTTCGGGTTGTGTGGTGCACCAGCTACGTTTCAGAGGTGCATGATGGCCATTTTCTCTGACATGATTGGAAATAATGTGGAAGTATTCATGGACGACTTCTCAGTCTTTGGGGATTCTTTTGATGAGTGCTTGGGAAACTTGAGTTTGGTTCTAAAACGTTGTGTGGAGACAAATCTTGTTCTTAATTGGGAGAAGTGTCATTTCATGGTGCAATAAGGTGTCATTCTGGGACACAAAGTTTCGTGTAAAGGTTTGGAAGTTGACAAGGCAAAGGTGGAGACTATTGAGAACCTTCCTGCTCCTGTTTCAGTCAAGGGTATTCGCAGCTTTCTTGGTCATGCAGGGTTCTACAGGCGTTTCATAAAGGATTTCTCGAAAATTTCTAAGCCACTTTGCAATCTCTTGGAAAAAGATGTTCCGTTCAAGTTTGATGAGTCTTGTTTACAGGCATTCGAGATCTTGAAGAAGAAATTAATTTCTGCTCCAGTTATTACAGCTCCTGATTGGAGCCAACCATTTGCTTTGATGTGCGATGCTAGTGATTTTGCGCTAGGGGCCGTTCTAGGCCAAAGGAAAGAAAAGGTGTTTCATGTTATTTACTATGCAAGAAAAACTCTAACTGATGCTCAGTTGAATTACACCACCACTGAGAAGGAACTACTTGCTATTGTATATGGGTTTGAAAAGTTTCGCTCTTATTTGCTTGGTACTAAGGTGACAGTTTATACGGATCATGCTGCTATTCGCTATCTCCTGGCGAAGAAAGATGCTAAGCCAAGATTGATTCGTTGGGTTCTTCTGTTGCAAGAATTTGACGTAGAAATCAAGGACAGAAAGGGGACGGAGAATCAAGAAGCTGACCATCTCTCTAGATTGGAAAATCATGGGAAGTCACCTAAAGACAATACGGTTATTAATGAGTTTTTTCCGGATGAGCAACTATTCAGTGTGAAAGATGTTGAACCATGGTATGCCGACATTGTGAATTATCTAGTAAGTAACATCATACCACCTGAGCTCTCTTATGCTCAAAAGAAGAAATTCTTACATGATGTCAAGCAGTATATTTGGGATGAGCCATTTTTGTTCAAGCAAGGAGTTGATCAGATTATTAGGCGTTGTGTTCCTTATAGTGAGACCGAGGCTATTCTTAGTGATTTTCATGCTACAGTTTATGGAGGCCATTATGCGGGTGAAAAGACAGCCACACGTATTCTTCAAGCAGGTTTCTATTGGCCGACTCTATTCAAGGATGCTCATCAGTTTGTGTTGAGATGTGATCGATGTCAACGAGTTGGTAATATTTCTCGTAGGGACGAGATGCCTCTTAATGTCATGTTGGAGGTAGAGATCTTTGACGTGTGGGGAATCGACTTCATGGGACCGTTCATTCCGTCATGTGGTAATCAGTATATTCTGTTAGGTGTGGATTATGTGTCGAAGTGGGTGGAGGTAAAGGCACTTCCAACGAATGATGCTAAGGTGGTGCTCAATTTCCTTCACAAGAATATATTTACTCGGTTTGGCACTCCACGGGTTATCATCAGTGATGAAGGTACGCACTTTTGTAATCAGAAGTTTACATCTCTTATGGCACGCTACAATATCAATCATCGAGTTGCTACAGCTTATCATCCTCAAACCAATGGGCAAGCTGAAGTGTCTAATCGTGAAATTAAATGGATTCTTGAGAAGGTGGTAAGTCCTTCTAGAAAGGATTGGGCTTTGAAGCTTGATGAAGTAGTGTGGGCTTATCGGACGGCCTATAAAACGTCTTTGGGAATGTCACCATTTCAGCTTGTGTATGGAAAAGCATGTCATCTGCCAGCTGAGTTAGAACACAAGGCTTATTGGGCGTTGAAGAAGCTGAATTTTGATCTTACAGCAGCAGGTGAGAAGCGTATGGTTCAGTTGAATGAAATGGACGAGTTTCGATTGCAAGCTTATGAGAACAACAAGCTATATAAAGAGAAAGTCAAAAGGTGGCATGATCGTCGGTTGGTTCTTAAGACATTTGTGCCCGGGCAATTGGTGTTGTTCAACTCTCGACTTCGGTTATTTCCTGGAAAGTTGAAGTCACGTTGGTCAGGTCCATTCACAGTTAAAACAGTTTTTCAGCATGGAGCAGTGGAGATTTTTGACAAGTCACCGGACCAGTCGTTCAAGGTCAATGGTCAGCGGTTAAAGCCATATTTTGGAGAGAAATTGAATCGCGAAGTTGAGACTGCGGTTTTAATTTGCCCAACGTAAGGAGATGGAGCTATGTCAAGCTAATGACTTAAAAAGAGCGCTTCGTGGGAGGCAACCCACTTGATGGTATGTTTTTATTAGTAGAAAAAAAAATAGAAAAATAGAAAAAAATTTCATCAGAAGTTATGGCGCGGCAGCGCCGTGCTAAAGCATAAAAATGGCGCGGCAGCGCCGTGTTGTCTGTTGAGAAAAAAAAAACAAAAAATTAGAAAAAAAAAAAAGAAAAGTTGTTGTTGTATTTAGTGGCCCATTATCCTAACCCACTACCCATACCCACTAACCCTAAAATTCTCTATATAAACCCACATCTCATAACCCTACCTATACAAACCTATACATACACTACTTACACATCTCAAAAATTCTCAAACACTCTAAACACTTCTTTCATTCGATTCAATGGCATCCAAGCGACAACGGGTTGTAATTGGTGGTGGTAGTGAGGGTGCTAGTGGTAGTGGAGCTGGTGGAAGGAACCCTCGTTCTTCTTCTTCATCTGATTCTGGGGGAGGTAATGGTGGACCTCAATTTCTTTCTAATGAGGCTCGTGAGGCTTATAATGAATTGTTGGGGCGTCCTATTGCCCGTGAGAGGGGTCTTTTGCCTACGGCATCGGATGGGTATATGTTGGAGATTATTCAGGAGAGAGGTTGGGAGCAGTTTTGTGAGGCTCCGGAGCCTGTTCTGATGACTGTGGTTCGCGAGTTTTATGCGAACGCTAGTGTGGATAAGAATGGGATTAGCCAGGTTCGTGGGTTTCGTGTGGATTATCGGCCGCGTGCTATTCGTCGTGTTCTTGGTCTTCCGGCTCGTAGGAGGAATCAAGAGGATTGGTCAGGGAGGACTCGCGAAACTATGGACCTTCAGAGGATTATTCAGCGGTTGTGTGTTCCAGGTACGGAGTGGAACTTGAGGCGTGGCACTACTGAGCCTACTTCGTTTATGTCGACGGCGCTGAATCAGTATGCGCGTACTTGGCACTTGTTCATTTGTGCTAACCTCATCCCTACTAGGCATTCTAATGAGGTGACAGTTGAGAGGGCTATCTTGTTGTATGCTATTTGCAGCAGAGAGTTTGTGGATGTGGGTAATTTGATCCACCAGGGGATTCTCCGTTTTATGCAAGGGAGTACCACTGCGGCGATACCTTATGGTTCGGTTATTGCTAGGTTGGCTAGGGATAGTGGTGCTATTTGGTTAGCAGAGGAGGTTGTGCAGCAGCCACAGACAGCACTGGATCATCAGAGTATAATGAGGCTGAATGTGTGGGATGGAGGTGAGCCGGATTGGTGGGGTCTTGGTTTTATAGTAGGGGGTCAACAGCAGCAGCAGGAGGAGGAGCCTCAGGATGGAGGTTTTCTTATTAGTCAGCGGCAGTATAGGCGATTGACGAGGCGTATCGATGCGGTGCACGATATGCAGGCAGGTTTTGCAGCAGATTTTGGTCAGTTTGCACAGGCTTTGAGCACGGCTTTGCGTGCAAGTGGGGTGGACGTGACTTTTCCGTCCTTTGGAGCTGGCGCTGTCTATCCGCCACCGGACACTCCTGATGGGAGTGTTTCGGACGACGAGTAGGTATGCCGTGCACTCTTTTTATTCTTACCTTCAATGTGGGCATTGAAAATTTTAAGTTTGGGGGTGGGGATGAAAGGTGCATTTGCATATTAGGTTTGTTGCATGTTAGTTTAGAGCATTTTGTTTGTTTTTTTTTTATTTATTTGTGTATGCCATATAGGACATTCGGTTTATTGTGTTACTTATGTGCATATGTTGCATGAGCATGGCATGCATTTTTCATGATCCCTTAGGACGAGCTATTTCTGTTTGGCAGGTAGATGTTGATTTGAGTGTGGTAATTATGAATAGAGGGTTGATTTATAGTTTCTATGAAATTGACATGCATGTTATGGGGACAAAAACATTTACACAACTCATTGTTTGCTTTTGGGCTAGATTGGGGGTCATGCTTGTTTGGATGTTTTGAGGTTTAATTACCTGGTTATATTTAAAATGTTCTTTATTCCCTTGATAACATAAGAGCACTTAAGTCTAAGTTTGGGGGAAACAGGATTTTCATGCTAGTTGGTTGTTGTTTATGGCTAGGTGTCAAATGGCTAGTAGCCGGCTCATATTTATATGAGTAGTCTAGGGTTGGAAATGAGAATTCTCATTCCAGATTGTATATAAAAGAAAAAAGAAAAAAAAAAGAGAAGAAAGAAAGAAAAAAAAGAAAAAAAGAGTCATGTAAATAGTTAAATGCAAAATTAACCACGAGTGAGCTCTTTAATACTCGAGTAATTAAGTCTGAGGGGACTTAGTCCTAGTGACCTAAGGCTTTTATAGTCTGGGATCCACTGACCTAACACTCGCTACATGGGTATTATTGTATAAGCCTTTTGGGGTCTCACTCATTGCACGGTTAAATAAGCATATGTGTTGTGAATAGTAGTATGTGTCGTAGTAATAAAGCATGAATTCCTGGTTATCCTGAATGATGATGGAGGTGTCTCGAAGTTATGAAGTGTTTACCGTTCATTCTTTTTATAAACTTGTGATTGCCTTGACTAAGAATTGGTATGATTTTTGATCTAGTGTTAGGAGTATATCTGATGAGTATCACACACCACGTTCCTATGCATGTATTGTTAGTATACGGGAATTTAGTCGAGCTCTGTTTGGAAGTTATTGCATGATTTGAGATGTTTGCCTAATGAATGGTTTTGGTCAGTCTAAGGGGGTCCTTGCATTTTCATATTAGTGGCATTCATATAGTTTGCATTATTAGTTGCATTGTTAGATGGATTTTGTGGGTACATTCGCTATAGGCCCTCACGAGACCTTACTCGTCCACTAGGGCTGCCTAGGGGTTTAAAGGGCTTGTTGCATATGCCAAATGCAACCGTGATCACCTACGGAAGTGGTACTAGTTAGTTGTAATAACTTGTTTGTTTATGCTCGAGGACGAGCATCGGTTTAAGTTTGGGGGTGTGATGAGTGGGTATTTTATTCACTTAAAACGTTTCCGTTTGGCTTAAAACGAATGTTTGTACTCGAGTTGTGGTATTTTTGATCTCTTTTAAGGGTATTGTGCAGGTATATTTATCACAGGTGTACTAGGAATGAAGCGGAGCAATCGGAATGCAATTTGGAGCTAAAACGAAGAAATGGAAAAATCGTCTTCCTGGACAGAAGTCACGGCGCGGCAGCGCCGTGTTTAAGCCTGTCTATGGCGCGGCAGCGCCGCTGAAAAAAAAAGCTGAACAGTGAAGATGGCGCGGCAGCGCCGCTAGCCTATACAAAATTGGCAGGGCAGCGCCGGTATGTCTGGCGAAAATTCCTGTTTTAAACCTGATTGCTGATTTTTTGAGTGGAAGTAGAAAATTACAATTCCATACGACTTTTTTGCACCTGCAGGCCTATATAAAGAGAAGAAAACCCTAGAGAGCAAGAGAGACACATACCACATTATATACGGAGTTTTAAAGCACGAAGAACCAAGGAAGAAGATAGTTTTCAATTTATTCTTGTATTCTTTCTAGTTGTGGATGCTTGGTTTGGGTGTATTCTTTAGAACCCTTGATATTTATAACAGTTATTATTCGTTTTCTTCTATCATGTTTACATTGGAACCCATGGTGACGATTAGTTTGATTATGAACTAATTCGTTGTCATGGGGTTTTAGCGGATTTATTCATGAAGTTTATTAGTTGAATTTTCTCGATGCCTATAGTGTGATTGATGCGATATCCTATCATGGTTGATTTAATTCGTTATAGGAGAGTAGCTAACTCCTGTAATTGTGTGTTAATTCTTATTGAAGCGAAAGTGGATTTAAGAGTTTAGAACTTGCCATGCTATCATAGGTTTATGCGTGAGAATATCATTCGTAATTAGTGTCGTAACTCTAACCGTTTTATGACGACTATGTGATCAATTGAATGCTTGTACTTCAACCATTATGTTTTCAATCTTTATAGACATATAGGGACTAAGCATAATTGGGAGACTAAGTGATTTCTATCTTTATTGTGGATATTATTTAGGATGGTATTTGTGCAACGAAAGTTGGCTTATATCAGTTTTGTGTGTTCGATCAGGTATTAATAAATCACATGAAAGGGCTAGAGAATTGGAGACTATAGATGGATTGTTTAATGAAGTTAAAATCCCATGTTTTATTCGCATAAGTAATTCGACATAATTCTTAGTTCAAGTAGTTGATAATTAGTTATAAATCTTAGAGTATTTGTAGTGATAAACAAAATCCAATTTGTTATTGTTTTAGCATCGGATAATAATCATACATTGGTGAGTGATTTAACTAGACAATACAACGAGTCCCTGTAGGAACGAATCTTATTTGCTATCTATATTACTTGAGATCACGTGCACTTGCGTGTTGAGTTTGGTCGTAACATTCGTCTATTTATATTTACCGTAAAATAACACCCCAAATAACAATTTTGGTTCAATATCGATCCGTTGGATCGTTTAAATCAGTTTCACGTTTCTCGAGGTGATAATTATCTCAATAACCAGATAATTATCCAACATACGGGGTTTCAACATATAACACTTATTTGACAATACGATCACTATTTCGAATGTATTATTGACACGAAAAATGTATCAATTGCCCGAATAAGTTAGGGAACGAATCAAATTCCCATTTCCCGGAATAAAACGAACAAAAATACAGGAATCGAAAAACTCAAAAAATAATATCATAACGAGTCTAAAAATACTAGAATGATCCCAAAAACATTTTAAGGGCCCTATAACAAAACTTTTACCGGGGCCTCGAAAATTTTTCGAAAGCGGGCTAAAATTTCAAAATTTCCCCGATTGTCCAGATTTCCGCAAAAACACTATTGGGGCTCAAAGCAAAACATATATTGCTAAATAAAGCTAGTTATTGCATTTTCAAACAATTCACGTAATTAAGCACAAATGTCACGTTTATTATAAATACAATTTACGGATCTCACATCCTTTCCCCCTTAATAGGATTCTGTCCTCAGAATCAAGTCAAGAAAATAACTGGGGATACTTTTCCTTCATCTCACTCTCTAACTCCCAGGTAGACTCTTCTACTCTAGGATTTCTCCATAAAACTCTCACTATTGGTACCGTTCTATTTCTCAACACTTTCTCTTTACGATCCAAAATTTCTATGGGTCGTTCTATATAAGACAAATCTGGTTGAACCTCTATGGGCTCGTATTCTATCACATGATTAGAATCGGGTCGATATCCCTTCAACATTGACACGTGGAATACATTATGAACGTGCTGCATGTGTGGAGGTAGTGCTAACTCGTACGCTACTTTCCCAACTTACTTTAGAACTTCAAATGGTCCACCATATCTCGGACTCAACTTTCCTTTCTTTCCAAATCTGACTAATCCTTTCCAAGGTGATACTTTGAGTAACACTTGTTCCCCTTCCTTGAAATCCATATCCTTCCGAGTCAAATCAGCATATTGCTTTTGTCTATTTTGAGCTGTTACCAATCTCTTTCGAATCAATTCAATGGGTTCCTTCGTCTGTTGTACCAATTCTGGTCCAAGTATTTGACGTTTGCCAACTTCTTCCCAATGTAGTGGAGATCGACACTTTCGTCCATATAACTCTTCATAAGGCGGCATTCCAATGCTCGCATGATGACTGTTGTTGTAGGAGAATTCCACCAATGGTAGATGATCATCCCACGTACCTTTAAAATCTATAGCACATACTCGGAGCATATCTTCAATTGTTTGGATCGTTCTTTCACTTTGACCGTCCGTTTGAGGATGATACGCCGTACTCATGTTTAATTTAGTGCCTAAGCATTCTTGAAATTGTCTCCAAAATCTGGAGTTGAATCTGGGGTCTCTATCAGATACAATAGAAACTGGTGCCCGTGACGTACTACTATTTCCTTTAGATATAAATGAACCAATTTGTCCAGTGAGAATCTTTCGTTGATTGGCAAGAAATGCGCCGATTTAGTCAACCTGTCAATTATAACCCAAATAGTATCGTGATTTGCTTTTGTCCTTGGTAACCCTACTATGAAATCCATAGCAATGTGTTCCCATTTCCATTCTGGAATTTCTAATGGTTGTAATAGTCCACTTGGTCTTTGATGTTCAGCCTTGACTCTTTGGCAAGTATAACATTTACTAACCCATTCTGCAATCTCTCGTTTCATATTTGGCCACCAAAAATTTTGTTTCAAATCTCGATACATCTTTGTACTTCCTGGGTGAATAGAATATCTGGAACTATGTGCTTCCTGTAAAATTTCTTGTTTAAGCTCTGCCACATTAGGTATCCAAATCCTTGAATAAAATCGTAAAATTCCTTTATCATCTTTTTGGCTACTTGCTTCCTCTCCCGTTAGTTCTATCACACTATTGTTTATCACTTCCTCTTGACATCTTTTAATCTTCTCTAACAATTCTAGTTGAAAAGTTATGATATACATCATTTCACTATCAAGTTCAGGAACTCGAACCTCTATTTCTAACTTCTCAATTTCCTTGCATAATTCTGCTGTCGTTGTCAATATGTTTAATCTTTCCTTCCGACTTAGCGCATCTGCTACTACATTGGCTTTTTCTGGATGGTAATTTATAGAACAATCGTAGTCCTTGATCAACTCTAGCCATCTTCGTTGTCTCATGTTTAGCTCTTTCTGAGTAAAAATGTATTTCAAACTCTTGTGGTCAGTGTAAATCTCACATTTTTCTCCATATAGGTAATGTCTCCAAATTTTCAGTGCAAACACTATGGCTGCTAGCTCTAAATCGTGGGTAGGATACTTCTGCTCATGGGGTCTCAGTTGTCTAGAAGCATACGCAATAACAGAATTATGTTGCATAAGTACACAACCTAAACCTTTATGAGAAGCATCACTATAAATCACAAAGTTTCCTTGATCGTCGGGTAATGTTAATACTGGTGCAGTTACTAACCTTCCTTTCAATTCTTGAAAACTTTCTTCACATTTCTCTGTCCATATAAACTTTTCATTCTTTCTTGTGAGCTTTGTCAATGGTGTTGCTATCTTGGCAAAATCTGGAACAAACCTTTGGTAATACCCTGCTAATCCCATGAAACTTCTAACCTCTGTGGGGGTTCTTGGTCTTTCCCAATTCATTACAGCTTCAATCTTGGCTGGATCTACTTTGATTCCTTCATTGCTGACTACATGTCCTAAAAACTGAACTTCTTGTAACCAGAATTCACATTTAGAAAATTTTGCATACAATTCCTCATGTCTTAAAATCTCTAATGCTATCATTAAATGCTGCGCATGTTCCTCTTCTATTTTAGAATATATCAAAATATCATCAATGAACACAATCACGAACTTGTCCAAATATTTCTTGAAAATTCTATTCATCAAATCCATGAATGCTGCTGGTGCGTTTGTTAATCCAAAAGCCATAACCAAAAATTCATAATGCCCGTATCTGGTTCGAAAGGTTGTCTTTGATATGTCCTCTGGTTTAATCTTTAACTGATGATAACCTGATCTCAAGTCGATCTTAGAGAAATACACTGCATCTTTCAACTGATCAAACAAATCATCTATCCTTGGTAAGAGATATTTATTCTTAATAGTCAACTTATTCAGCTCCCTGTAATCAATACACAATCTCATACTACCATCTTTCTTTTTAACAAATAACACTGGTGCTCCCCAAGGGGATGTACTCGGTCTTATGACTCCTTTATCCAATAATTCCTGTAACTGTTTAGCTAATTCTTTCATCTCTACTGGAGCCATTCTATAAGGTGCTTTAGATACTGGTTCGGCCCCTGGTGCCAAATCTATTGCAAACTCAATTTCTCTATCTGGAGGTAATCCTGGTAGTTCTTCGGGAAACACGTCAAGAAATTCATTCACCATTGGTATCTCTTCTATTTTAGGAACATTCCTTTCTATGTCTACTACACACGCGAGATATGCCTCACATCCTTTCTTTAATAACTTTTGAGTCTGAATCATTGTTAGAAACTTTTTCGTCTGTTTTTCTCCTTTAAAAACCACTTTCTTCTTATCTGGGCTGACTAAAGTAACTCTCTTTCTTTTACAATCAATATGAGCCTCATGCTCTGTTAACCAATCCATTCCCAAAATTACTTCAAATTCTCCTAACTTGAATGGTAATAGATCAGCAAAAAAAAAAAAACATTTTCCTAAAATCTCAATTTCGCAACGAGGACAATGCAACTGGCTGGTATGCTATCCTGAGTAGCTACTTCTATATTCAACACTCCATCTAGGGGTTCCATTAAACAATTCAATTTACGAGCAATGTTTCAGAAATAAAAGATTTAGTAGCTCCAGAATCTATCAAAACTTTAGCATCTACTGAGTTTACCAGAAGTGTACCTGCTACAACATCGGTGTCTCTCACTGCTTCCCTCATAGTCATATTATAAGTCCTGGCTTGTGGCTGTGAGTTTACAGGTTGAGGTGCCTCTATTGCTCGAATCATATTGTTGACAGGTGCTGGTGCTCTACAATCCTTAATCACATGACCTGGTTTCTTGTTGGGATAGTTTTGAGAACTTCCCTGTGCCTGGCCTCTATCAGGCACTCCTGTCTTCCTTTTCTTTCTCTCTTTATCTTTCATATACGAATCACTTTCTCCTTCTGCAATCATTTCTTTCTGAACTACAGTCGCAAATGTATTTAATTCCAAAATAGCTAACTTGCTACGGATCCATAACTTCAGTCCTTGCTGGAACCTCTTGGATTTCTTCTTTTCTGTATCAACATAGGTAGGAACAAACCTTGATAACTCAGTGAACTTAGTCTCGTATTCTGTTACAGACATATTTCCTTGTTTCAACTCTAAAAACTTTATCTCCATCTGGTCTCGCATATAGTCAGGAAAATATTTTTCCAAAAACAACTCTTTAAACCTATCCCATGTAACTACACCTTCTGGCTCCATTACCTTAATAGATTCCCACCAATAACTGGCTTCATTCTCAAAAAGTATACAGCATATTCAGTTTTCTTTTCTTCTACCACTTCAATTAGGGTAAAAGCTTTCTCCATCTCTTTTAGGTGGCATTTTGCCGATGAATAAACAATAAGGATTTAATCAATAACTGATAACTCAGAAGAGAATTTTCAAATTATGAATTCAAAAAGTACAATTTATACACTGGTACCTCAAATGGTACAAGTTTTCAATGGCGTAACAATACCATTGTTGCAATACTTAGAATAATCATTACTATGCTGAAATTAAATGACAATAATCACGCTGCAAAAGTGATAATGCCATATATATAAAGATCTGATACAAGCGTAAAACGCTTTTTAGGAAAAAGTAAAATACAATACAACTGGAAATACAAGCTAGTAATCGACAGTGCACCAAAGACAACAACAAAAGAAAATACCACCTCCTAGTGCACTGTGGATACTATACTATGCATCTATGTACCTATCATACTGGAATCTACTACACTCTATATACATGATCCCATCTCTGTCCTGTCTACTCAGGGCGCATCCCCTGTAGTATCTCATATGGTGGGTCCTGCCACCTCGCCAATCTCTCTCATAGTAAAATCTAAAATCTCTCTCATCCCTGCCACTGTCTCTCCCTCACTACTCAGGGTGAGTTCATGCAAACGGGTCTCTGCCAAAGTCCTCATCACCCGAAGTCGTAATCGCATATCTCCCACCTGCTCCCGATACATATCTCTGTCAATGGCTACACTCGCCTCTGCAGATCGCATATAGCGCATCTCCATCACCTGAGCATAAAAGTAATCTCTCTCCTCTCTCATCCTCTGATACTGACGATGTGGAACTGGGGGATCCGACATCAGATATAAAGGTCCTGAGACGGATGCCTGTGATCGGGTTACTGGAGGTATACGTCTATGTGGAATAGGGCACGGAATAGGATCTCTCCTAACTGCCATAGGTCCAAGTAGAGGAGATCGTCTAGGTCGTGACGGTCCTGCCACCTCCTCTACTGCCGGTCTCGCCTCAGCTGAATGCTCTGACGGATCCGACTCTGATCGAGAGATAGGGGGCTGCAATCATATAGTTACGCTCAATCACATCTTATGACTTTCTCAATATCCCTATTCTACTTCTATGTGAATCCTAGCCCTCTATGTTATTCTGGACCTTATGTCCTAACTCGTTTCTATTGCCATAACCTGTTGCTCTGATACCAACCTGTGGCGCCCTCCAAACCCGGGGTACAGATTTGGGAGACCACTCGACCAACGAGATTTAAATACATTCAACATATATATATATATATATACATGGCATAGTATTAAATACCCCGAATCCAAGACCGCATCCAGGTTATGGCATGAAACAACTTCTACATTCTCATTATTACAAACCAGTTTTAAAATATAACATTATACAATCCCAAATATAAAGCTAGACATCTAGTCTAACTATTCAAGTAACAACAACTACCCGTCCGATGACGATCACTCTGGGTGGCCCTCTAGCCAAAGGAGAACTATCTGAAGCACTATGTCTGCTCATCTTCGCTTTTAACTGGAAGAAGAATTTAAACAACACAAATATGAGCTAAAAAGCTCAGCAAGTAATATCATGCTTAACACAATTCTTATAATCAAGAATTTTCAACAGTATATGATCTCAACAATACAGTTCATATACTTTTCAACACTCTCAATTTTCAATAGATGGATGAGAATTGGATTTTTATGTATTTTAAACACGAGGATTAAGCTGCTAATCAGTCATGCATTAACCCCTGGACTAGGCTTACAGCAAAGTCCCCTTTAGGATCCTTGGCCTCATTTGGCCTTGGCCTCATTTGGCCTTAATTATACGACCATGAATCTGGTCCTGACCATTTTGGTCTATTTAAAACATTCCAATCTCATCACAGAATATCAACAACATGCTCAATAAAGTTCAATATGAATGAACAACAATCTCTATAAAGTTCAATATGAATGAACTGATATAATGGTATTAAAAGAATTCAACTGTTCACTATGGAACAAGAATCAATCAACAGTGTTCAATAGTATGAAACAAAAATCAATAATGGTGTTTCAATAGTATGAAACAAGAATCAATAATGGTGTTTCAATAGTATGAAACAAGAATCAAAAATGGTGTTTCAATAGAAATTAAACAAGAATCAATAATGGTGTTTCAATAGAAATGAAACAAGAATCAATATTTATATTCCAGTGGTATAATATGAACCACTAAGAGAATCAATAATGGTGTTTCAATAGAAATGAAACAAGAATCAATATTTATATTCCAGTGGTATAATATGAACCACTAAGAGAATCAACCAAGGAATAATGGTTTCAATGTGGAACAAAAGAATTAAGGTTCCCAATGATTAATAATCAGATGTTCAAAAATAATTGAACATAAGGTTTTGGTATTTGTATAGATTCACGATAAGGGTTAAAAGATATAATCGAAATTGATATTAACAAGTCTGTCACAGTAAGAATAATCTTGTATCAAAGTATAAGTAAAGGCATAGATACTTGTCTGATCACTGCAGTCAATACAATCTAGTTGTCTGTTACACTAGTTTTTCCTTTCCCTTGCTTCGACTACTCGATTCTATAATAAATAACTCATATCAGTATGTATAACTGCTCCTTTCCATCCTCGAAATATCATTTATATCAAATCTTAAGTCTAAACAGACACACGATCCCTTCTTAGTATTTATGGATCGTCCGTTTCTAATTTACAGAATCTTTATATCACTCTTTAGCTACTTTTCATGATTTTAGAACACATACAGACTCCCAAATGAAATAATTAACTCAGTTATATCACATAGCAGTCAAGAACTATTTTTAAAACAATTTTTGACTTCCGTTTTAAAAGAAACGAATCATATAATAATTTTTAAATCAAAAATTGGATTATTTAACCCAAAATAATGATTTAAAGACAATTTAATCAATTAATAAAAATTAATTGACTAATTTTAAACATTTAAATAAATTTTTATGAATAAAAATCAAGTAAAATAAATAATTAAATTTAAATTAAATTAATTAGAATTAATTAATAATTAATAAATAAAATTAATTGATTAAACAAATTTAATCAATTAATTAAATAAATTAATTATTAATTAAAAATAATTAAAATAATTAAATTTAAGAAATTTTCGAAATAAATAAATTTTTGGAATTTTATAAAAAATTTCTGAATTTAAAATGATTTTCAGAATTAAAATTATAAATTTTTGAATTTTTAAACTATTTTTGATTTATTTTAAAATTTTAAATCCAAAAACAGTTTTCTGAAATTGGATTAGGGTTTTAAAGATTAAAACCGGGTCAGAAAACGGGTTACTAGATCGGGTCACGGGTCGGGAAGAACAATCCGGGTCACGAAGAACAGCCGGAAAATTCCAGAATCCGGCGACCTTTTCCAGAATCCGGCGACTCAAAAACACGTCGAAAATTGGGGTTTTTTGTACCAAAACGTTCCTCATAACTTCCCCAATCCATTCCGACCAAAAACATACCCAAACAATGCCGGGAACTCAATCCCGATCAAAGTCCGGCGACCTTGAACAAATTTTCCGATCTGCCAAAATCCTACATGAAACTCTACGTTCTTGGTGTTAAAATGAAGCTTAGAACACATACAATCAAAGCCCTCTATCAAAAACAAGGTCAGATCATTCATATGAACGGACTATTAAAAAGAAAAATCGGGCAAAAACCCTAAAAATCGAATTCTCAAAACTGGACATAAACATGAAATTAAAGCATGAATTCCTACTAATTAGAACCCTAGGAACATGCTGGAAGCAATCAATTGAAAGAACAATCAACAGAATAGAAATCCCCAATTTTTATCAAGAACCCTAATTTAATTCGAATATTGAAAAATTCATAATAAATCGAGTGATTACCTGCTGAAGAAACTGGTTGGGGATTCTGAAACTAGAAATCAAGGGCTTCAATTTGGTTACTCAAACTTGAAATTTGGAAATCGATAACGCAGTTGAATTTGGGTTTGATTGCGAAGAACACGAAGAACGAAATTAGGGTTTTAGAGAATTTAGGGTTTTTGATACGTAAAATTATACGTAAAATAAATACGGTTCATCTATTTATATTTACCGTAAAATAACACCCCAAATAACAATTTTGGTTCAATATCGATCCGTTGGATCGTTTAAATCAGTTTCACGTTTCTCGAGGTGATAATTATCTCAATAACCAGATAATTATCCAACATACGGGGTTTCAACATATAACACTTATTTGACAATACGATCACTATTTCGAATGTATTATTGACACGAAAAATGTATCAATTTCCCGAATAAGTTAGGGAACGAATCAAATTCCCATTTCCCGGAATAAAATGAACAAAAATACAGGAATCGAAAAACTCGAAAAATAATATCATAACGAGTCTAAAAATACTAGAATGATCCCAAAAACATTTTAAGGGCCCTATAACAAAACTTTTACCGGGGCCTCGAAAATTTTTCGAAAGCGGGCTAAAATTTCAAAATTTCCCCGATTGTCCAGATTTCCGCAAAAACACTATTGGGGCTCAAAGCAAAACATATATTGCTAAATAAAGCTAGTTATTGCATTTTCAAACAATTCACGTAATTAAGCACAAATGTCACGTTTATTATAAATACAATTTACGGATCTCATATTTTTGATATACTTGTCTTTGTCTGCATTGAAGGTCTTTTTCTGAAAGTTGCCTTGTCTTCTATTCTTCCTGAACTTCATCCTTCTGAAGTTTCTGACAAACATAGCAACCATCTCTTCCATGTCTGAATCAGAGGATTTATCATCAGTATTGGCATTAGGATTGCCATCAGAATCTGATGAGGAGTCTTCAAGATCTGATTCAACTACTCTTGATTTCCTTCTAGAGACCTCCATAGCTTTGTCTTTTGATTTTGTGTCTGCTTTCAAAGCAATTGATTTTGCCTTGCTGCTTCTCTTGTTCTTTCTCTGTTGAACTTCAAGATCATGAGTTCTTAGCATCCCATAGATCTCATCAAGAGACACATTGTTCAAATCATACTGGTGTCTAATGATTGAGGTTTGAGTGTCCCATTCTTCAGGTAAAGCTCTTAGAAACTTGGTGTTTGAATCTTCAGTTTCATATACTTTGTCAACTAAGGATAAGCTGTTCAATAGTGTCAGAAATCTATCATATAGATCAGTCAGGCTCTCATCAGGTCTTGCATCGAATTGTTCATATTCTTGAATCAAAAGAGCCCTTCTGTTTTTCTTGACAGATATAGACCCCTGGCACTGAGTTTCCAAAGTATCCCAGATTTCTTTTGATGACTTGCATGCAATCACTCTGTTTGACATGACAACATCAAGACCGTTATGCAAGATATTCTTTATCTTTGGTTCCCTGAGTACATGAGCTTTTTCTTCTGGAGTCCATTCACTTTTAGCCTTGACCACATAATGTTCAGGTACATCATCTGTTCGTTCAACGAACTTTGTAGGAATATATGGTCCATCACGAATCCTGTCCAAGTTGTCAGGATCCATAGCCTCCAGGTACATCAGCATCTTTACCCTCCATGTAGGATATTCTGATATCTTCAATATGGGAATCTTCATGCTTTCATACTTGGTTGTCGACATCTTTGATCGTCTCTGATTTAAAACTAAATCAGTCTGCTCTGATACAAATTGTTGCCCAGTAATAGTCTATTGTAGAAGGGGGGTTGAATACAATAGTATAAGATAATCGACTTCTTAATGTATATATCTCAAATATGAAAGAAAGATAACAGCTTTATTAAATCTGATATAAAACTGTTACAAACTCTCTCAAGAAATTCTGATGTTCTTGAGAGCTGCTAGCTTACAAAAACTTACAAAAACTCTCTCAAGAAATTCTATGTTCTCGAGAGCTTCTATCTTGATTCCCCCCGAACCAAAACTAAAACTGTGTTTATATACTTCACACAGCTTCTCTATCAATAACAAGATAAGTCCTAATCAATTACAAAGATAGAAACATATCCTTAATCGATAGCTATATTCTACAAACCAGGAACCGACAGAAATAAACTTCCATGTTTATCTAGACTCCAAATATAACTCTGAGTAGGAATCCTGATCAGCTTCAAGTTCTGATGATCAATCCTGATCATAGTCTGAGTAGGAATCCTGACCAGCTTCCAGTCCTGACGATCAATCCTGATCCCAGTCCTGATATGCATTCTGATCCTGACGACCATGTAATCCTGATGACGTCAGCAATCCTGATCAGTTGAGTCTAGCTCCTGACGATCATTGAATTCTGATCTAACACAAAAAGAGAGTAACACATAGAAATTTTCAAGTACTCTTTTCTCTGTAAGAAAAACAAGAAAACACTGTTCTTGTTTAGAAGCCAGAATTTCACTTGTGAAATTTTGGAAGTTGTAGTATTTAATTTGCTTAATACAAATTAGGTTAAAGTGATTGTGTGTGTTCTGTTTATTTTAATTCCGTATTTTCATAAAACACAATCTCTCACAGCTTATTAGTTTTAAAGAAAACGAAAAATATCAAAACTATCCATTCACCCCCCTCTGTCTAGTTTCTTAGGAACACTACAGTCTATGGAAGAAGAAGATGTTGCTTTTTATCAAAGCTTCAAACCCCATGTACTTAGACATCCTAAAACATGGTCCCTTCACTCCAATGATTGAGATTGCTGAAACAACTGTTGGTACTGAGATAATACCAGCTAGATATAAGCATAAAGACCCTTCTAAATACACTGATCCTGAAAAGGAGAAAATAGCACTCGATGGACATCTTCAACTCATTATTTGTGAATCAATGGATTTCAACATGTATGGCACCGTTGCTCACTGCAGTAGTGCTAAGAAGATGTGGGATCTCATAGAAGTGCTATATGAAGGAACTTTAGAAGTGAGAAAGAACAAGAAGCAGATTCTGGTTTCCCAGTATGAAGCTTTCATGGCTCAGCCAAAGGAGGGAATCACAGAAGTATTTGAAAGGTTCAACAAGCTGGTAAATGAGCTTAAACTCTACGATAAACACTATGAAACAGAAGAGCTCAACATGAAGTTCTTACTGACTCTACCAGATCATTTCGAACCAAGAATCTCTTCCCTCAAGGAATGAGATCTAACCAAGATTGGTTTTGATGTGTTGTATGGTGTTTTGAAAATGTATGAACTAGAGTTGTTTCAAAATAGATCCATTCAAGCAAAACAAGGAATTATGGCCAACACTTCTTGTGCCCTTATTGCTGACAACTTAGGTCAAAGAGTCAAGATTGAAGAGCTGGAAGTTGAAGACACTGGAGATGAGTCACAAGTCATCTATGATTTTCCTGAGGAAGATGAGTTCTACAGCATAGATGAATTGGACAAGATGTAAAACAAATCTTTTGCCTATATGGCTAGGAGATACCCTAACATTAGGTTCAAAAGGAAGCAACCATTTAAGTCCAAGTTTAATGCTGGAAATGCTGTTGGATCAAGTGGCTCAAACACCTTCAGTAAAGGAAAAGGAATTGTTGGTGATGCTAAAGGAGGATACAAGTATGGGAGTGTGGATAGGTCCAAGATAAGGTACTATAACTGCAATGAACTTGGGCACTTTGCTACAGAGTGCAAGAAGCCCAAACAGATCAAAAAGGACAAAGCATACTTAGAGATTGAAGCTAAGTATGAAGCTCTACTCAAGAAACAACAGGGTAAAGCTTTTATTGCAGAGGGAAAGTGCTGGGATGATTCTGATGAAGAAGAAGAACAGGAGTATTCAAACTATGCTTTGATGGCATTTTCTGATGATGGTGATTCTTCAAATCAGGTACCTATTCTTACTTCTCTTGATATGACTCCCTCTCAATACAAGCAAACTGTTGAAGATATGAGTACTGAGATGTTTAATATTCATACTAGCATGTTAGTTGCAAATGAAGAAATTGATAGGCTAACTGCTAAAAATCTTAAGCTTACAGAAAAGAATGAGGAACTTGAATTAATGGTTGTGAGTCTTGATGGTTTGAAGAAGGAGATTGAGTATCTTAAGAACAAAGTAGTTTGTGCTGAACAAATAGAAACATCTCTTAGAGAACAAATTGCTGAAAATGAATTAAAGATAAGAAGCTTTAAGAACTTCTCTGAGCTTGTTCAAACCTATCACAAGGAACACACTGAAGACTGCAAGGTTGGAGTTGGTTTTGATTATGAGAATGACAAGGGAAGGAAGAAGACCAAGGGCAAAGGAAAAGAATCTTTTGTAAACAAAAATGCCCCAACCATTTTGTCTAGTGTTGAAAAGCCCATCTTCAAAAAGAGTGTTGTTGAGTTTGATGAAGAATTAATGGTCATCAAACAACAATTACTTGAAAAGATGAGGCTGCTAAAGACACTTCTTCCTCTCCCAAATCTGTAAATCAGAAAGAAACCAAAGACAACCTTGTCAAGAGTCCTAAGGACAATAAAGAAGTTGTTAAGAAGAAGAAACAGAACAGGAATGGTAAAGTATGTGTCAACAAGGGCAACAGTTATGCTTATGGGCCAAATGCTCCTAGGAAACAGTGTCAGAAATGCTTATCTGTAAATCATTTCACTCATAAGTGTAATAAACCTGTCAATGTTGAAGTTGATAACCTGAGTAACCTTTCTGTTGGCATGAACACTATCCATGATTCTTTCTGTGGTAATTCTAACTGCATGACATGCTATGTGACTGTGATTGCTAATTACTTATCTCTAAAGCATAAACTTGACTCTGCACAATCCTGTGAATCACACACACATATGCACACTCACAGGGCAGGACCCCCAATCAAGGTTGAGAGGGTAAAGACTTCATGTGAGCCTAAGAGTGTCAATTCTAAAGCCTCAAACACAGTGAAGAATGCTGTTTATGATAGAAGAATCAATAACAAAACTGTTTCTAAATCAACTGGACCCTACCAAGTGTGGGTACCAAAAACAACTTAGTCATTTTGTGAATGCAGGGCAACAGGAATAAAAGAGTCATATGGATCTTGGACAGTGGATGCTCAAGTCACATTACTGGTGATATAGCCCTGCTTTCACATTTTGAGGAGAAGGCTGGCCCATCAGTAACCTTTGGAAATGACAACATTGGTTATACAATGGGATATGGTAGTGTAAAATCTGGAAATGTCATTATTGAAGATGTAACATTTGTTGAAGGACTAAAGCACAACCTCTTGAGCATTGGACAATTCACTAACAGGGGTTTCAAAGTGGAATTTGATGAAGATCAATGTCTAATCTCAAAAAGGGGAAGTGGTGAATTTGTCTTAACTAGTGTGAAGAAAGGAAGCTTGTTTGTAGCAAATATTAAGGCTGCAGACAAGGGAGAAATTTGTTGTTTCTACACTAAAGCCACAAATGAAGAATTTTGGCTGTGGCATAAGAAACTGTCTCACTTGAATGTTAAGGCAACGAAGTCTCTGGCTAAGAGAGAACTCATCAGAGACATGCCTGCTTTGGAGTTTGTTCAAGATGGAACATGTGAAGCATGTCAAAGAGGAAAGATAAAAAGATCAAGTCACAAGAACAAACTGCTCAATTCAAACTCAAAACCTCTGCAGCTAATTCACATGGATCTATTTGGCCCTGTGAATGTAATGTCCCTTTCCAGGAAGAAATATGCTCTAGTCATGGTTGATGATTATTCAAGATACACTTGGGTGGAATTCCTGTTTTCCAAGGATGAAGCTCCTCAAGTAAATATAGAGCATCTCAAGAGAGTTGATAGAGAAGCACAAAGCACTGGTTCCTCTGTAGTAGCTTTGAGAAGTGATAATGGAACTGAGTTCAGAAATTCAACATTGTATGAGTTCTGCAAGGATAAAGGAATTTCTCAACAGTTTTCAGCTCCTAGAACTACACAACAAAATGGAGTATTTGAAAGACATAATAGAACTCTCATTGAAGCTGCAAGGACAATGTTGTTGGATGCAAAGCTACCTACTAGCTTTTGGGCTGATGCTGTTAACATAGCATGCTATGTGCAAAATAGAACATTAATCAATAAGAAGTCTGGAAAAACTTTTTACTCATTGATGACTGGAAAAAGAGCATCCTTCAAGCATCTTCATGTTTTTGGAAGCAAGTGTTTTGTGATGAAAGATACATCTGAGCATATTGGAAAATTTGATGCTAAGGCATTTGAAGGTATCTTCATTGGATACTCTCTGGAAAGGACAGCATACAGAGTGTTTGTGCCTGAGCAACACAAAGTAATGGAAAGCATGGATGTTACTTTTGATGACAAGAAATTTCCTGGACTTTCAACAAGTGAAAAAGACAGTGTGCCATTAAGATTTGAAAATCAAGGATATCTTGAGGATTCTAAAAGTGAGGATGAAACACCTGTTCTAACTGTTCCATATGCTGGGACACATGAAATGGATGAGCTTCTTCAAACACCTGTGCAAGGGAACACAAACACAGGGGGAGAAGAAGAGAATGCAACTGTTAATCAAAATAATCATGAATCAAGTCAAGGAGATGAACAGGGTCATACAAGAAAATGGGACAGAGCCCACACTAGGGATCAAATCATTGGTGATCCAAGTGAGGGAGTTAGAACAAGGAGAGCTACAATGAATACATGTCTGTATAGCTACTTTCTGTCACAAGAAGAACCAAAAGTAATTGAAGAAGCTTTGAAGAATTCTGACTGGATTGTTGTTATGCAAGAAGAGTTAAATCAATTTGAGAAAAACAAAGTTTGGGAACTAGTGCCACCTCCTGAAGGTAAGAATGTCATTGACACCAAATGGGTATTCAGGAACAAAATGGATGAAGAAGGTGTGGTGATAAGAAACAAAGCAAGGTTGGTTGCCAAAGGATACTGTCAATAAGAATGCATTGATTATGATGAGACATTTGCACTTGTAGCTAGACTGGAGGCCATCAGGATTTTCTTGGCCTTTGCAGCACACTCAGATTTCAAGGTGTATCAAATGGATGTGAAAAGTGCATTTCTCAATGGTGATCTTGCTGAAGAGGTCTATGTGTCCCAACCTCCTGGCTTTGAAAATGAAGAATTCCCAGACTTTGTATATAGACTGCTCAAAACACTCTATGGACTCAAACAGGCACCAAGAGCCTGGTATGAAACTTTATCTCAATTTCTTCTTGAGCATCAATTCACTAGAGGTACAATTGATAAAACTCTATTCTTCAAGAAGCATGGTAATGATATCATTCTAGTTGTAACAGCCCCAGATCCGGGGTCGGGGATCCGGTCGTTACGGTCTCAATTTCCATCAATAATACTTGCACTTGAATCAAAACAATTAAACGGCATGCTGTGACCCCACAATAACAACACCACACACACACAACTAGTTATAGTCCCAGAGATGAAATTGGAATAAGTATCTAGTCATAGGATCCACAAGTTATAAGTTATTACAAACCCAAAAGATTACAGAGTACGCTTAATAGTTCTTCCCGTTGCTTACATTAATCATAAATATAAATAAGTCTGATACACAAAAGCTGTAGCTTAGGCTACTGGTTACTACTACCTCAGCTATGGCGGCTACGACATCAGCGGGTAAATCTCTGACGGCTGCTACCCGCTTGCGCGGAGTGTGCCTGTTGCGGGCCATCTGCTCTAGCTGTTGTTGTGATATAAATAAATAAAGCAAGGGTGAGCAATAGGGCCCACCAAAATAGTTTATGACAAATTATCAGTATATAACAGTTCGAAAATATCTTTGTAGCCACAGGCTATGCCTTAAACGGACAAGATACTAGTATAACATAAACGATGAAGTTACAAGGAAAATTAATATAATGTTTCCGTAACCCAAAATGCACTTATGCATTTATAATCTGAGTAAGGTTTTTATCAGAGTCATAACTCATAAAATAAATGTAAAGCATAATGTAACATAAGATCTAAAAGAGATAACTACAACTCAACAAAGGACAAGACATACAATAGTATTCACAGAAGCACAGGAATCCAGAATCAAAGAAGAAAAGGTAAACTCAAAAAATCAAAATACGTTATGTATTCTTGAAGTCCGTAAACAGGTCACGGAAAGAAGTTCATGAAAATGATCAAGCCTCAGTGACAGCAAAAGAAACAATACTTTGAAGACGACAGAAGTATGTGAATGATTTAGGGTTAAGTACCACGGGATTCCAGTGATGAAGCAACCAGAACGACAAGGGACGTATCAGCAGCATTGTATTGAAGACATAAATTAAGAATTGATCAAGTGTTATTCATCTGTGAACCAGACCAGTTGCACCAGGTGACGGCACTAAAAAGATCAAGTTGTTTTATCGTCTCCGAAGAAATTGATACAGTTTATTTCTTAAACACCCAGGAGCTCAGTGGAATCATTAATGAACAAAAGACAAGAAAAGGAATTCGATAGTTTTTCTAATTAGAAAACTATCGAATGGTGGTTAAAGTGGTTCATTGAAAACCAAAATAAGTTAATTTGGTATTCGATAGTTTTAATTAAAAAACTGTCGAATGGTGAATTAACTTAATTAATTCGATGGTTTTTAAATCCATTCGATGGTTTTTAATTCATGGAGCAGGTGAAAAGAATTCTTTGTCTGACAGGTTGAAGAAGATCCAACGGCCAGGATTGTTTCTGCAATTCTAATTCGATGGTTTTTCTAAACAAAGCCTACAATTAATACAGAGAGAAGAAGTGTCTTCTTCAGTTAAGGCATTCAACACAGACACATTACTAAGAGAGAGAAGAGCCGAAGAAAATTATCAGAGAAATTAATAGTGCTCAGAACTTGATTATTGTTTTGTATTTGTGTTACCTTAAACTCATTGAAGCTAATCTACGGATTAGAAATTGTAGCACCCCTCGAGGATTATATTTATAAAAAGATATATTCCCCGAAACTTGATTTGGTTTGGTGTGTTTGATTTCGTTATAGAACTGAAAGTATAATCCGCGAACGAAATTAAATTATTTGTGAGTATCGTATTCAACGCCCCCCCCCCCTTCTACGATACTTTGGACCTAACAATTGGTATCAGAGCTACTTGATTGATATACAAATCAGATCCGGTGAATGAGACCAAAATCAAACGTAGCGTGAAAATCAGAAGCAAATTTTTTAACTTTCAAAATTTTTCATTTGATTGGAATTTCTTGAATTTTAAACAATTTGAAATTTTCAGAAACTATGAGTGCTCCAAAGACAACCGCTGGTATTAAAGTTCCCCCATTTACTAGAGATGATTTCGGTTTGTGGAAGATGAAAATGCTGTTATTTATCAAGGCATCTAATCCATTATATGTTGGCATATTAGAAAATGGACCGTTTGTACCAATGAAATCAGTTGGTGAATCTACAGCTCCTGATGGTAGCAGGATTCCTCAAGGCACCCAACCTAAGGATATTAGTGAATTCACAGATTCTGACAAAGAACTGATTCGATTAGACACCGGTTTAATGTTGATATTGACGGACTCCGCAGACAAGGAAATGAGCTATCAGTTGATGAACTGTACAAGCGGGAAACATATGTGGGATACCATTAATGTAATAATGGAAGGAACTGAAGACGTGCAGGAAAACAGATTGGACATCCTGACTTCTCAATATGAAGCGTTTAGGTCACTGCCAGGAGAAAGTATAACTCAGGTCTTTGAGAAATATACTAAGTTACTCACTGAATTGGCAATGAAAGGAAAGACCTATCCACTGAGAGAAACAAACAGGAAGTTCATGATGACGCTGCCCCATCATGTAGAACACAAGTCATCATCCATTAGGGAAAGAATTGACTTCACAAAGATGTCACTAGAGATGATCTATGGCAAGTTGAAGACCTATGAGATGGAACAGGAACAGAGAGTGATAATCTACGGATCAGGGACAGTAGAAAGCAAGCACAATGCACTTGTGAAATCAGCAGCACTTGTAGTGGATGAACCAACAAATTCTGAGATCCAGGTTCAAACCTCTAGAGCTGGAAAGGAGGTGATAATAGAAGCAGAGATGGATTCTGTGAATCTGGGTGTTGATGAAAGTGATTACTACACCCTAGAAGAGCTTGAGCAAATGGAAGACAAAACCATGGCGTACTTAGCTGCAAAGTTTAGTCATATTCGTTTCAAGAGAAACCCTAAGTACAAGTTCAAGGGCTCAACCAACAGATTCCAGAAAAGCAGTTATACACCTAGTACAGGCTTTAAAAGAGGCTACAAGACTGGCATGATTGACAGAAGCAAATCAAGATGCTACAACTGCAATGAGCTAGGGCATTTCGCCACTGAATGCCGGAAGCCTCGTCAAGCAAGAGACATGAAAGATGTCTATGGAAAGAAGGATTCTTATGATGAGTTGAAAAAGGAGAATGCCAAGCTTAAACAGCAACTGGAGGCATTCTCTGGAAAGCAGAAAGGGAAAGCTTATATAGCAGAGGGAAAGCATTGGGATGATACTGATTCGGATGAAGAGGAGGAATATGTAAATGTTGCTCTAATGGCTGACTCTTCAGAGGAATCACCTCAATCATCTCAGGTACCTATCTTAACTACAATTGATATGTCTAACTCTGAGTACAAGAAAACTGTGCAAGATCTTAGTGTAGAATTGTTTAATGTACACACAAGCATGCTAGCATCTGAAATGGAAAATGCTAGACTAGTTCTTAAGATTAAAAATCTAGAATCTAAAAATGAAGAACTAGAGCTTGTAGCTGTCACAATAGAAGATCTTAAGCAAAAGAATGAGTACTTAGAGAACAAGGTCAAGTGTAATGATGAGATAGAGACCATCCTTCGGAAGCAGATTTCAGACTTAGATTTGAAACTGAATGCTTTTAAGAATTCCGCTCTTATTGTCAAGGAGATCATTGATACTCAGGCTGTAGAGAATAAAACTGCCATAGGACTTGACTATAACAAGAAAGCTGGTAAGAAGATTTTGGAATTCCCTGTGACACCTTCAGTTGTCAAAAGGAATACTCCACATGTTCTTAAGAATGTTGATAGTCCAGTGTTTGTTAAGCCCTTTGCTCCACTTTTTCATGAGGATGATCTTTACATAGCACAAGAATTGCTTGAGGAGGATTTAGTGAAGGAAAAAGAGGTAAAGACTAAGTTGCCTAGGAAATCAGTAAAAAATGAATTACCTAAACCTGATTTACCTAAAACTGAAGTAGGTTCCTTAGTTAGTAGTGTTAAAAAGAACAGGAATGGGAAGAAGAAGGTTGTTTATCAGGAAGTTGTTCCACCTTCTCCCATTGCATCTAGGAAGTCGTGCACTATTTGTAATTCTGCTGGACACCTTACACATACATGTAAAAAGGTTAAAGTAGAAACTGTCAATACTTCTGAAATGCATAACATGTCTGACATGCCTGAGCTTCATAAACCCTGTGGAAAGAAAGAGTGTTTGCTATTTAAGTACAACATCATGCATGCTTATTTTAAGTTGATGAATGATACTAGCAACAGCACTGATAATGTTAAATCCACAGATACTATGAATGTCAAACAGGGTAAGACTAAATTGAATGTTACTCCTGTTAAATCATCTAAACCTTCAGGACCCAAACAATTTTGGGTACCAAAGTCCGCTTAATCAATCTGTGATTGCAGGGTAAGGTTAAAAACTCAAAGGTCGTGTGGATTCTGGATAGTGGCTGTTCTAGACACATGACAGGTGAAGAGTCCCTGCTTACAGAGGTGGTTAAGAAGACCGGCCCGATTGTAACCTTTGGAGATGACAGCAAAGGATTCACTACGGGATATGGTAAATTGAAAGCTGGAAATGTCATCATTGAAAACATCTCTCTTGTTAAAGGATTAAAGCACAATCTTCTAAGCATCAGTCAGTTCTGTGATAAAGGCTACAATGTAGACTTCAGAAAGGACAAGTGCTTGATCACCAACAGGAAGGATGAGAAGCTTACTCTACTGGGAGTGAGAAAAGGAAACCTGTTTATAGCCGACTTAAGTTCTACCAATGAAGGAGAAGTTACATGTTTCTATGCAAAGGCATCTTCAGAACAAAGTTGGCTGTGGCACAAGAAGCTCTCACATCTGAACTTCAAAACTATGAACTCTTTGGTAAAGAGAGAGTTAGTGAGAGGGTTGCCCCTGATGGAATTCAATCAGGAGGGACTATGTGAAGCATGTGAAAAGGGGAAGTCGAAGAAAGCATCACATGGATGCAAAGGAATGACAAGCATTACTGAACCATTACAGCTGATTCATATGGATTTATTTAGTCCAGTCAATGTCATGTCACTTTCAAGAAAAAGATATGCATTGGTGATGGTGGATGACTACTCCAAGTACACGTGGGTGTTGTTCATACAATCAAAGGATGAAGCAACACAACTAATCATTGATCACATCAAGAAGATAGAAGTGGAAGCTAAGCTACCTGTGCGGACAATCAGATCAGACAATGGAACTGAATTCAAGAATGCAGTTCTTAATGATTTCTGCTCAGAGAAAGGAATATCAAGACAGTATTCAGCACCAAGAACTCCTCAACAGAATGGAGTAGTGGAAAGGAAGAACAGGATCTTGGTTGAAACAACAAGGACCATGTTGAGTGAATCAAAACTTCCCACTTACTTTTGGGCTGAAGTAGTGAATACAGCTTGCTACACTCAGAATCGTACCCTGATTAACAAAGATCATGAAAAGACTCCGTATGAGTTAATGGCCGACAAGAAGCCAACACTGAAGTATTTTCATGTGTTTGGTGCAAAGTGCTTTGTACTTAAAGATGGAGAACATCTTGGCAAGTTTGATGCCAAAGAAGATGAAGGCATTTTTCTGGGCTATTCTCTGGAATCTAAGGCCTTCAGGGTATATGTGATTGAAGATAAGAAGGTGTTGGAAAGCTTTAATGTAACATTTGACGACACCAAGAGACCAGGCCTGCAAACTGGAGAGAACTCTGAATCCTTGGTATTTGAAAATCTATCAGGAGATCTCTCTGACAATGAAGAAGTACCTGAAGTTGTTACAGTTATTAATAATAATGATAATGATAATGACTCTGGACAAAGTGGTGACCAAAGTGGAGATCCTCAAAATTCTACAGGATCCACTAGTCAGTCTACAGAATCATCAGATCAAACCGTCAACAACTCAGGGGGAGCAGGAGAAGGATCAACTAGTCACACTCCACAACATCAAGAACAAGGAGAATCATCAAGATCGCATCTGCCAAGACAAAGGGTATGGAATAGAGATCATCCCTTTCACTTGATCATTGGTGATCCGGACACAGGAGTGAGAACTAGGAGAACATCACAAAATGAATGTCACTATTCTGGGTTTCTTTCAGAAACAGAACCTAAGAAAGTTGAAGATGCTCTAGATGATCCAGATTGGGTAATTGCTATGCAAGAAGAACTCAATCAGTTTGAAAGGCAGAAAGTTTGGAAAAGCTGGTACCCAGGCCTAAGGGAAAATCTGTTATTGGAACAAGATGGGTATTCAGAAATAAGTTGGATGAAGATGGCATTGTAACGAGAAACAAAGCCAGACTGGTTGCTAAAGGTTACTCTCAAGAAGAGGGTATAGATTATGATGAAACTTATGCACTAGTAGCAAGACTTGAGGCCATCAGAATGTTTCTGGCATTCGCAGCACATTCCAATTACAAGGTATATCAGATGGATGTGAAGAGTGCTTTTCTGAACGGGGAGTTAGAAGAAGAAGTGTATGTGGAACAACCTCCAGGTTTTGAGGATTCAAAACTGGCAGACTTTGTGTACTTTCTATTCAAAGCTCTCTATGGACTCAAACAAGCTCCGAGGACATGGTATGACACTCTCTCTGAATTCTTACTTGAAAATGATTTTACAAGAGGTGTTGTAGACAAAACTCTCTTTGTCAAAAAGCATAAAAATGATTTGATATTGGTGCAAGTATATGTTGATGACATAATATTTGGTTCTACTAATGATGATCTATGCAAGAGATTTGCTAAGTTAATGCAGAGTCGTTATGAAATGAGCATGATGGGTGAATTGTCATTCTTCCTTGGACTGCAAGTATACCAAAAACAAAGTGGTATATTCATTTGTCAGTCCAAGTACATCAAGGATCTTCTTAAGAAGTATCAAATGGAAGACTCATCTACAGCAAAGACTCCTATGCCAACTGCCACTAAGCTTGATAAGGATGAAACTGGTAAGAAGGTTGACATCACAGGCTACAAAGGTATGATAGGCTCATTACTTTATCTCACTGCAAGTAGACCAGATATAATGTTTGTAACATGCTTGTGTGCTAGGTTTCAGTCTGATCCTAAAGAATCTCATCTAATAGCTGTTAAGCGAATATTTAGATATCTTAAGGGGACCCCAAATCTTGGAATTTGGTACCCTAAAGATACAGGATTTGATCTTATTGGATACACAGACTCTGATTTTGCAGGTTGTAAGATTGATCGGAAGAGTACATTGCTGCTGGTAGCTGCTGTGCTCAGATATTGTGGATGAGAAACCAACTCCGTGACTATGGACTTTTGTTGACAAAGATTCCAATCTTTTGTGACAACACAAGTGCCATAGCAATCTCTAACAATCCAGTGCAACACTCGAGGACGAAGCACATCGACATCAGGTATCATTTTATCCGAGAGCATGTCATGAATGGAACTGTGGAGTTACACTTTGTACCCACAGAGGATCAAATTGCAGACATCTTTACTAAACCACTTGATGAATCCACTTTCTCTAAGTTGGTTGGTGAACTTGGGATGTTAAATCTTTCTGATTAATTTATTTTGATTAGAAGTCAATAACTGCAGATAGTCCTGGTAAATACATGAGTTCAAGAATTGCTATATCCTTTGGACTTGTGAGTTTATTTTCTGGAGCAATTCTCGTAGTTAGGATTATTATACTAATTCTAAAAATTATTTAGGTGCTAATATTTGTTCTAAATATTCAAGCATTTATTTAATTTGAATTAATTTACTTTGTTTTTAACATTGTAAATTAATGCAGCATAATTCATTAGATTTTAATTGGTTAATATCACTCAATGATATTTAATTGATTTTATTCTAATAAAATTGTGAATTTTCTGTTAAGAATTGATTTTGATGATTTTTAACAGATTTATTAAAATTAAAACTTGACAGGAAATAAAAAGTCTGATTTTTAGAACATGAACAGGTTTTAAAATGAAGACAGAAGCAAAAAATATCGAATTTAGGAAATTCGATAGTTTTTCAAGTACATAGATAAATCTATCGAAATTAATTTTTGATAGTTTTTGAAAAGAAAAGGAAAAACTATCGAAAACAATTCTCGATAGTTTTTGAAATTAAATTGAAAATATATCGAATGGAATTTACTTTAATTCATATTTAAATTCTCGATAGATTTTTTCAAATAAGTGTTCGATAGTTTTTGTGTTTAATTCAAAAACTTCGATGGTTTTCTGTGTAAAAGTCTGTTAGCATTCTTTTTAAATCCTTCGATAGTTTTCTCAAAAAACTATCGAATGGAAATGGACTATTTTACCCCTCCAGAAATCCATCGATAGTACTTTTAAAAACTATCGAAACGTGTTTTGACAAAAATGCCCTTATAGTACATGTGTATAAAACGTCCCCTTAGCTGTTTTTCAGTTCAGTTTTCCAAAGATAAAGTTTTATATGCTTACAAAATAGATACAAACACAAAACATCTCCATCGATAGTTTCTTCAAGTTTAATCCAGTAAACGTGACAAAAACGATCATTTACCACAGTAATTTCATTGTTACAGTGAACACACTTGTGAATTATTGATAAGGTTGGGTTTTTGTTCTAAGTTTACAAAGAAAACTATCGAACTTGGTTGTGAATCTAAATCCTATTGTTAACTAGTAATTCTGAGCAATCGATTGTAACCAATTGATTTCTAAGTTTCTAGTTTTAATTCAAAAGGTTAACAATTAGGGTTTTTGATTTCTGTTTGGTTCGATTTTGTCTTTTAAAAGAAAAGGGGTAATTTTGTTAAGAGTTTGATTAATTATTTTTAATTAATTAAATTTAAGTGGTGAATTTTAGTTTTGGTTTAAAATTTATTTTCTGGAAATTTGAAACATAATGGCTGGAGAATTTATCGTAACCAAAACTAATCATGTCTCATTTCAAAATCTGCAATCCATAACGAATCCTCAAATTCGTGCATGGGCAGAGTTTTTGAATATACGTTCGTTAGTGGCATACGCTGTAAGTACTCCCGTGGTCCTTTATATTGATCAATTGACTGCGTTGTACACAACCGCCACGGATACAACTGAGAATAACATACGGTCCTTCAGTTTTGTTGACGGAACATGATTTCAATAGAATTCTTCATTTTCCAACAGAAAACCTTGTTCCAGATCCCACAACTGAGGAAATACATGCTTTCTTCACTCTTATCAGAAGTCAACAACCTAACTTCTTGGTGGGAGAGTTCCTAAAGCATTACCTGCCAAAGCCATGGAACTTTTTCTTTCATACCCTGATACATGTTTTTACTGCCAAGCTAACAAATCTGCATGGCATTCCCTTATTCCTTCAAAAGATATGGTTTGCCATTGCGAACAACAGGCATATTAACATAGGACGGATAGTGATTGATCAAGTAGTTATGTGCATGGGACCACTGGATGAAAGAACAGGCATAAATGAAGATGTGCTCTGTTTCTATCCTAGGTTCCTACAGCTAATTCTCAATGATGTCTTAACAGATGATGAACGTGAGACATTTGAAGATGAAGACACAATGGAGTGTATGAAGATGAAGAGCAATGCCATAACCGCTCTGATAAGGAAGAACAACTATCTTCCAGGGGTACCCACTGTTCTCACTGAATATCTAAGAACGGTGCCCCTACCTCTTCTACCCCCAGGGGAACAGGTAAATGAAGGTAACTTTCCTCAACCTGAACCTGAACTTGGTCCTGAACCAATGGATGTTGATCCAGAGCCCTCAGTGGCCATTCCAGACCAGGAGGTTGCAAACCCACAACCTCTAACCACGGTCGAAGAGCCTTTGAACGAGCCAAATGAAAACATAAATGATGCTCCTTCCCCTCCTATACCCAGTAAAGAACCATCCCTGAGCGTAGAGGGAGATAGTGCCAAAGCAGCACCACATAAGGAGATACACCCTTCAACAGCAGCTCTGCCTACCTCTAAAAGGAGAAGAACAGAAACCGAGGCAACTGCTGATACTTCATTTCTCTCAGCCAAAGCGCCCTTTATCGATTTTTCTGATGCTGATTGGGCTACGCTAACGAAAGCAATATCTGAACCAATGGCTCAATCAAGTAAGGAGGAATTGACGGAAGCAACTGGTGTTCCGACCATATTACGGTCAGGTTCACTGGTTGAAGGTTCTAAGAACCAAGGGTCTTCACAGACGTCGAGAGAAGGCTTTGACCTAAATGCACAATCTAAAGGGTCATTGTCTACCTCCCCAGATGGAACATATCTGGATCCTGCGGGTACAGGGTCTGACGTAGGTGCAGATCGGCAACTCGGTGACGATGAATCAATTACTATTGAGGAGTCAGCTGAGGTAAAGTCTTCACAGACTATTGGGGAAGATTCGGGATCTCTGCTGTTAAAAGAGCCTGTTTCTAACCCCCTAGAGATTCAAACTCTAGATCCTACAAAGGATATATCATCTACGGATGATCAGCAACTTGGTTTAACCAAGGACGGGGACTTGCGAAGCCCCATTGCACCACCGGTGACCTCCTTAAGTGTAACGCCCCCAAATCCGGGGTCAAAGGATTTGGTCGTCACGCTAAAATCTCAATTAAAACAACCTGTTAAATATTAAACCAATTCAAATATAACATCTGCGACCCCAACTATACCAAGATCTTTTAGGTTATAGTGCTAGAAACAAGAATCCAAAATTTCACAACTTTAACTTCCTTTTATTACAACACTCTTTGCACAAATTCTATAACACTAGTATAACTTCGATAAGAAGTATACCAGGCAAAACTAATCTTATATAATACAATATATGATAGATAACAACTTTAAACAATACTCTTACGCTAGCTCCAATTATTCTGGATCATAACATCTTCACGCTAACATCTTTTTCCTTTTCTGTCCAAGCCATGCAGACAACTTCCGCTAATTTACCTTCTTACTGAAAGGCTAGAATATAAATAAAACAAGTACCCTAGCTGCTCGCCTAACGTGAGACATTCTCGTACCTATCTGAAAGGTTAGAACAATAGAGAAGCAAGAGTGAGCCAAAAATGCTCAGCCAGTGGATAAAAGACATAATTTAAGGTTTCAACCTGGTATCAACGGAATATGTAGTATCAATAAAGCAAAACAAGATGAGTATTTCACAACTGGTAATGGAATAACGAAAGCGAATGCTTAAATATTGAAAAACCACCACAATTTGAAAGTAAGTAAATTCAGCAGAAATAACAACCCCTTTTATAAATCATTGAGCCAACAATTTTTCTCATATATATACGTTTAGGTAAGATAAATTGGAATTTTTACGACGCTACGAGCTAAGCCGATGATCAATCGCTCAAAGCTCGCCAACCAAACTGTCCTACAAAGCAGGTTCCATATTTTCAAGGGATCCCGGGGCACTCATTAGCCCCAAAGGCACTTATTGCCATTGGCCTATAATCAACAACGTTGGACCGGCGTCACCCGGCCGCCTATGCAACGTGGCGACATCTAGGCCACAAAACATTTTATTTCAACTGGACCGGCGCCACGGCCCTAAAATTCCAATTTCCCACGGTTTCATATAGAAACCCAAAATCTCAAAATCTCATTTTTACCCTTATCGGGTTCATAATTTAAATCACAGTTTCAACAAAATAAGTACATTTTCTCTTTTAACACGGCAATATGAATCTGATAAGTAAGAGTACCAATCAGAGGGTTTATTGAATACTGAAAGAAATAGTTCAAGTCCTTCAAAAAGTATACTTACAACAGATAAGCCTTACATCCTGAAGGAAATAAACCGGATTATACATAACATATATGAGTTCGAATACTGAAAGAAATAGTTTAAGTCCTTCAAAAAGTATACTTATAACAGATAAGCCTTACATCCTGAAGGAAATAAACCGGATTATACATAACATATATGAGTTCGAATACTGAAAGAAATAGTTTAAGTCCTTCAAAAAGTATACTTATAACAGATAAGCCTTACATTCTGAAGGAAATAAACCGGATTATACATAACATACATGAGTTCGAATAAGGAACTGAATCTGATAACTACATTAACAAGGAACAATAATAATAATAATAATAATAACAATTGCAGTTCAGTGTAAAAGAACCAATACTTGGAATTTAAGTGAAGAGTATAAACATTCGCATAACAATTCAAGAGAATATTACTCGAACAATACGTGAAGGTATAGACACTTGCATATTAATGATTCAAGATCATGTCACTCAACAATATGTGAAAGGAATAGACACTTGCCTCTGGTCCTTAGCTATATCGTAAAGCTGCAACAATACGTTTCCTTGGTGCTACGTCACCTCACAAATAACCCAATCCGTTGTAAACAATATCTCATCCTTTTTCGATATCTTTTATCAACACACTTCGATAATCTGACTCGTCTCGTCCAATAGTCTCTATTGCATAGACATCCATATTTCAATTGATAGAATAATCACGGTTAATCAAATAAATAACCCGCGTATCACGCTTATCGAAAATCTCTATACTATAACCGTCAACATCTAAGTCAACGGCCTCGCAAATCTCAATTTTTAGCAATACCGACAAATTCTGTTCTAACTACCCCTCGTGATAATATTAAACACGACTAAAACATTTAAACAAGTCTCAAAACACTTCTTAGTATTTATGACTCAATAACCAGATAGTTCACATAATTTACATAGCACATATCGTCATTTAATTGTGATAATTAAATCATGTAAGTCTCGTAACATCTAAGAAATAATTTTAGAAAAATATTCAACTCTCGTTTCAAAGGAATTAATCCTCAAAATATTTTTAGGTCAAAATCAGATCATTTATATCATTTATGTAGCACATATTGATATTTAAATGCACTAATGACATCACATACGTCATATAACGTTCGAGAAATAATTTGTAACTCGAAAGAAAGGCCTAAAATGATTTTATAAATCATTTAGGAATTTTAAATAATTCATAAAACATTTTTAGGAATATTTTTCCTAATTTAAATCACTTTTAAATCATTTTCCAAAATAATTAAAGAATTTTGGAAAATAAAAATATCAAAATAATTCCTCAAATAATTAAGGAATAATTAAATAAAAGTTTCCAGAATTTAAAAGAAATTTTTAGAATTTAAAAGTCATTTTTAAAACTATTTTTAAAATTCTAAATAAACAAAACAGATTTTTATAAATTAAAAATAAATAATTTAGAAATTAATTTTGGTCAGGGGACCAATTTGAAACTTTGTAAAACTTCAGGGACCAAACTTCATCATCTTCAAAACTTGAGGTACTAAACTGTAAAAAGCATTGTCGCCAGCTTTAATGGCTGACCGGCCGCCGCCGGCGAACTATTCCGGTCAACAATCCGGCCAAAATCGTTTTTACACAAAAACTCAACCAAACTCAACGTTCTATATACCAAAACGAAGCTTGAAACACGCCCAGTCTAACCCACATATCCACATACACAAACAATCAACAAATTTTACGGACTAAAGGTTTGAAAATTCGAAAAAACTTAACAATTCGAACTAGCAATTCTAGGAATAAAACGACTCAATTAAACATGCAAATCGATTACCCATGATCATATGAAGCTATAGGAACCATCAAAATCAACGTACAACCTCTAAATCAAAAAGCCCCAAATTTCGAACTCAAGAACCCTAATTTTCGAATTGGACAATCCGGGAATCAAACAATGAAATTGAACACATATTTGGACTCCTTACAACCATATGAAACTATACATATCATCAAATCACAGGAACAAGCTCAAAATCAAAAAGCCCCAAATATTTCATGAACCCTAATTTTCCAGAATTAAAGAAAGCTTCGCATAGAGTTTAAAAATTACCCCGCACGAATTCTGATGGCAGATTATGAAACTAGATTCCAAGACCTTCGATTCGACTACTAGAACGTTGAAAACGGATTCCGGTAACGCCTCCAAAAGTTGGTTTGATTCTCAAGAACACGAAGAACGCGAAGAACACAATTTAGGGATTTCGGGTATTTTTAGATAATTATCGGTATATTATACGCTTGATTATACGTAAAATAATTACGATATGGATATTTATATTAAACAGAAAATAATACCCCAAACGATATTTTTGGTTCAATATTGATCCGTTGTATCGTTTTTATTCGAATATAGCGTATCGGTTGCAAAACGATAATCATCAAAAAGTACAGATAATTGCGAGAGTAATTTAACAATATCTATATATACGAACCAAAATATCTTTATAACAATCTCAAAAATATCCCCTATCTTAACGAATGAATTATTGATACGAATGATATACCAATTTCCCGAATAATTTGGAAACGATCTAAATTCTTCGTTCAAAAATTTACGATAACTTTAAAATAAAATAACTCACTTTTTAAATACCAGTCTAAGTACCTCAAAATTCACGTAGCATTTATAAGACAGGCACATATGATCATTTAACGAAAATTTCCCCACATTTAAATACAGAATGTATTTAAATTCACAAATAACGTAAAAGAAATTATATTAAACTCTAAAAAAATATACCCACGATTTCCCGGTTCTTACATCCTTCCCCCCTTAAAAGGATTCTGTCCCCAGAATCAGCGTAAGTAAACAAATGAGGGTACTTCTCTCGCATATCACTCTCTAGCTCCCAAGGCTTCTTGAAATTGTCTCCAAAATCTTGAATTAAACCGCGGATCTCTATCGGATACGATTGAAACTGGCCCTCCATGATGTACTATTATCTCGTTCAAATAAAGGTGAATCAACTTGAAAGGTATTAAGTCAGCAAGAAAATGATGGCCTAAAATATCAATCTTACAATGCGGACAAATTCGGTTAACTGGAACACGATCCTGATTTGCTAGCTCTACCTCTAACACCTTATCTAACGGTCGAGTTTCACATTGCAATTTACTAGCAAAATCTTCAGAAATAAATGACTTGGTAGCTCCCGAAGTAATTAACACTTTAGCCGGAAAGGAGTTTACGAGTAACGTACCTGTCATCACGTCAGTGTCTTGAACAGCATCTATCATATTCATGTTAAATACTCTGGCTCTCGGCTGGTTAGGGTTAGGTGGCCCTGTTACTCTACAATCTTTGGATACATGTCCGGCATTTCCGCACTTGTAGCATATCACTGCTGTACATTCCTTAGCATAGTGTCCATTCCGATTACACCTATAGCAGACCACACCAGTCTTCACGCAACTTCCTGTATGTTTCTTCCCGCAGGTCTTACATTCTGACGGGGGAGGTCCATTTGGTTTCTGTTGACTCCCAAACGGTGGACGAGTACCTGGTCCAGCATTCCCATTAATTGGCTTCTTGAATCCCGCATTCCTTCCTGCCTGGAATCCCGACTTCCTGTTAAAACGATTATGAAAATTCCCTTGTCCTTGATTTGGTTCATGACTCTCAGCCTTCCTTTTATTGTTGTCCTTTTCCTTCTGCGACTGATCATTCTCTCTCTCTATAATCATAGCTTTCTGAACTATTGCTGAATATGTAGCCAACTCAAACACTACCACCCTACTGCGTATCCACGGCTCCAAACCCTGTTGGAATCTCCTAGCTTTCTTTTCATTGGTGTCGACAAACTCTGGAACAAACCTTGCCATTTTCCACAACCTGGGATATCATCAGCACAATTGCACATTTTTCCAAATTTCCAATCAACTCTTAAATTACCTAACTATCGTAAATGGTTACTGAGGCTAAATAGTGCGTCGTTGTTTCTTCAAATATTATTCCTTCTTCAAATATTGTTGTTTCTGCCGGATGAAAGTTGATCCACTCTTCCACAACGTAACGTTAATTGATAGAGAGAGAACAACTGGCTTCGTTATGTGTCACTAGTACTTTAATCGCATTGTGATCCGCTTTCGCTCGTGATAATTCCATCACAAATTCTTCGTTCATTAAGGTAAGGTAAATTCCTTCCAACCTGGTGGCATACCTTCAAGATTATTAGAGATAACAAGATTCATGATATTTTGAAGTGAAAAGGTTTTGCATCATAGCAAATGTCCCATAATTGTGGTTACCAAATTTACATGTTCTAAAGCGAACAGTATTGGAAATAAAAGAATCACTGAGAGATCAATTCGATCACATGAACTCAACGTTGCGTGTCTTAATTAAGACATTACTAAAGGTAATTAGCCTTCTTGTATTGCACAACACACAAGTGACGGCGTCCCATCAGACTTCTATCACACAGACAGATAGTCCTTGTGTCCCCTATAAATAGGGTTGTTTGTCTCAGTTGGAGTAGAGAAATATGAAAGAAATTCAAAGTCAAAGTAACAACCAAGGCCTTTCGATAAGAAATCTCAGATACACACCTTGGATTGGAACTGAGTAAATTCCCAAAGGTGTTACTTCAGAAAAGAGGAATAACCACAAAAGAAAGTATCGAACAAAAAGCGTTCCATTACAATAAGAGTGATTCACCCCTGAAAAATGAAAGAGTTGAAATTCATATAACAAATTTTCAACATGCCTCAAAATCTGAAATGGATATCATAACAACCTCTGATGCAATTGCAACCATGATTGATCAAGAGTATCAAATACAAAGTCAAAAGGTGGAATATATTCACCAACACAAGTTTCACTTAAAGGAATGTCAAATATTTCATTAGGATGGGAAGGTATTACCAAGGTCTCCACATAGGTCTTCTTTGTCGGATCCTTCGATAGCTCGTTATCCGATTCTAAGCCCTTCTTTTCCACGTCGTAAGGTTATCAATATCGTACGTTCTCGTCGACTCGTAATAGTCCTTGAAGATTCCGCCGTAGACATCTACAACCGTAAGAAGTTTTATCCAGCTTAGCACAATCTTCTCAATCGAATACCCCTATCTTAACTCACTCATTGGTACTATATCCAATAGTCCAACAAGAACTCTAAATGAGCTCTGACGTTCCTTATATAACTATATACACTCCTACGCACTCTCGTTTCTAGTTTTACTATAACCCTGCTCTGATACCAACTTGTAACGCCCCCAAATCCGGGGTCAAAGGATTTGGTCGTCACGCTAAAATCTCAATTAAAACAACCTGTTAAATATTAAACCAATTCAAATATAACATCTGCGACCCCAACTATACCAAGATCTTTTAGGTTATAGTGCTAGAAACAAGAATCCAAAATTTCACAACTTTAACTTCCTTTTATTACAACACTCTTTGCACAAATTCTATAACACTAGTATAACTTCGATGAGAAGTATACCAGGCAAAACTAATCTTATATAATACAATATATGATAGATAACAACTTTAAACAATACTCTTACGCTAGCTCTAATTATTCTGGATCATAACATCTTCACGCTAACATCTTTTTCCTTTTCTGTCCAAGCCATGCAGACGACTTCCGCTAATTTACCTTCTTACTGAAAGGCTAGAATATAAATAAAACAAGTACCCTAGCTGTAACAGCCCCAAATCCGGGGTCAGGGATTTAGAGTAGTCACGATCCATGTACTCCTTGCCTTACCTGTATTACTCAAACCATTCATAATTCACCTGCTCATGACCCCACAATATATGTCTCACACACACACAGGTTAGAGTCTCAGAAACGACACCATACAATAACTGCGGAATAAATAATTTTTATTACAATACCCAAATGTCTTTGAATCTGTCACTGATACAATTTCTAAGTAATGTTACATCATCAACTTAGCCTTCTGATGCTCACAATCCTCTCATATCATTCATATCTATACATAAGTTGAATACCAAAAGCTGTAGCCTGATTCGATTGGTTCGTACTACTCTCGGGATCACTGCTAGAAATTGTTTATGGAAACGCCTTGCGGGGTATGTGCCATCCCATTGGCATCCTGCTTCGCTGCTATATAATATATATAAAACAATAGCAAGAGTGAGTGATAGCTCAGCAAGGTAATGAAAGTATGGCATAATTTTGCCTTTAATTCAACCCAGAATAAAACGGGTATAAGACAATGATTTGTCAAAATATTTCTCTACTGAAATTATTTCCTTATCGGAAGGTATTCCAAAAATAGTACCTTTATTGTAATTCAAATATCATTTCATAATATTTCTGCAAATCTTGCTATATTATGAACAAAGTTCTAGTATCGAAGATGAGGTTTCAAAATAAACCAAATATACCCTTTCCAAAAATATCTGCTATATAAGCAGAATATCAAAATATAACTTAAAAGATGAAGTTATGAGATGATTCAGTATAAACAACTCCCTTACCATAACTCATGTTATGTAGGGTATCCACAGAGTCATAAGATACAAACGATGAAGTTACGAGGAAAATTAATAAAATATTTCCGTAACCCAAAATCCACTTATGCATATATATCCATAGTCAGGTTTTATCAGAGTCATAACTCATAAAATAAAAGCTGAAGTTGCAAGAATTTATTGACACTTCATTTCCAAACACTTTTCGACCCCCTGCCAACATGATTGGTTCTTCACCCCAATATATGTTGCAGGAATATCCAAATTGGATGATGAACTAATACAGGAGTATGTCGCGCCAGAGGTCACACCCTTACGATGATCAGTCGTAAGTTATGCCCCTAAAGATTTGTTTCTCTACATGTAGAAGGAAGAACATATGGATTTACTTGTCCACCATACGCCGGATCTCCCCAGCCAACGGTTGGGCATAAATGGGACCGGCGCCACTCGGACCCTAATATGGTGATGGGCTGCCACCTGCAGTCTCTTACACACTAATGATGGGCTGCCACCTGCAGTCTCTTACACAAATACTCCTAGTTCGAATAGTATCCATGACTCTGAAACGTAAGGCTTGTCCTCCTTTCCCCAAGTATAATACTTGTTAATAGGACTCCACAAAGTAGTCGTATCAGGTTGGAAAGGGGGAGTTCACCAATATTTCCCAAGCGATGCTTGTTAATGGATTTCAGACTTGTTCCATGAATTTACCCCTCGAGCGTTGAGGTGGTAACACCATATTTGACTTGCAGCAATTACATTGCTCCGAGAAAATATCTGTCCCTTGACAGTTTTGAGTTGAGAGTTTAAAAAGAGTAGTAGTCACTTAAATCAGGTTTCCCATATTTTTGATGGTTGAGCGAGCATTTAAATCCTCTTAAAAGACGGATTTAAATGGAAAACATTGTTTTGGGAACCTCTTTTTGATTTAAAAGTAATTAATAACATTTATTAAATAAGTAAACCCTCAAATGAATATTCGAAAATAATATTCATTAAGTAAGTAATCTTCAAATGAATATTTGAAAATAATATTCATTAAATAAATAAATAGATAACCTTCGGACGAATATTCAAAACTAATATTCATTAAATAAATAAATAATCCTCGAATGAATATTCAACATAATATTCATTAAATAATTAAATAATCCCCGAATGAATATTCAAAATAATATTCATTAAATAAATACTTAATCCTCGAATGAATATTCATAAATAATATTCATTAAATAATTAATCCTCAAATGAATATTCTAAAATAATATTCATTAAATAAATAATTTTTAAATGAATATTCAAAAGTAATATTCATTAAATAAATAAATCTCAAATGAATATTCAGAAATAATATTCATTAACTAATAAACCTCGAATGAATATACAATATAATATAACCTCGAATGAATATTCAAAATAATATTCATTAAATAAATAATCTCAATTGAATGTTTGAAAACAATATTCATTAAATAAATAAAACCCAAATGAATATTCAAATGTAATATTCATTAGGTAAATAATCCTTAAATAAATAATCCTTAAATAGATAATCGATAAATGAATATTCAAAATTTATATTCATTAATTAAATCATCCTTAAATGAATATAAATAATATTCATTAAATCAATAATCCTCAAATGAATATAAAGAATATTCATTAAATCAATAATCCTCAAACGAATATAAATAATATTCATTAAATTAATAATCCTCAAATGAATATAAATAATATTCATTAAATCAATAATCCTCAAACGAATATAAATAATATTCATTAAATCAATAATCCTCAAATGAATATAAATAATATTCATTAAATAAATAAAGTATGAAATGAATATTCCAAAATAATATTCATTAAATAAATAATCCACAAATGAATATTCAAAATAATATTCATTAAATAAATAATCCACAAATGAATATTCAAAATAATATTCATTTAATATAACCATTGAATAACATTTATTCAATGTCTTTATCAGAGAATAGTATTCAAGATATACCGAAATATCTCAACTCCCGGTCTATAATGAAGAATAAGAATCATCCGCCCGATACTAAGGGCATTTGCAAAACCCCCGACTTATAACTGATATCCCATATCTAACTTATAAGCCAAATATCATGTCCAAATAATAACTTTCGAATGAGGTAATATTCAAATAACATTACCCGAATCATTTCCCAGTAATTAATACTTTCTGGAAATATAATAATGTTTAATAATAATATTCCTCAAGATGAATAGTATTCTGTCGCTGGAATCCCTCCGGGTTTCCACGACTATCTCTATAACAGAAAATACTGACTCCCGGCCTAGAGTCGAAACAATAAACATGCTCTTATCTATAGAGCTACGAGATAAACCGGTTCATATGTACTTTATCTCCAAGTTCGTATATAAACCGAAAGTCAAACTCTATTTTATACGATATAACATGTATCGCAAAATTGTATAACTCCATACATGGCAAAAGCAGTATTATAATCAATACTTCAAAGTATAGATTTAGAAAACTTGCATGATGCTCGAGAAGTGATAAGGCTCGCGACAATGTCGAACCATCTAGACAAAGTCAAAGAAACATACGATTAATCCCTTGGATAATCCACTATAATCCAACGCTTAAACACGTAAGCGAAACACAACTAAGGCATTAATAACTCACTTTAGGCTCATACTAAGTCCATGTTATCCGTCAAATACTTATATCATAAGTTTGGTTCGAAATCCATCCTCAAATCCAAGTTATACTTAACCATTTGCAACATCGGTTTCTAAGTCATGCTCTCAGTGGTTTTTACTTGCGCGACCTCGACTAAAACATTTTTATAAAATCGAAAAATAATCTTTTTCACACAAGGTCTGCTCCCACACTTTCCTTACCGTCTCTATTATTTAATTATCAAGATTATCCCCTGCAATGATTGGGTTAATAGGGCTCAATTTCAGTTACGAACTTTTCTTCTCGTTTTCGAACCACTTTTACTAATTCGGCCATATCTCCTAAACCGTAAGTCGGATAGTTCCGATTTTCGCGCCAAAACGATCTACGTTCAAGAATCTATAAGTACCAGTCATATACTCATCAAGACCCGAGACCTATCTCAACTGTCATGCTCTGTTTTTACAGGTTTTAGAAATTCCGGCATTACGACGGCTATAAATCGAACGTTCACTACTAGAAAAACTAGATTAGACATCACACATTAGACATCGGTCAGAAAAATCACTGATGTTAAAAGTATCTCTTACATCGGAAATTAGAAAACCGATGTCTAATAGTAAACTACACATCGCTTCCTAGAATAAACGATGTCTAAACCCCCATTTAAAAAAAAATAAAACCCGCGCTTCCCCTTTTTTCCTTTCCCCTTTTGCAAAATTCCCCCCCTTAGCCAAATTTCAGAGCCCGCCTCCCTTTTTTTCCCCCTTAAACTAAAAACATAAAAGTAAAAATCAGAAAACCTACAACCCCAAACATACTACCCCCCTCCCCCCCAAACATAAACACATACGACCCAACATCAGAAAACCTCCGGCAATAACCTACGCCTCATTCAAGAACCCTAATTATTCAAGAACCCTAGTTAACCTAATTAACCCCTCTTTTCAACAAACCCCTAATTAACCTATGTAAGTCTTCGATTCCTTTCAATATTATGTCAATTTTATCAAACCCCTTTTCTATTTTTCGATTTCGATTAACCCTCACTCTTCATTTTGTTCGATTTGTTCGTATTTTAGATCTGGAGCTTGCAGTTTGTATATTACCCCTCACTCTTGCAGTTTACCCCCTTTTCAACTTGATTAGCTCGATTTGGTACCCCCTTTTCTTTTCCTTTTGATTTTATTTGCTTTTTTTGATTGTATTTGCTTTTTTGATTGTATTTGCTCAATTGCATGTGTTTGTATATTTACAACTTTTTTTGATTGTGTTTGTGTATAGCATGTATTTGCTCAACTAATTGTGTTTGTGTATATAAGCTTTTGGTTTGTGTTTATAAGTTTATATATAGCATGTCTATAGCATATTTACAACTACATGTATATGTATGTGTAGTTCTTTGCCTAATGTATGTTTTTAAGTGTATATATATAGTATGTTTTCTAGTACAAGCAAAATACGTTGATTGTCTGAATCATATTTGGAACATTGAAATGATATTGTATGCTAACGCAAGAAATTCCTGCTTGGGTACTACTTATTCGACAACAGAAATGATGTTTCTTGTTTTCGTATAGTTTTTTTCCGGTAGACATTGAACATAGGTTGAAAACTAATAATTTTAAACAATGTACAGAATATCGAAGTTAGTAATTTTAGCGCATATGGAATATAAACCAATTAAGAAAAATATTTTAGTTTTATAGTATCATATTAACAAAGAGTTAGTAATTTGAATATCAAAGTTGTCACCATAATAATATAGGCTATTATATACTCTGTTATTTGATATTTTAAATGATAATCAGGTAGTTTCGCGATAACATGGACAAGTCGTGGATTTCTAAAGACAGGGATTCATTAGCTTATGAAATCGGGGTCGAACAGTTCTTGATATATGCCGAGGAAAATTCCCGTGATCCTAAGCATATTCCCTGTCCTTGTGCACGATGTGTCAACTTCAAAAAATTCTCGGTAAAAATTATAAGGGGTCACTTATATGAAAATGGTTTTAGTTTAGGGTATGTTGATTGGATTTGGCACCAAGAAGATTCTAAGACTAAGTCATCAGTTGGTAGTACATCTGCGGCTTCAAACAAGAATGCAGCATTTTTTATCCCTGCTCCAACTTCTACCCCTGCACCTACCCCTGCACCTACCCCTGCACCTACCCCTGCACCTGCACATGCATCTGAAACCAATAATGTTTGTGATGCTGCATATAATTCTAGGTACCACGATAAAGATTCATATGAGTTTAGGAGGTTCTTGGCTGATGCTCAACAGCCTTTGTATGAGGGTAGCGAATATACCAAGTTAGAGTCAATGCTAAAATTACATAATTGGAAAGCTAGGTTTGGTATCAGTGATTGTGCCTTCACAGATTTGCTCTCTTCCGTTGGCTGTCTACTTCCCAAGGACAATCTGTTACCACCTAATGCATATGAAGCAAAGAAATCCTTGTCTGATTTAGGCCTAGAGTATATAAAATTTCACTCATGTCCAAACAACTGCATACTATATCGGGGTATAAACTCTGATGCTTCTGAGTGTCCTAAGTGTCATCTATCTCGCTGGAAGTTGGGAAAGGACGGTAAAGTAAGGGTTAATATTCCTGCAAAAGTCATGTGGTATTTTCCGATTATTCCTAGATTTAAACGGTTGTTTAAATCTCCTTCTACCGCCGAACTTATGACTTGGCATGCAAAAGAGCGATTACAAGATGGCAAGATGCGGCATCATTATTATTGAACATGCAAAAGAAAGTGTTGTCATCATTATTGAACATGAAACTTCCATATGGACATGCGTCGAACATCAAAAACTGCATATCCATGGATGAATTAAAGATGTTTGGGATGAAGTCCCATGACTGCCACATCCTACTCCAGCAATTACTTCCTGTTGCAATCCGTGCGGTTCTTCCAAAAAGCGTTAGGGTCACAATAATAAGATTGTGTTTCTTTTTTAATGCTTTGTGCAGCAAAATTGTAGACGTATCGAAACTCGATAAAATGCAGGCAGATGTGATAGTAACTTTGTGTGAGCTAGAAAAAATCTTTCCTGCCTCATTTTTTGATATAATGATACATCTCATTGTCCATTTGGTTCGTGAATTACGATTATGTGGGCCAGTGTTTTATAGATGGATGTATGCATCTGAGCGGTTTAATAAGGTGTTGAAGAGTTACGTACGAAACCGTTATTATCCCGAAGGTTGTATGGCGGAAAGTTATCTTGGAGAAGAATCGGTAGAATTCTGCCAAGAGTTTGTTAACCAGAGTTGCACCACTGCCGGTCTTCGGAAAGATGCAGGCAAGCTAAGTGGTCCACTATCTGTTGTGACAATGAAATCAGTTGAAGAAAAAGAGCGAGATGAGGCTCATTTACATGTCCTTCTAAACAACCCTGAAGTACATCCATATATTCTGTAAGAATTTTTTATTCTGGTAAATTCTTTAATTATACGTGCAACTAATTTGTGTCTGTTTAATTAATATATGCATTTTCACAGAATGCATAAGAAGTATCTAGAGGAAATCCACCAAGGGAAAAAGAAAAGTGGACATTGGCTCTTGAGAGAGCATAATCGACTTTTTGCTGATTGGTTTGAAAAAAAAGTTAGTTTGTATTAAAGTTTCCTTTGTGCTTACTTTACTGTCTCCATAATATGAAATTTAGTTGTATTTCTTTTATGACAATGTGTAGGTTAGTAGTGAAATGATGGAGAATGACGAGGGAGTTTCAGAGACAATAAGATGGCTAGCAGGAAAGCCATCATTTTCCGTTTTGACTTACGAAAGTTATCTAGTTAACGGGGTTCGATACTTCACAAAGGAGCGAGATGATGTGAGGGTTGTTCAAAACAGCGGTGTGTCTTTAGTTGCTAATACGGTCCAGGTGTCTAGTGCCAAGGATTTAAATCCTGTGGAGAGTGATATGACATTTTATGGTGTTATCTTAGAAATATGGGAGTTAGATTATCGTGCATTCAAAGCCCCGTTATTTTTGTGTAAATGGGCAGACAATGACAAGGGCATAAAGGTGGATAATCTTGGGTTCACACTTGTCGATCTAAGTCGACAAGGCCACAAGAAAGATAAATATGTGTCGATGGACCAAGTAAAGCAAGTTTTTTATGTTGAAGATCCGGTCGATGCCAAATGGTCTGTTGTATTAACCTCTACAAGTCGAGACTATCAGGAGCTGTATAACGAAGATGAATTAGGAGACACGACCATGGAAAATCCCCCATTCTGCTCTAGCATTCCTATATGTGATGTATCTGATGATGTTGATTATAGTATCAGAGAAAATGTTGAGGGAACTTGGGTTAAAAACTAATATATATGTTGGTTACCATGAAATTGTAATGTTGCAATTTTATATGAATTTGCTTTTAGTTTGAATCCTGTGAATTAATTTATTCTGAATTAATTGTACCATTTTTATCTGCATATTTAATATGCACTTTTTATGTATATATGCACACACACAATTATCAGAATAATATCTCCATGACTAATGATTTTATGTTGTATTTTTCAGATTGAAGAAGATAAATGGCACCTAAAAGGCAGATATCCAAAGTTCAAATCCAAGAAGACGACAAGCAGGCAGATGAAGCATCAGAGCAGTCAAATGCACATGAAGCAACAGAACCTCCTCAAACTGAAATGTCGGAATCCGTGCAAGCAACAGAAATAACAGCTACTACTTCAAATTCTACCAAAAAAAGGTATGGAGCTTCACGAGGTGTTTCTGCAATGTATAAAGTGGTGGTGAAGAAGGCGCAAGGCAAGAAAACAAAGGTCAGGTGCAATGAACTTGGAGTTCCCGTCGGACAAAACATGCACCCCCTTCAGTCCTACACTGGGATGCTAGCTAGGACGATAATTCCGATCGATTGTCCGAGTTGGCGAAATGTAGATGTTCAATTAAAAGAGAAATTATGGCTTGATATTCTGGTATATATAAATACCTAATTTTCTGTATATTAAATTATTCCGTGCTATTGACATGTTGACTAGTTCTCTGCATTGTTATTGTTGGATGCAGGAGACATTCAAAGTTTCGAAGAAACTTAAGAAGGGTGTGCTAAAATCTGCATCCGCAAAGTGGAGACAGTTTAAGACGAATTTAAATAGAAAATTTGTGAAGCCGAATCTTGGACAGAAGAAGAAATTAAGAAAGCCTCCAAATCAGTATGCTTTTGTTGGCAAGGAGGCTTGGAAGAAATTTGTTGCTCAGAGGATTACTGATGACTGGAAGGTACGCGTTATATTCATAAACTAATTTTTTTGTTCTGATTTTTAGTTATATTAATTATAAATTTTGTTGTAGTCACTTAGTGAACAACAAAGCAATAGAGTGCGTAAGCGGAAATATCCTCACCGCATGTCTAGGAAGGGTTATATTGGATTGCTCGAAGAAGAAGTAAGAACCATTTAAGTTGTGTACTTGAATAGTTTTAGTCTAGTTTTTCAGTATTTTAAATATCCGTTGATTTTTATCAGCAAAAGAAAGGAAACTTGAAGCCCGGAGAAAAACCTGATCGGTCTATTATGTGGAAGAAGGCTCGAAAGGGAAAAGATGGCGAGGTTGTTGATCCAGAGCTCGTAGAAGTATATGATAAAATTGTGAGTATTTAGCAAGCAAATAGAACACACACATGGTTATTTTAATGTTATTGATATTTAATTCGAATCTAAATATTTTCGTGACAGGATACCTTACTGGAGAAGCAAAGTAAGGGTGAATTTAGTCCTTGTGGAAGTGAGGATGTGTTGACTAAGGCCTTGGAAACTCCTGAACATTCAGGAAGGGTTCGAGGAGTTGGAAGTTTCGTCACCCCTTCAATGTTCTTCAACTTACCGACTGGAAAAGGATGCAGAATAACGAAAGCTCAGTTATTGGCCCGTGATCGGGAGAGGGACGCGGAGTTGGAGAAAGCCAAGCAGGAAATGGAAAGGACAAGGCAGGAGATGGAGAGGACAAGGGAGGAGATGGTTCAAGCACTGAAGGCCATGGGTCTAGCAAATATTCCATCTCCTAAGTTGTCTGAAATGGCAAGTTGTGGCCAAAAATTTGCTTCTCCATCGGTTGTAAAAGATCTGGACCAACTGTTGGTTGATGATGATGATTGTGTTCCTATTAAACCTATTCCACCAGAGAACAAGGTAAAATAACTAGTTTATTTTTTAATTTAATATTATTATTTTTATTATTTTTCAAATTCAAATTAATATTATTTTTATATTCAATACTTCTTTAGGTAAAAATTATTTATTTAATATTAATGTGTGTAGGGTCCGCGAAAATGTGAGTTGGCAGTAGACACTATTGAAAACAAGGTGGCATTTGGCTTGTTATTTGACGACGAAGGCATGAATAGCTTTATACACGGAGTGCCTATGCAGCCTGGATTTGCTCGTGTCTCAGTGGATGGCCCAATTAAAGGTGATGCCTTGATTCCCGTTCCAGTAGTAGGTGAAATTGAGACAGTCGACCAAGCTGTTGGCTCACATGTCTCATGGCCACGGGACTTGATCATAATTGATGCCCCATCTGATGCGGTATGTAAGTAATATGTTGTAAGCTATATATTAGCTTTGATTATATTTTGCTAAATTTTTATATATTTGCAGAAAACAAGGAGAAAAGGAAAGGAACCTAAAAGTGAGTTGCATAAAGTGCAGGCCTTATTTAAGAACATGGAGATCAATAAGAATGTTCCAGACCGCTTTCGATTGTTGTATAAACATGCAACAACATTCATGAAGACCACTGGGGTCTCAATACAGATTCCATGTAATGTCGAGGTGTTTGGTTCTGATAAAACGATATTTATATTGCATGAAAATATAATCGCTTTGCTGGAGTTTAAAATGATTGGACAAGCTATAATATCTTCATACATGGCGTGAGTATTTTTTTTAATTCTTGTCACTCTTGTCCTTTCTCATGTATTCTTGTCTTCTGCATATTTCGTTTCATTGTTACTTTAATTTATTTTTAATACAGGTACTTGCATTCTAAGGTTCATGAGAATGGCAATTTGGATTTGTTTGCTTTCTGTGATCCTGGAGCCACATTTACCCTGAACAGCGACTTTGAAGCTTACTTGTTTAATCGTTTGAAAGAGGGTAATCCTGATCGTCTTTTCTTCTTGCCTCATAATACCAAGTAAGTATATATATTGAGTGTTTTCATTTTTTTGATAAATCACTTTTTTAATCTATTTATATATTGAGGGTAATTCTATTTTTTGTATTTTTTTAAAATAAAAATAGTTGCCATTGGATACTGGTCTTGATGTGGGGTGGTGAAATTTTCGTGCTCAATCCTTTGCCTCGTTCAACTACTTTTCCAGAGTTGGAAAAAACAATATCAAGGTATATTAATTATTTTATATCTCGATTATTTTCATTATTGAGATATCGATCATAAAACAATATTAACACTGCACACGTGACAGGGCGGTAGTTGCTTTTAATATTCAGGCTGGAAGGGGAAATAAAGCCCCGACTGTAAAATACCTTTCAGTAAGTTTTTTTTTTTCTGTAGTTTAGTTATTTCTCTGGTAATTGCATCGTTTTGTTTGTAAAATATCACTTTGTGCTACTACTGCTCATTTGGATCAGTACGCCAATAAATTGAGTAATTTTTGTTTAAGGTTATATTATCGATCTAATATTTTTTTTAAATAGGGATGTCCTAAACAACCTGGTGGTATTGAATGCGGCTATGTAGTTATGCGCTACATGAAAGAAATTGTAATGGACAGTGAAATGTCATTTCTTAAAACGGTATTATTTTTTCCTCAAACTTATTTAATTTCTATATATTTATAGTAGGATTCATATTAATTTTTTTCATGTTTACACTTTTCAGTGGTCTGCCAAGTCTCGTAAGTCAAGTTGTTCCAGGGCTGAGCTTGATGAGGTCCGATGCGAGACTGCTGGTCATATTGAACAATTTTTGTAAACAGGGCCTAGGATGCCTAGGATATGGTTTTGGTGCATGTAGTAGTATTATTGACTTTGGCAGTATATGATTCTGGATGAATTATGTAGTTGGAAGTATGACTTTGGAAGTATGTCTTTGACAGTATGATTCTCTGGATGAATTTTGTCGTAGTTGGAAGTATGACTTTGATATTTTGATGAATTAGATGGTATCAGTATTATTATGGATGATTCGGATTATGTAGTATGAATTGGATAATGTACTAGTTGGCTTTGGTATATATTGGTCTTTTGATTTTGATATTTGGTTTGGTTTTTTGATTTTGGTCATTTGGTATTTTGGTTTTTGGGAAAGTCATATAAACAGGGCATCCACATCTTAACAAAACAGAACTTACATCACTTTTCCAAAAAACCGATGTTAAATATGACAAATATAGACACCGGTTTCTTGAACGAGCTCATGCAAAGCGTTCGATAGACATCAGCTCCAACTGCATAGACATCAGCTAGATATAAGAAACCGATGTAAATCAGATAAACAGACATCAGTTTATATAGAGAACCGATGTTAAATGTTAACGTGGACATCAGTTCATAAACAAATTTTGAGGTTTTTTTCTCTTTTCCTTTTACATGTCATGTGTTCAAGATTATATAAATCTTATATTAAAACAAGATTCACATTGTTGTGATGACATATTTTCAAAAACTTGAAGTAACAACATCAGTTTTGATAAATAACCGATGTCTAAGATGCCTATAGACATCGGCTAAAAACCGATGTCTAATACCCCTACCTTTCTCTACACATGCAAAGACATCGCTTCTCTTTATCAATAGACATCGGTTTTTAGCCGATGTCTATTGCTGTTTTTCTAGTAGTGGTTTCCAATTTACGAACATCAACCCAAGCCACACCGGGCATCCAAACCACACATACATGTTTTTCAACTTTAAACTAAGGCCAAGCACTGCCTTTACAACCATACAACCGATTTTAACATTTATCACTACCCATTCAAAGCTTTAGTGCTCTAAACATGCTTATAACATCATAATCATCACTAACACAAGATTTGTCAAAGGGGTTTCGAGTTTTATACCTTCCTTGCTGTATGGGTGACCTCAATAAGCCTTGATTAGCCTTGGTCTAACCTTAGGAGAGCTTGAATCATCAAAAGAAATCATGAAAAACAATGTTAGCTCCCGGAGTTACTATTCACCCGGTGAAAGAACTGCAAAAACGAAGGTCTTACCATGCTTAAATGGAAAATCTTGTGGAATGGAAGTTGTATATTATCTCAAGACCTTTTCAACAATCCAAAGAACACATGATTCCATTGAGAAACGAGGGAGTTATGGCTATTTGAAAATCGGTGCAGAAACTGCCAAGATCATGGCAGTTTGGATTCTTCAACTTGGGGAGGCGATTTGACTAGGCTATACTCCTTGGATTGTTATGAAATTTTGAACGAGTGTTATACATGGAGTGGAGAGGCTGTGGTTAACATTTGGAGATTTTATCATGGTTGGAAATGGAGTTATGGATTTTTCTTTGGACTATGTTTCTGCTGGGCAGAAATCTGGGGAGTTCTTCTTCCTTTTTCTTTTTTTTTTGTTTTGTCTTGATCAATAGATAAGAATGCTGATCTTTTGTGTAAAAAGGTGGTGAGTCATCACCCTAGGTGTCCTCTTCTTGCGACACTTGTCAAGCATGCACTGGCTCCGTTAAAGTAGCTTTACTGGTTCGTTTTCCTTCCACCTGGATGATCCAAATGTTGCATTTCTCGAATTAATCTTGTTACATGTTACTTCCATGTCTATATTTAATCCCGTAAATGTCGTCTTATTCCTCTTGAAACGATTCGAAATATTTTCTAAAGGGCTAATAAAACTCTACGCGGTTCCCGCAGTGAATAGAAACTATTCACTATTCACTTCAACAATCGAATCCTTAAATCAACTTTAATAATATAATAAAATTCCAATTTATTAAATCCTCAATTCCTCAATTTTAATATCTCATTTCTTGAATATAATAATATATAATTCACTGCCCGGTCAAATACTACACCAAAATAAAATTTGGAATTTCTGAATTCCGATTGTCTTTGCATTCACTTATTTACTCCGTAGATCACTAATATGACTTCGGAATATCCACACTACGTCTCGTACATAGGTGGCATGAAAAATTTTCTAAATCCTCAAAATCACTATTCATCCACCATATCACTATTCACTGCTGCACTTAATCATAATAAGAAAAGTTTTAAATTATTCCAAAAATTCGGGTTATTACACTAGCTCCTCGCCTAACGTGAGACATTCTCGTACCTATCTGAAAGGTTAGAACAATAGAGAAGCAAGAGTGAGCCAAAAATGCTCAGCCAGTGGATAAAAGACATAATTTAAGGTTTCAACCTGGTATCAACGGAATAGGTAGTATCAATAAAGCAAAACAAGATGAGTATTTCACAACTGGTAATGGAATAACGAAAGCGAATGCTTAAATATTGAAAAACCACCACAATTTGAAAGTAAGTAAATTCAGCAGAAATAACAACCCCTTTTATAAATCATTGAGCCAACAATTTTTCTCATATATATACGTTTAGGTAAGATAAATTGGAATTTTTACGACGCTACGAGCTAAGCCGATGATCAATCGCTCAAAGCTCGCCAACCAAACTGTCCTACACAGCAGGTTCCATATTTTCAAGGGATCCCGGGGCACTCATTAGCCCCAAAGGCACTTATTGCCATTGACCTATAATCAACAACGCTGGACCGGCGTCACCCGGCCGCCTATGCAACGTGGCGACATCTAGGCCACAAAACATTTTATTTCAACTGGACCGGCGCCACGGCCCTAAAATTCCAATTTACCACGGTTTCATATAGAAACCCAAAATCTCAAAATCTCATTTTTACCCTTATCGGGTTCATAATTTAAATCACAGTTTCAACAAAATAAGTACATTTTCTCTTTTAACACGGCAATATGAATCTGATAAGTAAGAGTACCAATCAGAGGGTTTATTGAATACTGAAAGAAATAGTTCAAGTCCTTCAAAAAGTATACTTATAACAGATAAGCCTTACATCCTGAAGGAAATAAACCGGATTATACATAACATATATGAGTTCGAATACTGAAAGAAATAGTTTAAGTCCTTCAAAAAGTATACTTATAACAGATAAGCCTTACATCCTGAAGGAAATAAACCGGATTATACATAACATATATGAGTTCGAATACTGAAAGAAATAGTTTAAGTCCTTCAAAAAGTATACTTATAACAGATAAGCCTTACATTCTGAAGGAAATAAACCGGATTATACATAACATACATGAGTTCGAATAAGGAACTGAATCTGATAACTGCATTAACAAGGAACAATAATAATAATAATAATAACAATTGCAGTTCAGTGTAAAAGAACCAATACTTGGAATTTAAGTGAAGAGTATAAACATTCGCATAACAATTCAAGAGAATATTACTCGAACAATACGTGAAGGTATAAACACTTGCATATTAATGATTCAAGATAATGTCACTCAACAATGTGTGAAAGGAATAGACACTTACCTCTGGTCCTTAGCTATATCGTAAAGCTGCAACAATATGTTTCCTTGGTGCTACGTCACCTCACAAATAACCCAATCCGTTGTAAACAATATCTCATCCTTTTTCGATATCTTTTATTAACACACTTCGATAATCTGACTCGTCTCGTCCAATAGTCTCTGTTGCATAGACATCCATATTTCAATTGATATAATAATCACGGTTAATCAAATAAATAACCCGCGTATCACGCTTATCGAAAATCTCTATACTATAACCGTCAACATCTAAGTCAACGGCCTCGCAAATCTCAATTTCTAGCAATACCGACAAATTCTGTTCTAACTACCCCTCGTGATAATATTAAACACGACTAAAACATTTAAACAAGTCTCAAAACACTTCTTAGTATTTATGACTCAATAACCAGATAGTTCACATAATTTACATAGCACATATCGTCATTTAATTGTGATAATTAAATCACGTAAGTCTCGTAACATCGAAGAAATAATTTTAGAAAAATATTCAACTCTCGTTTCAAAGGAATTAATCCTCAAAATATTTTTAGGTCAAAATCAGATCATTTATATCATTTATGTAGCACATATTGATATTTAAATGCACTAATGACATCACATACGTCATATAACGTTCGAGAAATAATTTGTAACTCGAAAGAAAGGCCTAAAATGATTTTATAAATCATTTAGGAATTTTAAATAATTAATAAAACATTTTTAGGAATATTTTTCCTAATTTAAATCACTTTTAAATCATTTTCCAAAATAATTAAAGAATTTTGGAAAATAAAAATATCAAAATAATTCCTCAAATAATTAAGGAATAATTAAATAAAAGTTTCCAGAATTTAAAAGAAATTTTTAGAATTTAAAAGTCATTTTTAAAACTATTTTTAAAATTCTAAATAAACAAAACAGATTTTTATAAATTAAAAATAAATAATTTAGAAATTAATTTTGGTCAGGGGACCAATTTGAAACTTTGTAAAACTTCAGGGACCAAACTTCATCATCTTCAAAACTTGAGGTACTAAACTGTAAAAAGCTCCGTCGCCAGCTTTAATGGCTGACCGGCCGCCGCCGGCGAACTATTCCGGTCAACAATCCGGCCAAAATCGTTTTTACACAAAAACTCAACCAAACTCAACGTTCTATATACCAAAACGAAGCTTGAAACACGCCCAATCTAACCCACATATCCACATACACAAACAAACAACAGATTTTACGAACTAAAGGTTTGAAAATTCGAAAAAACTTAACAATTCGAACTAGCAATTCTAGGAATAGAACGACTCAATTAAACATGCAAATCGATTACCCATGATCATATGAAGCTATAGGAACCATCAAAATCAACGTACAACCTCTAAATCAAAAAGCCCCAAATTTCGAACTCAAGAACCCTAATTTTCGAATTGGACAATCCGGGAATCAAACAATGAGATTGAACACATATTTGGACTCCTTACAACCATACGAAACTATACATATCATCAAATCACAGGAACAAGCTCAAAATCAAAAAGCCCCAAATATTTCATGAACCCTAATTTTCCAGAATTAAAGAAAGCTTTGCATATAGTTTAAAAATTACCCCACACGAATTCTGATGGTAGATTATGAAACTAGATTCCAAGACCTTCGATTCGACTACTAGAACGTTGAAAACGGATTCCGGTAACGCCTCCAAAAGTTGGTTTGATTCTCAAGAACACGAAGAACGCGAAGAACACAATTTAGGGATTTCGGGTATTTTTAGATAATTATCGGTATATTATACGCTTGATTATACGTAAAATAATTACGATATGGCTATTTATATTAAACGGAAAATAATACCCCAAACGATATTTTTGGTTCAATATTGATCCGTTGGATCGTTTTTATTCGAATATAGCGTATCGGTTACAAAACGATAATCATCAAAAAGTACAGATAATTGCGAGAGTAATTTAAAAATATCTATATATACGAACCAAAATATCTTTATAACAATCTCAAAAATATCCCCTATCTTAACGAATGAATTATTGGTACGAATGATATACCAATTTCCCGAATAATTTAGAAACGATCTAAATTCTTCGTTCAAAAATTTACGATAACTTTAAAATAAAATAACTCACTTTTTAAATACCAGTCTAAGTACCTCAAAATTCACGTAGCATTTATAAGACAGACACATATGATCATTTAACGAAAATTTCCCCACATTTAAATACAGAATGTATTTAAATTCACAAATGACGTAAAAGAAATTATATTAAACTCTAAAAAAATATACCCACGATTTCCGGGTTCTTACATTAAGGACGGATACGGTGTTTTCTTCTGCAGGTACAATCAGCACTACGGATTTGAGTGAAACACAAACACTTACACCTGGCCTGAGTGGGAAAGGAAAAATGAGTGAAACACTAACAGAAACTGTGAGTGTACACCCAGAGCCAAATGTGAGGAGTGACACCCAAACCCTACCTCATATTGATGATCTGCTGTTACCAACAGAAAGAGAGCTACAAGTTCAATCTTCCCTCAAGGAGATGAAAGTTCGGGACAAGGATGGAAATCCATTATTCAAGGTTCCACTTCGACCTTCCTTTGACCAAGGGATCTCCTCTAGTCAGGCCAATGCTTCTTTAAAATCTATTCAAGAGAAGGTTGACTTGGCTGCAGCTGATTCCAGAAGAACATTCAGGGTCATTGGCAGTGCATCTGGCACTATAACAGGTACGAAGCAGGCAGTGGACTCCTTAAAGAAGGAAGCTATGGAGGAACTAGTCGAATTGAGGATGGACGTCAGGGAACTTAAAGATGGATTCATGAACGAAGTAACTGCTTTGTCACAAGGACATGAAGCTTTGAGAGAAGACGTTCTGGTTATCCGGGATGGTCAAGCGCGGGTAAAAGATGCAATGAATACCCTTTCACGAGTGGAGTCTAAGCTGAACAAGAGGCTGGATCATATGGAAAAGACTACCAACTCAAGATTGGACAACATTGACCTGTCGCTAGCTTCTATGAATGCAATGAATAAGCAGCTTATGGAGTTTTTGGAGAATCAGGGTGACGGAGTACAGTCTATATGGACTATGCTGAAGCAACAACAATCTGGACAACCTGGACCTTCCTATCAGCAACCTGATCCTTCTACTGCCTTTTATGCTGAGGATGCTTTCGTCGAGGATTCCTCAACTAAGGGGGAGAAAGTTGGAGAGGGGGAGAGGGATAAATGGGGAGTTTGGGAGACAGTTGAAGCTATTCCTATTAGACAGTACTGGATAGAAGAACTTGTGGACGAAGACAAGAGTGAAGAGGAATTTGAGGTCATGCCAGAGCAACCTATTCAAGAGGAGCATGAGCCATATTATCCAGAGCCCGTTGAACATCCAATCTGGGAGGATATTATGGAAGAAGAAGCAAATTCTCTGTCACAAAAAGAAGAAGCTGCCTTGGAAGCTGTAAGAGCCCAGAGAGCTGCAGTTGATGCCAGGCAAGCTAAGAAAGAGACACAGCAAGCAATTCTGAGAAGTGAGAAACTGAAGAGAGTCAAAGTGTACAATGAAGTGAGGAAGAAGAAGCTGATAGATCTGGCAAAGAAAGATGGTACTGAATGGGAAATGGCTTACAAAACCTTTTGCGGAGTTGAAGAAGGACTACAAGTCAACGACAATGCTGAGGTGGAGGTTATTATTCAGGACATCAGAAGTGCTAATCTTGAAGATCAGACTTACTTTAAAGCACTGAGAAGCTCTATAATCTGTCTGAATGCTGGGGTGAAAGCAAATGGTGCCTGGAGCTTATTGATCAGCTTTCTGGAGAAAGGTACATTTGTGATTTCAACTAAGTTTTTAGAACAGAGGACATATACAGAATTGCAGGCTATACTCATCAAGATCCGCAGAACTACAAGGTTAAATGAACTGCTCCGAGAGCATGTTAAGGAGATCGTGATGAAAGTCAGTCCTGAGATTACTGAAGATCCTCCAATGGTTAGATTCATGACGAATGACTTGTTCAGAATCTGCTATTTGACTGAGGACAAACTGAGGGACTATCCAAGCAACTATCTAATCTCAGTTGAGAAGTATCTTAGATCCACTGGATTCTCTACAACGGAGAAGGACAAAGCAGCAGACACTCTTAGAAGATTTCTAATGGAGAATGTTCCTTACTATAGGAAAAGAGTGGAAAGAGGATTGGAAGTGCATACCAGACTGCCAAACATGCCAAAGCTAAACAAGAAAGATGTTAACATTGCATGGTTGTGGGCTGGAGTGGGTCAAGAGGTTGAGTATATTGGAAGACACATCCGAGGAGCAATCCTTAAACCTGGAGAACCACTGCACTATCCATCAGTGATTGATTATCAAGCTGCCAACTCCGATCCAGTAATTGAAGAAGGTGAGATCGAATTGGACTGAAGACAAGAAGCAAAGAACAAAAGAACTATCAGCTCAGTCTTCAGGAGCAACTTAATTGTATAAAGTTTAATTGTTTTTTGATTTATGAAATCTGGAAATGTATATATATCTGATCCAGAATGCATTAATATTATTACGCTGTCTTACTTTAAGTAGTTTCATGTTTCCTTAGTTAGTTGAGTTATCCTCGAAGTATTTGCTTGTCGAACTCTATCCAATCAAATAGGGGGAGATTGTAAAGCATAATGTAACATAAGATCTAAAAGAGATAACTACAACTCAACAAAGGACAAGACAGACAATAGTATTAACAGAAGCACATGAATCCAGAATCAAAGAAGAAAAGGTAAACTCAAAAAATCAAAATACGTTATGTATTCTTGAAGTCTGTAAACAGGTCACGGAAAGAAGTTCATGAAAAAGATCAAGCCTCAGTGACAGCAAAAGAAACAAGACTTTGAAGACGACAGAAGTATGTGAATGATTTAGGGTTAAGTACCACGGGATTCCAGTGATGAAGCAACCAGAACGACAAGGGACGTATCAGCAGCATTGTATTGAAGACATAAATTAAGAATTGATCAAGTGTTATTCATCTGTGAACCAGACCAGTTGCACCAGGTGACGGCACTAAAAAGATCAAGTTGTTTTATCGTCTCCGAAGAAATTGATACAGTTTATTTCTTAAACACCCAGGAGCTCAGTGGAATCATTAATGAACAAAAGACAAGAAAAGGAATTCGATAGTTTTTCTAATTAGAAAACTATCGAATGGTGGTTAAAGTGGTTCATTGAAAACCAAAATAAGTTAATTTGGTATTCGATAGTTTTAATTAAAAAACTATCGAATGGTGAATTAACTTAATTAATTCGATGGTTTTTAAATCCATTCGATGGTTTTTAATTCATGGAGCAGGTGAAAAGAATTCTTTGTCTGACAGGTTGAAGAAGATCCAATGGCCAGGATTGTTTCTGCAATTCTAATTCAATGGTTTTTCTAAACAAAGCCTACAATTAATACAGAGAGAAGAAGTGTCTTCTTCAGTTAAGGCATTCAACACAGACACATTACTAAGAGAGAGAAGAGCCGGAGAAAATTATCAGAGAAATTAATAGTGCTCAGAACTTGATTATTGTTTTGTATTTGTGTTACCTTAAACTCATTGAAGCTAATCTACGGATTAGAAATTGTAGCACCCCTCGAGGATTATATTTATAAAAAGATATATTCCCCGAAACTTGATTTGGTTTGGTGTGTTTGATTTCGTTATAGAACTGAAAGTATAATCCGCGAACGAAATTAAATTATTTGTGAGTATCGTATTCAACCCCCCCTTCTACGATACTTTGGACCTAACAATAAAAGATGAAGTTGCAAGGATTTATTGTAACTTCATTTTTTTTAAACACTTTTCGACCCTCTGCCAACACGATCGGTAAACCTGTACTAAGGGGGCTACCCTTTAGTCCCTTTCAATACATGTTGCAGAATTATACAAGTTGGATGATGAACTAATACTGGAGTAATCTCCGCGCCAGTTGTCCAACCTTACTATGATCAGTAGCAGGTTGTAAAACTAAAAAGGGTTTTCTACATGTAGATGGAAGAACACGACAGCCTGACATTGTCTACCGCCTTTCTGGATCTCCCCGGCCCATTTGGGGCAATAAAAATGATGGATCGGCGCGACTCGACCTCTTACACTTGCTCCTAGTTCAGATGAAATCCATGACTCTGAAACGTAAAGATCGTCCTCCTTTCCCCAAGTGTAATACTTGTTGATACAACTCCACTCAGTAGTTATATCTAGGCTGGAAAGGAAGATTCTCCAATATTTCCCAAGCGATGCTTGTTAATGGATATCGACATGTTCCATCAATTTACCCCTCGATCGTTGAGGTGGTAACACAATATTTGACTTGCAGCAATTAAATTGCTCCGAGAAAATATCTGTCCCTTGACAGTTTTGAGTTGAGAGTTTAAAAAGAGTAGCAGTCACTTAAATCAGGTTTCCCATATTTTTGATAGTTGAGTGAGCATTTAAATCCTCTTAAAAGACAGATTCAAATGGAAAAACAGTGTTTTGGGAACCTCTTTTTGATTTAAAAATATTAATAATACAGCTTAGAGTATCCTTCATAATTATTGAAGGTCGAGGATAAACTTTAGATAACATTTCTCATTTTTAAAAACGTGTTAAAAGTATTTAATAAATAATCGAATAATATTTATTAAATAAGTAAACCTTAAACGAATATTCGAAAATAATATTCGTTAAGTAAATAATGATTAAATGAATATTCAAAAATAATATCCATTAAATATATAATGATTAAATGAATATTCAAAAATGAATTAAATAAATAAGGATTAAATGAATATTCAAAATAATATTCATTAAATAAATATTCAAAAATAATATTCATTAAATAAATACACCTCAAATGAATATTCAAAATTAATATTCATTAAATAAATAAACCTCAAATGAATATTCAAAAATAATATTCATTAAATAAATACATCTCAAATGAATATTCAAAATTAATATTCATTAAATGAATAAACCTCAAATGAATATTCAAAAATAATATTCATTAAATAAATACACCTCAAATGAATATTCAAAATTAATATTCATTAAATAAATAAACCTCAAATGAATATTCAAAAATAATATTCATTAAATAAATACACCTCAAATGAATATTCAAAATAATATTCATTAAATAAATAAACCTCAAATGAATATTCAAAAATAATATTCATTAAATAAATACACCTCAAATGAATATTCAAAATGAATATTCATTAAATAAATAAACCTCAAAGGAATATTCAAAAATAATATTCATTAAATAAATAAGGATTGAATAACAGTTGCCCGATATCTTTATCGGAAAATAACCTTTAATATATACTGAAAATATAATTACTTCTGATCTAAAGAAAAATCACACGCCCTTATCCTAGGGCATTTATAAAAGCATGGCTTATAGCTGATATCCCATATCTAACTTATAAGCCTCAACCTCAAGTCATAACCTCAAGTATCGCTATATATATCAGTTCGAAAACAAGTATGCAATTTATATATCGCAATGTACTTGAGAATAAAACGTGCATACCTCGCATTTGCATATCATATATGAAAATAGTTTATTATCACAACAACAGTAAGTATAGGTTTCGAAAACTTGCCTGGTGGTGAGGTAGGGGTAGTGTGCCTCGTGTTAATCCGGCGATCTATACATAGTCAAAATATCCGAGATTAATCACTTAATACTTTTATGAAACTAAGTACGTACTTTACTTAAGCTAAAACATGTTTTCAAGTTAACTCTTTAAGAACTTCCACTCACGTATGCTTGTTCACGCATTTTTATAAAATAGAGATTAAATCCTTTTAACACGAAATCTTTTCGAGGGTCTTCCTAAACGTACCTAGCATGTTAACACAAAGTTTCACATTCTAATAAGTCGCTTAAGGGGTTTGATCATTGCCTCAAAGTTGGCTAAGTGGTATAGTTCGGTTTCGCGAAACATCCTTTACTAAAATACTCGTTTCTTCTAAACCGTAAATCGGATTCACATGATCTTCACACCAAAACGAACCTTGAAACAAGACCTACACTACACGGGGCAGTGGTGACCTTGGACAGAAGTCCTTATGTTCGAATATCACAAACAAAACAGGGTTAAGGAAAATCGGGTATTATAACTGCTATGTTTTAACGATTCCAAAGTTTAATCATAAACTTTACATGTTCAACCAACCAATCATCAAACCCACTTCTTCAACATCATAACTAATCCATAAACATCATCAACCATAGTCAAAACCAACATCTACTTATTCATCCTCAAAACAACATCAAACTTTCATCGAAATCAACCAATCATCCTTATGATCATACTAACTAAACTATACTTAAAACTAATCATATAAATCAAATTATAATCAAGGGTTTCAAGAGTTATACCTTCCTTGGAGTGTATAAGAGCTTAATAAACCTTGTATAGTCCTTATATAACCTTAAGATAACTTGAATCAACCAAAGAAATCAAGAAACAAAAGTTAGTTCTTGAAATTACTATTCATGACTAGACTTTGCACAAGGATTTGATCATGATAACCTTAATGGATGATGCTAGGATTAATAGATTACCTTAGTTTGGAAATATGGAAGCTTTAGAATCCAAGAACATGATTTATGGATAAGTGGAAGCTTGATTTTGAAAAATCTATCCTTCTTTATCTAAAAATGGCCGAATGTTCTTCAAGGGGGAGAGCTCTTGCTTTTCTTCCTTGGTTTATTTGTTGATAGTGAAAGGCATATGCTATAGCCTATTTGTAATTCGAGGATTCTACTCAACTTAAACTAGAATGTAATAAGTAAATATTAGATTAATTATCACAGTCATAGGAATCTCAAAAGATCATATCTGTCAGAAGAATACAGATTAAAGTCATCTACAGATTTGAAGAAATACTACATTGAAAGAAGTTCAATTATTTGATCAAGCCTCAGTGAAGTCTTCAAAGAAGTGGATTTATTAAAGTGACAGAGGTTTCAGATTTGTGATAGCAAGGTACAGGTTACATAGGTTTATTCAAAGCTAAAGTAAAGAAGCCACAGCTTTAAATGTTTTAAAGATGAAGAACTTTCATTGAAGTCAGTTATTCATGAAACCAGACAGTGCATCGAATGACGACATCAGACAGTGGAATTAAATCATCTATATTCAGTGGTCTTCAGAAGAAAGAGGGATACTATGTTTTTAAGATATCTTCTTTTATATTGTTAATCAATTTAATTAATAAATTAATTCTCTTAGAATTAATTTATTTATTAAATTAATTAACTAATTAATTTAGTTGGTTAAATTATTTATTAACTTAATCTTAGAAAAGAATTAAGTTAATTTACAATTTAATCTAACTAAATTACATAATATAAAATTATCTTAATAACTGTATGACCTGTTTAAATTACTCGGTATGACCTGTTGATTTATCTTGGTATGACCTGCTCTGTTTAGTGCTAGGTTCTACCGAATTAATTAAAAGGTCATACAAAGTCATTTTTAGAGGTCATACAAAGTCATTTTTAGAGGTCATACAAATTGCTTTTCAGGTTCTACCGAATAGTTGGTAGAAAAACTTCAGGTCATACCGGACAGTTTCTGAAGGTTCTATTGCTGGAGCATGGTTCTACTGAATGGTCATACAAGTGTTTTTGATTGTTTTATTAAATCATTTTTGATTTAATAAAAGGTAATACAAGCTTATTATATTGGATATACCCGAGGCTGCAGAAAATAGAAGACACAGAACACTGAAGCAAAAAAAGAGACAGAGGCATTTAACATCAAATTCTCTCAACTGTCTTATTAACTTCAAACTGCAAAGATAATTCCTTCCGGCCAGTGAATTCAATTCTTGTTTGTTTGTAACATTAAATCCTTGAGAATCAATTCACTTGTATTGCTTTGATTATCTAGCGGATTTTTATCCCTAGAATTTATCTAGAACTTGCTTTTAGCATTCGATCTTTTTATTACAAATATTAGAAAAGTTCATGTCAAATTTATTCTAAATTTGTATTAATTAGTTTGAGATAAATACTTTGTAATCCGTATTGTATTTGCAACACCCTTCAAGTTTAATATAAGTTATATTTAACTTGAATCTTGTTTCATTTATATTCCGCATTAATTTGTTCTTAATTGTTAAATTATTCAAAGGACAAATTCGATAAAACGGTATAGTTTGTATTCAACCCCCCTTCTACAAACTTATCAGGACCTAACAGATAGAAATGATATTTTGTATTAAAAGTGGTGAGTCATAGCTCTTGTTGCTTTATCATTGGACACTTGTCAAACATGCATGAGTCTAGAGATAAAGTGGCTTTACTGGTTCGTTTCCTTTCACACGGATGATCCAATTATTGCATTACTTGTATTTATCTTGTTACATGTTACTTCCATGCCTATATTTAATCCTGTAAGTGTCGCGTTGTTCCGTCACCGCTTAATCTCGTAGAATGTTCGCAGGGTTTCTTAAGGGTTCTATCAAATTCTTTTATTAAATCCATATCCACGGAATTGATAATTTAAATCCTTCAATATTTTCAAATAATGATTAATCCGTCCGTTATTGGTGAAATTTCGGAGAAAACAGAAATGCTATTTTTCCGATTCTGACAGCTTTTGCATTCCTTCATTTACATCGTAGATCACTAATACGACTTCGAAAGTTCATTATACCGTCCCGTACATAGGGTGGTCTGAAAACTTTTTAAAATGAAAAAGTTACTATTCATCAGTGGTTTTTAACAAAAGTTACTATTCATCGATAGTTCTTAAATAAGTACAAAATTTGGGGATATTACAGTCTCCCCTCCTTAAAAGGATTCCGTACCGGAATCAGTTTGAAAACAAATGGGGGTACTTTTCCAGCATAGCACTTGCTAGTTCCCAGGTTGATTCTTCCACATTATGGTTTTGCCACAAAACTCTGACTAGCTTGATGACCTTGTTCCGGAGCACTTGTTCCTTTTTATCTATGATTTCCACAGGTTACTCCACATAGGTTAGGTCTGGCTGCATGTCTACGTGTTCTTATTCCACTATGTGCTTAGCATCCGGGTTGTATTTCCTCAGCATTGAAACATGAAACACATTGTGCACTTGTTGCAGGTTTGGGGGTAATGCTAGCTCATATGCTAACTTTCCAATACGTCTTAAGATCTCAAATGGTCCAATGTATCTAGGACTCAGCTTTCCCTTCTTTCCGAACTTCATCAAACCTTTCCAAGGAGATACCTTTAAGAACACTAGGTCTCCCACTTCATATTCCCTGTCCTTCTGGGCCAAATCGGCATACTTCTTTTGTCTATCTTGGGCTGCTACCAGCCGTCCTCTGATTAGGTCTACTATGTCCTTAGTCCGTTGGGCCACTTCGGCCCAAGCATCTTTCGCTCTCCAACTTCATCCCAATACAAGGGAGATCGGCATCTTCTTCCATAAAGGGCCTCGTAAGGCGGCATTCCTATGCTTGCATGAAAACTATTGTTGTAGGAAAACTCAATCAGTGGCAGGTGATCATCCCAACTTCCTTTAAAGTCTATAGCACAGACCCTTAACATATCCTCTAGTGTTTGGATGGTCCTTTCACTTTGTCCGTCTGTTTGGGGGTTATAGGCATTACTCATGTTCAACTGGGTTCCTATGCATTCTTGGAAGCTTCTCCAAAACCTGGAGTTAAATCTGGGATCTCGGTCAGATACTATGGCGACTGGGACTCCGTGTCGCACCACTATTTATTTCAAGTAAATATCCACTAGTCTGTCGACAATGTACCTTTCGTTGATCGGAAGAAAGTGTGCTGACTTCGTCAGTCTGTCTATGATTACCCATATGGTGTCATGATTGGCCTTGGTCCTTGGTAAACCTACTATGAAGTCCATGGCTAGGTGTTCCCATTTCCATTCGGGAATCTCTAAGGGTCGTAAAAGCCCACTGGGTCTCTGGTGTTCCGCTTTCACTCGTTGGCAGGTCAAGCATTTGCTTACCCACTCTGCTACGTCCTTTTTCATGTTAGGCCACCAGTAGTATTCTTTCAAATCTCCATACATCTTGGTGCTCCCTGGGTGAATTGAATACCTTGAACTGTGACTCTCGTGTAAAATCTCGTCTTTTAGTTCTCGAACATTCGGAACCCAAATTCGGTAAGTATACCTCATTATTCCTTTATCATCCTTAACAGTGTGGATCTCTTCTCCGGTCATTGACTGTATGTCTTCACTCATCATTCTTTCTTGACATCTTCTGATCTTTTCTAACAACTCTGGCTGCAGTGAAATCTCAAACAGCTTTTCGGTACCGTCTCCAGTTACCTTCACTTCTATTTCCATCTTTTCAAATTCTCTAATCAGCTCTTCTGAAGACATTATCATCTTGAGTCTCTCTTTCCTACTAAGGGCATCAGCCACCACATTGGTTTTCCCTGGGTGATAAAGAATTTCACAGTCATAATCCTTGATCAGCTCTAACCATCTTCTCTGGCGCATGTTGAGCTCCTTCTGGGTAAAAATGTACTTGAGGCTCTTATGGTCAGTGTAAATCTCGCACTTCTCTCCATACAAGTAGTGCCTCCAAATCTTTAAAGCGAAAACTACTGCTGCTAGTTCTAGATCATGAGTAGGATATCGAATCTCATATTCCTTCAATTTTCTTGACGCATATGCGATTACCTTACCGTGCTGCATCAACACGCACCCTAATCCCTTATGCGAAGTGTCACTGTAAATCACAAAATCTCCTTTTCCATCTGGCAATGCCAACACAGGGGCAGTCACCAACCTCTTCTTTAGCTCTTGGAAACTATTCTCGCACTTTTCCGTCCATTCAAATTTCTCAGTTTTACGGGTAAGTCGGGTTAACGGGGCTGCGATTTTCGCAAAATCCTTAACAAATCTTCTATAATACCCTGCTAATCTTATGAAACTTCTTACCTCGATTGGTGTGGTTGGTCGTTCCCAATTTGAAACTGCCTCTATCTTGGAGGGGTCAACCAATACTCCCTCCTTATTGATCACATGTCCTAAAAATTGAACCTCAGTTCACCAGAATTCGCACTTTGTGAATTTGGCATACAATTGTTCCTTCCTGAGTATTTCCAGGGCTATCCTCAAATGTTCTGCATGTTCTGCCTCTGTCTTTGAGTAGATAAGAATATCATCGATGAAAACTATAACGAACTCGTCCAAATACTTCTTGAACACGCTATTCATTAAATCCATGAAAGCTGTTGGGGCATTGGTCAATCCAAACGACATCACCAAGAACTCATAATGTACATATCTGGTACAGAATGCAGTCTTTGGGATATCTTCAGGTTTAATCTTCAGTTGGTGATATCCGGTTCTTAGGTCAATTTTAGAGAAGTACACAACATCCTTTAGCTGGTCGAACAAATCGTCTATTCTGGGTAATGGGTATTTATTCTTTATAGTTAGCTTGTTCAACTCTCGGTAGTCGATGCATAACCTCATACTCCCATCTTTCTTCTTAACAAACAACACTGGTGCCCCCCATGGCGACACACTGGGTCTTATCATACCCTTCTCCAGCAGTTCTTGTAACTGGGTAGCTAGCTCTTTCATTTCTAATGGGGCTAACCGGTATGGGGCCTTGGAAACTGGCGCCGTCCCCGGGGCTAATTCAATAGCAAACTCAATTACCCTATCGGGTGGTAATCCTGGAAGATCTTGTGGAAACACATCTTCGAACTCATTGACTACTGGGATGTCCTGTAAATTGGGCACCTCCCTCTAGGTGTCTACAACATAAGCTAAGTAAGCCTCGTTTCCTTTTCGTAACAATCTCTTGGTTTGCGCCATGGTTAGAAATTTATGTGTCTGTTTCATTCCCTTAAACACTATTTCCTTCTTCCCTGGGGTATTTAATCTAACCTTTTTCCCTTTACAATCTATCTGTGCGTTATTGCGAGACAACCAATCCATCCCCAAAATGACATCAAATTCTCCTAATTTAAAAGGAATCAAATCCGCACAAAAAGACTGTTCCCCTATTTCCAATTTGCAGTTGGGGTGAATCTGATTAACTGGGACTATTTCATGGTTATCTATTTCTACTTGTAGGGAATCCTTTAATGGTTGGGCTTTAAGTTTCAATTTATGCACAAAATCCCTCGATATAAAAGATTTAGTTGCTCCAGAATCAAATAAAACATTTGCGCTAACTGAATTCAGAGAAAAGGTACCTGCTATCACATCCGTGTTCCTCACGACATCCTGCACTGTCATGTTGAAAGTCCTAGCAGTTGGTGGCTTGTTGGAGGCAGCTTTGCTCGCCCCCGATGCTGCGGGTCGGTTCATGGGGCAATCCTTCCTCATGTGACCTTGACGTCCACACTGAAAACAAGTGAGGTTTCGGTTGACGCTAGGGTTAACCGTGGTACAATTGGTAGCATAATGGCCCTTTCGTCCACACTTATAACAAGTTGCCTGTTTCTGGTTGCACACACCGGGGTGTTTCTTTCCACAAGTTGTACATACTGGTAACGGGGGTCGAGGTTGGTAGGAGTGGGACACTCCTGATGGGTTGCCGCCCTAGTTTACGCTTGCGCTCACAGGTGCTTGAACCCCATATTCCTTACAGGTAGGGAGACTGCCCCGCGGTTAAACCTATTTGGGGGGTTTCTTCCTGCAGAACCTCCACCCATACTTGCATGTTTCCTTTTTATCCCCCCTTTTTCTCTTTCCCTCTGCATCTGATCACTCCCTGCTTCCACGATTGAAGCCTCTTGCACCAATGTGGCATAGTCGGCAATCTCCAAGACTGCCACGCGATTCTGGATCCACTGCTTCAACCCTTGTTGAAACCTATTAGCTTTCTTCTCTTTGGTATCTACAAACTCTGGCACAAACCTCGATAGATCGGTAAATTTTGCCTCATAGTCAGCCAATGACAGGTTATTCTGCTTCAATTCTAAAAACTTAAGTTCCATTTGAGTCTTCATAAACCTTGGGAAATACTTCTCTAGAAACAGTTGTTTGAACCTTTCCCAAGTTATGATAGCATCTGTCTCCATATTCTTCTTGGCCTCCCACCAATAGTTGGCCTCTCCTTTCAGAAGGTAAGTGGAAAAAACAGTCTTCTGTGCCTCTTCAATGCTTAATATCTCAAAGGACTTTTCCATTTCCTTTATCCAGGCTCTTGCCTCTACTGGGTCAGCCGATCCTTGGAATTCTGGGGGCTTGAGTGACTTAAAGGCCCTAAAAGAGTTTGCCACGGTGCTGTTGTTTCCTTGGGGTGGTTGGGGATAACGGTCCAAATTTTGCCTAAGTAGATTCATGAACTGACCCATGGGATCTCCACCCTGGTCCTCTCTCCTTTGTTCCACTTCGACTTCCTCTTCTTCAGTCACAATTTCCGCAGTGAAAAAGGATTCATCTGCCTCTCCATACTGGGAGTCGTCCTGCTCATTATAATCTTCATCTATCTCTTCCTCATATTCAGGGTCTTCCCTATCTTGGTTGTAGCTTTCTTGATCATCAGATTCATGGGGGTTAGCCCTAGTTCTCATTCTTCGTGGAGGCATCTTACTGAAAATTTGGAAAATTTCATGTTAGGTTCATTCGCTTGGTTACAAATTTTTCTCTTGTACGGTCGTCACATAATTGGAAGTAGACTCCCACAGTTCTATATTTTATCACAATTTAATCATAATAGTACAGACAATAGTATAATAAACTTGTGATCGTGTCACAATAGAATAGGATTCAACTAAAAGGAAACAAATATATACATGGTACCAAAGATACATAGTCTGAGTCAACATCGACAGTTTACAAGTACAACTGTCCTAACAGCATCTAGTCAAAAGTGAAATACATGGTCTATCCTTCTAGTCAGAAAAGGGATACTATATACAATGGAACAATCCCACAAAAATCGGCACTACTATGTCCGTACATGACTAGAAGACTAGACTACTACATCACCAACTCTGAAATCAGCCACTAGTGCGGCCCAATGCCCTCACCCTCGCCATGGCCATGCGGAAAATCTCCTCAGCATCAACCCTGGATACCCTGCCATCGCTGTCAGTAGGCAAAGCTCGAATCCTCATCCGTGCCCTCAGCTCAATGCGAGTCATCGCCCTCCTAGCAACTCGAGGGGGCACAGACCTCCCGCCGCCCTGGCGTACAATCCTGGCATCCCTCTCTGCTGCTAGCTGCATCCGTGACTCTGCTAGTCTAGCCTCAGCCACTACCAAATCTGACTGAACTCTGCTCACGGTCCAGTTATGTACACACACTGGTATCCCCTCTAACGGGACATGAGGTGGGGTAATCGGGTCTGTTGGTGGTGCAGCCTCTATCTGCTGTGGCTCAAGGGTAAGCTCCTCAAAATCATCATGGGAAGGGCTCAAAGGCAGGGGTGGAGGGGTAGGGGCCCTCTCAGTAGGAAGTGGAGTCTGGTCCTCAGCATCTCCCTCCATAACCTCAGTATCAGCTAGGGTCTGGTCCTCCTCTGGATCCTCATTATCAGAATCCTCAACAACCTCGGTGTCCGCATCAGCCTGGACCTCCTCTGGGTGCTCCTCCTCAAAACTCTCATAATAGGGGTCTGTAGTCCGGAGCAAGTCCTCATCGTGCTGTCTCTCGAAAGCCTCAGGGTCAGGGATGTCGCTCGCCTACACAATAACGACTATGTTACTATCATGATATTAAAGTTCCCATAAGGGTTTTAATCGAACTTGGCAAGAGTTCTAATTATCTTAGTGAATTTATTATTGTAACGCCGCATCATCTCTGGGGTTAATAACTCTAGAGCTCTGATACCATTTCTGTAACAGCCCCAGATCCGGGGTCGGGGATCTGGTCGTTACGGTCTCAATTTCCATCAATAATACTTGCACTTGAATCAAAATAATTAAACGGCATGCTGTGACCCCACAATAACAACACCACACACACACAACTAGTTATAGTCCCAGAGATGAAATTGGAATAAGTATCTAGTCATAGGATCCACAAGTTATAAGTTATTACAAACCCAAAAGATTATAGAGTACGCTTAATAGTTCTTGCCGTTGCTTACATTAATCATAAATATAAATAAGTCCGATACACAAAAACTGTAGCTTAGGCTACTGGTTACTACTACCTCAGCTATGGCGGCTACGACATCAGCGGGTAAATCTCTGACGGCTGCTACCCGCTTGCGCGGAGTATGCCTGTTGCGGGCCATCTGCTCTAGCTGTTGTTGTGATATAAATAAATAAAGCAAGGGTGAGCAATAGGGCCCACCAAAATAGTTTATGACAAATTATCAGTATATAACAGTTCGAAAATATCTTTGTAGCCACAGGCTATGCCTTAAACGGACAAGATACTAGTATAACATAAACGATGAAGTTACAAGGAAAATTAATATAATGTTTCCGTAACCCAAAATGCACTTATGCATTTATAATCTGAGTAAGGTTTTTATCAGAGTCATAACTCATAAAATAAAATATGAAGTTGCAAGGATTTATTGTAACTTCATTTTTTTTAAACACTTTTCGACCCTCTGCCAACATGATCAGTAAACCTGTACTAAGGGGGCTACCCTTTAGTCCCTTTCAATACAAGTTGCAGAATTATCCAAGTTGGATGATGAACTAATACTAGAGTAATCTCCGCGCCAGTTGTCCAACCTTACTATGATCAGTAGCAGGTTGTACAACTAAAAAGGGTTTTCTACATGTAGATGGAAGAACACGACAGCCTGACATTGTCTACCGCCTTTCTGGATCTCCCCCGCCCATTTGGGGCAATAAAAATGATGGATCGGCGCGACTCGACCTCTTACACTTGCTCCTAGTTCAGATGAAATCCATGACTCTGAAACGTAAAGATCGTCCTCCTTTCCCCAAGTGTAATACTTGTTGATACGACTCCACTCAGTAGTTATATCTAGGCTGGAAAGGAAGATTCTCCAATATTTCCCAAGCGATGCTTGTTAATGGATATCGACTTGTTCCATCAATTTACCCCTCGATCGTTGAGGTGGTAACACAATATTTGACTTGCAGCAAATAAATTGCTCCGAGAAAATATCTGTCCCTTGACAGTTTTGAGTTGAGAGTTTAAAAAGAGTAGCAGTCACTTAAATCAGGTTTCCCATATTTTTGATAGTTGAGCGAGCATTTAAATCCTCTTAAAAGACAGATTCAAATGGAAAAACAGTGTTTTGGGAACCTCTTTTTGATTTAAAAATATTAATAATACAGCTTAGAGTATCCTTCATAATTATTGAAGTTCGAGGATAAACTTTAGATAACATTTCTCATTTTTAAAAATGTGTTAAAAATATTTAATAAATAATTGAATAATATTTATTAAATAAGTAAACCTTAAACGATATTCGAAAATAATATTCGTTAAGTAAATAATGATTAAATGAATATTCAAAAATAATATCCATTAAATATATAATGATTAAATGAATATTCAAAAATGATATTCATTAAATAAATAAGGATTAAATGAATATTCAAAATAATATTCATTAAATAAATAAACCTCAAATGAATATTCAAAAATAATATTCATTAAATAAATACACCTCAAATGAATATTCAAAATTAATATTCATTAAATAAATAAAACTCAAATGAATATTCAAAAATAATATTCATTAAAGAAATACATCTCAAATGAATATTCAAAATGAATATTCATTAAATGAATAAACCTCAAATGAATATTCAAAAATAATATTCATTAAATAAATACACCTCAAATGAATATTCAAAATTAATATTCATTAAATAAATAAACCTCAAATGAATATTCAAAAATAATATTCATTAAATAAATACACCTCAAATGAATATTCAAAATAATATTCATTAAATAAATAAACCTCAAATGAATATTCACAAATAATATTCATTAAATAAATACACCTCAAATGAATATTCAAAATTAATATTCATTAAATAAATAAACTTCAAAGGAATATTCAAAAATAATATTCATTAAATAAATAAGGATTGAATAACAGTTGCCCGATATCTTTATCGGAAAATAACCTTTAATATATACAGAAAATATAATTACTTCTGATCTAAAGAAAAATCACACGCCCTTATCCTAGGGCATTTATAAAAACATGGCTTATAGCTGATATCCCATATCTAACTTATAAGCCCCAACCTCAAGTCATAACCTCAAGTATCGCTATATATATCAGTTCGAAAACAAGTATGCAATTTATATATCGCAATGTACTTGGGAATAAAACATGCATACCTCGCATTTGCATATCATATATGAAAATAGTTTATTACCACAACAACAGTAAGTATAGGTTTCGAAAACTTGTCTGGTGGTGAGGTAGGGGTAGTGTGCCTCGGGTTAATCCGACGATCTATACATAGTCAAAATATCCGAGATTAATCACTTAATATTTTTATGAAACTAAGTACGTACTTTACTTAAGCTAAAACATGTTTTCAAGTTAACTCTTTAAGAACTTCCACTCGCGTATGCTTGTTCACGCATTTTTATAAAATAGAGATTAAATCCTTTTAACACGAAATCTTTTCGAGGGTCTTCCTAAACGTACCTAGCATGTTAACACAAAGTTTCACATTCTAATAAGTCGCTTAAGGGGTTTGATCATTGCCTCAAAGTTGGCTAAGTGGTATAGTTCGGTTTCGCGAAACATCCTTTACTAAAATACTCGTTTCTCCTAAACCGTAAATCGGATTCACATGATCTTCGTACCAAAACGAACCTTGAAACAAGACCTACACTACACTGGGCAGTGGTGACATTGGACAGAAGTCCTTATGTTCGAATATCACAAACAAAACAGGGTTAAGGAAAATAGGGCATTATAACGGTTATGTTTTAACGATTCCAAAGTTTAATCATAAACTTTACATGTTCAACCAACCAATCATCAAACCCACTTCTTCAACATCATAACTAATCCATAAACATCATCAACCATAGTCAGAACCAACATCTACTTATTCATCCTCAAAACAACATCAAACTTTCATCGAAATCAACCAATCATCCTTATGATCATACTTGTAACAGCCCCAAATCCGGGGTCGGGGATTTAGGGTTGTCACAATCCATGTACTCATTGCCTTACCTATAATACTCACACAATTCATATTTCACCTGCTCATGACCCCACAATATATGTCTTACACACACACACAGGTTAGAGTCTCAGAAACGACACACTACAACAATTGCGGAATAAATAATTTTTTATTACAATATCCAAATGTCTTTTGAATCTGATACTGATACAAGTTCTAAGTATTGTTACATTACCAACTTAGCCTTCTGATGCTCACAATCCTCTAATACCATTCAGGTCTATACATAAGTTGAATACCAAAAGCCGTAGCCTGATTCAATTGGTTCGCATTACTCTCGGGATCGCTGCTAGAAACTGCTTAATGGAAACGCCTTGAGAGGTATGTGCCGTCCTATTGGCATCCTGCTTCGCTGCAATATAATATATATAAAATAATAGCAAGAGTGAGCGATAGCTCAGCAAGGTAATGAAAGTATGGCATAATTCTGCCCTTTTATTCAACCCAGAAATAAAGCGGGTATACGACAATAATTTGTCAAAATATCTTGATACTGAAATCATTTCCTTATCGGAATGTATTCCAAAAATACCATTACTGTATTTCAAATATCATCTCCATAATATTCTGCAAACTTTCGATATTCATACTATGAACAAGGTTCTAGTATAAATAAAAGATGAAGTAGCAAGATAACTCAGTATATCCTTAATCAGGTTTTATCAGAGTCATAACTCGTAAAATATAATATGAAGTTGTAGGAATTTCCAAATATCATCTTTCATATCAAACATTTATCTCATATCATATTCTGGAAATAAAGACAAGGCAAAATATTTCCAATCCACTTTCTAAACTTGAATAAACTTGCATAGCTTGAATAAACTTTTCTTTTATGGAAACCTGCTTAAAACATGTTCTTTCTCTGATAACTTGTATAAAACATTTCTTTCATGGATGATGAACTGTAGACGGAGATTCTGGGCGACAGGAATACCCCTACGATGATCAGTCGCAAGGCGTATCCCCCATGATCTTTTTCTACGTAGAAGGGAAGAATAGACAGTCTCTAACTGACCTACCTCCCCGCCTTCGGTTGTAGGGGAAAGAGCCGACCCGTTCATAGTCCGTCGGTCTACGCGTAATTCCCTTAGGGGACAGGCGCCACTCAGTCCCTTACATATTCTCCGAGTTCAAGAAAATCCATAATTCTGAAACATAAAGTTCCTTTCCCTTTTTCCCCTAGTATATGACTCCACAAAGTAGTCATATCTGGTTGGAAAGGAAAATTCACCCATATTTCCCAAGCTGATGCTTGTTCATGGATACAACTTATTCCACTGATCTTACTCCTCGGGTCTTGAGGAAGTAATCAAAATCATTTTGATGTAGCATACAAGGCTGTTAAATTAATAGTTTCAAAAAGATTTAGGACCGGGCAGTCCACTTGGAACGAACATAAAATCTTGAGAAAGGTCCCATGCATTTTTTTGGTTTGAGCGAACATTTAAGTCCTTCTGAATATAGACTTGAAAGGGAAATAGATTTGGGAACCTTCTCTAATTATATTTATAATTAACTGAATAAAACTTTATTAGCTGTCTAGGGTTAAAGAGTAATTTTCACCAAATACTTCCTTAAGAAGTAGGGCTTCAAATAATTAATGAAAACTATATTTAATAATGAATATTCATTTAGAATAAATTTCTAAATACTTTCTTAACAAAATAATTTATAATAAATTAATCATTTAACCGGATTAATTATAATATAATAAAATAACCCTAGATAGCAACTGATACCATTCTCGGTACGTAGTATAAATACAGAGTATATGTAATATAACTCTAGATAGCAACTGATACCATTCCCGGTCCGTAGAATACTACAGAGTATATACCCCCTACTGAGGGTTTTTCTTGACATATCGACTTATATATATATATATATATATATATATATATATATATATATATATATATATATATATATATATATATATATATATCATAACCATAGCTTATAAGTCCAACTTATACTTAGCATCATACGTATCGTTTCGAAATCATGAACACATAGCATATAACTCAATATCTTTTATTTATCACAACAATAATAGTTTATAGAAGCATAGGTTTGAAAACTTGTATGCATCTATCATATGCATATATTACGTCTCAAAATTTTTAATACCATTACATCCTATATACGATGTAAGGTTTGAAAACATGCATAATATCATATCTTATGCATCATTAGTATAATTAATGGAAAACATAGCATGGAATAAGCAAACTTGCATCTAGTATATGCATACTTCAAAATATGGTTTTAGAAACTTGCACGATACTTGGAACAAAGAATATATATATAGATATATTTTTGAATCAACAAGTATTAAACATTCGAAAATATGCCCACTCTAATAATAGAGTAAGGGTTAGTAAACTTGCCTGATGCTCGAGAAGTGATAGGGGTTCGCGACGATGCCGGACAATCTAGACAAAGTCAAAGCAAACGCACGATTAATCCCCTGGATAATCCACTTGTAACTCAATGCTTAAACACGTAAGTGAAACACAACCAAGGAATTACTAACTCGTTATAGGCTCATACTAAGCCCATGTTAATCGAAAATTACTTAAGTCGTAGGTTTAGTCCGAAATCGATCCTCGAATACAAGTTATACTTAACCATTTACAACATTGGTTTCTAAGTCATGTTCTTGGTGGTTTTCACTTGCGCGACCCCGACTAAAACATTTTTATAAAATCGAACAATAATCTTTTTAATCCGAATCTTTTTCGTGAGACTTCCTAACTGTCTCTAGTATTATTCCTCAAAATTTCACATTTTAATATGGCTCCGAAGTGGTCCAAATATAGCCTCAAAGTTTCTGACCAGAGAGGGGTCGTTCTTCCGAACGGCGTTTACTAAAACTCACTTTTCTCTTAAACGGTAAATCATAACGACATGATTCTTGCGCTCACGTAAACTAGAAACAAATCTCTACACACTCATGTTCATCACTGAACCAAAAGAGGCAGTTAAGTTTCCGGACTCTAGACAGTTTTTAGAGTTAACGAGAATCGGGCATTACGACGGCTCGAAACTTAACGTTTTCCATTTTCAAAACACACCCAAATCAATACCAAACAATCCCAAACTCACCATCCACCTTATACACCCTCCACTCAGTCAAATCCTCCATGAATAATCAAAACAAATTCATAACCCATCCTCCAAACTCAATCAACAATTCATCTAATCGCTTAATCATGCTCTTAACTTTACATAAACATCAAAACTATTTCAAAACTCATATAAACAAAAGGGGCAGAGGTTTTATACCTTCTCCAAGCTTGCTTGCTGCTATATTCCTTATGTAACCTTAGATCCTTGCTTAATACAACCTTTGGAAGCTACAAACTCAATATCCAAAAATAAAACAAAACACAAGTTACTATTCATCATCTTCTCCGACTGTTAATCACTGAAATCGAAGGGTAAATCACGGGGTTGAGGGGATTTCTTATCATGGTTACGTCGGGCTTCTCGAGAGCTTCGATTTGTGTGGTGGAATGCCAAAAACGGACAACGGAATCTCAAGTTATGATCATTTCTTTCTCTCCCATTTTTCTCCTCATTTCTCCCTCGGGTTTTCTCTTCCTTTTTCTTTTCTTTGACTTGATTATTTGATAATGAGGCTGATATTTTGTGGTTAAAAGAAGGGTGAGTCATCACCTTTTGGTGAGTCACTAGGACACGTGTCGCGCATGCATGTGTTTGGCTAAAGTAGCTTTACTGGTTCGTTTCCTTTCACATGGATGATCCAAATGTTGCATCCCTCGAATTAATCTTGTTACATGTTACTTCCATGTCTATATTTAATCCTGTAAATGTTGTCTTGTTCCTCTTGAAACGATTCGAAATATTTTCTAAAGGGCGAATAAAACTTTACGCGATTCTCGTAGTGAATAGTAACTATTCACTATTCACTTCAACAATCGAATCCTTAAATCGACTTTAATAATATAATAAAATTCCAAATTATTAAATCCTCAATTCCTCAATTTTAATATCTCATTTCTTGAATATAATAATATTAAATCACTGCCCGGTCAAATACTACACCAAAATAAAATTTGGAATTTCAGAATTCCGATCGTCTTTGCATTCACTTATTTACTCCGTAGATCACTAATATGATTTATGAATATCCACCCCACGTCTCATACATAGGTGGCATGAAAAATTTTCTTAACCCTCAAAATCACTATTCATCCACCAAATTCACTATTCACTGATGCACTTAATCATAATAAGAAAAGTTTTAAATTTTTCCAAAAATTCGGGTTATTATAATACTAACTAAACTATACTTAAAACTAATCATATAAATCAAATTATAATCAAGGGTTTCAAGAGTTATACCTTCCTTGGAGTGTATACGAGCTTAATAAACCTTGTATAGTCCTTATATAACCTTAAGATAGCTTGAATCAACCAAAGAAATCAAGAAACAAAAGTTAGTTCTTGAAATTACTATTCATGCCTAGACTTTGCACAAGGATTTGATCATGCTAACCTTAATGGATGATGCTAGGATTAAGAGATTACCTTATTTTGGAAATATGGAAGCTTTAGAATCCAAGAACATGATTTATGGATAAGTGGAAGCTTGATTTTGAAAAATCTATCCTTCTTTTTTAAAAATGGCCGAATGTTCTTGAAGGGGGAGAGCTCTTGCTTTTCGTCCTTGGTTGATTTGTTGATAGAAATGATATTTTGTATTAAAAGTGGTGAGTCATAGCTCTTGTTGCTTTATCATTGGACACTTGTCAAACATGCATGAGTCTAGAGATAAAGTGGCTTTACTGGTTCGTTTCCTTTCACACGGATGATCCAATTGTTGCATTCCTTGTATTTATCTTGTTACATGTTACTTCCATGCCTATATTTAATCCTGTAAGTGTCGCGTTGTTCCGTCACCGCTTAATCTCGTAGAATGTTCGCAGGGTTTCTTAAGGGTTCTATCGAAGTAGTTTACCGTAACTGTTCTTGATATTACTAATTCTTTTATTAAATCCATATCCACGGAATTGATAATTTAAATCCTTCAATATTTTCAAATAATGATTAATCCGTTATTGGTGAAATTTCGGAGAAAACAGAAATGCTATTTTTCCGATTCTGACAGCTTTTGCATTCCTTCATTTACATCGTAGATCACTAATACGACTTAGAAAGTTCATTATACCGTCCCGTACATAGGGTGGTCTGAAAACTTTTTAAAATGAAAAAGTTACTATTCATCAGTGGTTTTTTAACAAAAGTTACTATTCATCGATAGTACTTAAATAAGTACAAAATTTGGGGATATTACACTAGTTCAAATCTATGTGGATGATATCATCTTTGACTCTTCAAATGAAAAACTCTGTCAAAGGTTCTCTAAGCTGATGCAAAGCAAATATGAGATGAGTATGATGGGAGAATTAACCTTCTTCCTAGGCATGCAAGTACATCAAATGGAGGATGGCATCTTCATAAATCAATCTAAGTATGTTAAAGATCTCTTAAAGAAATATGGTTTAGAAGATTCATCCCCTGCAAACACTTCAATGTCTACTGCAATCAAGCTTGATGAAGATAAGAAGGGCAAGAGAGTTGACATCAAGGTCTATAGAGGAATGGTTGGATCATTACTCTATCTCACGGCTAGCAGGCCAGACATCATTTTTGCCACATGCCTATGTGCAAGGTTCCAATCTGATCCTAAGGAATCTCATATGATGGCTATCAAAAGAATCTTCAGGTATCTGAAAGGGACTCCTAATCTTGGGCTATGGTATCTAAAGGGCACTGGGTTCAACCTGGTTGGTTACACAGATTCTGATTATGCTGGATGCAGAATTGACAGGAAAAGCACTTCAGGAAGCTGTCAATTCTTAGGTCAAAGGTTAGTGTCCTGGTTCAGTAAGAAACAACAATCCACAACAACATCTACAACTGAGGCTGAATATATTGCTGCTGGAAGCTGTTGTGCTCAATTGCTTTGGATTAGAAATAAACTCATGGATTATGGACTAGTGATGGAGCACATTCCCCTGATGTGTGACAACACTAGTGCAATATCCATTGTTTCCAGTCCTGTTAACCATTCTACTACAAAGCATATTGAGATAAGGTACCATTTCGTTAGGGAACATGCTGCAAATGGTACTATAGCAGTCTCTTATGTTCCAACTGAGAAACAATTAGCTGAAATATTTACTAAACCCCTAAATGAAGCTGTCTTCAACAGACTAGTGAGTGAAATTAGAATGCTCAATCCTTCATTTATTTGTTCTAAGTAAGTATGCTAGTTAATTGTTGCAGCAGTAAATTTTCACTGTGTTTAAATGCTCTATTTAATTGGAGTGAAAATTAGCTGAGATATGGTTTATAAATATTTCAGTAGTTTACTGCATATTTTTCAAATCATATTTTTTTGTGAAGTTATGAGCTTTTAAGACATCACTTTATAGGTGATTTTGAGAGTTCATGACTTAGTTCAATATAAACAGACTTATATCGCAAACTGTTAAAATTGTGAGACTTCGCGATATAGTTCATTTCTTGAGTCTGCGATGTAGTTCATTTCTTGACTTCGCGACACAGAATAGCTATATCGACAAGTCTCCACATAATTAACAGAATTTTGATTTAAATTAATTCTATTTCAAAATTTTGATATATGTCTGACAAATTGCTTGAAATTCCAAAAAGAGAGTTCTCGACAGAGTATTTATACTATATCGCAAAGTCCTCTCATACTTTCTACCCTTTCGACTTTGCGACATAGTTCATTTCTGGACTTTGCGATCTACTTTGCAAGAGTTCGTGATACAGGCTATTTTGAGACTTCACGATATCAAATTAGTATGTACAAATTCATAACTCTATATCGCACTGTCTCAGTCATATAAATACCTTTTTGCAAACATTTTCACATCTTTTCATCTTGTCGATTACTCTCAACTTTCAAACCTAATTTCCAATTCTCTTCTCTCTTCTTCAATCTCAATTCCATGCAATGGCACCCAAATCTCAAGTAGTTGCTTCATCAAACCCTTTAACAATACCCAAAGAAACCAACTTTCTCACAATCTCATCAGACGCAGAGGCAAACCCCAGGTACAAGTGTTTTGTACGGTTCTTGAACACATCCTACCTTCGCCAAGCCTTGACTATGAGCCCAACCATGTATGTTGATGTAATGGAAGGCTTCTGGAGAACTGCTATGGTAAGCACAATGGCAAGGGATGATGTGACTTCATTTCAGGAGGTTACTTGCACAATTGGAGGCAAGCAATTGCAGTTTGGGGAGAAGGAGATTAATGAAGCCTTGGGCTTTAAGACTGAGGGTCATGATGCTGAAGCAAATGACACTGAAATGGTGGCATTCATGGACCTAATCAAGTATGCTGATGAGATTGATATGGCAAAGATCAACAAGAAGAATGTAAGGAGGGAGTGGTCTTTTCTGTTTGACGCACACCAGAAGGTGTTCCTGTGCAGGAAGACAGGATGGGACCAAATCAGTCACATTGCAGTGAAGCTTGCCTATTCCTTGGCCCACAACCAGGAGATTAATGTTGCAGCAATCATCCTCAAGGAGTTGGCTCAAAGGTTAGGCAGGACTGTACGTGGAAGAGGTAATGAGATCTTTTATCCTCGTTTTATTCAATGCATTCTCAATTATCTTGATAATCAATTGCATGAATTAGAAGGAATAGATCAAACAAAGTTGGCTTATCCTAAGACCATGTCCAAAGTTCTTTTTGGTTCATTGGATACTAGGAATCAGGTTGATGTGATTTTGAGTGTGACAAAGCATATGCAAGACACATTCAAAACCTATCAACTTGATCAGCCCATATATCATGAACTTTCCTGGAAAGGGAAGGCTAAGACTGAAGGTGCTTCACAGTCTATCCCAAGCCTTCTTATCCCATCCAGTGACCCCCCTGCAAACAGTACACTAGTGATTAGGGAACCAAGTGCACCAATCTCTCAAAAGGTTGGTGTTACTAAAAAGAAGACCAAGAAGAGAACCCTAGCTATAAAATATATGGGCCACAACTCACCAGACTAAAGAAGAAATCCAAAAATATAGCTACCACTGAATCCTCCCAACAGGATTCAGATGTGATAAAAGGGGTAAACTTATTACTATCAATGTCCTCCTAACAGGACATTGTTATTGAAAAGAGTAGTCTCCCCACTATAACTTGTACAGAGTCAGCACAGGGTCAAGAACTCACTCTTGACTCAGATGGAAATAAGGGTGATCACACACTGAGTGGAGAGCACATCAATCTTGAAACTCCTCCTATTTCTCAGGGGGAGTTGCCAAAATCAATTCTAGACTCCTCTCTTCTTCCAGAATCTACTACAACTCAAATTTTTTCATTACAGGAAAGTCATTCACATGACAATTCTGTCCTTGATCATTCACTTCTAGATTCTGTGAATGAGCCACATTCAAGTGACATGGTGCTTGACACTGTGCTCACCACCCAGGACCCACATTCTGTTGGTCAGGAAATGCATGCTGGGGCATATTCTAATGACACCAACAAAAACATGGAGGATTCACCAGTTACTGGAGGCTCTATGCCTAACTCTCCAATCCTCAGGGATTTGGGCATGCCTTCACATGCAAATAGAGATGATGCTGTACCTCATCCCATTTCAATGGAGACAGCATCATACTCTACAACCATTCCAAGGCTGGAGGAAACTCAAAACTCTTCCCTACCTGTTGCAGAACCCTCATCTGTGATAGGAGTGCCTATCACTAGCCCTAACTTGGCTCAGACCACAATGTCAAAATGGCTGGAGTCTGTGCACCATGACAGGCCTTCAGGATCATCATTTGTGTCCACACAATTGACGGAAGAAGAACTCCAAAATCTTCATATGGCACAGATTGATGAGTTCTCTAAAATTGCTCAACACCTCCTGACAGCTGATCTTCCCAACAAGGACTTTGAAGCTATACTTTTATGCCACAGGGAGGATGTTGAGGCTCATAAAGACAAAATTGTGGATGAGGCTCAACAGGATGGAAACATAGATGCCTGGTTGGATGCCAAGAGAACAGTCAAGCTCAAGGATGCTCTAGCTTTTCTCAGGGAGGACTACTTAACTTCTTTGGGGTCTAATACTAAAAGTCTCTCTCCTGTAGAAATCTATGAAGCTGTTAATGATGTTTACAAGAGTCAACTGAAGGCTCTGCACTTCCTTGGGAAAGGTCTTCAATCAGAAGTGTCAACTATCAAAGAAGAAACTGACCAATCCTTGGCTCAGCTAAAGAATTCTTACCTCTCTGATTTTCCCAAGGTAGATGGCATCCTTAAGGAGGTGAAGAAGACTGCTCTAAATGTTTCAACAATGGATTGCACTCTAGCCATGGCCTCTGACAATCTAAAGAAACTATCTACAAAGCTAGAGAACCAATTGCAATCCAACATCAACACAAACTCCATGATTTTTGTAATGTGGAAGAACCAATATGGGGACAAACTAGTAGATGAAGTGCCCATCTCCAATATCTCAAAGTTTGATTTCTCCAAGATCAAGGACCAATCTCTCAATTCCTTCAAGGCTGAGTAGCTGTTCTCAAAGGTGATAAGGCTGTCGCGTGCCTATCAAATAATAATATCTAACAAATCCTTCTAACTATGTAGTAGGGTAAGTCAGAGTCGATCCCACAGAGACAAACGTATCAATCACTAGTTATTCTTGATTCAATTCAACTAAGCAAGTAACACAATAAATTATTGACAGATTTTTAAACTAATATTATACTAAGGCAAATTGTGTTGTATTATCAATTAACTAAAAACATCTAGAATTAAGTATCCCCACTAGCATGAATCAATGCAATCATGATTTTCCACCCCAATTAATCATACGCTACTCCAGAGGAAAGACACGCCCTATAAAATACCAATAACCTCTCTCGAGTATTAATGGCTTCTCTAAAATACACTCAAACCTATTTTCATGGTATCATGCAATTTAGAGACATTAAACACAGCATCCTAACTTCCTAACAATCCATTCTACCTATTTTCATGGAGAAGTTCATGTCCTTATTGGATAAATCACAACCATCTAAGTCCAACTTTCGATGATAAATAGATATTAGGTTCAAACAATACGCATAATCACGTCTGACATGTTATTGTTAATTAAGCACAACTCAATAAGCAAGAGCATACAACATAACTAAATTGGGGGGTTATGGAAAATCATACATCAATCATAACTAGGGTTCAACTTAACCCTAGATTAAATATCTACTCACTCATAATTAAATTAACAAAACACAAAATATAATAAGAACACATAATAATATTAAGAACAAAGAATAAAAACCTTTAATCTTTCTCCAAGAAGAAAAAGTACAAGATCCGCTCCGTCTGTATGTATCTATGTATCTATGTATATCTGTCTATCTCTCAGATCTGATGTATATATATATATCCTCAAATATTTTAATGCCTTGAGGAAAGTACAAGTACGTTTCCTAAACTGATTCTGTTTTATAAGGAAAATTCGTAGCTGACTTTTCTTCAGTAAATCTGGACCGTTCATGCAGTAATTTGATAATTGGACCACTTTAGAATAAAAGAGATTTCCATTATCTTCGCGTGGGCTGTTTAATCGTCCAATTCTGACTTCTATAACTCAAGATATGACCCAAACAATGAATTATGTGCAGGCAGCCCAACAAATCCGATTTTCCTTCTAATAAATCTCCAAATTAAGCTCTTTATTCTCCAATCCTTCCAAGTTTAGGATTTCCTTGCTTCCTACAATAAAAATTAAAATTTATTAAATAAAAATCCAATTAAATGCAAAATATAATAAATATGAGGAATAAAATCATATAAAATATATATAAATATAAACTCTATCAAACATCCCCACACTTAGCATTTTGCACGTCCTCGGGCAAATAAAGAAATAAAAATAATACTAACTAATAGGACCACCACTTTCGTAGATGACACGATTGCATTGAGCATATGCAACAAGCCGTTAAACCCCTAGGCAGCCCTAGTAGGACGAGTTTTGTCTCGTGAGGGTTTATAGAAGATATACCCACAAAATCAAATATTTTCAACCACCAAGTCTCTCAAACATGCAACATATCATAGTACTCCACACATTATAAATCTCAATCACATAACAACCTGAAAGTGTCTGAAAGTACAAGTACTCTCACTTTAAGCATTATTAACACAAAATAATCCAAGTATGCACACAATGTCTAGATAGACAAAAATATCATGAGATAGACATCAAAGTCGCATTCAACAAGTAAGCATGCTATGGATAAATCTCAAATTTCTCTCACTTCACACAAGTGTATGGGTATAAGTGTATCGCTCAAGTTCAATCAATGTACTCATGTGCTACCATATGCTTGGTTGTCCACCAAATCTCCACCACCTCATATATATATGCATACATGAATCAAAAGGTCTTTGTTAAAGGTTGTATCGAGCTTAGGTACGGGGTAGGATATCAAAGAAACAGGCTAACAAGTGGCTAAACTTGATAACTGATAGAGCATAGTGTTCACTTTTAATTAAAGCACCCAACATGAAACTTAGATCATGTAAAAGTTGATCAAGCTTTCACAAGCATTAAACTTCCAAGTACATATAGCCCATGTACTTTCCCACTTTCACATTGTATCAATCAAATGAACACAACTCTACTTTATCTTCCTCTTGCTCATAACTTCTCTTTTTTTTCTTCTTTTTTTTTCAAAAGTCAAGTCATTCTCCAGTAACCAAGGGCAGTGAAAAGTCACCAAGAATGTACTTAATACCAGCACACATGGATCGTCCCTTTAATATGACATTGCACTTGTTACCCATTGATCTCAAAGGAGTACTTGATACTTGTTTGCAATTCAATACCATATTGTATCCCACCAAAATGTAACCTTTAACCAAAAGAAATCCCCACACTAAATATTCACCAACCCTTGAATTGAATCAATATGCTCTACCAGTAAATCAAGACAAGAATAAATAAGTAGGCTCAAAAAATTTTAGATTGGTGATATACGAAAGAATCGGGTATAAGCTCAAAGGGGTTTCACTAAGGATTATTTTTCATATGGGTACTGTATGGGTAAAGGAGGTTAATCCTAGTGCCTTTATCATATTCATGCATACACATACCATGTAGTCTCAAAACGGTTTAAAACAAGTTCTAGAGCAACAAGAATCATGATGATCAACACACAACAAAAAAATGGATTGATAAAAAATCTATCAATCATAAATTAGGCTCAAATCCTCACATGGTGAAAGCATGCTTAACTCACTAAAATTGACCAAGAAACATCTCAAGTTTTTAAATTTTCGCAAGCACACACAAGGAATTATCAAGCATCAAATGATTTATCATGAATGTGACACTCATAATTAATCATGCGAAATTAATCTACACAATGTGTACTTATCCATGCTAACATGCTTTTGATACTAGGCAATTATATACAAAAAGTTTTAAAATTTTCAATTTTTTTTGGAATTTTTATATTATTATTAAGAACCCATCCCCACACTTAAGCGGTTTATTGTCCTCAATGAATAATATATATAAATATACAAAACTAACAAGATCCTAAAAGAAATACAAAAAGAATAAGAGTGAAAAATTATACAAAGAAAGGTTAGAAATACTCCCCTAGTGCATGAAGTCCCGGTTGGAAAATGTGGGAGAGTGTTCCTCCTCCAAAATCTTGGGTTGCCTCCCAAGAAGCGCTTTTTTTAAGGTCATTAGCTCGACCTTATTATCAATCAACCTGGTGAATGGATTGAAAGTGGAGCATCCACTTTTTCAACATATTTTCTCATGACCTCTCCCAAAAACTTATAACTTTCATCCACGACTTTATCCAACAATACTAATCTTCTATCTCGAGCAAACTTTAAAAGTGTAACAACTATCCTTGATGTTCCATCACGTGAGACAAACTTAAAAAGAAATTTAATAAGTAAGTCTTCCCAAGTGGTAATGGAATTTGAGGGTAATGAAAATAACCAATTTTTAGCTCCATCCCTTAAAGATAAAGGGAATAATTGAAGTCGAATGGCCTCATCAGAAACTCCATCACACTTGATAGTATCACAAGTCTTCAAAAAATTTTCAATATGAGCATCAGGATCTTCAACAGATAATCCACCAAACTGAATTTCACCAATCGATTTCATTGTTGAAGGCTTCAAATCAACATAATTAATGACATGTAAATCTCTCACCAAAATTGCTGGAGGTTTAGAGAGAAAAATATCAACCTTCATATCTTGATCTCCACCCAAAGACTTAACCATAAGAACAGGTTCATTATTATTTCCAAGATCACTCTTCTTCAGAGAAGGGCTAAGCAAAGAGTTGGAAAATTTAAATTCCATCTTCTCATCTCCAACTTCAAAAGAAATTTTTCCATACATCATATCAACTTTTGCACCAGCTGTAGCTAAGAAAGGTCTTCCAAGAATGATAGAATTTTGTGCATCTTCCTCCATCTCCATGACAACAAAATCACATGGAATAAAAAACTTTCCTACCTTGACAGGAACATCTTCAAGTATTCCAAGTGGAAATTTTACACTTCTATCTGCCAATTGTTGAGATATACGTGTGGGTTTGAGTTCACCCATCTGAAGCTTATTGCAGATTGATAAGGGCATCAGACTTACACTTGCCCCAAGATCACATAGAGCTCTTTTGATTTCAAAATTCCCAAGTTTCACAGGAATAGAATAGCTACCTGGATCAGTTAGCTTTTTAGGAAGACTATTATGCAAGATAGCACTGCACTCTGCCGTTAATGAGATAGTAGAACTTTCTTCAATCTTTCTTTTGTTTGACAATAATTCCCTAAGAAACTTCCCATATGAAGGCATCTCTTTGATAGCATCTAAGAAAGGGATATTAAGTTCTAACCTCTTCAAGATCTCCATAAACTTCATAAACTTCTCTCCAAGCCTAGCTTGCACCAACCTTTGAGGAAACGGAACAAGTGGTACGTAAGGTCTGACTGGAGCAACTGTGGGTTCCTTCTTCTTTTCTTCAATCGCTTCTTGCACAATCACATTTTCAGATTGAATTTTCTCCGTATCTTCCTCAACATTCAAATTATCAGTACTCATCTTCATCTCTGGCCCTTGAAATTCATGATCACTTCTTAACGTTATAGCATTCACGTGGGCTTTATGTGGTTGTTCAGTTTGGCCAGGAAGTTGGCCTGAAGACTTGTTAAGTTGATTCAACTGTTGAGCAATTTGAGTGATTGAATTCTCCATTAACTTGTTATGAGCCTTTATCTCATTGATACTTGAGTCAAAGTAATCATTCTTCTTTGCTTGTGTAGAGATAAATCCTTCCAAAAGATTTTCCAAGTTAGATTTTTGCGGCTGAGCTGGTTGAAAACTTGACGGCTGAGAAAAATTATTTTGTGGAGGTTGAGCTTGAGCCTGGTTATTTCTGTAGGAGAAATTAGGGTGATCTCTCCAACCTGGATTGTATGTGTTGGAGTAAGGATTATATTGTGGCCTTTGATTTTGGTTGTAGAGGGCATTTGCTTGTTCCATTGCTGTTCCAGAGGGATTGTATTGACAAGCATGTTCAGTGTGTCCAACTACACCACATATTTCACATGAGGGAACTTTAGATGAAGTTCTAGAATCCAATTGCTCAATCTTCTTAACCATTGCCTGCATAGTAGTATTCAACATGGTTAGAGCATCAACATCATACTTACCACCCTTCTTTGGATGATTTCTGTCACTGTAAGGATAATTATCATTAGACGCCATCTCGTCTAACAAAGTTTTTGCATCCTCCGTACTTTTTTTCATAATAGATCCACCAGAAGAAGCATCAACAAAATTTCGAAACTCTTGTGTTAACCCATTGTAGAATGTTTGGATCAACAACCAGTCAGGAATTCCATGGTGAGGGCATTGTCTCTGAAGTCGTTTGAATTTTCTCCAAGCATCATGAAGTGACTCGTCATCATCTTGACGAAAGTTAGATATTTCATTCCTGAGCTTTGAAGTCTTCTTCTGACTGAAGAATTTAAGTAGAAACGCCTTTGCTAGACTATCCCAAGTAGTGAATGTGTTTGGTCCTTCATCCTTCAACCAATCTTTTGCTGCATCTCGGAGAGAGAATGGAAATAAGCGCAGCTTAATAGCATCATCACTAACATTGGTCAGCTTTATAGTATCACACTTTTCCAGAAAACTTTCAAGATGATCAATAGGATTTTCAGTTGATAATCCTGCGAAAGAATCATTAGAGACGAATTGTATGAATTGTGGCTTGAGTTCAAAGTGGGTAGCCGTGACTGCTGGTCTGACAATACTGGATAGTACGTCTGTAGCGTCTGGCATACCATGCTCCCTGAGAGCCTTAGCTGATGTCTCACCCATAACTTCCTTGTCTTTATTTTTCCTTCGTAGTCCTGCTTGTCTTCTTGCTGTAGCTTCAATTTCAGGATCAAAAGCAATCAAATTTTCTGTACCTGAACTTCGAGTGTGCATGCAACAAGGAAACTAGAAACAAAGATCAAATAACAAGGGAATAATAGCCGAAGCAACACAACCAAAAGACTTAGCTAAACAAACTCAAAAATTAACTAATCTAATACCGCTTTTTCCCCGGCAGCGGCGCCAAAAATTTGACAAGGCTGTCGCGTGCCTATCAAATAATAATATCTAACAAATCCTTCTAACTATGTAGTAGGGTAAGTCAGAGTCGATCCCACAGAGACAAACGTATCAATCACTAGTTATTCTTGATTCAATTCAACTAAGCAAGTAACACAATAAATTATTGACAGATTTTTAAACTAATATTATACTAAGGCAAATTGTGTTGTATTATCAATTAACTAAAAACATCTAGAATTAAGTATCCCCACTAGCATGAATCAATGCAATCATGATTTTCCACCCCAATTAATCATACGCTACTCCAGAGGAAAGACACGCCCTATAAAATACCAATAACCTCTCTCGAGTATTAATGTCTTCTCTAAAATACACTCAAACCTATTTTCATGGTATCATGCAATTTAGAGACATTAAACACAGCATCCTAACTTCCTAACAATCCATTCTACCTATTTTCATGGAGAAGTTCATGTCCTTATTGGATAAATCACAACCATCTAAGTCCAACTTTCGATGATAAATAGATATTAGGTTCAAACAATACGCATAATCACGTCTGACATGTTATTGTTAATTAAGAACAACTCAATAAGCAAGAGCATACAACATAACTAAATTGGGGGGTTATGGAAAATCATACATCAATCATAACTAGGGTTCAACTTAACCCTAGATGAAATATCTACTCACTCATAATTAAATTAACAAAACACAAAATATAATAAGAACACATAATAATATTAAGAACAAAGAATAAAAACCTTTAATCTTTCTCCAAGAAGAAAAAGTACAAGATCCGCTCCGTCTGTATGTATCTATGTATCTATGTATATCTGTCTATCTCTCAGATCTGATGTATATATATATATCCTCAAATATTTTAATGCCTTAAGGAAAGTACAAGTACGTTTCCTAAACTGATTCTGTTTTATAAGGAAAATTCGTAGCTGACTTTTCTTCAGTAAATCTGGACCGTTCATGCAGTAATTTGATAATTGGACCACTTTAGAATAAAAGAGATTTCCATTATCTTCGCGTGGGCTGTTTAATCGTCCAATTCTGACTTCTATAACTCAAGATATGACCCAAACAATGAATTATGTGCAGGCAGCCCAACAAATCCGATTTTCCTTCTAATAAATCTCCAAATTAAGCTCTTTATTCTCCAATCCTTCCAAGTTTAGGATTTCCTTGCTTCCTACAATAAAAATTAAAATTTATTAAATAAAAATCCAATTAAATGCAAAATATAATAAATATGAGGAATAAAATCATATAAAATATATATAAATATAAACTCTATCAAAAGGTTGATAGACTGGAGAAGGAAGTGGCTGAGCTCAAGTCTGAAAACCAAGGGATTTCTCATTCCTTGGAGCTCCTCAATGCCAAGATGGATGACCAAAGCAATACCACATCCAATATTCTGCTTGTTCAGCAATAAATGATGACATCTATGATGAGAAGTATGAACCTTCCTATTCCTGGTGAAGCTCAAGACATCTTGTCTGATCCCAAGCCTAAGGGGGAGAAATGAAAGGAGGAGGTCATCCTGGAAAAGAAAGGGGGAGCACCTTTAAAGCAAAAGCTGAAAGGGAAAATCATCTCAGAAAAGGAGCTCAAACCAATCACTCTACCTACTGTTTCTGTCACCAGTTTAACTGGCCAGAAAAGTAGTGTCACAACAACCTTCTACCCTGGCACTTTGCCCATGGATATTGCTGCTCCTCAAATCACCACAAGTGCTCAGCCAATCAAAGCCAACATTATCACTGAGGCCAAGCTACAGGAAGTTGCCAACTCAAACATCTATCATGATGTGGCCTTTCTGGAGTTTTTGAAAGCCATCAACACCAGTGTTCAGGGTGATACCAAGACCTACATGGCCAAGCTCAAGGAAAACATCAAGTATCTTACTGTGGTAGTCAGGAAAGTCAAGGATGCCTATCTAAGAGAAATCATCATGGTATCTAAAGACAATGTCCTATGGCATTTGTCCTTTGAAACTTTAGAGAAGCTGAGATTTACTGAACTAGACATAATCTTGGAGCTCATTGAAAAGAATGGTGAGAACAACAAAAGATTGTATGATGACTTGAAGAAAGATCAGCTTCTAAGATTTCCAGAAGTCATCATTGATCCAAGAACTATTATTTTCCAAGGTCTCACCAGGGCAAACACTATTGATCAGCTAATCATTCCTGCTCAGCTGGAAATGAAGAACACAGAAAAGATCAACAATGTGCTTCAAATTCTAAGAGCTAAGGGGGGATTCAGGACTGCTGAAGAGCTAGAGATGATCCAAATTCTCCAATCATTTCTAATCCATGGAAGAATCCCTAAATCACTCAAAGTGAAGAGATCACAGAAAGATGACAAGGATGATGATGAAGAAAAGAGCAACAGAAGAAGGAGTCAGTCAAGGAGTGATAAGGATGGAGCAAGTGAAAGCAGCAAAGGCAAATCCTCCAAAAGATCTAAAGAGACTGAGAATGTCAAGAAGGATTCACAAGGAAAGAAAGAGACTGAAAAGAAGAGGAGTGGAAATCAGCTAGTCAAGGACATTGCTAGAAGTATCTTAACCACAACACAAGACTCTAAGTCTAGGGTGGGTACTATTAGTAATGATCCTCCAAAATCAAAATCAAAGACTTCTGAACCTGATTCGCCACTAAGGAGAAGTAAAGCCACTACAACAAAATCTAAAAGACACTTCCACAAAGTCACAGCTAGTGGAGTGTTACAGTGGATGAAAGGGAAAGGACTTAGACTACTTCCAAATGAGGTGGCACTGAAGACAAAATCTCCATGTTCTGGAAAGCTACCTGAAATAAAGCACTGGAAACTCAAAAGTGTAGCTAAAAGAACAAGGATAACAAAGAGGAATGGAATGTTGTTGGGATCAATGTACTTCCTCTGGATGAAGACTATGATGAAGATGCCCTAGCATTTCTGAGAGCTCAAAGAATCTTTGAAGTCAAAGTGAAACTAAATCATCCAGAGATCAAATTCACCGATGGAAGGGAAAAAGAAATGAAGCAAGGGAGCTGGCAATATTTTCCAAAATATGAGCTTGAAAGAATTAATGCACTGCTGAACTTTGAAGAAAAGGAAGAAAGATTATGGAAGATTGAGATTGCCAGATTTTTGAAGATGCACTCTGATTATCAAGAAAATCTGAGGAAGTCAAATGAAGAGAAGAAGATTCAGAAAGAAAAAGAGATGGCAGAAATGGAAGAGAAGGCTAAAGAGTTGAGGAAGAAAGGGCTGTGCAAAGTAAAACAAAATCCTTATGTTGTGGAGTACAAAAATAAAAATGGAGGAAAAAGAAAAATAAGGATGGAGTTTGTGGAATCCTATGTGGAAAGTGCCCTAAGAGCAGCAGTTGAAGATTTAGAAGACTTTCCTCTCATAGAAGAATTAATTGCAAGAGATAAAATTCAAGCAGCCATTTCAGAAATGAACAGAAAGGAAGAAATGCGAAAGAAGAAAGTCTATGATGACTATCTAGAAAATCAGATGGAAAATGAAGCTATTCACCAACAAAGATAATCTGTAAGCTTTCATTTTCTGTTTGTAATCAAATCTTGTTCATAATGTTCATCTGTTATTTTCTCTGAAATCTATTTCCTTTTATGTAAGTTAGGCTTATTATCAGACATGAAATTGTGCATAAGTTTCTTACTCACAATTTGGGGGAGATTGTTAGGCTCAAGGCATGTCTGAATACCACTATTAACATGCCTACACATTGTGACTATGTCACTCTACATGACCTAGTGAATTCTTTCACTGGGATATAGTATAGGTCTCCATTGTACTTGTTTTGTTTTCATGTACTTAGCTTTATTCTGTATGCTCAAGTTATAATGAGCTTAGTAAGTTTCTTGCACCTAGAATGTACATAGGCCATGGAATAATTATCCTGGAAGAAGTTCAATTTGTTCATGCAGCAGGATTGGAGTGAATAAGGCCTTGAAGAAATAAGTTGCAGAAATTTGTATAAGTCCCTATATTATAACGACTCAGGAAAACGCTTGTACAATATTAATATTTAATAATATTTGAGTTCTATGATATGTGAGTATTGTGTGAAAGGTGGATATTTGAAAATGTGATAATTAGATGTTTACTTGGTGAATGGTATGGATTAAAATACTTGTGTATGCTTTTAAATGCATTTTATGTGAATTTCTTATTATAAATTAGTTCTTTTTGACCATCCGGGAATTTTATAAAATCAACGGAGACTATTTTTATTATAAAATCTTTTTCACAACCTTTAGTGTATATTCTAGTATTTTCTAAAATTAGTGGAGGAATTTATTCTTGGCTTTAAGGATTTAAATTTGATTTTATGAGTTAAGTGTCATTTAAGTGATCAAAACTTTGAAAATTCATATTTAATTCAATTTTGATCACAAAAATATTTTAAAAATATGGGTGAGCTTGTAAATTCGTATTCTTTATTTTAAAAATAAAATTTGGATTTTTAGACATTACCTTCAGTTTATTTCGAATTTTAGAAAAGCATTTGTGTTGGTTTTGTTTATTAGAAATCAGAAATTTTAATTAGCAAATTACCCTAATACCCCTGGGCTTATAAAACCCCTGCACCCATTTCCCCTTTTCTCACTTTGCCGATCATCTCTCTTTTCTCTCTTTTCTCTCTCGACTTCTCTCTCTCTCGGCTATCTCTCTCTCTCGATTTTCTTGTAAAATCTCTCTCACTCTCAACTATATTGATGATTATGATTATACATACATATATATATATATATGTGTAATCGTGTGTGTATGTGTATGCCGTGTATATGGTGTGTACCGATTGTTGCATGCAAGGGGTTTCGGAAATTTTGATTTGATTCAAACCCAAAAGCTTGCTTGTGATGATTTTTGTGATTAGTTGGTTGATTAATATTACTTATTGGTGAGGTTGTGAAGGAAACCCGGATTTTCATATTTTCCGGGCACCTCCAACCATTGCCGCCGTCGGCAATGAGCTCCGGCGAGCCGACGGGGACGATGATGATGCTTTTGAGTCCGATTATTGTGTTAATACCTATATTTAGTTCGATTTTGAGTTACATGTGAAGAAATCGAAATGCATGTTCAAAATTTGATTTTTCCCCTTTTTAGAATTCGGTTTTGGAAATTTGTTTATGATGTTGTTTAATTGTTAACTTCGGTTTATAATGAATGCATGTTGATTTATTGGGTTAAGTTTGGTTAGTATGAAGTTTTGATAATTAAAAGTTTGATTTGGGAATTTTAGTGAAACTCCAAGTAATGGAATTGTTAACTTGTTTATTTGATAAATGCATGTATAAGTTTAGTGATTCTTGAGAACATGAGTCTTAGTTGTAATATTGGATAGTTGGATTGTGAATGAGTTTGTGTTTGGAATGATTTATAAAGAAAAACACCATGCTGAATTTTCCAGAAAACTGCCCTGTTCTGTTTTGCTAAATTTCGAAATGTTGCTGCCTGTTTTAGACTGAGGTCTTTGGATGTCAATGTTCTAAATTGAATCTAGTTTGTGCACGTGCTAACTTTGTGTCGATAGGATTTACGGATAAAAAGTTATGTATGTTTTACTAAAAGTTGCGCAGCAGAGATTTTTCTGTGTGTAGTGCCTACTTTATACAGTTCGTTTTTATACTAAATAAAGTGTTCTGAAGTTGAAACTTTTATACTAAGTTGGTTTAGTAATCAGGAAATAGCCTGTCAAATTTGGTAATTGTTTGATTAGTTTTGGAATTATGAAAAATGTTTTGGTAAAGTATGCGCAGTTGATTTTTCTGCTTGTTGAGATGAAACATTGTTATAAAAAGTGTTAAGGATATGGTTGGCTTGATCAAATTGATTTAAGGGATACCAAGTGTGGTATGATTTGAAAGCTATATTATTATATGTATATATGTATAAGGAGCATGTTATGTGTATTTAAATGACAATGTGCATTTATATGGTTGATTGCCTATTACGTGGTTATAATTGTTTTATGGTATAACTATTATATGTTTACGCATATAGGATGCGTTGGGTAGTTTAGAATAAAGGATTAGCGGTTTAGTGAGGACCTACTAAGATAGAATATATATTCTTTTGTAGAGTCCAAGGAAGTGGAACTTAGAGAGTTCAAGGAAGTGGAACTTAGGGACAAGGGAAAGACTAAGGTGGAAAACCAGTGATTGCTCATTACCCTTTATCTACTTAAGGCAAGTAATACAAACTTGCTTTCGTACTTCGATTCCATTGTTTCATTTTGACACATATGAATTGTTATCTTGCCTTGATATACCTTTAATTTCTGAAAACACTTATTGTTCATTGATAACCCTTACCTTTGTTCATATATACCATGTTGAATTATATACCATGCTTTGTTTAGTTCTTTATCCCAAAACCTTTATACCCTAATCATATACATGAATTGAAACCTCATGACCTATAATTCCATAACCTGAATTTGATCATATACTTATTCAAACCCTTTTATACCTGAAAGTGAATACACCTATACCTCATTTTAGTACATTTCCAGAACATGCCCAATGATAAATATTTCTTATATTCCACTAATAGAAATCCAGATTGTTTTGATTGAACTTATCTGATTTCCAAAGGACTTCTTTATATCTGAAGATGTTTTAAAAAGGAATAAAGTTAGAACTCATTTAAATTCTGATTTATGGTTTCCACGGATTCCTAAGATTGGAGGCGTAAGAGGCCGAGTAACGCCGGTCCAGCACTTTTTAATTATAATAAATGGACTAGGGATGGACTAGTCTAAAGGCCAATGTGTTGCCTAATGGGACCCAATTCAAGGACCAGAGGGACTGTGTGTCCGGTATGGGGACTTTACGTGGCTGATCACCCGTATTGTCTGGTGCGTTGTGAAAAATCTCCAAAATTACTTATTGTTTTCTTGAAACGGATATCTTGATAATGAAATTGGTTTACCCTTTGAAATTGCATATTATGCCATTGTTCCGATAATTCCTTATTATGGATTCTGCTTAAACCATGCTATATATTGATATTGGAAACTGTTTTGAAAATTGTATATTCAATTCATTGATTCTGATAATCCCTTGATACGGACTTTGCTATACCCATGCTATCCATATTGATATTGAAACTGTTTCCCAGTGGATAACTGTTTGGTCATATTATTACTTGCTGGGCATTTGGCTCATTCTTTTCCCTATTCTAACCCACAGTGAAACGAGAAGATGGTACGTACATTTCAGACAGCTAGGAAGTCTTCCTATAGGGTTGTTTTTGGGATGCCAGCTCAGGTAGGTGATGGCCATATCTAGAAGGTGTTTTGTAATAGAGAACGTAGAACTCTTAAGACTTTGTTGTAATAACTTTTGAGACTTATGTATTAATGAATTAGATAGTGGATGCTTGTTTCACACCATCAACTGTTAAAGATCCAGGGTAGAGTTGGGGTCAAGTCTGCATGCTTTTATTATATTGTTTATGGGTTTAATATGTATAGAGGTGGTAGTGACTCCCCGATCATGACCCCAGGTCGGGAGGGCGTCACATATATCGTGAAGTTAGAATGAACTATGTCGTGAAGTACTTAGATCGCATAGTCCTAAATGAACTATGTCGTGAAGTCTTCATTACTGATGTCGTGAAGTGTTGAGATCGCAAAGTCAGAATGTACTAGATCGTGAAGTCCTCAAGAAGGATATATCGTGAAGTCCTCAAGAAGGCTATATCGTGAAGTCCTCAAGAAGGCTATATCGTGAATTCTTCAAGAAGGCTATATCGTGAAGTCCTCAATAAGCCTATATCGCATACTCCTGAAATAGTCATATAGCAAAGTCCTCATATATCAAAGTCAAGAATGCTCTATGTCGACAAGTCAAAGAATCAGGAATATGCTGGAGTTCACGATGTCAACACTTAGCCGTTTATAACAAGACAAATCAAGGTACAGAAACAAAATTCAAAGGAGACAAATACTGAAGCATCTGTTACGGTAAGGTGGTCCAAAGACAGATGGCAAATCTACAACAAAACATGGAGAGAAAGATTAGAGACAAGCAGCTACAGAAACGGGAAAGACTCCGAAAAGCAAGTGGTCCTTCCTGACACAGTTAACTTCTTATGGCAGGACAAGTTGGACTTACAGTTAGGGGTAACTGTGTAAATAGGTGTGTGCACCAGTTTGTATAGGTTATATTGTTAGGTCCAAAGTATCGTAGAAGAGGGGGGGGGGGGTTGAATACGATACTCACAAATAATTCAATTTCGTTCGCGGATAATTCATTCAGTTCTATAACGAAATCAAACACACCAAATCAAACCAAGAGTTGGGGAATATATCGTTTTATAAATATAAACCTCGAGGGGTGCTAAAATTTCTAATCCGTAGATTAGCTTCAATGAGTTTAAGGTTACACAAATTCAATACACTGATAGAATTCTGAGCACTATTAATTTCTATGATAATTTTCTCCGGCTCAAGCTTCTCTCTTAGTAATGTCTCTGTGTTCTGCCTTAACTGAAGAAGACACATTCTTCACTCTGTATTAACTGCAGACTTGTTTTGAAAAACCATCGAACCAATTTAATAGAATTAACCTTGGCCGTTGGATCTTCATCAACCTGACAACAAAGTCACTTCACCACCTGCTTCTCCAAATTGAAAACCATCGAATCTTTAAAAAGAATTTACCATTCGATAGTTTTTAATAAAAACTATCGAAAGTTAAATCCTTTTAAAATAGAATTCTAATTGTTTTCTTTAAACTCATTCGATGGTTTTCTAAATAGAAAAACCATCGAAGTCTTTTCTTATACTTGACCAATTTAGAAAAGCTTCTGAGCTCCAGGGTGTTTCAGTTTTAGACTGTATCAGTTTCTTCTGAGACGATAAAACAGCTTGATCTTTTAAGTGCCGTCAACTAGTGCAACTGGTCTGGTTCACAGATGAATAACACTTGATCAAATCTTCTTCTATGTCTTCAATTCAATGCTGCTGATAAGTCCTTTGTCGTTCTGGTTGCTTCATTTAAATCACTGGAATCCTGTGGTACTTAACCCTAAATCATTCACATACTTCTGTTATCTTGAAAGTCTTGTTTCTTTTGCTGTCACTGAGGCTTGAACATTTCCATGAACTTCTTTCCGTGACCTGTTTACGGACTTCAAGAATACATACCGTATTTTGATTTTTTGAGTTTACCTTTTCTTCTTTGATTCTGGATTCCTGTGCTTCTGTTAATATTATCGTCTGTCTTGTCCTTTGTTAAGTTGTAGTTATATCTTTTACATCTTATGTTACATTATGCTTTACAATCTCCCCCTATTTGATTGGATAGAGTTTGACAAGCAAATACTTCGAGGATAACTCAACTAACTAAGGAAACATGAAACTAATTAAAGTAAGACAGCGTAATAATATTAAATTGGTTGCTCCTCTAGTCTGAGCTGATAGTTCTTTTGTTCTTTGCTTCTCATCTTCAGTCCATTTCGATCTCACCTTCTTCAATCATTGGACCAGAGTTAGCAGCTTGATAATCAATCACTGATAGATAATGCAGTGGTTCTCCAGGTTTAAGGATTGCTCCTTGGATGTGTCTTCCAATGTACTCAACCTCTTGACCCACTCCAGCCCACAACCATGCAATGTTAACATCTTTCTTGTTTAGATTTGGCATGTTTGGTAGTCTGGGAAGCACTTCCAATCCTCTTTCCACTCTCTTCCTATAGTAAGGAACATTGTCCATTAGAAATCTTCGTAGAGTGTCTGCTGCTTTGTCCTTCTCCGTTGATGTGAATCCAGTGGATCTAAGATACTTCTCAACTGATATCAGATAATTGCTTGGATAGTCTCTCAGTTTGTCCTCAGCCAAATAGCAGATTCTGAACAAGTCATTCGTCATGAATCTAACCATTAGAGGATCTTCAGTAATCTCTGGACCGACTTTCATCAAGATCTCCTTAACATGCTCACGGAGCAGTTCATTTAGCCTTGTAGTCCTTTGTATCTTGATGAGAATCACCTGCAGTTCTGTGTATGTTCTCTGTTCTAAAAACTTAGTGGAAATCACAAATGTACCTTTCTCAAGAAAATTGATCAATATGTTCCAGGCTCCATTTGCTTTAATCCCAGCTTTCAGAAAGATCACAGTATTCCTCAGTGCAGTGAAGTAAGTATGATCATCAGGATTTGCACTTCTTATGTCCTGAATTATGACTTCCACCTCCGCATTGTCGTTGACTTCTAATCCGTCTTCAATTCCACAAAAGGTTTTATAAGCCATCTCCCAGTCAGTACCTTGCTTATTTGCCAAATCGATCATCTTCTTCTTCCTCACTTCAGCATACACCTTGGATCTCTTTAACTTCTCAATCCTGAGAACTGCTTGGTGTCTTTCTCTCTCAGCTTGCCTGGCATCTATTTCAGCTCTTTGAGCTTTCACCATCTCCAAGGCAGCTTCTTCTTCCAGTGATAGAGAATTTGCTTCTTCTTCCATATCATCATCCAAGATAGGATGTTCTATTGGCTCCAGATAATATGGCGTATACTCCACCTAAATCGGTTGCTCTTGCATGAATTCAAATTCCTCTTCACTTTCCTCTTCTTGTACCATGTCCTCAATCTAGTACTGTCTAACTGGAATAGCTTCATTGGTTTCCCAAACTCCCCATCCAGTTGTTTGCCAACCTTCATTAGTCACTTCATTTGTTTCATCTTCTCCAACTTTCTCCCCCTTAGTTGAGGAATCCTCGATGTAGTTATCCTCATTGTAAAAGGCAGTAGAAGGATCAGGTTGTTGTTGTGAAGGTCCGGGTTGTTGGTTCCTCAACATATTCCAAATAGACTGTACCCCGTCACCTTGATTCTCCATGAAGTCCATAAGCTCCTTATTCATCTCATGCACAGAAGTTAGCTTCAGGTCAATGTCATCCAATCTGGAGTTGGTAGTCTTTTCAATCTTGTACAGTCTTTGATTCAGCTTAGACTCCACTCTAGAAAGGGTGTTCATTGCATCTTTTACCCTAGCTTGACCATCCCGGATAACCAGAACGACTTCTTTCAATGCTTCTTGTCCTTGTTGTAGAGCATTAACTTCATTCATGAATCCATCTTTTAGCTCTTTGACATCAGTCCTCAATTCGACCAGTTCTTCCATAGCTTCCTTCTTCAAGGAGTCCACTACCAGTTTAGTACCTGTTATAGTGCCAGATGCACTGCCTAGGACCCTGTATGTTCTTCTAGAATCAGCTGCAGCCAAGCCAACCTTCTCTTGAATAGTCTTTAAAGAAGCATCGGCTTGACCAGAGGATATCCCTTGGTCAAAGGAAGGTCTCAGTGAAACCTGGAATAGTGGATTTCCTTGTTTGTCGTGAACTGTCATCTCCTTGAGAGTGGATTGAACATGTACCTCTCTTTCTGTAGGTAATAGCAAATCATCTGTTTGGTAGGGTTAGGGTGTCACTCCTCACATTTGGCTCTGGGTGTACACTCAACGTTTCTGTTGATGTTTCACTCATTTTTCCTTTCCCACTCAGGCCAGGTGTAAGTGTTTGTGTTTCACTCAATCCCTTAGTGCTAGTTGTACTTGCAGAAGAAAACATCGTAGCCGTCCTTAAGGAGGTCACCGGTGGTGCAATGGGGCTTCGCAAGTCCCCGTCCTTGGTTAAACCAAGTTGCTGATCATCCGTAGATGATGTATCCTTTGTAGGATCTAGAGTTTGAATCTCTAGGAGGTTAGAATCAGGCTCTATTAACAGCAGAGATCCTGAAGCTTCCTCAATAGTCTGTGAAGACTTTACCTCAGTTAACTCCTCAATAGTAATTGATTCATTGTCACCGAGTTGCCGATCTGCACCTACGTCAGACCCTTTACCCGCAGGATCCAGATATATTCCATCTGGGGAGGTAGACAATGACCCTTTAGATTGTGCATTTAGGTCAAAGCCTTCTCTCGACGTCTGTGAAGACTCTTGGTTCTTAGAACCTTCAACCAGTGAACCTGACTGTAATATGGTCGGAACACCAGTTGCTTCCGTCAATTCTTCCTTGCTTGATTGAGCTATTGGTTCAGATATAGCTTTTGTTAGCATTGCCCAATCAAAATCAGAAAAATCTGTGAAGGGTTCTTTGGATGAGAGAAATGAACTATCAACAGTTGCCTCGGTTTCTGTTCTTCTCCTTTTAGAGGAAGGCAGAGCTACTGTTGAAGGGTGTATCTCCTTATGTGGTGCTGCTATGGCACTATCTCCCTCTACACTCACGGATGTCTAAATGTTGGGTATAGTAGGGGAAGGAGGTTCGTTTATGGTTTCATTTGGCTCTTCCAAAGGCTCTTCGACCGTGGTTAGAGATTGTGGGTTTGCAATCTCATGGTCAGGAATGGCCGCTGAGGGCTCTGGATCAACATCCATTTGTTGTGATTCAGGAGCTAGTTCAGGTTCAGGAATGTTACCTTCATTTACCTATTCCTCTGGGGGTAGAAGTGGTAGGGGCACCGTTCTTAGATAGTCTGTGAGAACAGTGGGTACCCCTGGAAGATGAGTCTTTCTTATCAGAGCGGTTATTGAATTGCTCTTCATCTTCATGCACTCCATGGTCTCCTCTTCGGTGAATGTCTCACGCTCATCATCTGTTAAGATATCATTGAGAATTAGTTGTAGGAACCTAGGATAGAAACAAAGCACATCTTCATTTATGCCTGTTCTTTCATCCAGTGGTCCCATGTACAGAATGACTTGATCAATCACTAGTCTTCCTATGTTAATATGCCTATTGTTGGCAATGGCAAACCCTATCTTCTGAAGGAATAAGGGAATACCATGCAGATTTGTTAGCTTGGCAGTAAAAACATGGATTAGGGTATGAAAGAAAAAGTTCCATGGCTTTGTCAGGTAATGCTTAAGGAACTCTCCCACAAAGAAGTTGGGTTGTTGACTTCTAATGAGAGTGAAGAAAGCATGTATCTCCTCAGTTGTGGGATCCGGAACATGGTTTTCTGTAGGAAAATGTAGTATTCTGTTTAAGTCATGTTCCGTCACCCTTATTGTTCTGCCCCTTGGCACAACAAAACTGAAGGATCTCACACTATTCTCACTTGTATCCGTGGCGGTTGTGTACAACGCAGTCAATTGATCGATGCAAAGGACTACGGGAGTACTCAAAGCATATGCCACTAACGAACGTGTGTTCAGAAACTCTGCCCATGCACGAAACTGTAAGTTCGTAATGGCTTGTAAGTTCTGAAACGAGACATGATTAGTCTTGGTTACGATAAATTCTCCGGCCATTGTATTTCAAATTTTCAGAAAATTAAATTAAACCAAAACTAATTTTCACTTAAACTTTATTAATTATTACTAATTAATTAAATTCAAACCAAAATACCCATTTTAATGACTTAAACAACTTCGAACAATTAAACTACCAAATTAAGAACCCCAACTTTTTCTAAATCAAGAAAAGTATTTTTAATCAAAATACACTTCCTAAGAGATGGATTTCAACTAAAAATAACTATTCAAGAACAGTATTATCAGGTAAGGTTCGAAAGAGAATGGCCTTTGATAGAATTCTTTAACCACAACCGAGAATTTAAAAGCACAGAGGCCACAAAGTACATAGATTTCACTTTTAAAAACTGAAATCACTGTAAAAACTGAAGTTACTATGTAAAATTCTTGGTTAAAACTGAAATCTATCGAGTTTGATGTTCTTGGCTGTATCTAATTCTTGTAAGTATTATCTCGACAAAAGCTTTTCTCAGAATTGTGAATATGTATGAAAAAAAAATCCAAGTGCTAGTTAAATACTTTTTGAAACTGTAAGGGTAAAATGGTCATTTTATGTTCGATAGATTTTTAAATGAACTCTCGATGGTTTTCTTAGAGGGGCAAAAAGGTCTATTTCCATTCGATAGTTTTTGAAAACTATCGAAGAGTTTGAAAAATAGAATGCAAACAGACTTTTTGTAAAACCATCGAGGGTTTTTTGCTGTATAATACAAAAAACTATCGAACTCTTCTTTTATGAAAAACTATCGAAGATTTGAATTATAAAAAGAATTAAATCCTTTTCGATATTTTTCACTTGAGTTTCAAAATCTATTGAGAATCATTTTTCGATAGATTTCTTTTCCTTATCCAAAAACTATCGAAAATTAATTTCGATAGATTTCTTCTAGTACTTTGAAAAAACTATCGAATTTCCTAAATTCGAAATTTTTTGCTTCTATCCAAATTTTAAAACCTGTTAATGTTCTAAAATTCAAATATTTGTATTTCCTGTCAAGTTTTATTTTGAATAAATCTTTTAAAATTTACCAAAATCAATTGTTAACAGAAAATTCACAATTTTCTCAGAATAAAATCGACTAATTATCATTGAATGATATTAACCAATTAAAATCCAATAAATTATGATGTATTAATCTACAATGTTAAAAACAAAGCAAATTAATTCAAATTAAATAGATGCTTAAATATTTAGAACAAATATTAGCACCTAAATAATTTTTAGAATTAATAACCAATTAAATGCTAGAAGATATATCATCCATAATTATGACATAAAATTAGTACAATAATCCTAACTACGAGAATTGCTCCAGAAAATAAATTCACGAGTCCTAAGGATATAGAAATTCTTCAACCCATGTATTCACTAGGACTATCTGCAGTTACTGACTTCTAATCAAAATCAATTAGAAAGATTTAACATCCCAAGTTCACCAACCAGCTTTGAAAAAGTGGATTCATCAAGCGGTTTAGTAAAGATGTCTGCAATTTGTTCCTCTGTGGGTACAAAATGTAACTCCACAGTTCCATTCATGACATGCTCTCGGATAAAATGATAACTGATGTCGATGTGCTTCATCCTCGAGTGTTGCACTGGGTTGTTTGAGATTGCTATGGAACTTGTGTTGTCGCAAAATATTGGAATCTTTGTCAACAAAAGCCCATAGTCACAGAGTTGGTTTCTCATCCACAAGATCTGAGCACAGCAGCTACCAGCAGCAATGTATTCAGCCTCAGCTGTTGATGTGGACACTGAATGCTGCTTCTTGCTATACTAGGAAACTAACCTTCTTCCAAGAAACTGACAGCTTCCTGAAGTACTCTTCCGATCAATCTTACAACCTGCAAAATCAGAGTCTGTGTATCCAATAAGATCAAATCCTGTATCTTTAGGGTACCAAATTCAAAGATTTGGGGTCCCCTTAAGATATCTAAATATTCGCTTAACAACTATTAGATGAGATTCTTTAGGATCAGACTGGAACCTAGCACACATGCATGTCGCAAACATTATATCTGGTCTACTTGCAGTGAGATAAAGTAATGAGCCTATCATACCTCTGTAGCCTGTGATGTCAACCTTCTTACCAGTTTCATCCTTATCAAGCTTAGTGGCAGTTAGCATAGGAGTCTTTGCTGTAAATGAGTCTTCCATTTGATACTTCTTAAGAAGATCTTTGATGTACTTGGACTGACAAATGAATATACCATCTTGTCTTTGGTATACTTGCAGTCCAAGGAAGAATGATAATTCACCCATCATGCTCATTTCATAACGACTCTGCATTAACTTAGCAAATCTCTTGCATAGATCATCATTAGTAGAACCAAATATTATGTCATCAACATATACTTGCACCAATATCAAATCATTTTTGTGCTTTTTGTAAAAGAGAGTTTTGTCTACAACACCTCTTGTAAAATCATTTTCAAGTAAGAATTCAGAGAGAGTATCATACCATGTCCTTGGAGCTTGTTTGAGTCCATAGAGAACTTTGAATAGAAAGTACACAAAGTCTGCCAGTTTTGAATCGTCAAAATCTGGAGGTTGTTCCACATACACTTCTTCTTCTAACTCCCCGTTCAGAAAAGCACTCTTCATATCCATCTGATATACCTTGTAATTGGAATGTGCTGCGAATGACAGAAACATTCTGATGGCCTCAAGTCTTGCTACTGGTGCATAGGTTTCATCATAATCTATACCCTCTTCTTGAGAGTAACCTTTAGCAACCAGTCTGGCTTTGTTTCTCGTTACAATTCGTCCAACTTATTTCTGAATACCCATCTTGTTCCAATAACAGATTTTCCCTTAGGCCTGGGTACCAGATTCCAAACTTTCTGCCTTTCAAACTGATTGAGTTCCTCTTGCATAGCAATCACCCAATCTGGATCATCTAGAGCATCTTCAACTTTCTTAGGTTCTGTTTCTGAAAGAAACCCAGAATAGTGACATTCATTTTGTGATGTTCTCCTAGTTCTCACTCCTGTGTCCGGATCACCAATGATCAAGTGAAAGGGATGATCTCTATTCCATACCCTTTGTCTTGGCAGATGTGATCTTGATGATTCTCCTTGTTCTAGATGTTGTGGAGTGTGACTAGTTGATCCTTCTCCTGCTCCCCCTGAGTTGTTGAGGGTTTGATCTGTTGATTCTGTAGACTGACTAGTTGATCCTGTAGAATTTTGAGGATCTCCACTTTGGTCACCACTTTGTCCAGAATCATTATCATTATGATTATTATTAATAACTGTAACTTCAGTGTAACACCCCCAGATCCGGGGTCAGGAATCTGGGTTGTCACGCTCCATCAATGATACAATACCTGCATTACTTACAACATTCTCATAATACAACTCCAAAGACCCCAATCACTTACGCACACACACACACAAGTTATAGCCTTGGAAATGAGCAACAATAATCAAAATTTGTTATTACAACCCAAATGAACTATCCAGGACCTCATCTGTTATTTACAACCTCTACCTGAAGTTACAATAATAGACCTCACAATTCTATACAAGGTTTAGTAATACAAGCTCACTCAAAATAATTCTCACTAATTCAAGCTGCAACCATTCTGCTCACACTGACAGTATCCATCCTGCATCTAACTCCAGGGTAGTCTCTCCATTCCCTTGCTCTCGTAACACGAGGTAGATTCGGCAATGTTTTCCTCATGCTGAAATATTTAATAAAGCAAGAATGAGCTAATAGTGCTCAGCAAGAAATCTATCCCAGTTTAAATCTTTAAACCTTTTAGGGAGATAATCCATAAGGGATCAAAGCTTTTATCACTACTAGGGTCTAACCCCAAAATAGTATACCGTTTAAAATACCGTATAACTTATAATCATACCCATATACTCCTCGTAATCATTTGGAAATCCTTGGTATCAGTATGATAAACCAAGACTCAAAACATATCTTTATAACCACAAGCTATGCATTAAACGGATAAGATACTAGTATAACATAAACGATGAAGTTACGGGGAAAATTAATATAATGTGTCCGTAACCCCACATCCACTTATGCATATATAATCTGAGTAAAGTTTTATCAGAGTCATAACTCATAAAATAAAAGATGAAGTTGCAAGAATTTATTGTCACTTCATTGCCAAACACTTTTCGACCTCCTGCCAACATGATCGGTTCTTCACCCCAATACATGTTGCAGGAATATCCAAATTGGATGATGAACCAATACAGGAATTGCTACCGCGCCCGCTGTACCCAACCTTACTATGATCAGTAGCAGGTCGTACCGCTCAAATATGTTTTCTACATGTAGATGGAAGAATCACGACAGCCTGACATTGTCTACCGCCTTACGGTGATCCCCGACCCATTTGGGGCAATAAAAGTTGGATGGGTCGGCGCTACTGGACCACTTACACCACTCCTAGTTCAAATAAAATCCATGACTCTGAAACGTAAAGATCGTCCTCCTTTCCCCAAGTGTAACACTTGTTGATACGACTCCACTAAGTAGTTATATCTAGGTTGGAAAGGAAGATTCTCCAATATTTCCCAAGCGATGCTTGTTAATGGATACCGACTTGTTCTATCAATTTACCCCTCGATCGCTGAGGTGGTAACACAACAATTGACTTGCAATAATTAAATTGCTCCGAGAAAATATCTGTCCCTTGACAGTTTTTTAATTGAGAGTTTAAAAAGAGTAGCAGTCATTTAAATCAGGTTTCCCATATTTTTGATAGTTGAGCGAGCATTTAAATCCTCTTAAAAGACAGATTTAAATGGAAAAACAGTGTTTTGGGAACATCTTTTTGATTTAAAAATAATTAACAATATAGCTTAGAGTATCCTTCACAATTACTGAAGGTCGAGGATAAACTTTAAATACATTTCTCATTTTTAAAACGTTTTAAAAGTATTTAATAAATAATCGAATAATATTTATTAAATAAGTAAACCTTAAACGAATATTTGAAAATAATATTCATTAAATAAACAAACCTTGAATGAATATTTAGAAATAATATTCATTAAATAAATAAACCTCAAATGAATATTCAGAAATAATATTCATTAAATAAATAAGGATTAAATGAATATTCAACATAATATTCATTAACTAATAAACGTCGAATGAATATTCAAAATAATATAAACCTCGAATTAATATTCAAAATAATATAAACCTCGAATGAATATTCAAAATAATATAAACCTCGAATGAATATGCGAAAATAATATTCATTAAATAATTAAATCTCAAATGAATATTCAAAAGTAATATTCATTAAATAAATAAATCTCAAATGAATATTCGAAAATAATATTCATTAAATAATTAAATCACAAATGAATATTGAAAAGTAATATTCATTAAATAAATAAATCTCAAATGAATATTCGAAAATAATATTCATTAAATAATTAAATCTCAAATGAATATTCAAAAGTAATATTCATTAAATAAATAAGGATTGAATAACATTTGCCCGATATCTTTATCGGAAAATAACCTTTAATAAATACAGAAAATATAATTACCTCTAATCTAGAGAAAATCACCCGCCCTGATTCTAGGGCATTTATAAAAACATGGCTTATAGCTGATATCCCATATCTAACCTATAAGCCCCAACATCAAGTCATAACCTCAAGTATTGCTATATATATTAGTTCGAAAACAAGTATGCAATTTATATATCGCATTTGCATATCATATATGAAAACAGTTATGCCTTCCATTAGCATATATATAACGGAAATAGTCTTCAAAAAGTATTTCTCGACTGAGATAATACTCAAATAACATTCCTCAAAGTACATAGTATTCTGCCGATGGAATCCCTCCGGGTTTCCACGGCTATCTACATATCTCAAAATACCGACTCCCGATTTAGAGTCGAAAACAATGAATATGCTCTTATACTTAGAGCTACCAAGTAAACCGGTTCATAACTACTTAACTCAAAAGATTTTATATAATTCAAAGGTCAAATCCATTTCAACAATTTTATACTGTCACATCTATATACGATGTGAGGTTTGAAAGCATGCATAATACATATCACATGCATCATCCGAATATTATAACTTAAAATAAAGCATGGAATGAGAAAACTTGCCTCGAAATCCCGAAGTAGCAATAAGTCTCAGGTTGGTCCAGTAATCTAGAATCAACACAAGGTTCAAGATTAATAACTTAAACGCTTTCACCATACTAGGTATATACTAACTCAAGTACAAGTCCATTTTCAAGTTAACTCCTTAAGATCCTCTACTCGAGCATGCTTGCTCACGCATTTTTATAAAATTGAAATATAATCCTTTTAACACGAAATCTTTTCGAGGGTCTTCCTAAACATACCTCGCATGTTATCACAAAGTTTCACATTCTATTATGACCTCTAAGTGGTTCGATCATAACCTCAAAGTTGACTAAGTGGCACGGTTTGGTTTTACGAAACATCCTTTATTAAAACACTTGTTTCTCCTAAACCGTAAATCGGATTCCCATGATCTTCACACCAAAACGAACCTTGAACTAAGGCCTACACAAACAGGGGCCGTGGTTATCTTGGGCAGAAGTTACCAGGTTCGAATATCACAAGCAAAACAAGGTTAAGGAAATTCAGGCATTATAACGGCTATGTTTTAACGATTCCAAAGTTTAATCATAAACTTTACATAATCAATCCAACCAAATCACCAAGTCAAATCCTCAACATCATTACTAACCCATAATCATCATTAACCAGTCAAAACCAACATCTACTTGCTTATCATCAAATCAACATCAAACTTTCATCAAAATCACTTAATCATCCTTATAATCAAAATAACTAAACTATACTTAAAACTAACCATATAAATCAATTTATAAGCTTTCTTTTGAGTTATAGATCGCCAAATTTGAAGCTTCCTAGCTAGGGTTTTGAGCTCCATCTTTCCGCTGGACAGAAACTGGACAGATTGGGTTCTCCAACTTGGGGAAGCGATTTGGCTAGGCTACACTCCTTTGTTGACTATGAAATTATGAATGAATGTTACCCATGGAGTGGAGAAGCCATGGTTAAAATTTAGTGATTTTAGGACAAGTAGATTTGGAGTTACGAATTTTTCTTTTCTCCTTGTGCAAGCTGAGCAGAAATCTGGAAAGAAATGGGGGAGAGTTTTCTTTTTCTTCAAGGGGTTTTCTTTCTTGATTTTACCTTGGTTGACTTGATAGAAATACTGATATTTTGTATTAAAAAGTGGTGAGTCATTGCATTTTGTCTTGTCATCAGGACACGTGTCGGACATGCATGAGTTTGGCTAAAGCAGCTTTACTGGTTTGCTTTACTGGTTTGTTTCCTTTCACATGGATGATCCAAATGTTGCATTTCTCGAATTAATCTTGTTACATGTTAATTCCATGCCTTTATTTAATCCCGTAAGTGTCCCGTTGTTCCGTCTCCGTTTAATCGCGTAGAATGTTCGCAGGGTTTCTTAAGTGTTCAATCAAAGTGGTTTACCGTAAACGTTCTTGATATCTCTAATTCTTTTATTAAATCCATATCCATGGATTTGATAATTTAAAATCCTCCAATATATTTAAATAATGATTAATCCATCAGTAATAGGTGAAATTTCGGAGAAAACAGAAAATGCTCTTTTTCTGATTCTGACAGCTTTTGCATTCCTTCATTTTCATAGTAGATCACTAATACGACTTTGAAAGTTCATATCCTGACTCGTACATAGGGTGGTCTGAAAATCTTTTTCGGTTCAGAAATTTACTATTCATCAGGATTTTACTATTCATCAAATAATAAAAAAAAATTAACTAAGTCCAAAATTTGGGGTTATTACAGTCTCCCCTCCTTAAAAAGATTCCATCCCGGAATCTAAGAAAATAGCTGAGGTTACTCTTTCAATATAGAAATCTCCAGTTTCCAGGTTGACTCTACTCTTACTCATCCCGGTTTGTGATACCTACCGGACGCTTTATATAAGCCAATTCTGGCTATGTTCATATACACCCATTTTCTATCAACATTCGATTATTCTCGCAATCGGCGGTACAATACTTACCGTAACTCCGGTTCTCTGAAAGGTTTCTTCCGGTCGGTCCGTCGGTCTACGGATCCTATGTAGTGCTCGCACTCAATCTCGTTGCCAAACATGTTTGGAAAACTCCTCCCGAATCGGGAGTTCAATCATTGGTCCTTATCTGACACGATGGTGACTGGAACTCCACATCACCCAATTATCTCTTTCGTAACTCTTCGGTTAACGATCTCTTGCTGATAACAAAATATGAGTAGACTCATTTGATCTATCAATTATAGCTCAATTGACGTCATAGTCCGACTCGATTCTTGTTGATCCTATCACAGAATCCATTATAGTAAAATTACATTCCTAATCAGGAATCTCTATTAACTGTGATAGTCAACTAGGTCTTTGTTCTGCCTTCATTTTCTGACATATCCAATATTTTTTTACCAATCGATAATTCCTTTTATTTATCCGACCACTTATAACATTTACTTAACTTTCCTAGTTTGAAACGTCTCCTATCTTTGCAGGGTCGACCAGTACTCCTTTACTGTTGACCACATGTCCTAAAATTGTACTTCCTTTAGCCAACACTCGCACTTTGAGAACTTGGCATATAACTTTTCTCTCCTCAGTTCTCCTAACACGATCCTCAAATGTTCTGCATGTTCTTCCTCGGTCTTTGAGGTAAACCTAAATATTGTCGATGTCACTATGACATACTTATCCAATTACTTCTTGAAAAGTCTATTCAGCACGTCCATGAAAACTGTAAGGGCATTCGTCAGCCCAAACGACATTACTAAAAACTCGTAGTGTCCATACTTGGTGCGAAACGTAGTCTTGGGTACGTTCTCAGGCTTAATATTCAATTGGTGGTATCCAGTTCTCAATCAATATTCGAGAATTTAACTACATCATGCAGCCGATCGATCAAATCACCGATCCTTGGCAGGGGTATTCATTCTTAACAATTAGCCTATTTAGCTCTCGATACTCTATGCACAACCTCATGCTGTCGTCCATTTTCTTCACCAATAACACGGGTGCATCCCACGGTGACGCACTTGGTCTTATCATTCCTTCCCCTAACAATTTCTACAATTGAGCGACTAATTCCTTCATCTCGACTGGAGCTAATCGGTATGGGGCCTTCGTAACTGGCGCCGTTCTTGGAGCTAATTCTATACCAGACTTTATTTCTCTATCGGGTGGTAACCCCGGAAGATCTTCTGGAAATACCTCCTCGAATTCGTTGATGACAGGGACATTCCGCATACTAGGTGCTTCCCGTTTCGTATCCATCACAGTCGCTAAACAAGTTCATCTTCTTGGAGGTCAAACGTTTCCTCGTCCGACAATCTGAATTCTTACTTCCTTTCTTTCTCAATCTATTCACGTTTCATACTCTATTTTCTTTATGCCCATTTCTTTCTCGTCCACTTTGCTTCCATTTCTATCATAATCGTTTCATTAACCAAGGTAACATAATAGTCATTTCGAACACTTCGTTATTCTGAATTCGCATCCTGCGAAACAAACCTTGGCAATTTCCGTAAACTTTGATTCATAGTTGTCGTACTCATTTATCTTGGCTCTCATCTTCAACACTCTCCTTTTTCCAAATACTAAGGAAAATACTTGCATGGTACCAAGAATACTTTATAAAAAAAAACTTTGTAAAAATTCTCGCTGAGGGGGCAACCTGGTTAGGTCTCAATCAAATTATCGTTTGAAAATCTTCCCACCATACTTCACTGCATACAAATGCATCGTGAATTCACTTATATAAATTTGACCGAAAGTTGAACTTAGTGATACAATAACTAGTTCATTTCAATAAACATTGACAACTAGCTGAACAAAATTTGCTAGTTCGATTAGTTTGGGACGCAGCATCTAGCTAGGATAATTAGCTAGATTTTCATCATATCATTAAAATTTCAACTAGTTAGAACAATTAACTAGTCACTCATTATGGCACATGCAATTAGCCATTTTCAATCTACTAGTATAGAACCTCGACATTGTAGCCAAAGAAAGAAAGAAAACAACATTTTGACTACTCGGATGATGAATTGAAAAGAAGAGTAAATAAGTTTAGGATGAACAAGGTAATTATAACCTTTGAATAGAATATAAGGTTTGAATAGATGGTTCTTGGTATCGGAACAATCGATAACCTTCCACCAAACATTTCTCATCAGTGAAACGGTCCACCCAAAGGTGTCTCCGTACATAAACTTTATCAAATTTTCCAATAGAATTGAATTCGGAATATCAATATCAAATTGATATCCTTTCTACGATTTCAACGTCTGATGTGCAAATCTCTCCTTAATAGGAGAAAAGAATTCCCGAGTAATCTCTGAAATATATATCATCGATGTTTTAGACAAATAGCTAGATATTTATTAACTCGACTGAGGAGTCCAAGTATGAAAAAAAGAAATCGAATATCAAAATAATCGTTAAAGAATATTCGTCAAATAATTGAGGAAGCATTAATTGAACATTCCTTAGATAATTGAAAGAATACGAAATAAATTATAGACCTGGAAGGATAGATGAATAATGGTTCCTTCTTCAGGTCATCATGTAACATGAACAAAACGCTCCGATGAATAATGAAAATGAATAAACTGAATATAACAGTTGTTGGTTGCATCCCAAGTTGAAGTAGGAAATTAAAGGGGTTACCTGACATGAACTATTCAAGGTAACATAGGCAGGAACAGTTTTAGATTGAGGAGTGTACCAGCAAGTAGATACCAAAAAGTTAATGGTCATCATAATTTCTAACATCACCCGCACGAGGATGATCTTATCTTTCTGCCTTTATGGCTTATGGTACTAACCAACGGTACCTCAAAATCGTACAAGTCCTTAAATAGGTCGGGAGTTCGAACATATTTGTCATTCCACGATAATCGTCCCGAGATTGGGCCTCCTACAGCCGTATCAACACATCCTCAAAAGATGGAGGTCCATTAACGTATATGTAATTTCTTAACACTAATCGTATCGAACGAATCCAACCCCAGGCCACCATAGGTCTCGTTCCTCGTAGGTCCTGAGATTGTCGCATTGCTCATCGCAACCATAGGTGTCTTTATTAGAATCACGCTATTCATTCTTCATATCTTTGATTTCTGAGTTGAGCCATCATGGCCTATCGCACGAAATGTACTCGCGATGCGATTTAGCACGTTCTTCTTACGATAACGTTCTGGTACTACACGTACGCAACAGTCTCCTTTTTAGGTAAGAAAATACCCATCGACGGAAAAGACACCAACTCTTGTGGAATCGTTGATCTCAAGGCTTGGACCTCATACACAAGATAATGCCCTAACTAGCCCACGGAATTAGTAATTCGGATCGTGTAAAGGACTGTAAATGTCTCAATCTTCACATGTGCTGCCTTCTCGTGGCAAACTACGATGAACTTCAAACACTTAGGTTCTTACTAAGTCAAGTTATCCATTGGTATTGGCCATTCTGACCTTACCCCAACTGCAACCGAGACTCTGCTTCGCGTCTTATCTTAATGTTTTTGATAATCCGTGTACAATTCTAATCATCCTTCTCATCATTATGATGATCTTCAACGGTCCTATCGGTCCTCCGATAAGTCCTCAACTAAACTCTTTAATCTTAACATCCTCAGTGGAACTACTTCCGGTAGTCCACTTAACGAACTCTATATGAGTCCTCTCGTCATTCTCTTACTTCGATATAACTCTTAACACTCTCATATCCAAGTTTATAACTTAACGCTCTGATACCATTTCTGTAACACCTCCAAATCCGGGGTCAGGAATCTGGGTTGTCACGCTCCATCAATGATACAATACCTGCATTACTTACAACATTCTCATAATACAACTCCAAAGACCCCAATCACTTACGCACACACACACACACACAAGTTATAGCCTTGGAAATGAGCAACAATAATCAACATTTGTTATTACAACCCAAATGAACTATCTAGGACCTCATCTGTTATTTACAACCTCTACCTGAAGTTACAATAATAGACCTCACAATTCTATACAAGGTTTAGTAATACAAGCTCACTCAAAATAATTTTCACTAATTCAAGCTGCAACCATTCTGCTCACACTGACAGTATCCATCCTGCATCAACTAACTCCAGGGTAGTCTCTCCATTCCCTTGCTCTCGTAACACGAGGTATATTCGGCAATGTTTTCCTCATGCTGAAATATTTAATAAAGCAAGAATGAGCTAATAGTGCTCAGCAAGAAATCTATCCCAGTTTAAATCTTTAAACCTTTTAGGGAGATAATCCATAAGGGATCAAAGCTTTTATCACTACTAGGGTCTAACCCTAAAATAGTATACCGTTTAAAATACCGTATGACTTATAATCATACCCATATACTCCTCGTAATCATTTGGAAATCCTTGGTATCAGTATGATAAACCAAGACTCAAAACATATCTTTATAACCACATGCTATGCATTAAACGGATAAGATACTAGTATAACATAAACGATGAAGTTACGGGGAAAATTAATATAATGTTTCCGTAACCCCACATCCACTTATGCATATATAATCTGAGTAAAGTTTTATCAGAGTCATAACTCATAAAATAAAAGATGAAGTTGCAAGAATTTATTGTCACTTCATTTCCAAACACTTTTCGACCTCCTGCCAACATGATCGGTTCTTCACACCAATATATGTTGCAGGAATATCCAAATTGGATGATGAACCAATACAGGAGTTGCTACCGCGCCCGCTGTACCCAACCTTACTATGATCAGTAGCAGGTCGTACCGCTCAAATATGTTTTCTACATGTAGATGGAAGAATCACGACAGCCTGACATTGTCTACCGCCTTACGGTGATCTCCCGGCCCATTTGGGGCAATAAAAGTTGGATGGGTCGGCGCAACTGGACCACTTACACCACTCTTAGTTCAGATGAAATCCATGACTCTGAAACGTAAAGATCGTCCTCTTTTCCCCAAGTGTAACACTTGTTGATACGACCCCACTAAGTAGTTATATCTAGGTTGGAAAGGAAGATTCTCCAATATTTCCCAAGCGATGCTTGTTAATGGATACCGACTTGTTCTATCAATTTACCCCTCGATCGCTGAGGTGGTAACATTCCCAAGATAATCTTTCTGTTTCCTCCTGGATGGAAGAAATCTCTGATTTAAGACCATTCCCAAGATAATGCAGATCATTCAGCTGATTCTTGTGCATTTCATTTGTGGCTTCAAAAACTTCTATAGGAGTAAGATGTTTAGCATTGGACCCCAAGGATGTGAGATATTCTTCCCTGAGAAAGGCTAGGGCATCCTTGAGCTCCACAGATCTTTTACCATCCAACCAGGCATCAACATTACCATCCTGTTGGGCTTCATCTATTATCTTGTCCTGTTGAGATTCAACATCCTCCTTGTGACACAGAAGAACAGCTTCATAGTCTGAATTTGGAAGGTTGGCTGTGAGGAGATGTTGAGCTATCTTTGAGATCTCATCAATCTGTGCCACATGAAGATTTTGAAGGTCTTCTTCCGTCAACTGTGTGGGCACAGATGATGATCCTGAAGGCCTGTCATGTTGCACAGGCTTCAGCCATTCTGACATTGTGGCCTAAGCCAAGTTAGAGCTGGTGCTAGGCACCTCAGGGGGGTTGATGTATGAGTTTCCTCCAGTCTTGGAATGACTGTGGAGTCTGATGTTGTCTCCATTGAAATGGGATGAGTGTCAACATCATCTCCATGTGCATGTGAAGGCAGGTCCATGTCCATAAGGAATGGAGAGTTTGGCATAGAGTCTCCAGTGAGAACTGGTGAATCCTCTATGTTTGTGTTGGTGTCATTAGGATATGCCCCAGCATGCATTCCCTGACCAACTAGATGTGGTTCCTGGGTGGTGAGCACAGTGTCACGCACCATGTTACTTGAGATTGGCTCAATCACAGATTTGGATTGTGATTGATCAATAGCAGAAAGGTCATGAGAATGACTATTCTGTTGAGAAGAAATATTAGATGTAGATTCTGGAAGAGAAGTGTGATGTGGATTGGATTTTGGCAACTCCCCCTGAGAAATAGGAGGAGTTTCAAGTGTGATGTGCTCTCCACTTAGTGTGTCATCACCCTTATTTCTCCTAGGGTCAAGAGTGAGTTCTTGACCCTGTGCTTGACCCTGTGCAGACTCTTCACAGGTTGTAGTGAGGAGGCTACTCTTTTCAATACCAATGCCCTATTGAGAGGACATTGACAGTAATAGGTGTACCCCTTTTTGCACATCTAAATCCTGTTGGGAGGATTCAGTGGAGGCTATAGATTTGGATTTCTTCTTTTGTCTTGTGAGCTATGACTCAGGTTCCTCACTACCTAAATCTACAGTTTTATTGACTATTTCAAGGGCTCTCTTCTTTGTCTTCTTTTTAGTGACACCAACCTTTTGGGAGATTGATGCACTTGGCTTGCTAACCTCTAGAGTGGTGTTTGCAGTAGGGCTACTGGATGGGATAGGAAGGCTAGGGTTAGACTGTGTAGCTCCTTCAGTCTTAGCCTCCCCTGTCTAGGAAAGTTCATGGTATATGGACTTATCAAGTGGATAGGATTCAAATGTGTCCTGCATATGCTTGGTCACACTTAGAATCACATCCACTTGATTCCTTGTGTCTAATGACCCAAATAGAATTTTGGACATGGACTTGGAATAGGCCATTTTATTTTTATCTATACCCTCTAGTTCATGTATATTAGCATCAAGATAATTTAAAATACATTGAAGGAAACGAGGGTAAAAGATGTCATTACCTCTACCACGAACTGTCCTCCCTAGCCTTTGAGCCAATTCCTTAAGGATTATTGCTCCAACGTTTATCTCCTGATTGTAGGCTAGGGAATAGGCCAGCTTCACAGCAATGTGACTGATTTGGTCCCATCCTGTCTTCCTGCACAGAAACACCTTTTGGAGTGCGTCAAACAGAAATGACCACTCCATCCTGACATACTTCTTGTTAAGCTTTGCCGTGTCAATCTTGTCAGCATACTGAATGAGGGTCAAGAAGTCCACCATTTTCTTGTCAGTTGCTTCAACATCATGACCCTCAACCTTTAACCCCATGGCTTCATTTATTTCCTTCTCCCCAAACTGGAAGGACTTGCCCCCAATTGTGCAACTTACTTCCTGAAACGAAGTCCCATCCTCCTTTTCCATTGTTGCAACCAAAGCTGTTCTCCAGAACCCTTCCAATACATCGACATACATAGTGGGATTAAGGGTTAAGGCTTGGCGGAGGTAGGAGGTGTTCAAGAACCGTACAAAGCACTTGTACCTTGGGTTTGCCTCCGCCTCTGAGGGTATTGTGAGTAGATTTGTTTCTTTGTGTAATAGCCCCAAATCCGGGGTCGGGGATTTAGGGTTGTCACACTCCATGTACTCCTCGCCTTACCTGTAATACTCACACAATTCATATTTCACCTGCTCATGACCCCACAATATATGTCTCTCACACACACACACAGGTTAGAGTCTCAGAAACGACACACTACAACAATTGCGGAATAAATAATTTTTATTACAATACCCAAATGTCTTCTGAATCTGTTACTGATACAATTTCTAAGTAATGTTACATTACCAACTTAGCCTCCTGATGCTCACAATCCTCTAATACCATTCAGGTCTATACATACGTTGAATACCAAAAGCCGTAGCCTGATTCAATTGGTTCGCATTACTTTCGGGATTGCTTCTAGGAACTGCTTAATGGAAATGCCTTGCGAGGTATGCGCCGTCCCATTGGCATCCTGCTTCGCTGCTATATAATATATATAAAATAATAGCAAGAGTGAGCGATAGCTCAGCAAGGTAATGAAAGTATGGCATAATTCTGCCCTTTTTCTTCAACCCAGTATAAAGCGGGTATGCGACAATAATTTGTCAAAATATCTTGATACTGAAATCATTTCCTTATCGGAATGTATTCCCAAAAATACCATTTTTGTATTTCAAATATCATCTCCATAATATTCTGCAAACTTTCGATATTCATACTATGAACAAAGTTCTAGTATAGTATAAAAGATGAAATAACAAGGTACCTCAGTATATCCTTTCCGTAAAATATCTGCTATATAAATATACACAGACTATCAACATATAACTTAAAAGATGAAGTTGTAGGAATTTCCAAATATCTGCAAAATATTTCCAATCCACTTTCTAAACTTGAATAACTTGAAGAGCTTGAATAAACTTTTCTTTTCTGGAAACTTGCTTAAAACATGTTCTTTCTCTGATAACTTGCATAAAACATTTTCTTTCATGGATGATGAACTGAAGACGGAGATTCTAGGCGACAGGAATACCCCTACGATGATCAGTCGTAAGGCGAATCCCCCTTTCTGTTTTTCTACGTAGAGGGAAAGTAATCAGTCTTACACCGACTTACCTACCCGCCAATCGGTTGTAGGGGAAAGAGCCGACCCGTTCAAAGTCCGTCGGTCTGATACTCTCCTCAACCCTACGGTGAGTCCGTCAGTCTATGCGTAATTCCCTTAGGGGACAGTCGCCACTCAGTCCCTTACATACTCTCCGAGTTCAAGAAAATCCATAATTCTGAAACATAAAGTTCCTCTCCCTTTTTCCCCTAGTATGTGACTCCACAAAGTAGCCATATCTGGTTGGAAAGGAAAATTCACCCATATTTCCCAAGCTGATGCTTGTTCATGGATACAACTTATTCCACTGACCTTACTCCTCGAGTCTTGAGGAAGTAATCAAAATCATTTTGATGGTAGCATACAAAGCTGTTAAATGAATAGTTTCAAAAAGATTTAGGACCGGGCAGTCCACTTGGAACGAACATAAAATCTTGAGAAAGATCCCCTGAGTTTTGTAGTTTGAGCGAACCTTCAAGTCTTTCTGAATATAGACTTGAAAGGGGAATAGATTTGGGAACCCTCTCTAATTATATTTATAATTAACTGAATAAAACTTTATTAATTATCTAGGGTTAAGGAATAGTTTTCACAAAATACTTCCTTAAGAAGTAGGGCTTTAAATAATTAATGAAAACTATATTTAATGAAGAATATTTATTTAAAAGTAATTTCCACCTACTTCCTTAACAAAGAATGGAAAATAAATTAATAAAATAACCCTAGATAGCAACTGATACCATTCTCGATACGTAGTATAAATACAGAGTATATATAATATAACTCTAGATAATAACTGATACCATTCCCGGTCCGTAGTTTAAATACAGAGTATATACCTCCCCTACTGAGGGTTTCATTAACAACTCAGCTCAAAATATTGCTATAACCATAACTTATAAGCTCAACTCGTATCAAATACTTTTACTTAGCATCATAAGTATCCTTTCGAAATCAAAAACACATAACATATATCTCCAAATCTTTTATTTATCACAACAACAGTTTATAGAGGTATAGGTTTGAAAACTTGCATCTATCATATCATATACATCATCAGTATAATGTAATCTGAAATACAGCATGGGATTTAGAAAACTTGCATCTAGTATATGTATACTTCAAAATATGGTTTTAGAAACTTGCACGATACTTGGAACAAAGAATATATATATAGATATATTTTTGAATCAACAAGTATTAAACATTCGAAAATATGCCCACTCTAATAATAGAGTAAGGGTTAGTAAACTTGCCTGATGCTCGTGAAGTGACAGGGGTTCGCGACGATGCCGGACAATCTAGACAAAGTCAAACGAAAACACACGGTTAATCCCCTCGATAAACCACTTATAACTCAATGCCTAAACACGTAAGCGAAACACAACCAAGGCATTACTAACTCGTTATAGGCTCATAATAAGTCCATGTCAATCGACAATTACTTATATCATAAGTTTAGTTCGAAATCCATCCTCAAATCCAAGTTATACTTAACCATTTGCAACATCGGTTTCTAAGTCATGCTCTTAGTGGTTTTCACTTGCGCGACCTCGACTAAAACATTTTTATAAAATCGAAAAATAATATTTTTAATCCGAATCTTTTTCGTGAGCCTTCCTAACTATCTCTAGTATTATTCTTCAAAAGTTCACATTTTAATATGGCTCCGAAGTGGTCCAAACATAGCCTCAAAGTTGCTGACCAGAGATGGGTCGTTCTTCCGAACGGCGTTTACTAAAACTCACTTTTCTCTTAAACCGTAAATCATAACGACACGATTCTTGCGCTCACGTAAACTAGAAACAAAGCTCTACACACTCATGTTCATCACTGAACCAAAAGAGGCAGTTAAGTTTCCGGACTCTAGGCAGTGTTTAGAGTTAACGAGAATCGGGCATTACGACGGCTCAAAACTTAACGTTTTCCATTTTCAAAACACACCCAAATCAATACCAAACAATCCCAAACTCACCATCCACCTTATACACCCTCCACTCAGTCAAATCCTCCATGAATAATCAAACAAATTCATAACCCATCCTCCAAACTCAACCAACAATTCATATAATCACTTAATCATACTCTTAACTTTATATAAACATCAAAACCATTATAAAACTCATATAAAACTCAAAGGGGCAGGGGTTTATACCTTCCTCCAAGCTTGCTTGCTGCTATAATCCTTATGTAACCTTAAATCCTTGCTTAATACAACCTTTGGAAGCCACAAACTCAATATCAAAAACAACAAAGCAAAATACAAGTTACTATTCATCATCTTCTCCAACTGTTACTCACTGAAATCGAAGGGTAAATCACGGGGTTGAGGTGATTGCTTACCATGGTTACGTCGGGCTTCTCGAGAGCTTCGATTTGAGTGGTAGAACGCCAAAAACGGACCACGGAATCTCGAGTTACGATCATTTCTTTCTCTCCCATTTTCTTATCTCTTTTTCTATTCGGGATTTCTCTTCAAAATGGAAGAGTTCTTCTTTTCTTTTTGTTTTGGCCAATTAATGATAAGGCTGATATTTATTGGTTAAGGGGGTGAGTCATCACCTTTTGGTGAGTCACCGGGACACGTGTCGCGCATGCACGCGTTTGGTTAAAGTAACTTTACTGATTCGTTTTCTTTCACATGGATGATCCAAATGTTGCATCCCTCGAATTAATCTTGTTACATGTTACTTCCATGTCTATATTTAATCCTGTAAATGTTGCCTTGTCCTTCTTGAAATGATTCGAAATATTTTCTAAAAGGGGCGAATAAAATTCTACGCGATTCTCGCAGTGAATAGTAACTATTCACTATTTACTCCAACAATCGAATCCTTAAATCGACTTTAATAAAATAATAAAATTCCAAAATATTAAATCCTCAAATCCTCAATTTTAATATCTCATTTCTTGAATATAATAATATATAATCCACTGCCCGGTCAAATACTACACCAAAATAAAATTTGAAATTTCTGAATTCCGATCGTCTTTGCATTCACTTATTTACTCAATAGATCACTAATATGATTTCGGAATATCCACACTACGTCTCGTACATAGGTGGCATGAAAAATTTTCTTAACCCTCAAAATCACTATTCATCCACCAGTATCACTATTCACTGCTGCACTTAATCATAATGAGAAAAGTTTTAAATTATTCCAAAAATTCGGGTTATTACACTTTGGGTATGGTTAAAGGAATTGAGGATGATACTGTTTGAGATTTGGGTGCCATTTCAAGATTGAGAGTGTAAGAAGAGAGTAGAAAATTTGAGTTTAGGTTTGAGAATTGAGAGTAGTAGACAAGATGAAAAGTTGTGAATGGTTAGAAAAGAGTATTTATATGATAGAGACACTGCGATATGGAGTTATGAATATGTACAGACTAATTGTATGTCGCGAAGTCTAAAAATGGCCTGTACCGCAAAGTCTTGCAAAGTATATTGCAGAGTCCAGAAATGAACTATGTCGCAAAGTCTTGAAGATAGAGGGATTTGGATGACTTTGCGATATAGTGTAAATCCTGTCTAAAACTCTCTTTTTGAAATTTTAAGCACTTTGTCAGACTTAAATCAAAAATTGAAATAAAATTAATTTAAATCAAAATTCTGTCAAATATGGAGACTTGTCGATATAGTTATTCTAAGTCGCGAAGTCAGAAAATGAACTATGTCACAAACTCATGAAATGAACTATATCGCGAAGTCTCACAGTTTCAACAGTTTGCGATATAAGTCTGTTTGATTTGAACTAAGTCGTGAACTCTCAAGATCACCTAAGTAGAGATGTCTTAAAAACTCATAACTTCTCAGAAAAGTATGATTTGAAAAATATGCAGTAAAATACTGAAATATTTATAAATCATATCTCAGCTAATTTTCACTCCAAATGAATAGAACATCTAAGTACAGTAAAAATTTACTGCTGCAATAATTAACTAGCATATTTACTTAGAACAACTAAATGAAGGATTGAGCATTCCAATTTCACTCACAAGCCTGTTGAAGACAGCTTCATTTAGAGGTTTATTGAATATGTCAGCTAATTGTTTCTCAGTTGGAACATAAGAGACTGCTATAGTACCATTTGCTGCATGTTCCCTAATGAAATGGTACCTTATCTCAATGTGCTTTGTAGTAGAATGATTAACAGGATTAGCTACAATGGATATTGCACTAGTATTATCACACATAAGAGGAATGTGTTCTAACACTAGTCCATAATCCATGAGTTGATTTCTAATCCAAAGCAATTGAGCACAGTAGCTTCCACCAGCAATATATTCAGCCTCAGCTGTAGATGTTGCTGTGGATTGTTGTTTCTTACTGAACCAGGATACTAACCTTTGATCTAAGAATTGGCAGCTTCCAGAGGTGCTCTTCCTGTCAATTCTGCATCCAGCATAATCAGAATCTGTGTAACCAACCAGGTTGAACCCAGTGCCCTTTGGATACCATAGCCCAAGATTAGGAGTTCCTTTCAGATACTTGAAGATTCTTTTGATAGCCATCATGTGAGATTCCTTAGGATCAGACTGGAACCTTGCACAAAGACATGTGGCAAACATGATGTATGGCCTGCTAGCTGTGAGATAGAGCAATGATCCAACCATTCCCCTATAGACCTTGATGTCAACTCTTTTGCCCTTCTTATCTTCATCTAGCTTGATTGCAGTGGACATAGGAGTTTTTGCTGGGGATGACTCTTCTAAACCATACTTCTTTAAAAGATCTTTGACATACTTAGATTGGTTTATAAAGATGCCATCCTCCCTTTGATGTACTTGCATGCCTAGGAAAAAGGTTAACTCTCCCATCATGCTCATCTCATATTTACTTTCCATCAACTTAGAGAACCTTTCACACAGTTTTTCATTTGAAGAGCCAAAGATTATATCATCCACATAGATTTGAACAAGAATGATATCATTTCCATGCTTCTTGAAGAATAGGGTTTTATCAATTGTACCCCTGGTAAATTGATGCTCAAGAAGAAATTGAGATAGAGTTTTATACCAGGCTCTTGGTGCCTGTTTAAGTCCATAGAGTGCCTTGAGAAATCTATACACAAAGTCATGGAAGTCTTCATTTTCAAAGCCATGTGGTTGAGACACATAAACTTCTTCAACAAGATCACCATTGAGAAAAGCACTTTTCACATCCATTTGATACACCTTAAAATCTGAGTGAGCTGCAAAAGCCAAGAAGCTTCTGATGGCTTCCAGTCTTGCTACAGGTGAAAATGTCTCATCATAGTCAATGCCTTCTTGTTGACAGTATCCTTTGGCAACCAACCTTGCTTTGTTTCTTATCACCACTCCTTCTTCATCCATTTTGTTTCTAAACACCCATTTGGTGTCAATAACATTCTTTCCTTCTGGAGGTGGCACTAGTTCCCATACTTTGTTTTTCTCAAATTGATTCAATTCTTCTTGCATGGCAAAAATCCATTCAGAATTCTTCAAAGCTTCTTCAATTGCTTTTGGTTCTTCTTGTGACAGAAAGCAGCTATACAGACATGTATTCATTGTTGCCCTTCTTGTTCTTATTCCCTCACCAGGATCTCCAATGATTTGATCCCTAGTGTGGGCTCTGTCCCATTTCCTTGTGTGACCCTGTTCATTTCCTTGATTTGTTCCAGGATCATTTTGATTGACAGTTGCATTCTCTTCTTCTCCCCTGTGTTTGTGAACCCTTGCACAGGTGTTTGAAGAAGATTGTCAACTTCAAGAATTTCATTTTCTGGAACAGTTTGAGCAGGAGGTTCATCCTCACTTTCAGAATCATCAAGATATCCTTGATTTTCAAATCTTAATGGCACACTGTCTTGTTCACTTGTTTCAAGCCCAAGAGGTTTCTTGTCATCAAAGGTAACATCCATGCTTTCCATAACCTTGTGTTGCTCAGGCACAAATACTCAGTATACTGTCCTTTCCAGGGAGTATCCAATGAAGATACCTTCAAATGCCTTAGCATCAAATTTTCTAACATACTCAGAGGTATCTTTCATCACAAAACACTTGCTTCGAAACACATGAAGATGCTTGAAGGATGCTCTTTTGCCAGTCATTAATGAGTAAGAAGTTTTTCCAGACTTCTTATTGATCAATGTTCTATTTTGCACATAGCATGCTGTATTGACAGCATCATCCCAAAAGCTAGTAGGTAGCTTTGCATCCAACAACATTGTCCTTGCAGCTTCAATGAGAGTTCTATTCTTTCTCTCAACTACTCCATTTTGTTGAGGTGTTCTAGGAGCTGAAAATTGTTGAGAAATTCCTTTATCTTTACAGAACTCATACAGTGTTGAATTTCTGAACTCAGTCTCATTGTCACTTCTCAAAGCAACTACAGAGGAACCAGTGCTTTGTGCTTCTCTATCAACTCTCTTAATATGCTCTATAATAACTTGGGGTGCTTCATCCTTGGAGAACAGGAATTCCACCCAGGTATATCTTGAATAATCATCAACCATCACTAGAGCATATTTCTTCTTGGAAAGGGACATTACATTCACAGGGCCAAATAGATCCATGTGAATTAGCTGCAGAGGCTTTGAGTTTGTATTGAGCAACTTGTTCTTGTGGCTTGATCTCTTGATCTTTCCTCTTTGGCATGCTTCACATGCTCCATCTTGCACAAACTCCAAAGCAGGCATGTCTTTGATGAGCTCTCTCTTTGTCAGAGAGTTCATTGCCTGAACATTTCAAGTGAGACAGTTTCTTGTGCCATAGCCAGAATTCCTCATTTGTGGCCTTAGTGTAGAAACAACAAATTTCTCCCTTATCTGCAGCCTTGAGATCAGCTACAAACAAGCTTCCTTTCTTCACACCAGTTAAAACAACTTCACCACTACCTCTTTTTGTGATTAGACAATGATCTTCATCAAATTCCACTTTGAAACCCCTGTTGGTGAATTGTCCAATGCTCAAGAGGTTGTGCTTTAGTCCTTCAACAAATGCTACATTTTCAATAATGACATTCCCAGATTTGACATTGCAATATCCCATTGTATAACCAATGTTGTCATTTCTAAAGGTTACTGATGGGCCAGCCTTTTCCTCAAAATGTGATAGCAGGGCTATATCACCAGTCATGTGACTTGAGCATCCACTGTCCAAGATCCATATGACCCTTTTATTCCTGTTGCCCTGCATTCACAAAATAACTAAGTTGTTTTTGGTACCCACACTTGGTAGGGTCCAGTTGATTTAGAAACAGTTTTGTTAAAAATTCTTCTGTCATAAATTGCATTCTTCACAGTAGGAGACTTCACATTGTTTGTGGCTTTGGAGTTTACACTCTTAGGCTCACATGAAGTTTTCACCCTCTCAACCTTGATTGGGGATCCTGTCCTGTGAGTGTGCATATGTGTGTGTGATTCACAAGATTGTGCAGAATCAAGTTTATGTTTCAGAGATAAACAGTTAGCAATCACAGTCACGTAGCATGTCATGCAGTTTGAATTACCACAGAAGGAATCATGAATAGAATTTAAACCTACAGAATGGTTACTCAGGTTATCAACTTCAACATTCACTTGTTTATTACACTTATGAGTCAAATGATTAACAGATAGGCATTTATGACACTGTTTCCTAGGAGTATTTGGCACTTAAGCATAGTTGTTACTCTTGTTGACACCTATTTTGCCATTTCTGTTTTGTTTCTTTTTCTTAACAACTTCCTTTTTAACCTTAGGACTCTTGACAAGGTTGTCTTTGGTTTCTCCCTGAACAACAGACTTAGGAGAAGAAGAAGTGTCTTCAGCAGCCTCATCTTCTTCAAGTAGTTGTTGCTTGATGATTAGAAGTTCTTCATCAAACTCAACAACACTCTTTTTAAAAATGGGCTTTTCAACACTTGACAGTATGGTTGGGGCATTTTTGTTTGTAAAAGATTATTTTCCTTTGCCCTTGGACTTCTTCCTTCCCTTATCATTTTCATAATCAAAACCAACTCCAACCTTGCAGTCTTCAGTGTGTTCCTTGTGACGGGTTTGAATAAGCTCAGAGGAGTTCTTGAAGCTTCTTAATTTCAATTCATTTTCAGCAATTTGTTCTCTAAGAGCTTTTTCTATTTGTTCAGCACAAATCACTTTGTTTTTAAGATACTCAATCTCCTTTTTCAAACCATCAAGGCTCACAACCATTAACTCAAGTTCCTCATTCTTTTCTGTAAGCTCAAGATTTCTAGCAGTTAGTCTATCAATTTCTTCATTTGCTACTAACATGCTAGTGTGGATATTAAACATCTCAGTACTCATATCTTCAACAGTTTGCTTATATTGAAAGGGAGTCATATCAAGAGAAGTAAGAATAGGTACCTGACTTGAGGAGTCACCTTCATCAAAAAATGCCATCAAGGCATAATTTGAATACTCTTGTTCTTCTTCTTCATCAGAGTCATCCCAACAATTTCCCTCAGCAATAAAAGCTTTACCCTGTTGTTTCTTGAGTAGAGCTTCATACTTAGCTTCAAGCTCCAAGTATGCTTTGTCCTTTTTGACTTGTTTGGGCTTCTTGCATTCTGTGGCAAAGTGCCCAAGTTCATTGCAGTTATAGCATCTTATTTTGGACCTATCCACACTCCCAGATTTGTATCCTCCTTTAGCAGCACCAGCAATCCCTTTTCCTTTATTGAAAGTGTTTGAGCCACTAGATCCACCAGCATTTCCAGTGTTGAACTTGGACCTAAATGGCTGCTTCCTTTTAAACCTTATGTTAGGATACCTCCTAGCCATATAGGCAAACGATTTGTTTTCCATCTTGTCCAGTTCATCTAAGCTGTAAAACTCATCATCCTCGGGCAAATCATAGACAACTTGAGTCTCATCACCAGTGTCTTCAACTTCCAGTTCCTCAATCTTGACTTGACTGACTTTAAGAGATTCCATTCTTTGACTTAGGTTGTCAGCAATAAGGGCACATGAAGTATTTACCATTAATCCTTGTTTAGCTTGAATAGATCTCTTTTGAAACAACTCCAGCTCATAAGTTTTCAAAACACCATACAGCACATCAAAACCAATCTTTGTTAAATCTCTTTCTTTGAGGGAAGAGATTCTTGGTTCCAAATGATCTGGTAGAGTCAGCAAGGACTTCATGTTAAGCTCTTCTGTCTCATAGTGTTTGTCATAGAGTTTGAGCTCATTTACCAACTTGTTGAACCTCTCAAACACTTCTGTGATTCCTTCCTTTGGCTGAGCCATGAAAGCTTCATATTGTGAAACAAGAATCTGCTTCTTATTCTTTCTTACTTCAGGAGTTCCTTCACACAGCACTTCTATAAGATCCCACATCTTCTTAGCACTTGTACAGTGAGCAACAGTACCATACATGTTAAAGTCCATAGATTCACAAATGATAAGTTGAAGATGTCCATCTAGTGCTATTTTCTCCTTTTCAGGATCAGTGTATTTTGAGGGGTCTTTAGGCACATGTCTGGCTGGTATTATCTCAGTGCCAATAGTTGTTTCACCAATCTCAATCATTGGAATAAAGGGACCATGCTTTAGAATGTCTAAATACATGGGGTTAGAAGCTTTAATGAAAAGCAACATCTTCTTTTTCCATAAACTGTAGTGCTCCTTGTTAAAGGGAGGAATCTTGATACTGCTTAGTTTCTGTGAACTCATTCTTGATCTTTTCATGTTTGTACGTTAACAGCCAATGCTCTAATACCACTGGTTAGAAATGAATACCACTAGAAACTAGACGGGGGGGGGGGGTGAATGGATAGTTTAGATATTTTTCGAATCTTGAAACTAAATAAACTGTATATGATTGTGCTATGTAATATGCAGAAAATAAACAACACACACAATCACTTTAATCTACTTTGTATTAAGTAAATTAAATACTACAGCTTTCCAGAAATTCACAACAGAATTCTAGCTTCGAAACAAGAACAGATTGTATCTTGTTTTGCTTACAGAGAAAAGAGTGCTTAAGATAAAACAATGTATATCTCTCTTACAGCTTACAGTGGTGTGTGCACGATATATATTAACCTATACAACCTAGGTACACACCTATTTACACAGTTACCCCTAGCTGAAAGTCCAACTTGTCCTGCCATAAGAAGTTAACTGTGTCAGGAAGGACCACCCGCTTTTCGGAGTCTTTCCCGTTTCTGTAGCGGTTTGTCTCTTATATTTCTCTCCAAGTTTAGCTGTAGATTTGCCATCTGTTCTTTGGACCATCTTGCCAGAACAAATGCTTCAGTATTTGTCTCTTTTGATTCTTGTTTCGGTACCTTGATTTGTCTTGTTGTAAACGGCTAAGTGTTGATATCGTGAACTCTACTTCATTCCTGACTTCGCGATGTCCCTTGTGAAGACTATGCGATATGACCTTTGAGGACTTTGCGACATAAGCCATTTGATGACTATGCGACATAGGTCATTTGAGGACTATGCGACATAAGTCATTTGAGGACTATGCAACATAGGTCATTTGAGGACTATGCGACATAAGCTATTTGAGGACTATGCGACATAGGTCATTTGAGGACTATGCGACATAGGCTGTTTGAGGACTTCACGATCTAGTACATTTTGACTTTGCTGACTTCAACACTTCACGACATGAGTCTTGAGGACTTCACGACATAGTACAAAATGGACTATGCGATCCAGCACTTCTCGACATGGATATTGGTGACTTCACGACATAGCTTTATTCTGACTTTGCTATATAATGCCTTAGACAAATTTCTGCAACTTATCAGGGCCTTATTCATCTCTATCCTACTGCATGAACAATTCTGAACTTCTACCAGGACAATTATTCAATGGCCTATATACATTCTAGATTGCAAGAAACCTACTAAGCTCATTATAATTCTGAGCATACATAATCAAGCTAATGTTCATGAGAACAAGACAAGTACATAGAGAGACCTATACTATATCCCAGTGATAGAATTCACTAGGTCATGTAGTGTGACATAGTCACATAGTGTAGGCTTGTTAATAGTGGTATTCAGACATGTCTTGAGCCTAACAAGGGCAACATTTACATATTCATCCTCTTCATCCGAATCAGTATCATCCCAGTGTTTTCCCTCGGCTATATAAGCCTTCCCTTTCTGCTTTCCAGACAATGCCTCCAGTTGCTGTTCCAGCTTGGCATTCTCCTTCTTCAAATCATCATATGAGTCTTTCTTTACATAGACATCTTTCATGTCTCTTTCTTGACGAGGCTTCCGGCATTCAGTGGTGAAATGCCCTAACTCATTGCAGTTGTAGCATCTTGATTTGCTTCTATCAATCATGCCAGTCTTGTAGCCTCCCTTAGAGCCTGTACTAGGTGTATACTTGCTCTTCTGGAATCTGTTGGTTGAACCCTTGAACTTGTACTTAGGGTTTCTATTGAAACGAATGTGGCTAAACTTTGCAGCTAAGTACGCCATGGTTTTGTCTTCCATTTGCTCAAGCTCTTCTAGGGTGTAGTAAACACTTTCATCAACACCCAGATTCACAGAATCCGTTTCAGCTTCTATTATCACCTCCTTTCCAGCTCTAAGGGTTTGAACCTGAATCTCAGAAGTTGTTGGTTCATCCACTACAAGTGCTGCTGATCTCACAAGTGCATTGTGCTTGTTATCCACTGTCCCTTGTCCGTAGATTATCACTCGTTGTTCTTGCTCCATCTCATAAGTCTTCAACTTGCCATAGATCATCTCTAATGACATCTTTGTGAAGTCAATTCTTTCCCTTATGGATGAGGACTTGTGTTCTACATGATGGGGCAGCGTCATCATGAACTTCCTGTTTGATTCTCTCAGTGGATAGGTCTTTCCTTTCATTTCCAATTCATTTAGGAGCTTAGTATATTTCTCAAAGACCTGAGTTATACTTTCTCCTGGAAGAGACCTAAAAGCTTCATACTGAGAAGTCAGGATGTCCAATCTGTTTTCCTGCACGTCTTCAGTTCCTTCCATTATCAAGTTAATGGTATCCCACATGTGTTTCCCGCTTGTACAGTTCATCAACTGATAGCTCATTTCCTTGTCTGCGGAGTCTGCTAATATAAACATCAAACTTGTGTCCAATCGAATCAGTTCTTTGTCAGAATCTGTATACTCAATGATATCCTTAGGTTGGGTGCCTTGAGGAATCCTGCTACCATTAGGACCTTTAGATTCACTAACTGGTTTCATTGGTACAAACGGTCCGTTATCTAATATGCCAATATACAACAGATTAGATGCCTTGATAAATAACAGCATCTTCATCTTCCACAAACCGAAATCATCTCTAGTAAACGGGGGAACTTTAATACCAGCGGTTGTCTTTGGAGCACTCATGGTTTCTGAAAATTTCAAATTGTTTAAAATATCAAGAAATTCCAATTAAATGAAAAATTTTGAAAGTTAAAAAATTTGCTTCGAATTTTCACGCTACGTTTTATTTTGGTCTCATTCACCGGATCTGATTTGTACATCAATCAAGTAGCTCTGATACCAATTGTTAGGTCCAAAGTATCGTAGAAGGGGGGGGGGGTTGAATACGATACTCACAAATAATTCAATTTCGTTCGCGGATAATTCATTCAGTTCTATAACGAAATCAAACACACCAAATCAAACCAAGAGTCGGGGAATATATCGTTTTATAAATATAAACCTTGAGGGGTGCTACAATTTCTAATCCGTAGATTAGCTTCAATGAGTTTAAGGTTACACAAATTCAATACACTGATAGAATTTTGAGCACTATTAATTTCTATGATAATTTTCTCCAGCTCAAGCTTCTCTCTTAGTAATGTCTCTGTATTCTGCCTTAACTGAAGAAGACACATTCTTCACTCTGTATTAACTGCAGACTTCTTTTGAAAAACCATCGAACCAATTTAATAGAATTAACCTTGGCCGTTGGATCTTCATCAACCTGACAAATACTTGACCAATTTAGAAAAGCTTCTGAGCTCTAGGGTGTTTCAGTTTTAGACTGTATCAATTTCTTCTGAGACGATAAAACAGCTTGATCTTTTAAGTGCCGTCAACTAGTGCAACTGGTCTGGTTCACAGATGAATAACACTTGATCAAATCTTCTTCTATGTCTTCAATTCAATGCTGCTGATAAGTCCTTTGTCGTTCTGGTTGCTTCATTTAAATCACTGGAATCCTGTGGTACTTAACCCTAAATCATTCACATACTTCTGTTATCTTGAAAGTCTTGTTTCTTTTGCTGTCACTGAGGCTTGAACATTTCCATGAACTTCTTTCCATGACCTGTTTACGGACTTCAAGAATACATACCGTATTTTGATTTTTTGAGTTTACCTTTTCTTCTTTGATTCTGGATTCCTGTGCTTCTGTTAATATTATTGCCTGTCTTGTCCTTTGTTGAGTTGTAGTTATCTCTTTTACATCTTATGTTACATTATGCTTTACATATATATATATCATGCACACCCTATTGTTAGCCAAAAAGAGAGTAACACATAGAAATTTTCAAGCACTCTTTTCTCTGTAAGAAAAACAAGAAAACACTGTTCTTGTTTAGAAGCCATAATTTCACTTGTGAAATTTTGGAAGCTTTAGTATTTAATTTGCTTAATAAAAAGTAGATTAAAGTGATTGTGTGTGTTCTGTTTATTTTAATTCCGCATTTTCATACAACAAAATCTCTCACAGCTTATTGGTTTTAAAGAAAACGAAAAATATCAAAACTATCCATTCACCCCCCCCCTCTGTCTAGTTTCTAGTGATATTCATATCTAACAGATAGTGCTCACCAATGGTTCAAGAGGCTTCCATCTAATTCAATTAAGTCATGGAGGCAGATGGGTGAGATGTTTGTGACCCAATTTAGAGCTTCAGTCACGTTCGCACCTCCGGCTAACACGCTTGCAAACATTAAGCAACGTGATAATGTGACTTTGAATGAGTATTTTAAGAGGTTCAATGCTGAGGTTCCAAGGGTGAGGAAAACCACGGATGAGACCTACAAGAATTTCTTGATAGCTGGAGTCAAGCCTGGGACTGAATTCTAGAAGGAGCTTCAAAGTAAGGAGCCGACTACGTTGGCTGATTTTTATGCAAAAGCAGAAAGGCATAAGGTTGTGGAACAGTCCCTGGAGAATTTGAAGAAGGATAATGCTTCGTGGGATTAGAATAGAAATAAAAGGAAGAGGTCATATAGCCCAAAGGAGAGAGGCTACAGTAAGCGGGCAACTTACACCGCAGCTTCAGCTGACAACAGGGAGGCTAATAAAGAGGTGAAGACTGCACCTCTGTCAATAAATGCTACAAATACAAAGAGGACAGTAGAATAAAAATACCCACCTTCGAAAGGTAGCCGAAGGTACTCAGAATACACTCCTTTGGCTGCTCCTATTGAGCATATATTTGAAGTTGGTGATAAAACGGGGATGTTTAGGTTGTCATCCTGAACGGGACCTCCTGGGAGGAAGGACTTGGCTAGGTACTGTGCTTTCCATGATGCTAATGGGCATGAAACTGCCGATTGTCGACACCTCAAAGATCATATTGAGGACTTGATTAGAAAAGGGTTCCTCACGGAATTTGTGGCCCAAGAGGCGAAAAAATACAAAGATGAGAAGTCCAAGAGAGATGAAGACAAGTCTGTACCTGAACAAACTACCAGGGCCGGTAGTATCCACACAATCATTGATGGACCATATATCGAAGGCTTTAGCAAGAATGCAATGAAGAACTATACACGAGAGGTGTAAAGCATAATGTAACATAAGATGTAAAAGAGATAACTGCAACTCTACAAAGGACAAGACATGCAATAATATTAACAGAAGCACAGGAATCCAGAATCAAAGAAGAAAAGGTAAACTCAAAAAATCAAAATACGGTATGTATTCTTGAAGTCCGTAAACAGGTCACGGAAAGAAGTTCATGAAAATGTTCAAGCCTCAGTGACAATCAAAGAAACAAGATTAAGTACCACAGGATTCCAGTGATTAATTTGAAGCAACCAGGACGACAAAGGACTTATCAGCATCATTGAATCAAGACATAGAAGAATTGATTAAGTGTTATTCATCTGTGAACCAGACCAGTTGCACTAGTTGACGGCACTTAAAAGATCAAGTTGTTTTATCGTCTCAGAAGAAATTGATACAGTCTAAAACTTAAACACCCTGGAGCACATAAGCTTTTCTAAAAGGACAAGGACAAGAAAAGTATTCGATGGTTTTTCTTTTTAGAAAACCATCGAATGTGAGTTATTGAAAACTAATATAAGTTAATGTTTCATTCGATAGTTTTTATTAAAAACCATCGAATGGAATATTAACTTTAACCATTCGATAGTTTTCAATTTAGAGGAACAGGTGGAAAGTATTTGTTTTGTCAGGTTGATTGAAAATTGGACGGCCAAGATGAATTCTTTTGATTTTGGTTCGATAGTTTTCAAAAACAAAAGACTACAATTACTAAGAGAGAGGCAGTGTCTTCCTCAGTTAAGGCAGAACACAGAAGCAATTACGAAGAGAGAAGTTTGAGCCAGAGAGATTATCAGTGAAATTAATATTGCTCAGAATTCTATCATTGTATTGATTGTGTTTAACCTAGAACTCATTGAAGCTAATCTATGGATTAGAAATTGTAGCACCCTTTTAGGTTTATATTTATAAAACGATATATTCCCCGACTCTTGGTTTGATTTGGTGTATTTGATTTCGTAGTTGAACTGAATGATTTATCCGCGAACGAAATTGAATTATTAGTGAGTATCGTATTCAACCCCCCCCCCTTTCTACGATACTTTGGACCTAACAATTGGTATCAGAGCTACTTGATTGACATACAAATCAGATCCGGTGAATTAGACCAAAATCAAACGTAGCGTGAAAATTCGAAGCAAATTTTTTAACTTTCAAAATTTTTCATTTAATTGGAATTTCTTGAATTTTAAACAATTTGAAATTTTCAGAAACCATGAGTGCTCCAAAGACAACCGCTGGTATTAAAGTTCCCCCGTTTACTAGAGATGATTTCGGTTTGTGGAAGATGAAGATGCTGTTATTTATCAAGGCATCTAATCCGTTGTATATTGGCATATTAGAGAACGGACCATTTGTACCAATGAAACTAGTTAGTGAATCTACAGCTCCTGATGGTAGCATGATTCCTCAAGGCACCCAACCTAAGGATATCATTGAGTATACAAATTTTGACAAACAACTGATTCGATTGGATACAGGTTTGATGTTGATATTAGCAGACTCCGCAGACAAGGAAATGAGCTATCAGTTGATGAACTGTACAAGCGGGAAACACATGTGGGATACCATAAATTTGATTATGGAAGGAACTGAAGACGTGCAGGAAAACAGATTGGACTTCCTAACTTCTCAGTACGAAGCGTTTAGTAGGGCTGTCAAACGGATAATTTGGATACGGATTTGCCTGTATCCGAATCCGAATCCGAAAATCTGAATTCGTATCCGGATCCGTATCCGAATTCAGAAATATTTAAATAAAAATATCCGAATCCGAATCCGTCGGATACTATCCGGATACGGATAATATCCGAATCCGAATTTCAGTCATAATTTTTTAGTTTTTATATTAAATTTTAATTCAATAAAATTGAAAAAATAATAAAAATTTTTAATTTTTAAAAAAAAAAAGAGTAAACTAAACTAGAACTTAAATTTATTAAAGTCTATTTTATTTTTTTCAAAAATTTACTTTTTAGTATAATTTTGTTTATTTTAAAATATTAAATTTATAATATATATATATATATATATATATATATATATATATATATTTACAATTATCTACAACTTCTATAAATATATAAATATATTGTTTAATGATTAAATTATATATATATTCTGTAAATTTAAAATATAATTTCTAAATAATATGTAACTATATATATATACTATATATATGATATATATTATTTATTTAACATATTTATTTAATTTCGGATTCAGATATTACCGGATACGGATGCACCTATATCCATATTCGTATCCACAACTATCGAATTCGAATACGGATAATATCCGCTTTATTTCGGATACGGATAAAATCCGCTTTATTCCGGATACGAATACAGATATTTCGGACGGATATCGGATTTTTTGGATTTTTTTGACAGCCCTAGCGTTTAGGTCTCTTCCAGGAGAAAGTATAACTCAGGTCTTTGAGAAATATACTAAGCTTCTAAATGAATTGGCAATGAAAGGGAAGACCTATCCACTGAGAGAAACAAACAGGAAGTTCATGATGACACTGCCCCATCATGTAGAACACAAGTCCTCATCCATAAGGGAAAGAATTGATTTTACAAAGATGTCATTAGAGATTATCTATGGCAAGTTGAAGACCTATGAGATGGAACAGGAACAGAGAGTGATAATCTACGGACCAGGGACAGTGGATAACAAGCAAAATGCACTTGTGAGGTCAGCATCACTTGTAGTGGATGAACCAACAACTTCTGATATTCAGGTTCAAACCCCTAGAGCTGGAAAGGAGGTGATCATAGAAGCTAAGATGGATTCTGTGAATCTGGGTGCTGATGAAAGTGATTACTACACCCTAGAAGAGCTTGAGCGAATGGAAGACAAAACCATGGCGTACTTAGCTGCAAAGTTTAGCCACATTCGTTTCAATAGAAACCCTAAGTACAAGTTCAAGGGCTCAGCCAACAGGTTCCAGAAAAGCAAGTATACACCTAGTATAGTCTTTAAGGGAGGCTACAAGACTGGCTCGATTGACAGAAGCAAATCAAGATGCTACAACTGCAATGAGTTAGGGCATTTCTCATCTGAATGCCGGAAGCCTCGTCAAGCAAGAGACATGAAAGCTAACTATGAAAAGAAAGACTCTTATGAGGATTTGAAGAAAGAGAATGCCAAGCTGAAACAGCAACTGGAGGCATTGTCTGGAAAGCAGAAAAGGAAAGCTTATATAGCAGAAGGAAAACACTGGGAATATACTAATTCGGATGAAGAGGATGAACAGATAAATCTTGCCTTAATGGCCGACTCTTCAGAGGAAGCACCACAATTATCTCAGGTACCTATCTTAACAACAATTGACATGTCTAATACTGAGTACAAGAAAACTGTGCAAGATCTAAGTGTAGAATTGTTTAATGTACACACAAGCATGCTAGCATCTGAAATGGAAAATGCTAAACTAGTTCTTAAGATTAAAAATCTAGAATCTAAAAATGAAGAACTAGAGCTTGTAGCTGTCACATTAGAAGATCTTAAGCAAAAGAATGCGTACTTAGAGAACAAGGTCAAGTGTAATGATGAGATAGAGACTATCCTCAGGAAGCAGATTTCAGAGTTAGATTTGAAACTGAATGCTTTTAAGAATTCCGCCCTGATTGCTAAGGAGATCATTGACACTCAGACCCAGGGTAATAAGATTGCTATAGGACTTGACTACTCCAAAAAGGCTGGGAAAAAGATTCTGGAATTCCCTGTGACATCTCCTGTTGTCAAGAAGGGTATTCCACACATTCTTAAGAATGTGGACAGTCCAGTCTTTGTCAAGCCCTTCTCAGAACCTTTTCATGAGGATGACTTATACATTAGACAAGAATTTCTTGAGGAGGATTTATTGGAGGAAAAAGAGGTAAAGACTAAGTTGCCTAGGAAATCAGTAAAAACTGTATTACCTAAAACTGAAGTAGGTGACTTAGTTGACAATGTTAAAAAGAACAGGAATGGGGAAAAGAAGGTTGCTAATCATAATATTGTTTCTTCTTCTCCCATTGCATCTAGGAAGTTGTGCACAATATGTAATTCTGCTGGACACCTTACACATGCATATAAAAAGGTTAAAGTAGAAACTGCTGATACTTCTGCAATGCATAACATGTCTGAAATGCCTGATGTTCATAAACCCTGTGGTAAGAAAGAGTGCTTGCTATGTACATACAACATTATGCATGCTTATTTTAAGTTGATGAATGCATCCGGTAGCAATAGCACTGATAATGTTGAATCCACAGATAATGTGAAAATCAAACAGAGTAAGAATAAATTGAATGTTACTCATGTTAAATCATCTAAACCTTCAGGACCCAAACAATTTTGGGTACCAAAGTCCGCTTAATCAATATGTGATTGCAGGGTAAGGTTAAAAGCTCAAAGGTTGTGTGGATTCTGGATAGTGGCTGTTCTAGACACATGACTGGTGAAGAGTCCCTGCTTACAGAGGTGGTTAAGAAGACCGACCCGATTGTAACCTTTGGAGATGATAGCAAAGGATTCACTACGGGATATGGTAAATTGAAAGTTGGAAATGTCATCATTGAGAACATCTCACTTGTTGAAGGATTAAAGCACAATCTTTTAAGTATCAGTCAGTTCTGTGATAAAGGCTACAATGTAGATTTCAGAAAAGACAAGTGCTTGATCACCAACAGGAAGGATGAGAAGCTTGCTCTACTGGGAGTAAGAAAAGGAAATTTGTTTATAGCTGACATAAGTTCTATCAGTGAAGGAGAAGTTACATGTTTCTATGGAAAGGCATCTTCAGAACAAAGTTGGCTATGGCACAAGAAGCTCTCACATCTGAACTTCAAAACTATGAACTCCCTGGTAAAGAGAGAGTTAGTGAGAGGGTTGCCCCTGATGGAATTCAATCAGGAGGGACTATGTGAAGCATGTGAAAAGGGGAAGTCGAAGATAGCATCACATAGAAGCAAAGGAATGACAAACATTGCTGAACCATTACAGTTGATTCATATGGATTTATTTGGTCCAGTCAATGTTATGTCACTTTCAAGAAAAAGATATGCATTGGTGATGCTGGATGACTACTCCAAGTACATGTGGGTGTTGTTCTTACAGTCAAAGGATGAAGCAACACAACTAATCATTGATCACATCAAGAAGATAGAAGTGGAAGCTAAGCTACCTGTGCGGACAATCAGATCAAACAATGGAACTGAATTCAAGAATGCAGTTCTTAATGATTTCTGCTCAGAGAAAGGAATATCAAGACAGTTTTCAGCACCAAGAACTCCTCAACAGAATGGAGTAGTGGAAAGGAAGAACATGACCTTTTTTGAAGCAGCAAGGACCATGTTGAGTGAATCAAAACTTCCCACTTAATTTTGGGCTGAAGCAGTGAATACAACTTGCTACACTCAGAATCGAACCCTGATCAACAAAGATCATGAAAAGACTCCGTATGAGTTAATGGCCAACAAGAAACCAACACTGAAATACTTTCATGTGTTTGGTGCAAAGTGCTTTGTACTTAAAGATGGAGAATATCTTGGCAAGTTTGATGCCAAAGCAGATGAAGGCATTTTTCTGGGCTATTCTCTGGAATCTAAGGCTTTCAGGGTATATGTGATTGAAGATAAGAAGGTGTTGGAAAGATTTAATGTAACATTTGACGACACCAAAAGACCAGGCCTGGAAACTGGAGAGAACTCTGAATCCTTGGTATTTGAAAATCTATCAGAGATCTCTCTGACAATGAAGAAGAACCTGAAGTTGTTACAGTTATTAATAATAATCATGATGATAATGATTCTGGACCAAGTGGTGATAGTGGTGGAAATACTCAGACTACTACTGGATCCACTAGTCAATCAACAGGGTCAACAGATCATACCGTCAACAACTCAGGGGGAGCAGGAGAAGGACCAGCTAGTCACACTCCACAACATCTAGAACAAGGAGAATCATCAAGATCACATCTGCCAAGACAAAGGGTATGGAATAGAGATCATCCCTTTCACTTGATCATTGGTGATCCGGACACAGGAGTGAGAACTAGGAGAACATCACAAAATGAATGTCACTATTCTGGGTTTCTTTTCAGAAACAGAACCTTAGAAAGTTGAAGATGCTCTAGATGATCCAGATTGGGTGATTGCTATGCAAGAGGAACTCAATCAGTTTGAAAGGCAGAAAGTTTGGAAGCTGGTACCCAGGCCTAAGGGAAAATCTGTTATTGGAACAAGATGGGTATTCAGAAATAAGTTGGACGAAGATGGCATTGTAACGAGAAACAAAGCCAGACTGGTTGCTAAAGGTTACTCTCAAGAAGAGGGTATAGATTATGATGAAACCTATGCACCAATAGCAAGACTTGAGGCCATCAGAATGTTTCTGGCATTCGCAGCACATTCCAATTACAAGGTATATCAGATGGATGTGAAGAGTGCTTTTCTGAACGGGGAGTTAGAAGAAGAAGTGTATGTGGAACAATGTAATAACCCCAATTTTTGTACTTATTAAAACCCTTGATGAATAGTAATTTTGCCGTTTAAGAAAAACTTTTTAGACCACACTAGATACGTTTAGGAAAACTGAAGTTTCGAAGTTGTATTATTGTTTTACTATGTAAATGAGTGTATGTAGATCAAATCGAAATTTAGAAATTCACAACTTGGAAATATTTCGTAAAATTTCGAAGGCGTATATATGACACAAATGAGAGTATATAAATCCCATTTATATTCCAAGATTCACGCTCGAACCATTTTAGTTAAATATTTGATTGTTAGGACGAATAGTGAATAGTTACTATTCATGGCGAGAATCGCGTAGAGTTTTATTCGCTCGTTTTAGAAAATATTTTTGAATTGTTTCACGAAGAACAAAAACAAATATGGATAGTAACATTTATGAATAGTACTCCAAGGTGAATAGTAAAATTTTATAGTCTCCGATCGATCCCATATTTTAGCAGAAGTTCCGGAATAATAATCGATTACTAATCACGTAGTCAGAAATCGCAAACGAAAACGAGAATCTAAAATCCGCTTGAAGGAGAAATCTTGGACGTATTATAACTTAGGAAATAAAGAAGAAGATATGTCTTAAAATAAAAAGAATTGGTGGAAGAAGTGTGTGGAAGAAGCTTTGTAACTTAGCAAACTTGAGGGACTAATTTGCGGTGACTAACTTGCATTTTGGTAAACAAAATATCTCACCTTATAACCACATCTCTACCACATATTTTCCACACAAAAAGAGCAGCCCCCCCCCCCCCCCCACCCCATTTCTTTGAAGAAAAAACGTAGCTAAGAGGAGGAAGAAGAAGATGGTGGATGAGCTTCCATTTCTCCACTAAACCTTGCATACAATAGCTTAAAAGAAAGAATGAATCAAGCTTGTTCTAACTAAGGTAACATCTCCCATACCCACTAACTCTAGCATGCTCTTTTCTTGAGTTTAAGAAGATGATGAATAGTGTTTTCAAAAAGTTTTGTGTTTATAATTTAAGTTTGAAAGCATGTGTGTGTAGTATATGTCATGGGTTGATGTTTTAAATGATTAGATGAATTGTTGGTTGAGTTTGGAGGATGGGTTATGAAATTATCTTGAATATTTATGGAGGATTTGACTAAGTGGAGGGATTATAAGGTGGATGGTGAGTTTGGGATTGATTGGTATTGATTTTGGGAGTTAATTAGAAATGGAAAACGTTACGTTTTAAGCCGTCGTAATGCCCGATTTTGCATAGCCCTGTTTTGAGTTAAACCTCCGAGAGTATCCCTCTCTTTTAAAAATGACCACTGCCCATTTTTGTGTAGAGATTTGTTTCTAGTTTACGTGAGCGCAAGAATCATGTCATTACGAACTACGGTTTAGGAGAAACACGCGTTTTAGTGGAAGTCGTCCGTAAAACCAAACTACACCATTTAGTCAACTTTGAGGCTATGATCGAACCACTTAGAGGTCATAATAAAATGTGAAACTTTGGTATATCATGCTAAGGACAGTTAGTAAGGTCCTCGAAAAGGTTTCGTGTTAAAACAATAGTTTTTCAATTTTATAAAAATGTCGGAAACAAAGCTATGCGACGATAAAACGATTTCTGCACCCAACTGCTATAAACTGCCCATTCGGGATTTTCACTCCCCAGACCAGAAACATATTTTTAAACCATTTTGTTCTAGACATTCTCTAGACCGTGCACGTGAAAACGGTGTGTCAATAGAGTTAACGGTTAATGAGTTATGAGCGTTTTCGTGAAACGAGCGCGAATAGTAAAACTCTGTAGTTGACTCGACTTTTAAAATGCATTTCACCTATTTCTACTCATGTTTTCAAATCAAGATATTTTTGATAAATATTACAAATACTCAAGAAGCCCCTTGAGGTAGTTTCGTAATTAATTATTAATTTTCTGATTTACTAAAAGTGTTAGAGTGTGAGTTGCGAAATAGTGATTTTATGGAAAGTCGACTCTAGAGGTACTACTTTGACCATCCGTTTTGACTAAGTTAAAAGAGTAACATCGAGTCGACTAAAACACGAAACTTGTTAAGGGTTATTAAGATAACGTATTAGTGTGAAGAACGAGATTAGAAATGATGAGTAAACGGTATAGAAGATCGTAAGTTAAGTAGACCCGAGAGAGTGAAATTCGGGTAAAATAGAGTTTACTTAGAATAAGTGAATTGTCAATCAAGTGACTAATTAAGGTTATGTATTGTCTTGGTAGAGGTTCCAGGACTAGAAGAGATGACATCCAATTAGAGCTTGGACATCAGGCAAGTTTACTAACTCTTACTCTATTGTTCAAAGTAGGTATAATTTTCAGATGTTTAATACTTGCTTATTTATATATATATATATATATATATATATATATATACACTCATTTGATATCAAGTGTAATTGTTCGATTTATATTATGAACTTTATATGTTAAAAGTTTTGATAAAGCGTACTTTGCTGATAATGGTATCGTGAAATTAATATTCGGACAACGACTCTAGGGATAGAGCGCGTTGGTCCAAAAAGTAGAGTTGACCGGGGAGCGGTATTTTGTTTTGACATATTATAACTATGTAAACCCGAAAGGTTCTTCGGGAGATAGTATATGTACTTACGATTATTAATTGAACTTTATTTACTTAAAGATTCCAAAAATATTTATCTTGGATTAAATACATTATTTAAATATTATCAAACACTTTAAACGCTTTCGAAATTACTTAAAATATTATTTCAAATGATCCAAGATGCTTCGAAACTTTTATGCACGTAGACTTTCTCACTCGAAATATTTTTGTGAAAACCCCCGGTCATGGTTTGCTCAATTAACGTTGTTTTCAAGTAAGAATTTGTCGACTAAGGTCAGACTTCAACTACTCGTTTTTCTTTTCAAAACGATTCTCAAAAAGAAAATAAAATGGGGACTCTGGTGCGAGCAGGACCGTTGATGAACGATCCTGAATTTTATATATAAGTGGCCGTTAGCCAGGCGGTCCATCAATACTCTGGCACGAGCAGGACCGTTGACGAACGATCCTGAATTTTATATATAAGTGGCCGTTAGCCAGGCGGTCCATCAATTATTGGCCGTACACGCCAGGATGATTCCAGATGGAGTTCTCATCCAGGAAAATTACAGATGGAGTTTTCGTCTAGGGTAATTACAGATGAAGTTTTTGCCCTTCTACTAGTAGAAAAGACCCGCGGTGGATATGAAGGTGGCGACTGATCATCGTCACTTCATATTGTGTTTTCTGTTTTGGATAAGTCCCTTCCTTCCAGTTTGGAAAAATTCTGATTAACACTGTAACAAAGGCCAAGGTGCTGAGTTACCGATAATGTTAACTTTAGTGTGAATGATTTGATATTTCGAAGGCAACATTTAAAAAGGTGAAATGATTCTGGTTATTTATTGATGAAAGACAAACGGTAATTTAAAAACTGGTGAACTAGTGTTTTTCATCTAGCAGCATCTGGAACTGCGTACTTTTCGATTTCTAAAATCGTGCTAAGTCACTGATAGTGTATTTCTAAATTACGAACTAAACTCGTTCATATGGTAGTATTCTAAACTTCATATTAAGTATGAATACTTTCAATAGAAAACTATGTACTACCTTTATATTGTTGGAAGAACTTTATATTAGTGACTAGTTAACTTGCTGAGCATTCTTTCGCTCATTCTTGCTTTGTTAAAAATTATATTTTCAGTGAGACCATAGTCGGTCGTCCCGTATTGCGAGGAAACAGTCAATTTAAGCCGAATTGAAGTGTTCCAAGTAGATATAAAATCCATTTATCACACCCCCAAACTTAAACCGATGCTTGTCCTCAAGCATAAACAGACTCTATATATATATATAATGCAATGCATGAATGCAACTAATATGCTAATGCAAACGATCCCCTCAGACTAACCAAAACCAATCAACAAGCCAACATCTCAAAGAATGCAATGTTCCAAACAGAGCTCGACTAAATTCCCGTATACTAACCATACAAACACAGGAACGTGCGTGTGTGCGATGCTCATCACTATACTCCCAAACTAAATCAAGACCATATCCTATTCTTCACCAAAACAACCACAAGCTTATAAACAGAATGAACTCTAGCCACAAGAAATCACTAAGAGATACCTCCATAATCCACTTGAGTTAGACATGAATTCATGCTTTATTAAGACACAACACAACACTCATGCCTTTTTCTCATCCCACCCTAGACTACTCATTTTCATGAGCGGCTACTAGCCATTTGACGCCTAGCTTTTATTAACAACTAGCATGAAATCCCTGTTTTCCCCCAAACTTAGACTTAAGTGCTTCTTTGTTTTCAAGAGAATAGACGAACATTCTAAATATAAGCAAGTGATTAAATTCTAACATCCAAACAAATATGGTCTGATCAAATCTAAAAGCAACCAATGAGACTTGTGAAATTAATTTGTTTCTGGCATGCAAGTCAATTCCTAGGAACTTAAATCAACCCTCTATTCATCATCACCACACTCCACTCAACATCGACTCACCAACGGAAATAGCCAATTCCTACGGGATCATGAAATATGCATGCTATGCAAATGCAACTAAATGGACTCACATGATATATATAAACAATTATGCAAACATAATGCTCTATATGACCTAAACATGCAAAGATATGAATGAACTAACTACATATGCAACATGAATCCTATATGAACACACACACTAACACTACTATTCCTTAATTATCACCCCCAAACTTAAAGTATTCAATGTCCTCATTGAAGGTAATAACAAGGAAAGTGCAGAGAGTACCTAGTCATCAGCAGACTCACCCTCATCGGGTGGATAAACAGAATCAACTCCAAAATCAGGCCAAGCAATATCAACTCCAGTGGCTCGGAATGCAGTACCCAAAGCCTGAGTCAAGTCCTGAGCAAAGCGGCGATGGATGTCATGCATGGCATCTATACGCCGAGTCAGCCGCATATACTGAGCATCACCAAAGTCAGACCTATCAACCTCTCGCTGAATCCCAGATGGATCCTAGGTGGAAACAACACAAACTTTTTTTTGTCTTTTTTTTTCTGTGAACAGTGCCCCCTGCGCGGGCGCGCTCCTGGAAGGCGCGGGCGTGCTCTGCCTTCTGTCCAGAATTTTTTTTTTCTGTTTTTTTTAATAATAATACTACAGAAATGTGTGGGTTGCCTCCCACGAAGCGCTTGTTTTACGTCAATAGCTTGACGTGAATCCATTTTCATCCAGTCGCAAGAACGGTGAACGTGGACTCACGGTTCACCGTATTACCAACTTCATGCTTCAGCCACTGACCATTAACCTTGAACGCTTCGTCCGGAAACTTATGGAAAATCTCTACTGCATCATGCGGAAATACTGTTTTTACCGTGATGGGCTCCGACCACCTCGACTTACGCTTTCCTGGAAAAAATTTGAAGCGAGACTTGAAACGCAGAACTGGCTGACCAGGCACAAATGAATGTTTCACCACCCCTCTTTCATGTCAGTCCTTAACCTTCTCCTTATATAACCTGTTGCTCTCGTAGACTTTACCATACCTCAACTGATCCTGCAGTGGTTGGAGTTCAAGTGTAGGAGCTTCTTCCATAGATGGTTTAAGTCGCTCCTGAGAATTGTTCAGCTCTGCTAATCCAAGAGATTCGACTGGCGCATCAATTTTTCTTTTCCACAGAGGTGCATTCAACAACTGAAGTTGCTCTGCTCTTTCTTCGTCTTCGATATCAGAATCCCCTATCAAGACTCTTTCCACTGTATCTGACTTCAGCGGTTGTTCAATCTCTGTATTGACGACAGAATCGACCATCTCCAATTTAAAGCACTCTTCTTCCTCAGTTGGAAATTTCATTGCCTTGAACACGTTAAAAGTGACCTTCTGATTTTGAACCCTGATTATAAGCTCTCCTTTCTGCACATCGATCAAAGTTCGGCCTGTAGCCAAGAACGGTCTTCCCAAGATAATAGGAATCTTCTTGTCTTCCTCAAAGTCCAGAATAACAAAATCAGCAGGAAAAATGAGCTTATCCACTCTAACCAAAACATCCTCAACTATACCCCTTGGATATGTGATCGACCGATCAGCCAGCTGTAAAGACATAGTAGTAGGTTTAGGCTCAGGAAGTCCAAGTTGCATGAAGACAGACAACGGCATCTGATTAATACTAGCTCCCAAGTCACACAAGCACTTGTTGAAAGATAGATTGCCGATAGTGCACGGTATGGTGAAACTCCCTGGATCCTTGAGTTTCGGAGGTAACTTCTGCTGTATAATAGCACTACATTCTTCTGTTAGAGCGACGGTTTCCAACTCCTCGAGTTTCAACTTCCGTGAGAGAATACCCTTCATGAACTTTGCGTAGCTCGGCATTTGTTCTAGAGCTTCCGCAAAAGGTATATTGATATGCAACTTCTTGAAAACCTCCAGAAATTTAGCGAATTGCTTATCCAACTTCTGCTTCTGAAGACGTTTAGGGAATGGCGGAGGAGGATAGACTTCCTTGCTCTCTATAGCTTGCTTCGGAATAGAATTCTCAGTAGAAAGTTTGCTCTTCTCCGAATTGTCCCCCGACTGATCAGCCTTTTCTCCATTTTTTTCAACTTCTGGCAGAAGGTCAGGCGCGAGCGCGCTTCCTAGGGCGCGGGCGCGCTCCATATTCTACTAGTTTTTCAAAATTTCTTCGTTTTGCGCTGTTTCTGAGTTCTGATCATTCGTAACCCTTCCAGATCGCAAGGAAACTGCTTTTACATGTTCCTTGACCTCCCGTTTGCCTGGATTAGCTTCCGTATCACTAGGGAGAGTTCCTTGTGGTCTATTCATCAACGCATTAGCAATTTGACCGATCTGATTCTCCAGAGTCTTGATGGAAACAGCTTGGCTCTTGCACATTAGCCTCAATTCCTCCAATTCAGATTTTTCATTAGACGACTGACCAACATTGCCATGAGATGGTTGTTGAAACCCTGGTGGTTGATATGGTCGCCTTGGAGCATACTGCTGCTGAAAACCAGAAGAATTGAAGGGTTTAGCTCCATATTGCTGGCCCTGAAACTGCTGATACGGCTGTTGTGGTTGTTGCATACCACCCTGATTGTTACTCCAGCTGAAGTTAGGATGGTTCCTGTTATTAGGATGATAGGTGTTAGGCACTGGCTGCTGTGGTCTCTGGAAATTGCTCACAAACTTCGCTGATTCATTAGATATGGCACATTGAGTCGTGTCATGTGCACCTGCACATAACTCACAAACACTTGCCACCTGCTGAACTCCATAGTTAGTCAAAGAATCGACCTTCATAGACAGAGCCTTTAACTGAGCTGCTATTGCCGTAGCTGCATCCACTTCCAAAATTCTTGCCACTTTACCTTGTGATAACCTCTAAGTTGGATTCTGGTATTCATTAGCAGCCATCATCTCAATTAGATCATAAGCTTCCTCATACCTTTTAGCCCAAAGAGCTCCACCTGATGCCGCATCAAGCATTGGTCGTGATTGACCTCCCAAACCAATATAGAAGCAATTGATCACCATCCAATCAGGCATTCCATGATGAGGACACTTCCTAAGCATCTCCTTGTAACACTCCCATGCTTCACATAACGTTTCCCCTGACTTCTGTGCAAACTGAGTAAGAGCATTCCTGATTGCAGCTGTTTTAGCAATAGGGAAGAATTTAGTGAGAAATTTCTGAGCAAGATCCTCCCATGTAGCAATAGAACCTGCTGGTAGAGAGTGCAACCAGCCCTTAGCTTTATCCCTCAGAGAAAATGGGAAAAGTCTCAGTTTCACAGCATCTTCAGACACTTCGTTGAATTTGAAGGTGTCGCAAATCTCGATGAAATCCCTAATATGCATATTAGGATCTTCCGTTGGAGCACCTCCAAACTGAACCGAATTCTGCACCATCTGAATCGTGCCAGGCTTGATTTCAAAAGTATTAGCTGCAATGGCTGGCCTGACAATGCTAGATTGAATGTCATTGATTTTTGGCTGAGAATAATCCTTCAAAGCCTTCGTTTCTGCTACTGGATCACCCATAACTAGATTCAATTCAAGTGATTCCTTACGAGATTGAGAACGTGTTCGCATACACGCTCACTAGAGTTTCTGAAACACACCAAACAAAGTAAAATTGATGAGAGAATAATCCGAGTCAGTGAACTTTAACGACCATTGATGACAAGCACATAAACTATAACTATAACACCGAGTTCCCCGGCAGCGGCGCCAAAAACCTGTTCGCACAAAATCACGCAAGCGTACGCGGTCACAAGTAATATATGAATAAGTAGAGTTCGTTCCCACAGAGACTGGTTTACTACAGTTATGCACTTATGAAACAATGTATGGCTATTGTTCAATGCTAAGACAAGTATCAAAGTTGAGTTGTGATTAACTAATTTAACTAAGCAAATTACCAAGACTATAATTAACTAAGGAGTTTACTGTCGAATTACTTATGAGAATAAAACATGGGATCCTAACTTCATTAAATACTTCATTCAGAGTTTATGTCTTTAATCAATGTATGTGACGGTTTTGATAACTAATCGGACAACACGAAATCAGTACACGCTACCTTTCAGTATACGTATACCAAACCACTCAAACATCCATAAAAGAGATAGAAGTTGAGCAGACACCAATTATGCTTAGACCCTATATGTTTATAAGATTTGAAAACATAACGATTTAATGAGCAAGTTATCTATTAAGATTACATAGGGCAGGTAAGATGGTTAAAATTACCTATGAATCATGCATGACAAACATACATAAACCTATGCTAGCATGGCAAGTTCTAACCTCTATATCCACTTTCGCAATCAATAGAGATAAACAAACAACTTAGATGTTAGCTACGCATCCAAGAAGAATAAGCGCAACCAAACTAGGTTATCAATAATTCATCACACACAAATCTTTAAAACAATTAACTACTAAACTCCATAGATAAATCCGTTAGAATCCCACGATAATGATTAGTTCATAATCGAACCGTTCGTCAACATGGGATATGATGAAAACATGATAATAAATATGTCTGGAATACTAATTAAAAGTACTAGTAATAAGGTTTATGAAAAACAACTCCAACGAGAATCCAAAGTATCACCTAATTAGAAGAATACAAAGATAAGATGAAACTAGATCTTCGTAATCAGCCATCTTCTTGTTCTCCTTGCTGGTGGATAGATAGATATGTAGGTATGTAGAGATATATCTCTAAAATCGTCCACCAGGTGTTTATATAGCCCCTGCTGTTGACTGGTCTTTGCTGGTTTCCATATCAGAACACAAAAAGGACTCTTCAGCATTGGCCAAGCGCGGGCGCGCTCTAATAGTGTTCCACAAGCGCGGGGGCGCTCTCCTGAGGCGCGGGGGCGCTCCTGCCTCTGACCAGAATTCTGAAAAACTTTATTTTTTACTTTTCTTCGCGCTCTCAAGTCCCGCAACTGCTCGACTTTCACAATAATGACCTACACCACCATATAATCATAGAAACTCCAAAACTCTGCCAATTACTAAGCTCTGCACATTACAACTCAAAACAAATGAAAAAAACCAAGTACTTGAGTACAAACAGTCAATTTAAGCCGAATTGGAGCGTTCCAAGTAGATATAAAATCCACTTATCAGTATCCTATGTTATGAAAGTGTGGAGATGGGATCATCCTCGTACCGGTGATGTTAGAACTACGGATGATCATTGACCGACCTTGGTATTTTCTTGCTGGTGCATTACTCAATCTAAAATTGTTATTATCCTGTGATACCTTGAATAGTTCTTGTCAGGTAGCCCTTCCAGTTTCCTACTTCAAACTTGGGATGCAACCAACAACTTCTATATTCATTTTATTTCTTTTCTTTTTCTCCTCTTATTACCTTAAGGTGGAGTATGTGTATTTAAGTTACCATTACTTATTGGAGTGCCTTGTTCGCGCTCCAGAATGACCAAAAGAGGAAATCATTATTTGTCTAGCCTTCCAAATCTATATTTTAATTCCTATGAATGCAAGTTCGGAACCTTTTGACTGTGCTTCTACTTTTGATTCATAAAGGGTTTGTTGTGTCATATTTTGAAGATAAACTTGATACTCGTATTGCTATGTGTACTTTCACTTTTATTCATTATCAACCTTTGTGTTGATTCAAGGGTTAGAAAACACGTCTTTTATTCATGTCTCGAGGTACATCGTTCGTACTCGAGAGGCGACCGGAAGGTAGTTGATGCTAACCTCCTTTGGCTCTTACACAACTTTTATTCAAGGAATGGTTATTAACATTCTTTAAATTTTCCAAGAATGTTTATATAAATTTTTTTTTCTAACTATCCTGTTCATTCAAGGAATATTCAATTAATCTTTCCTTAACTGTTTGACGAATATTCTTCAATGTTTATATTGATATTCAATTTTTTTTCTTTCATACTTGGACCCCTCAGTTGAGTTAATAAATATTCAACTATTTATTAAAACATGGATGATCTATTATTCAGAGATTCCTCGTGAATTCTTCTCTTCCTATTATAAGATGAGATTTGTACATCGGACGTTCAAATCATCAAAAGGATATCCATTTGATATTGGTATTCTGAATTCAATTCTATTAATGAATTTGATAAAGTACATGTACGGAGACCCCTTTTGGGTGCACCGTTTCACTGATGTGAATATTTGATGAGAAGTTATCGATTGTTCCGATACCAAAGGCATTCTTTCAAAATTATATTTACCTTGTTCAGCCCAAACTTATTTACTCTTTCTATCAACTCGATATCTGAGTAGCCCAAAATTTTCTTTAGTGGCTACGATGTTGAGATTTTACATTTGCAGGTTGAAACTGACTATTTTTATATGTCATTATGAATGACTAGTTAATTATTCTGACTAGTTGAAATTTTAACGTCGTGATAAAAATCTAGTTAATTTTCCTAGCAAGATATTATGTCCAAAACAAATTAAGCTAGCTAATTTTGTTTAGCTAGTTGGTAATATTTCTTAAAATGGACTAGTTATTGCTTCACTAGTTCGAATCCCAACTTAATTTATTCAGTGAATTCACAACGCATTTTATATGAAGTGAAGTATGATGATGAAATTTTCCAAAGGATAACTCGATTGAGACCTAACAAGGTCGCCCAATCAACGAGATTTCTTACGAAGTTCTTTCTATGAACTTTCTTTTTTTTTGAAATATTCAGTGTACCATGCAAGTGTTTACCCAAATATTTGAAAAGTTATATAGTGTTAAGTTTTAGGACTAAAACAAGCAGACAAGTGCGACAAATTATGAGTCGATATTTACGAAAATTTTCCAGGTCTGTTCGGTATGTTGGAAATTCAGAATGACGGAGTATTCGAAATAACTGATGGCGATACATTGATTAAAAAAATGACTATGATAGAAGCTTAATGAATGAGAAAGAAAGAACTATAGAGGAATATGAGTTGAGGACTAATGATGGAGCCACATATATGGAAATCCTATGGAACCCTAGAAATAGAAATAAAATTAGCAAACTATGAAATTATCTTGGTGAACATTGTTTGCCCATAATGTGAAATTGAGGTTTTAAGGCAACAATATACGTTGATTTATGTTTTCTTTCAAAAAGGAAGGATCCTTTGAAATTTTGGAAATAAACTGATTGATCAAATACAATGTGCAAATTGATTGAGGAGATAAGAAGGTAAAATGTGGATTGCCCAGTAAGGGGGAGTTGTCCTTTAAGGACGGAAGTGAACTACGAAGTTTATTATGTTAGTACAAACAAAGAGATTGTTGTGGCAAAAATGTGAAACTTATTGAGCACATGCAAATCGATACAAATAGGGAGATACCAAATATAATGGGCACCCCAATTTTAAATGAATTCATGGACGTATTTTTACGATCTCCAGGAACTACCACCTGATCGAGGCATGGAACTTGCCATTGATTTATTGCCATGGGTTGCGTCAGTATTTAAGACCCATATCCATTGCCACCGTTGAGATGAAGGAATTAGCTACTCGAGTACAGGAAATAAGACTCATTGTGTCATATTGGAGTACACCAGTTTTTTTTGCTAAGAGAAAAATGGCAGTATAAGACTGTACCTAGATTATCAAAGAGCTGAACGGACTAAACATCAAGAATAGATCTTGCCGAGGATATATGATTTATTTGACCAATTAAAGGATTTAATTTATTTTTCAAAGATAGATTTGAGGATATCGTATCACCAAATTAAGAATAACCATGATGATTTGCCAAAGATGGCATTTTGCACCCAATGTGTACATTATGAGTTTTTTTTTTGTTGGAGATGTAAGGGTTGGCATGTGCCAGCAGCCTTTATTGATTTAGGGGATATTTCTGGACAAATTGATTATCGTCAAGGATATTACTGGCCAACCCTTAAAAAAGATGTTTTTGAGTTTGCTAGAGCTTGTGACAAGTGCCAGAGGTATGCAAATTTTTACAACTGCCCGGTGGCACCATTAACTTCACTTATGAGCCCTTGGCCCTTTGCCATGTGGGGGATTGAAGTAGAAGTTAGTAACGACCCCGTTGTTAGAAATACCAGATGATAGAAGGGACTTATTGAATTATAGTTATGCGTCTAAGCAACTTAAGAAGTATGAGATGAGATATCTTACACCTTGCTTGGAGTTAGCCGAGATAGTGTTCGCGCGCGCTGAAAAATTTAGAGACTTAGTTTATGGAGAAAAGTGGAATTTTTTTTTCAGACCACAAGAACCTTAAGTACATCTTCAAATGGAAGGAACTAAACATGAGGTAGAGAATATGATTGGAACTAATCTAGAATAATGACTGTGAGGTCCATTATCACCAGGAAAGGCTAATATGGTGGCATATACTATAAGTAGTAAAAAGAAATTAAATATGCTAATTTTTTTTTGAACAACTGATATAAGGATTGGGAAGGAAGTTGCTTCAAGTGATTATTTTCAGAAAAAAAAAGAGAACGAAAGAAATTAATTGGAATTAGGATTCAGTCAGAATTGACTGAAAAGATAAAATTACATTAAGGGAAGAATATTAGAAAGGGAAAATGGTTTTAAGGACAAGGAAGAGTAAAAGAGTATGAGAGATGAGAAAGGAATGCGAGAATATGTTCACAGAGTGCGGATACCCAATATTTAAGAATTAAAAGATGGGATCTTTCAAGAAGTCCATAGTATAAGTATCATATCACCCGAGGGTACAACGGTGAATGGAAAACCTAAGAAAATATTATTGGTGATCGAATATGGAGGGCAATATCGACAGTTATTAAGTGAATAATTGGAACGCAGAGAATTGAAATGGAACAACATAAACCTAGTAGAATATTATAGTCATAGAGATTCCTAAATGGGAATATGAGTATATGGAAATGAATTTCGTGGTAGGACTACCAAGGGTCAATTCAAGTAATGATGATTAGTTGAGTTATGATTGATAGACTAACCAAGTCGACTTGTCAACGAGAACTCCAAAACGTTATTAATGCATATATGAAAGATGTAGTGATGCAACAAAGAGTTTCTCTAGCAATCATGTCATATAGAGACTGAAGATTGAATTCCAGATGCTGGAGGAGTTTTCAAAAATGTGACGACGAGATCAAGCATGAGCACCGCTTACGACCCGTGGACCAACGGACAGAGCAAACGAACTATCTAGACAAATGAAGTTATGTTACGTGTCGTGCGTCGGATTTCAAGAGAGTGATCACTTATCACTGATAGGATTCTCATAAAAGGTAGTTATCGTGCGAACATAGGGATGCCATACCATGGAGCTTATCACAAAGAGAAGGATATCGGGAATCGTGCTAGTTCAACGAACAAAGAAGAAAATGATGTCAGCTCCGAATTCGAAACGTGTCCATAATGTATTTCACGTGCCTATGATACGAAGATTCAACACGGATGTTGGGAATGCGATAGAATATGAACGTATAGTAGTGCGACTGTAATTGTCTTACTTGGAACAACCGGTAGAGATTATAGACCAAAAAGAGAAAGCGTTGAAAGAACATAAGGTAGCAATAGTAAGAGTGCTGTGAGAGAACTGGAGGATGGATGGTCAACCTGGGAACTGGAGATTTTGATCTCGGAATGATACCTCAGCTCTTTCTATAGATTCTGGGACGGAATCCTTTTAAGGAAGGGAGACTGTAATAACCCCAATTTTTGTACTTATTAAAACCCTTGATGAATAGTAATTTTACCGTTTAAGAAAAACTTTTTAGACCACACTAGATACGTTTAGGAAAACTGAAGTTTCGAAGTTGTATTATTGTTTTACTATGTAAATGAGTGTATGCAGATCAAATCAAAATTTAGAAATTCAAAACTTGGAAATATTTCGTAAAATTCCAAAGCCGTATATATGACACAAATGAGAGTATATAAATCCCATTTTTATTCCAAGATTCACGCTCGAACCATTTTAGTTAAATATTTGATTGTTAGGACGAATAGTGAATAGTTACTATTCATGGCGAGAATCGCGTAGAGTTTTATTCGCTCGTTTTAGAAAATATTTTCTAATTGTTTCAAGAACAACAAAAACAAATATGGATAGTAACATTTATGAATAGTACTCCAAGGTGAATAGTAAAATTTTATAGTCTCCGATCGATCCCATATTTTAGCAGAAGTTCCGGAATAATAAACGGTTACTAATCGCGTAGTCAGAAATCGCAAACGAAAACGAGAATCGAAAATCCGCTTGAAGGAGAAATCTTGGACGTATTATAACTTAGGAAATAAAGAAGAAGATATGTATTAAAAGAAAAAGAATTGGTGGAAGAAGTGTGTGGAAGAAGCTTTGTAACTTAGCAAACTTGAGGGACTAGTTTGCAGTGACTAACTTGCATTTTGGTAAATATCTCACCTTATAACCACATCTCTACCACATATTTTCCACACAAAAAGAGCAGCCCCCCCTGTAACACCCCCAAATCCGGGGTCAGGAATCTGGGTTGTCACGCTCCATCAATTATACAATACCTGCATTACTTACAACATTCTCATAATACAACTCCAAAGACCCCAATCACTTACGCGCACACACACACAAGTTATAGCCTTGGAAATGAGCAACAATAATCAACATTTGTTATTACAAGCCAAATGTACTATCCTGGATCTCATCTATTATTTACAACCTCTACCTGAAGTTACAATAATAGACCTCGCAATTCTATACAAGGTTTAGTAATACAAACCCACTCAAAATAATTCTCACTAGCTAATTCAAGCTACAACCATTCTGCTCACACTGACAGTATCCATCCTGCATCAACTAACTCCAGGGTGGTCTCTCCATTCCCTTGCTCTCGTAACACGAGGTGGATTCGGCAATGTTTTCCTCATATGAAATATTTAATAAAGCAAGAATGAGCTAATAGTGCTCAGCAAGAAATCTATCCCAGTTTAAATCTTTAAACCTTTTAGGGAGATAATCCATATGGGATCAAAGCTTTTATCACTACTAGGGTCTAACCCCAAAATAGTATACTGTTTAAAATACCGTATGACTTATAATCATACTCATATACTCTTCGTAATCATTTGGAAATCCTTGGTATCAATATGATAAACCAAGTCTCAAACATATCTTTTTAAAATAGATATTAATATTGGAATCAAGGCTTAAAGCCTATCCATTGATTCAAAATACTATACAGTTCAATATACTGTATAACCACATGCTACGCATTAAACGGATAAAATATTAGTATAACATAAAAGCTGAAGTTACGAGGAAAATTAATATAAGGTTTCCGTAACCCAAAATCCACTTATGCATATATAATTTGAGTAAGGTTTTATCAGAGTCATAACTCATAAAATAAAAGATGAAGTTGCAAGGATTTATTGTAACTACAGTTTAATAACAACAATTACCCAAGCACTCTTTCAACAATCAACATCAGCCTCCAAGCTGTTTCAATATCAATCAATTTTAACAGTTCAATATGTTGTAGAGATAACACAATTAGTTACTCTATTTATTAACAACATTTATCTGAAACAATTCACTTTTAAAACATTTTCATTATTATCTTATCCGAGGGGCTGGGACTTTCAAGCCACTGGATATGATTAAACGATGATCAGTCGCTTCAATCATGTCCTTCTGAGGGACCTTTTTACTACTAGTAGATGGACAAGAACACTTTCCGAACTTGACCAGGCCAAGAACACTTTTCGAACCTGACCATGACAAGAACGACTTTTCAAACTTATCTTGATGATGCAAGAACACTTTTCGAACTTGTCAATCATCCTTTGGCAGCACATGGGCCAGAAATAAAATGGCTGGACCGACTAGATACGGTCACTTACGCAGGGTTACCGCATATCCGGTATTCTTAATTCGCAGTAACGACATTCAAGTCGACCGCAATCTAGTTGCAATAGTACACTGACCAATCCGGTCACATCTGTTAGGGCATCATATACAATGATCCATGCACTAACAAGCCCCCTTAATAACAGGAAAAAATCTTTACTCATATAATGTTCGAAGGAACAATCTTCGAACTATGATAACTATTACCAACAAAATACTTAGTTCATCTCCGTATCATTCATTTGAGTCCACTTCACTTAATTACACTTCCCGATTCTAGGGATTCACAAGTCCTTATACATATATATTACTTAGGGTAGCCATGCCTACCTCATAATATTCCTCAACTCATATTTAGTTTATGCATATATATATATATATATATATATATATATATATAAGTATATACACTATATCACGAGCAATAATACAGCTTAGAATATCATTCGTAAATATTGAAGGTCAAGGATTAACTCTAAATAATATAACTCATTTTAAAACGGGTTAAAAGTATTTAATAAATAATCAAATAATACTTATTAAATAAATAAACTTTAAATGAATATTCAAAAATAATATTCATTAAATAAATAGATTGAATGAATATTCAAAATAATATTCATTAATTAAATAAGGATTCAATGAATATTCAACATAATATTCATTACATTAATAAGCCTTAAATGAATATTCCAAAATAATATTCATTAAATAAATAAAGATTAAATGAATATTCCAAAATAATATTCATTAATTAAATAACCTTGAATGAATATTCAAAAATAATATTCATTAAATAAATAATGACTGAATGAATATTCAAAATAATATTCATTAAATAAATAAGGATTAAATGAATATTCAAAATAATATTCATTGAATAAATAATCATAAAACAAGTATCACAATATACTTTGGAAAACAGTTATGCCTTCCATTAGCATATATAACGGAAATAGTATTCAAATAGTATTTCTCGACTAAGATAATACTCAAATAACATTCCTTGAAAGATATAGTAAGCAAATATCATTCCTCGAATGATATCATACTCGAATAACAATCCTCAAAGTACATAGTATTCTGCCGATGGAATCCCTCCGGGTTTCCACGGCTATCTACATATCTCAAAATACCGACTCCCGATCTAGAGTCGAAAACAATGAATTTTCTCTTATATTTAGAGCTACCAGGTAAACCGGTTCATAACTACTTAACTCAAAAGATTTTATATAATCCAAAGGTCAAATCCATTTCAACAATTTTATACCGTCACATCTATATACGATGTGAGGTTTGAAAGCATGGATAATACATATCACATGCATCATCCGAATATTATAACTTAAAATAAAGCATGGAATGAGAAAACTTGCCTGGAAATCCCGAAGTAGCAATAAGTCTCAGGTTGGTCCAGTAATCTAGAATCAACAGAAGGTTCAAGATTAATAACTTAAACGCTTTCACCATACTAGGTATATACTAACTCAAGTACAAGTCCATTTTCAAGTTAACTCCTTAAGAACTTCTACTCGAGCATGCTCGCTCACCCATTTTTATAAAATTGAAATATAATCCTTTTAACACGAAATCTTTTCGAGGGTCTTTCTAAACGTACCTAGCATGTTAACACAAAGTTTCACATTCCAATAAGTTTCTTAAGGGGTTTGATCACTATCTCAAAGTTCATGCAATGAACTACTTAGTTACGCGAAACCGCTTTCACTGAAACGAACATTTCTCTTAAACCGTAAATCGTAACGACACGATTCTTTCGCTAAAACAATCTAGGAAACAAGGCCTACATGTTCATGGTCATAAACTTCATGTTCATTGTAACAGCCCCAAATCCAGGGTTAGGGATTTAGAGTAGTCACGATCCACTTACTTCTTGCCTTGCCTGCTTTACTCACAATACACACAATTCATCTGCTTATGACCCCACAATGTATATATATCTCACACACACACACACACACACACAGGTTAGAGTCTCAGAAACGACACAAATACAACCATTGCGGAATAAATAATCTTTATTACAATACCCAAATGTCTTTTGAATATGCTACTGATACAACTCCTAAGTAATGGTACATTACCAACTTAGCCTTGTAATACTCACCACCCTCTCATACCATTCATATCTATACATAAGATGAATACCAAAAGCTCCAGCTTGATCTGACTGGTTCACACTACTTCCAGGATCACTGCTAGAAACTGCTCATGAGAATGCCTTGCGCTTACCACTCACTTGAGGGATGTGCGCCGAATCCTTGGTATCCTACTTCGCTGCTATATAATATTTATAAAACAATAGCAAGAGTGAGCGATAGCTCAACAAGGTAATAAAAGTATGGCATAATCCTGCCTTTAACTCAACCCAGAATAAAGTCGGTATAAGACAATAATTTGTCAAAATATCTCGATACTGAAATTATTTCCTTATCGGAAGGTATTCCAAAAACAGTACCATTGTTGTATTTGAAATATCATTTCATAATATTTCTGCAAACTTTTGCTATATTATGAACAAAGTTCTAGTATAATATAAAAGATGGGGTTTCAGAGTAAACCAATATAACCTTTCCAAAAATATTTGCTATGTAAGCAGAATATCAACACATAACTTAAAAGATGAAGTTATAAGGTGATTCAGTATAAACAACTCCCTTACCATAACTCATGTTATGTAAGGTATCCACAGAGTCATATGATATAAAAGATGAAGTTACGAGGAAAATTTCATATAACGTTCCATAACCCAAAATCCACTTATGCATATATAATCTGAGTAAGGTTTTATTAGAGTCATAACTCATAAAATAAAAGATGAATTTACAAGGATTTATTGCAACTTCATTTTGTTAAACACTTTTCAACCCTCTGCCAACACGATCGGTAAACCTGTACTAAGGGGGCTACCCTTTAGTCCCTTTCAATACATGTTGCAGAATTATCCAAGTTGGATGATGAACTAATACTGGAGTAATCTCTGCGCCAGTTGTCCAACGTTACTATGATCAGTAGCAGGTTGTACAACTAAAAAGGGTTTTCTACATGTAGATGGAAGAACACGACAGCCTGACATTGTCTACCGCCTTTCTGGATCTACCCGGCCCATTTGGGGCAATAAAATGATGGATCGGCGTGACTCGACCTCTTACACTTGCTCCTAGTTCGGATGAAATCCACGACTCTGAAACGTAAAGGTCGTCCTCCTTTCCCCAAGTGTAATACTTGTTGATACGACTCCACTAAGTAGTTATATCTAGGTTGGAAAGGAAGATTCTCCAATATTTCCCAAGCTATGCTTGTTAATGGATATCGACTTGTTCCATCAATTTACCCCTCAATCGTTGAGGTGGTAACACAACATTTGAATTGCAGCAATTAAATTGCTCCGAGAAAATATCTGTCCCTTGACAGTTTTTGAGTTGAGAGTTTAAAATAAGTAGCAGTCACTTAAATCAGGTTTCCCATATTTTTGATAGTTGAGCGATCATTTAAATCCTCTTAAAAGACAGATTTAAATGGAAAAACAGTGTTTTGGGAACCTCTTTTTGATTTAAAAATAATTAATAATACAGCTTAGAGTATCCTTCATAATTATTGAAGGTTGAGGATAAACTTTAAATAACATTTCTCATTTTTAAAATTTGTTAAAAGTATTTAATAAATAATCGAGTAATATTTATTAGGCTTTATAACCTTTTCGCCCTTCAAGTTTGGATTATTGTACCCGTAAACCCTTCGAGTCTAAAAGCGTTCTTTTTCGCCCCTCGGGTATCAAAAATGTACCTTTTTGGGTAAAAAAATGTACATTTTCGCCCCAGCGGTTGAGTGTCAAAAAGGTACATTTTTGATACCCGAGGGGCGAAAAAGAACGCTTTTAAACTTGAAGGGTTTATGGGTACAACGGACCAAACTTGAAGGGCGAAAAGGTCATAAAGCCTATTTATTAAATAAGTAAACCTTAAACGAATATTCAAAAATAATATTCATTAAGTAAATAATGATTAAATGAATATTCAAAAATAATATTCATTAAATAAATAAGGATTAAATGAATATTCAAAAATAATATTCATTAAATAAATAAGGATTAAATGAATATTCAAAATAATATTCATTAAATAAATAAACCTTGAATGAATATTTAAAATAATTTTCATTAAATAAATAATGATTAAATGAATATTCAAAATAATATTCATTGAATAAATAAGCCTTAAATGAATATTCAAACATAATATTCATTAAATAAATAATCATCGAATACTAATTACCCGATATCTCCATCGGAAAACAATCTTTAACATATACCGAAAATATAATTACTTTCGGTCTAAAGAATAAAATCATACACCCTTTACCTAGGGCATTTATATAAAAAAAAATTGGCTTCTAACTAATATCCCATATCTAGCTTAGAAGCCCATAATCAAATCATAAAGCAAGTATCACAATATACTTTCGAAAACAGTTATGTCTTCCATTAGCATATATAACTGAAATAGTATTCAAATAGTATTTCTCGACTGAGATAATACTTAAATAACATTCCTTGAAAGATATAGTAAGCAAATATCATTCCTCGAATGATATCATACTCAAATAACAATCCTCAAAATATATAGTATTCTGCCGATGGAATCCCTCCGGGTTTCCACGGCTATCTACATATCTCAAAATACCGACTCCCGATTTAGAGTCGAAAACAATAAATATGCTCTTATATTTAGAGCTACTAGGTAAACCGGTTCATAACTACTTAACTCAAAAGATTTTATATAATCCAAAGGTCAAATCCATTCCAACAAGAAATAAGATATATCGCAAAACTGTCCAAATTTTATACATGGCAAAAGCAGTATTATATAGTCAATACTTCAAAGTATAGACAAAGTCAAAGAAAACGCACGATTAATCCCCTGGATAATCCACTTGTACTAAATGCTTAAACACGTAAGCGAAACACAACCAAGGCATTACTAGCTCTTTAAAGGCTCATACTAAGTCCATGTTAATCGACAATTACTTAAGTCGTAGGTTTAGTCCGAAATCGATCCTCGAATACAAGTTGTACTTAACCATTTACAACATTGGTTTCTAAGTCATGTTCTTAGTGGTTTTCACTTGCGCAACCCCGGCTAACACATTTTTATAAAATCGAAAACTAATATTTTGGACTCGAAACCTTCGTACAAACTTTCGTAACTGACCTTGGAACTTCAATACAAAATTTCATATTTTAAAACAACTCTTAAGGGTCTCAAACATAGCCACACAGTTGGTACATTTCTGCAATCTCATTCCTTGAACCACTTTCACTAAAATGGGCATATCTCATAAACCGTAAATCGTAATGACATGATTCTTGCGCTCACATAAACTAGAAACAAAGATCTACAGACTCATATTCATCACTGAACCAAAAGAGGCAGTTAGGTTTTCGGATTCTAGGCAGATTTTAGAGTTAACGAGAATCGGGCATTACGACGGCTTAAAACTTAACGTTTTACATTTTCAAAACACAACCAAATCAATACCAATCAATCCCAAACTCACCATCCGCCTTATACTCCCTCCACTCAGTCAAATCCTCCATGAATATTCAAAACAAATTTGTAACCCATCCTCCAAACTTAACCAACAATTCCTCTAATCACTTAAAACATCAACCCATTACATATACTACACATACATGCTTTCAAACTTAAATTATAAACACAAAACTTTTTGAAAACACTATTCATCATCTTCTTTAACTCAAGAAAAGATCATGCTAGAGATGGTGGGTGTTGGAGATGTTACCTTTAAAAGAATGGGCTTGAGCTCTTCTTCGTTTTAAGCATAAGAACTCGAGAAACGACCAAGAATCCATGGAGTTTTTGCTTCTTCTTCTTCTTCTTAGCCACGGTTTTTCTTGAAGAAAATGGGTGTGAGAGGCTGGTCCTTTTGTGTGTTTAATGTGTGGAGGAGGTTTGGTGATATGGTAGATATTTTGTTTTAACAAAATGCAAGTTAGCCCCTCAAGTTTGGTTAAGCTTACAAGCTTCTTTAACACACTTCTTCCACCACTTCCTTTATTTCCCTTTTTATTTTAATACATATCTTATTCTTTATTTCCTAAGTTATAATATGTCCAAGGTTGCTCCTTCGAACGGATTTTCGATTCTTGTTTTCGTTTGCGATTTCTAACTACGCGATTAGTAACCGTTTATTATTCCTGACTTCCGCTGAAATATAGGATCAATCGGAGACTATAAAATTTTACTATTCACCTTAGAGAACTATTCATCAATGTTACTATTCATCCTTGCCTTTGTTCCTCTTGAAACGATTCAAAATATTTCCTAAAAAGAGCGAATAAAACTCTACACGATTCTCGCAGTGAATAGTAACTATTCACTCCAACAATCGAATCCTTAAATCGACTTTAATAAAATAATAAAATTCCAAAATATTAAATCCTCAATTTCTCAAATTTAATATCTCATTTCTTGAATATAATAATATATAATTCACTGCCCGGTCAAATACTACACCAAAATAAAATTTGGAATTTCTGAATTCCGATCGTCTTTGAATTCACTTATTTACTCCGTAGATCACTAATATGACTTCGGAATATCCACACTATGTCTCGTACATAGGTGGCATGAAAAATTTTCTGAACCCTCAAAATCACTATTCATCCACCAAATTCACTATTCACTGATGCACTTAATCATAATAAGAAAAGTTTTAATTTTACCAAAAATTCGGGTTATTACAGTCTCCCCTCCTTAAAAGGATTCCGTCCCGGAATCAGCTTAGGAATAACTGGGGGGTACTTCTCTCTCATTGCACTTTCTAGCTCCCAAGTGGATTCTTCTACTTCTTGATTTTCCACAAACCTCTCACTAGCTTGGCAACCTTGTCTCTTAGCACTTGCTCTTTTCTATCCGTGATTTCCACAGGTTGTTCTTTGTAAGTCAGACCAGGTTGTATATCTACCTGCTCGTACTCTAACATATGCCGGGCATCTATAGTATACTGACGTAGCATTGACACATGAACCCCGTTATGACCATTCTACAAGTTTGGGGGGGGGGGGGTAAGGCTGGCTCGTAGGCCACCTTCCTGACGCATCTTAAAATCTCAGATGGCCCAATGAATCTCGGGCTCAACTTCCCTTTCTTTCCATATCTCATTAATTCCTTCCACGAGGATATCTTTTAGCATCATGAATCTCTAACCTCATATTCTCTATCTTGTTTGTACAGAAAATACACCAACATAAACTTGCTTGTCATTCATCAACATGCCATTTAGCTTATCAATAGCAGTACTATCTCTATACTCGCGGGCTTAGTCCGCATACTTTCTCTGTCTGTCTTGGCTGTCACTAGCCGCTTGTTGGTGAAATCTTTTGTCTTTCTAGTTTGTTGGATTAACTTGGGTTTTGTGTAAAATCTCATCCTTTAATTCTCGATCATTCGGAATCCATCTCTGTCTCATTTTAATTAAGGGTATCGGCCACCACATTGGCCTTCCCCGGATGGTAGTGTATCTCACAGTCATAATCCTAGGTCAATTCTAGCCATTTCTCCATCTCATGTTATCTACTATCACGGATAATTCAAAGCTAATACATTACATTCCATAAAAATTTGTGGGTGCATTAGTCAACCCAAAATAACCTCGCTGAAAACTCGAAGTGTCTATTCCTAATACGAATCACAGTTTTTGGGTATATCCTCAGATTTAACTTCCAACTGGTGATATCCAGTTCTTAAATAAATTTGGAAATACACAGCGTTCTTCCGCTGATCAAACAATCATTTACAAGGGTACCTATTCTCCATGTCGAACTCCGACAACTCTCGAGGTTCGATGCATAATCTTGTGCTAACATTTTTCTCTCTTACAACAACACCGGGCTCTCCACGGTGGTACACTGGGTCTTATCATATTCTTGCCCAGCAATTCTTGTAACTGAGTCGCTAACTCTTTCATTCCCACTGAGGCTAACAGGAGATACGACACTATAACCTGAATACTCGTTATTCATTCTCATGTCATCCCAATCGATATTTGGTAGCGCATTAAGATCTTGTACAGTCTCCCAAAACCACTTTAGTTTCCTTTATACTTGGTGTCTCTTTTCTTGGCGTCAACCATAAGAGCTAATTAAGCCTCGTATCTCTGGCGTAATAGTTTCTTAGTCTGAACTATATTCAAGAATCTCTGAATCTGTCTCCATCCTTTATTTATTACTCTCTCTCCCTTACAATCAGTCTGGGCTCCATTGGGTGTCAACCAACCCATCCTTATTATAATATCAACTTCTCCCAACTTGAAAGGGATCAGGTCTATCAAAAGTGTCGACCTCATATTTCTAGTTCACAACCTGGATGTACCAATCTTATGGGAAAATCCCCTGATTGACTATTTCTACTTGTAATTATTCCCTTAGCGGCTCGGCCTTAAGGTTTAATTGTCATGCAACATCTTGATATACAACAATGCATTAGCTCTGTCTAAATAGTATAGAAGGGTACCTGCTATTTAAAGGTCCTGATAGTGGGCTGCTTGTTGGAGGTAGCCCTGGTTGAAACCTACTGGCTTTCTTTTCTTCTGTGTTCACAAACTCCGGAACAAACCTTGATAATTCGGAAAACTTGGCCTCATACTAGGTCACAGTCATGGTTTCTTGTTTTAACTCTTTAACTTTCATTTTCATCCGGGTCTCCATATATTTCCGGAAATTATTTCTCTAAAAACAACACGCTGCACCTCTCCCAAGTCACAATACCAGCTCCCTCTGACTCCATCGCCAGTACTTATCTTGCTAACCCAGAGGTAGTGTCCATTCGTAAACAACTCCTCCAAAATCTCAATTCCACTATAGGGCATCTATCTAACACCGTTGTCACTGGAGTTCACGGCACATCGCTATTCCTTTCACATATATCGATTGACCCCCTTTTCATTATCATAATATCCTTGGGAGAATAAACCAATTTCATTGATATGTCACTAATATTCTATTCGTCTTAGGGATTCGCTCCTGTCATAGGCGATTTCGTTGCGAATCTAATTCCTATCAGCGAATTTTGACTTATTTGACCTGGTTGGCCTCCCTTTGGAATTCAATGAGGATAACAAAAATTATGGGGCCTTGAAAAGATAGTTCCCATATCAAGGAAAACGTCACACACTGGTGATCATAAGGTTATGAATTTTAAGGTAACCTTTATTGGAGGTAAGAGAATTTACCGAGAGATCAACATGATCATAAGAACTCAACGTTGTGTGCCTCGATTGAGACATTACTAAAGGTAATTAGCCTTCTTGTATTTCACAACTCACAGGTGATGGCGTCCCATCAGACTTCTATCACATAGACAGATAGTCCTTGTAGCCCCTATAAGTATAGGGTTGTTCGTCTCAGTGGAAGTTGAAAAGTATGAAAGCAATTCGAGATCAATTTAATGATTATCGCCTTTCGACGATATTTCTCAAAGGAACACCTTGGATTAAAATTGAACAGATTCCAAAGGTGCGGTTTCCAAAGAAAAGAATAAGCAAAAAGATACTGGTACTTAACAAGCAAGTGGTGAGGTATCATCATAGGGTTATTCATTATTTGAAGAAAAGTGGAAGCTTGAATAACATCATTTGGCAGGGCTTCGAAAACCTGAAAGTAGGCATCGTGACAGCCTCTATCACAATTGAAATTAAATATGATTTAACACAAGTGTTATAAAATAACTTCGAAGAGGGAATATACCCTTTATCGGAATTCTTTCTTGGAAAGAGGTCAAGATAGATCATAGATTGGGGAAGTATCCCACATAATTTGCAAATGGGGAGGGTACTACCAAGGTCTCTACGGATGCCTTTTACGTCGGCTCCTCTAATGGATAATCGTTCAATTCCAAAGCTTTTCTTTTCCACGCATCCTAAGGTGTTCGATACTTACGTCATTGCTGACTTATAATAGTCGCTAAGAATTCAACCATCAACATTTGCAATCGCAGGGAGTTCTATTCGGCTCGGCGCAAACATCTCAAGTAAGCGTTCTGTTCTATAAGAAGACTTCGATACCATTGTCGCCCATAGCAATGACAATTCCACATGTCGACTGGGCGGTACTTCGGAAGATCGTTAGAAACTACAAGCTTAAATCCGGTCTCTATTTCAATCATCCTTATACCCAATATTCCTTCTCCCATATCAATCCCGTGTGCTACATAAGCTTAACACTTTTGGCACAATAGCCTTTTCATTTAAGTCAATCCCGGAATTTCTCAGTCCGTCTTGGTCCTTAAATATATTTTGCCTTTACCGTCCAATCTCAACTTCATCATTTTATCTCTACAATCAATTGTAGCAATCAGGGTCTGTCCACCAACCCATATAGCGGCCATCTTACCCAATCCACATGGTTCGCTCTAGTTTCCACTCTCTTTGGTGACATCCTCTGGTAATCAGAAAGACAAGGTTTGCCAAAATTTACTGATTTCTTTCCAAAATCAGGGAAATTTGATCAATCTATTTACCCACTAGTAATACTCGGATCTGATTTCTGACCTTTCTGTTCTATCCTCATAATTCCTTCCTGGTTTCCTGAGGGTGGTAAATCTCGTTCTCGATCTCGTCTTAGCGTGCTTGTCTTACAATAACATTCACATGGTACATATACCCAAAATTCTCCTTGAGATAATAAAATCCCTCAATGATATAATAGACACTATTTCCAGTGGAATCGCTAGTCGTGGGGAATTGAAACCTCATAGCCAAAGCAATTCCTTCCACTATTCTAGGCAACTAAGTACCCTTAATCGTTCGTGAAAATCTGAACATCTTGGTTCTTACGTATGCCGCCTCCTTATGGGCAACTATAACCGACTACGAGTAACAGGTTCCGTTCAAGTCGAATCAATCCACTGATACTGGCTATATTGCCTCTACCTCTTCTGCTTTGGAGACTCTACTCCATTTTCTTTGTCATATCTCTTGATGAATCATAGACGATCCTTGAACTCTCGTCTCGTCACTTATTTGTCCCTTGAAGGTTCGTCCGGTCTTATTATAAGACCTCAAGTAACACACCACATCTTTATCAATCGGCACATTTTCTACAAGATTCTTCCCTTGACCCGCCATAGGGTCCTCTTCTAGATCCTCCTATGGATCCTCCTTTATCGGGTCTCCGTCCATCTCAAGGAGCGCATCATCAAATGCCTACTCGAAGGCCTCGGGATCTGGTATCTCAGAGTCCCATCCATCTATAACTCATACGAATCGAGGTGACTAACCATGAAGTCCTAAGTACGGTTTCCCAGAAGAAGTCCCCTCTCGGGCTTCATCTTAAACAATCAGGGTCATGTCCTCTAACCCGACTATGAACTCAATTTGAGCTCTAGATGCTCTTATCATTATTAAGGGTATTGTAAGACTCGATCTCCTATCGTTTCGGAGGACTGTAACCTAACGCTCTGATACCATTTCTGTAACAGCCCCAAATCCGGGGTCAGGGATTTAGAGTAGTCACGATCCACTTACTTCTTGCCTTGCCTGCTTTACTCACAATAGACACAATTCATCTGCTTATGACCCCACAATGTATATATCTCTCACACACACACACAGGTTAGAGTCTCAGAAACGACACAAATACAACCATTGCGGAATAAATAATCTTTATTACAATACCCAAATGTCTTTTGAATATGCTACTGATACAACTCCTAAGTAATGGTACATTACCAACTTAGCCTTGTAATACTCACCACCCTCTCATACCATTCATATCTATACATAAGATGAATACCAAAAGCTCCAGCTTAATCTGACTGGTTCACACTACTTCCAGGATCACTGCTAGAAACTGCTCATGAGAATGCCTTGCGCTTACCACTCACTTGAGGGATGTGCGCCGAATCCTTGGTATCCTACTTCGCTGCTATATAATATTTATAAAACAATAGCAAGAGTGAGCGATAGCTCAGCAAGGTAATAAAAGTATGGCATAATCCTGCCTTTAACTCAACCCAGAATTAAGCGGGTATAAGACAATAATTTGTCAAAATATCTCGATACTGAAATTATTTCCTTATCGGAAGGTATTCCAAAAATAGTACCATTGTTGTATTTCTAATATCATTTCATAATATTTCTGCAAACTTTTGCTATATTATGAACAAAGTTCTAGTATAATATAAAAGATGGGGTTTCAAAGTAAACCAATATAACCTTTCCAAAAATATTTGCTATGTAAGCAGAATATCAACACATAACTTAAAAGATGAAGTTATAAGGTGATTCAGTATAAACAACTCCCTTACCATAACTCATGTTATGTAAGGTATCCACAGAGTCATATGATATAAAAGATGAAGTTACGAGGAAAATTTCATATAACGTTCCGTAACCCAAAATCCACTTATGCATATATAATCTGAGTAAGGTTTTATCAGAGTCATAACTCATAAAATAAAAGATGAAGTTACAAGGATTTATTGCAACTTCATTTTGTTAAACACTTTTTGACCCTCTGACAACACGATCGGTAAACCTGTACTAAGGGGGCTACCCTTTAGTCCCTTTCAATACATGTTGCAGAATTATCCAAGTTGGATGATGAACTAATACTAGAGTAATCTCCGCGCCAGTTGTCCAACCTTACTATGATCAGTAGCAGGTTGTACAACTAAAAAGGGTTTTCTACATGTAGATGGAAGAACACGACAGCCTGACATTGTCTACCGCCTTTCTGGATCTCCCCGGCCCATTTGGGGCAATAAAATGATGGATCGGCGCGACTCGACCTCTTACACTTGCTCCTAGATCGGTAAATCCATGGCAAAAGCAGTATTATATAGTCAATACTTTAAAGTATAGATTTAGAAACTTGCCTGATGCTCGAGAAGTGATAGGGGTTCGCGACGATGTCGGACAATCTAGACAAAGTCAAAGAAAACGCACGATTAATCCCCTGGATAATCCACTTGTACTAAATGCTTAAACACGTAAGCGAAACACAACCAAGGCATTACTAGCTCGTTAAAGGCTCATACTAATTCCATGTTAATCAACAATTACTTAAGTCGTAGGTTTATTCCGAAATCGATCCTCGAATACAAGTTGTACTTAACCATTTACAACATTGGTTTCTAAGTCATGTTCTTAGTGGATTTCACTTGCGCAACCCCGGCTAACACATTTTTATAAAATCGAAAAATAATATTTTGGACTCGAAACCTTCGTACAAACTTTCGTAACTAACCTTGGTACTTCAATACAAAATTGCATATTTTAAAACAACTCTTAAGGGTCTCAAACATAGCCACAAAGTTGGTACATTTCTGCAATCTCATTCCTTGAACCACTTTCACTAAAATGGTCATATCTCATAAACCGTAAATCGTAATGACATGATTCTTGCACTCACGTAAACTAGAAACAAAGATCTACACACTCATGTTCATCACTGAACCAAAAGAGGCAGTTAGGTATTCGGATTCTAGGCAGTTTTTAGAGTTAACGAGAATCGAGCATTACGACGGCTTAAAACTTAACGTTTTCCATTTTCAAAACACAACCAAATCAATACCAATCAATCCCAAACTCACCATCCACCTTATAGTCCCTCCACTCAGTCAAATCCTCCATGAATATTCAAAACAAATTCGTAACCCATCCTCCAAACTTAACCAACAATTCCTCTAATCACTTAAAACATCAACCCATTACATATACTACACATACATGCTTTCAAACTTAAATTATAAACACAAAACTTTTTGAAAACACTATTCATCATCTTCTTTAACTCAAGAAAACATCATGCTAGAGATGGTGGGTGTTGGAGATGTTACCTTTAAAAGAATGGGCTTGAGCTCTTCTTCGTTTTAAGCATAAGAACTCGAGAAACGACCAAGGATCCATGGAGTTTTTGCTTCCTCTTCTTCTTCTTTTTAGCCACGGTTTTTCTTGAAGAAAATGGGTGTGTGAGGCTGGTCCTTTTGTGTGTTTAATGTGTGGAGGAGGTTTGGTGATATGGTAGATATTTTGTTTTAACAAAATGCAAGTTAGCCCCTCAAGTTTGGTTAAGCTTACAAGCTTCTTTAACACACTTCTTCCACCACTTCCTTTCTTTCCCTTTTTATTTTAATACATATATTATTCTTTATTTCCTAAGTTAAAATATGTCCAAGGTTGCTCCTTCGAACGGATTTTCGATTCTCGTTTTCGTTTGCGATTTCTGACTACGCGATTAGTAACCGTTTATTATTCCTGAACTTCCGCTGAAATATAGGATTAATCGGAGACTATAAAATTTTACTATTCACCTTGGAGCACTATTCATCAATGTTACTATTCATCCTTGCATTTGTTTCTCTTGAAACGATTCGAAATATTTCCTAAAAAGAGCGAATAAAACTCTACGCGATTCTCGCAGTGAATAGTAACTATTCACTATTCACTACAACAATCGAATCCTTAAATCGACTTTAATAAAATAATAAAATTCCAAAATATTAAATCCTCAATTCCTCAAATTTAATATCTCATTTCTTGAATATAATAATATATAATTCACTGCCCGGTCAAATACTACACCAAAATAAAATTTGGAATTTCTGAATTCCGATCGTCTTTGCATTCACTTATTTACTCCGTAGATCACTAATATGACTTCGGAATATCCACACTACGTCTCGTACATAGGTGACATGAAAAATTTTCTTAACCCTCAAAATCACTATTCATCCACCAAATTCACTATTCACTGATGCACTTAATCATAATAAGAAAAGTTTTAATTTTACCAAAAATTCGGGTTATTACATTCATGCCCTTTAATGTAACCGTGATTTCTGCCTAAACTATCTAAGGAAATTTCGGCATGGTAACGGCGCTTATACGCGATTCCCGTGTTTTTAAACACTTCAAACAACCACCAATCAACAATCAACCAACCAAACCAACAACCATTATACTTCATCAACACATCCAAAACAGCCCCTAAACATTATCATACACTAAATCAAGCTTCACAAAATCACTCATCCTCAAATCCAACATAAGATTCACGGATCTTAACGATAACACGAATAACGACTCTAATCATTATTTCAACCATAAAACTCATATAAACAAAAAGGGGCAGAGGTTTTTATACCTTCCTTAGAGCTTGAGAGACATTAACAATCACTTATAACCTCTAATCAAGCCTTGGGTGATACTTGAAAGCCTAGAGTTTAAGATCAAAGAAGTTAGTTCTTGAAATCACTATTCATCCTCATCTTGTAAAATCCATAACAAATCGAAAAATAAGAGTTCGGTGCTAAGATTTTTACCAGACCTTGTTCTCTTCATAATATTTCTTTTTAGTTATAGATCGTCAAATTTGAAGCTTCCTAGCTAGGGTTTTGAGCTCCATCTTTCCGCTTGACAGAAACTGGACAGATTGGGTTCTCCAACTTGGGGAAGCGATTTGGCTAGGCTACACTCCTTTGTTGACTATGAAATTTTGAAAGAATGTTACCCATGGAGTGGAGAAGCTATGGTTAAAATTTGGTGATTTAAGGATGGATAGAAGTGGAGATATGAATTTTTCTTTGAGCTTGGTTTCTGCTGGGCAGAATTGTAAGAAATGGGGTGGGGAGAGTTTCTTGCTTTTTGCCTTGGTTACTTTTGATAATGTGTGATATTTTGTTGTCAAATGTGGTGAGTCATAGCTTGTTGCCTCATCATCATGACATGTTTCAAGCAATGGGAGAGTTGGAGATAAAGTAGCTTTACTAGTTTGTTCCGTCACCGCTTAATCTCGTAGAATGTTCGCAGGGTTTCTTAAGTGTTCTATCGAAGTAGTTTACCGTAAACGTTCTTGACATCACTAATTCTTTTATTAAATCCATATCCATGGAATTGATAATTTAAAATTCTCCAATATATTCAGATAATGATTAATCCATCCGTTATTGGTGAAATTTCGGAGAAAATAGAAAATGCTCTTTTTCTGATTCTAACAGCTTTTGCATTCCTTCATTTTCAAAGTAGATCACTACTACGACTTCGAAAGTTCATTATCCCGACTCGTACAAAGGGTGGTCTAAAAATTTTTTAAACGACAAAAATTACTATTCATCAGGATTTTACTATTCATCAAATAAAAAAAATTTTAACTAAGTCCAAAATTTTGGGTTATTACAGTCTCCCCTCCTTAAAAGGATTTCGTCCCGGAATCTAAGAAAATAGCTGAGGTTACTCTTCCAATATAGAAATCTCCAGTTTCCAGGTTGACTTTTAAACCCTCTGGTCTCATTACAACTCTTACTCATTCCGGTCTGTGATATCTATAGGACGCTTTATATAAGCCAATTCTGGCTATGCTCATACACACCCATTTTCTATCAACATTCGATTATTCTTGCAATCGGCGGCACAATACTTACCGTAACTCCGGTTCTCTGAAAGGTTCTTTCGGTCGGTCCGTCGGTCTGCGGATCCTACGTAGTACTCGCACTCAATCTCATTGCCAAACATGTTTGGAAAACTCCTCCCGAATCGGGAGTTCAATCATTGGTTCTTATCTGACACGATGGTGACTGGAACTCCACATCACCCAACTATCTCTTTCGTAACTCTTCGGTTAACGATCTCTTGCTGATAACAAAATATGAGTAGACTCATTTAATCCATCAATTATAGCTCAATTGACGTCATAGCCCGACTTGATTCTTGTTGATCCTATCACAGAATCCATTATAGTAAAATGACATTCCTAATCAGGAATTTCTATTAACTGTGATAGTCAACTAGGTCTTTGTTCTGCCTTCATTTTCTGACATATCCAATATTTGTTTACCAATCGATAAATCCTTTTATTTATCCGACCACTTATAACATCTCCTTAACTTTCTTTACCTTTTTGTACTCTCGGTGTAGCTGTCTCTTTATGACAGATCTTTATTCCTTAATTCGTTCTGGATCATTCAGGACCTTAAATAATCCTTTTTGTTCTCGTGACTTCAAACTTCATCCTTTCAGTTCTTCTTATTAGTCATTCCGAAGATTTAGCATCTTTCATTTCTTGAACATTTGGAATCCCAACTTGGTAAAATATACCTTATGATTCCTGGAAATTTTTCTCACATTTCTCGATCCATTCAACTTTTTCAGTCTTTCGAGTAAGTCTGGTCAGTGGGGCTGCTATCTTAATAAAATCTTGTACACATCTTCGGTAATATCCGACTAAATCCACAAAATTACTCACCTCGGTTGGTGCGGTTGGTCTTTCCTAGTTTGAAACGTCTCCTATCTTTGCAGGGTCAACCAGTACTCCTTTACTGTTGACCACATGTCCTAAAATTGTACTTCCTTTAACCAAAACTCGCACTTTGAGAACTTGGCATATAACTTTTCTCTCCTCAGTGCTTCTAACACGATCCTCAAATGTTCTGCATGTTCTTCCTCGGTCTTAGAGGTAAACCTAAATATTGCCGATGTCACTATGACATACTTATCCAAATACTTCTTGAAAAGTCGATTCAGCACATCCATGAAAGCTGCAAGGGCATTCGTCAGCCCAAACGACATTACTAAAAACTCGTAGTGTCCATACTTGGTGCGAAATGCAGTCTTGGATACGTCCTCAGGTTTAATATTCAACTGGTGGTATCCCGTTCTCAAATCAATCTTCGAGAACTTAACTGCACCATGCAACCAATCGAACAAATCACCGATTCTTGGCAGGGGTATTCATTCTTAATAGTTAGCCTATTTAGCTCTCGATACGCTATGCACAGCCTCATGTTGCCGTCCTTTTTCTTCACCAATAACACCGGTGCATCCCACGGTGACGCACGTGGTCTTATCATTCCTTTCTCTAACCATTCCTACAATGGAGAAACTAATTTCTACATCTTGACCGGAGCTAGTCGGTACGGGGCCTTCGATACTGGCGCCGTTCTTGGAGCTAATTCTATATCAACTCTATTTCTCTATCGGGTGGTAACCCTGGGAGATCTTTTTGGAAATACATCCTCGAATTCGTTGATGACGGGGATATTCCGCATACTAGGTGCTTCCCATTTCGTATCCATCACAGTCGCTAAACAAGTTTCATCTTCTTGGAGGTCAAACGTTTCCTCGTCCAACAATCTGAATTCTTACTTCCTTTCTTTCTCAATCTATTCGTGTTTCATACTCTATTTTCTTTATGCCCATTTCTTTCTCGTCCACTTTGCTTCCATTTCTATCATAGTCGTTTCATTAACCAAGGTAATATAATCAGTCGTTTCGAGCACTTCGTTATTCTGAATTCGCATCATGCGAAACAAACCTTGGCAATTTCCGTAAACTTCGATTCATAGTTGTCGTACTCATTTATCTTGGCTCTCAGCTTCAACACTCTCCTTTTTCCAAATACTAAGGAAAATACTTGCATGGTACCAAGAATACTTCAAGCAACAGAATGCTTTATGTATATATAAAAAAAACTTTGTAAAAATTCTCTCTGAGGGGGCAACCTGGTTAGGTCTCAATCAAATTATCGTTTGAAAATCTTCCCACCATACTTCACTGCATACAAATGCATCGTGAATTCATTTATATAAATTTTACCGAAAGTTGAACTTAGTAATACAATAACTAGTTCATTTCAATAAACATTGACAACTAGCTGAACAAAATTTGCTAGTTCGATTAGTTTGGGACGCAGCATCTAGCTAGGATAATTAGCTAGATTTTCATCATATCATTAAAATTTCAACTAGTTAGAACAATTAACTAGTCAATCATTATGGCACATACAATTATCCATTTTCAATCTACTAGTACAGAATCTGGACATTGTAGCCAAAGAAAGAAAGAAAACAACATTTTGACTACTCGGATAATGAATTGAAAAGAAGAGTAAATAAGTTTAGGATGAACAAGGTAATTATAACCTTTGAATAGAATATAAGGTTTGAATAGATGGTTCTGGGTATCGGGACAATCGATAACCTCCCATCAAATATTTCTCATCAGTGAAATGGTCCACCCAAAGGGGCCTCCGTACATATACTTTATCAAATTCCTCAATAGAATTGAATTCGGACTACCAATATCAAATTGATATCCTTTCTATGATTTCAACGTCTGATTTACAAATCTCATCTTAAAATAGAATAAAAGAATCTACGAGGAATCTCTAAATAATAGATCCTCCATGTTTAAACAAATAGTTAGATATTTATGAACTCGACTGAGGAGTCCAAGTATGAAAGAAGAAATCGAATATCAAGACAATCGTTAAAGAATATTCGTCAAATAATTAAGGAAGCATTAATTGAACATTCCTTAGATAATTGAAAGGATACGAAATAAATTATAGACCTAGAAGGATAGATGAATAATGGTTCCCTCTTCAGGTCGTTCTGGAACATGAACAAAACGCTCTAGTGAGTAATGCTAACTTAATTCTGCGTATTTAACCCTTAAGGTAATGAGTGGAGGAAAGAAAATGAATAAACTGAACATAACAGTTGTTGGTTGCATCCCAAGTTGAAGTAGGAAATTAAAGGGGTTACCTGACATTAACTATTCAAGGTAACATAGGCAGGAATAGTTTTAGATTGAGGAGTGTACCATCAAGTAGATACCAAAAATTCAATGGTCATCATAATTTCTAACATCACCCGTACGAGGATGATCTTATCTTTCTGCCTTTATGGCTCATGGTACTAACCAACGGTACCTCAAAATCGTACAAGTCCTTAAATAGGTCGGGAGTTCGAAACATACTCGCCATTCCCCGATAATTGTCCCGAGATTTAGCCTCTTACGGCCGCATCAACACATCCTCAAAAGATGAAGGTCGATTAACGTATATGTAATTTCTTAACACTAATCGTATCGAACGAATCCAACCCCAGGCCACCATAGGTCTCGTTCCTCGTAGGTCCTGAGATTGTCGCATTGCTCGTTACAACCATACATGTCTTTATCAGAATCACGCTATTCATTCTTCATATCTTTGATTTCCGAGTTGAGCCACCATGGCCTATCGTACGAAATGTACTCGCGATGCGATTTAGCACGTTCGTCTCACGATAACGTTCTGGTACTACACGTACGCAACAGTCTCCTTTTTAGGTAACAAAATACCCATCGACGGAAAAGACACCAACTCTTGTGGAATTGTTGTTCTCAAGGCTTGGACCTCATACACAAGATAATGCCCTAACTAGTCCACGCAATTTAGTAATTCGGATCGCGTAAAGGACTGTAAACGTCTCAATCTTCACATGTGCTGCCTCCTCGTGGCAAACTATGATGAACTACAAACACTTAGGTTCTTACTAAGTCAAGTTATCCGTTGATATTGGCCATTCCGACCTTACCCCAACTGCAACCGAGACTCTGCTTCACGTCTTATCTTAATGTTTTTGATAATCCGTGTACAACTCTAAACGTCCTTCTCATCATTATGATGATCTTCAACGGTCCTATCGGTCCTCCGATAAGTCCTCAACTAAACTCTTTAATCTTAACATCCTCAGTGGCACTACTTCCGGTAGTCCACTTAACGAACTCTATATGAGTCCTCTCGTCATTCTCTTACTTCGATATAACTCTTAACACTCTCATATCCAAGTTTATAACTTAACGCTCTGATACCATTTCTGTAACACCCCCAGATCCGGGGTCAGGAATATGGGTTGTCACGCTCCATCAATTATACAATACCTGCATTACTTACAACATTCTCATAATACAACTCCAAAGACCCCAATCACTTACGCACACACACACACAAGTTATAGCCTTGGAAATGAGCAACAATAATCAACATTTGTTATTACAACCCAAATGTACTATCCTGGATCTCATCTATTATTTACAACCTCTACCTGAAGTTACAATAATAGACCTCACAATTCTATACAAGGTTTAGTAATACAAACCCACTCAAAATAATTCTCATTAATTCAAGCTGCAACCATTCTGCTCACACTGACAGTATCCATCCTGCATCAACTAACTCCAGGGTGGTCTCTCCATTCCCTTGCTCTCGTAACACGAGGTGGATTCGGAAATGTTTTCCTCATGCTGAAATATTTAATAAAGCAAGAATGAGCTAATAGTGCTCAGCAAGAAATCTATCCCAGTTTAAATCTTAAACCTTTTAGGGAGATAATCCATAAGGGATCAAAGCTTTTATCACTACTAGGGTCTAACCCCAAAATAGTATACCGTTTAAAATACCGTATGACTTATAATCATACTCATGTACTCTTCGTAATCATTTGGAAATCCTTGGTATCAATATGATAAACCAAGTCTCAAACATATCTTTTTAAAATAGATATTAATATTGGAATCAAGGCTTAAAGCCTATCCATTGATTCAAAATACTATACAGTTCAATATACTGTATAACCACATGCTACGCATTAAACGGATAAAATATTAGTATAACATAAAAGATGAAGTTACGAGGAAAATTAATATAAGGTTTCCGTAACCCAAAATCCACTTATGCATATATAATCTGAGTAAGGTTTTATCAGAGTCATAACTCATAAAATAAAAGATGAAGTTGCAAGGATTTATTGTAACTACAGTTTAATAACAACAATTACCCAAGCACTCTTTCAACAATCAACATCAGCCTCCAAGCTGTTTCAATATCAATCAATTTTAACAGTTCAATCTGTTGTAGAGATAACACAATTAGTTACTCTATTTATTAACAGCATTTATCTGAAACAATTCACTTTTAAAACATTTTCATTATTATCTTATCCGAGGGACTGGGACTTTCAAGCCACTGGATATGATTAAATGATGATCAGTCGCTTCAATCATATCCTTCTGAGGGACCTTTTTACTACTAGTAGATGGACAAGAACACTTTCCGAACTTGACCAGGCCAAGAACACTTTTCGAACCTGACCATGACAAGAACGACTTTTCAAACTTGTCTTGATGATGCAGGAACACTTTTCGAACTTGTCAATCATCCTTTGGCAGCACATGGGCCAGAAATAAAATGGCTGGACCGACTAGATACGGTCACTTACGCAGGGTTACCTCATATCCGGTATTCTCAATCCGTAGTAACGACATTCAAGTCGACCGCAATCTAGTTGCAATAGTACACTGACCAATCCGGTCACATCTGTTAGGGAATCATATACAATGATCCATGCACTAAAAAGCCCCCTTAATAACAGGAAAAAATCTTTACTCATATAATGTTCGAAGGAACAATCTTCGAACTATGATAAGTATTACCAACAAAATACTTAGTTCATCTCCGTATCATTCATTTGAGTCCACTTCACTTAATTACACTTCCCTATTATAGGGATTCACAAGTCCTTATACATATGTATTACTTAGGGTAGCCATGCCTACCTCATAATATTCCTCAACTCATATTTAGTTTATGCATATATATATATAAGTATATACACTTTATCACGAGCAATAATACATCTTAGAATATCCTTCGTAAATATTGGAGGTCAAGGATTAACTCTAAATAATATAACTCATTTTAAAACGGGTTAAAAGTATTTAATAAATAATCAAATAATATTTATTAAATAAATAAACTTTAAATGAATATTCAAAAATAATATTCATTGAATAAATAGATTGAATGAATATTCAAAATAATATTCATTAATTAAATAAGGATTCAATGAATATTCAACATAATATTCATTACATAAATAAGCCTTAAATGAATATTCCAAAATAATATTCATTAAATAAATAAAGATTAAATGAATATTCCAAAATAATATTCATTAATTAAATAACCTTGAATGAATATTCAAAAATAATATTCATTAAATAAATAATGACTGAATGAATATTCAAAATAATATTCATTAAATAAATAAGGATTAAATGAATATTCAAAATAATATTCATTGAATAAATAATCATAAAGCAAGTATCACAATATACTTTGGAAAACAATTATGCCTTCCATTAGCATATATAACGGAAATAGTATTCAAATAGTATTTCTCGACTGAGATAATACTCAAATAACATTCCTTGAAAGATATAATAAGCAAATATCATTCCTCGAATGATATCATACTCGAATAACAATCCTCAAAGTACATAGTATTCTGCCGATGGAATCCCTCCAGGTTTCCACGGCTATCTACATATCTCAAAATACCGACTCCCGATCTAGAGTCGAAAACAATGAATTTGCTCTTATATTTAGAGCTACCAGGTAAACTGGTTCATAACTACTTAACTCAAAAGATTTTATATAATCCATTTCAAAAATTTTATACCGTCACATCTATATACGATGTGAGGTTTGAAAGCATGCATAATACATATCACATGCATCATCCGAATATTATAACTTAAAATAAAGCATGGAATGAGAAAACTTGCCTGGAAATCCCGAAGTAGCAATAAGTCTCAGGTTGGTCCAGTAATCTAGAATCAACACAAGGTTCAAGATTAATAACTTAAACGCTTTCACCATACTAGGTATATACTAACTCAAGTACAAGTCCATTTTCAAGTTAACTCCTTAAGAACTTCTACTCGAGCATGCTCGCTCACGCATTTTTATAAAATTGAAATATAATCCTTTTAACACGAAATCTTTTCGAGGGTCTTCCTAAACGTACCTAGCATGTTAACACAAAGTTTCACATTCCAATAAGTCGCTTAAGGGGTTTGATCACTATCTCAAAGTTCATGCAATGAACTACTTAGTTACGCGAAACCGCTTTCACTGAAACGGACATTTCTCTTAAACCGTGAATCGTAACGACACGATTATTTCGCTAAAACAATCTAGGAAACAAGGCCTACATGTTAATGGTCAGAAACTTCATGTTCATGCCCTTTAATGTAACCGTGATTTCTTCCTAAACTATCTAAGGAAATTTCGGCATGGTAACGGCGCTTATACGCGATTCCCGTGTTTTTAAACACTTCAAACAACCACCAATCAACAATCAACCAACCAAACCAACAACCATTATACTTCATCAACACATCCAAAACAGCCCCTAAACATTATCATACACTAAATCAAGCTTCACAAAATCACTCATCCTCAAATCCAACATAAGATTCACGGATCTTAACGATAACACGAATAACGACTCTAATCATTATTTCAACCATAAAACTCATATAAACAAAAAGGGGCAGAGGTTTTTATACCTTCCTTAGAGCTTGAGAGACATTAACAATCACTTATAACCTCTAATCAAGCCTTGGGTGATCCTTGGAAAGCCTAGAGTTTAAGATCAAAGAAGTTAGTTCTTGAAATCACTATTCATACTCATCTTGTAAAATCCATAACAAATCGAAAAATAAGAGTTCGGTGCTAATATTTTTACCAGACCTTGTTCTCTTCATAAGATTTCTTTTTAGTTATAGATCGTCAAATTTGATACTTCCTAGCTAGGGTTTTGAGCTCCATCTTTCCGCTTGACAGAAACTGGACAGATTGGGTTCTCCAACTTGGGGAAGAGATTTGGCTAGGCTACACTCCTTTGTTGACTATGAAATTTTGAACGAATGTTACCCATGGAGTGGAGAAGCTATGTTTACAATTTGGTGATTTAAGGATGGATAGAAGTGGAGATATGAATTTTTCTTTGATCTTGGTTTCTGCTGGGCAGCATTGTAAGAAATGGGGTGGGGAGAGTTTCTTGATTTTTGCCTTGGTTACTTTTGATAATGTGTGATATTTTGTTGTCAAATGTGGTGAGTCATAGCTTGTTGCCTCATCATCATGACATGTTTCAAGAAATGGGAGAGTTGGAGATAAAGTAGCTTTACTAGTTTGTTCCGTCACCGCTTAATCTCGTAGAATGTTCGTAGGGTTTCTTAAGTGTTCTATCGAAGTAGTTTACCGTAAACGTTCTTGAAATCACTAATTCTTTTATTAAATCCATATCCATGGAATTGATAATTTAAAATCGTCCAATATATTCAGATAATGATTAATCCATCCGTTATTGGTAAAATTTCGGAGAAAACAGAAAATGCTTTTTTTCTGATTCTAACAGCTTTTTCATTCCTTCATTTTCAAAGTAGATCACTACTACGACTTCGAAAGTTCACTATCCCGACTCGTACATAGGGTGGTCTGAAAATTTTCTAAACGACAAAAATTACTATTCATCAGGATTTTACTATTCATCAAATAAAAAAAATTAACTAAGTCCAAAATTTGGGGTTATTACACCCCCACCCCATTTCTTTGAAGATAAAACGTAGCTAAGTGGAGGAAGAAGAAGATGGTGGATGAGCTTCCATTTCTCCACCAAACCTTGCATACAATAGCTTAAAAGAAAGAGTGAATCAAGCTTGTTCTAACTAAGGTAACATCTCCCATACCCACTAACTCTAGCATGCTCTTTTTTTGAGTTTAAGAAGATGATGAATAGTGTTTTCAAAAAGTTTGTGTTTATAATTTAAGTTTGAAAGCATGTATTTGTAGTATATGTCATGGGTTGATGTTTTAAATGATTAGATGGATTGTTGGTTGAGTTTGGAGGATGGGTTATGAAATTATCTTGAATATTTATGTAGGATTTGACTAAGTGGAGGGATTATAAGGTGGATGGTGAGTTTGGGATTGATTGGTATTGATTTTGGGAGTTAATTTGAAATGGAAAACGTTACGTTTTAAGCCGTCGTAATGCCCGATTTTGCATAGCCCTATTTTGAGTTAAAGCTCCGAGAGTATCCCCCTCTTTTAAAAATGACCACTGCCCATTTTTGTGTAGAGATTTGTTTCTAGTTTACGTGAGCGCAAGAATCATGTCATTACGAACTATGGTTTAGTAGAAACACGCGTTTTAGTGGAAGTCGTCCGTAAAACCAAACTACACCATTTAGTCAACTTTGAGGCTATGATCGAACCACTTAGAGGTCATAATAAAATGTGAAACTTTGGTATATCATGCTAAGGACAGTTAGTAAGGTCCTCGAAAAGGTTTCGTGTTAAAACAATAGTTTTTCAATTTTATAAAAATGTCGGAAATGAAGCTACGCGACGATAAAACGATTTCTGCACCCAACTGCTATAAACTGCCCATTCGGGATTTTCACTCCCCAGACTAGAAAAATATTTTTAAACTATTTTGTTCTAGACATTCTCTAGATCGTGCACGTGAAAACGGTGTGTCAATAGAGTTAACGGTTAATGAGTTATGAGCATTTTCGTGAAACGAGCGCGAATAGTAAAACTCCGTAGTTGACTCGACTTTTAAAATGCATTTCACCTATTTTGACTCATGTTTTCAAATCAAGATATTTTTTGTAAATATTAAAAATACTCAAGAAGCCCCTTGAGGTAGTTTCGTAATTAATTATTAATTTTCTGATTTACTAAAAGTGTTAGAGTGTGAGTTGCGAAATAGTGATTTTCTAGAAAGTCGACTCCAGAGGTACTACTTTGACCATCCGTTTTGACTAAGTTAAAAGAGTAACATCGATTCGACTAAAACACGAAACTTGTTAAGGGTTATTAAGATAACGTATTGGTGTGAAGAACGAGATTAGAAATGCTGAGTAAACGGTATAGAAGATTGTAAGTTAAGTAGACCTGAGAGAGTGAAAGTCGGGTAAAATAGAGTTTACTTAGAATAAGTGAATTGTCAATCAAGTGACTAATTAAGGTTATGTATTGTCTTGGTAGAGGTTCCAGGACTAGAAGAGATGACATCCAATTAGAGCTTGGACATCAGGCAAGTTTACTAACTCTTACTCTATTGTTCAGAATATGTATAATTTTCAGATGTTTAATACTTGCTTATATATATATATATATATATATATATATATATATATATATATATATATATATATATATATATATATATATATACACTCATTTGATATCAAGTGTAATTGTTCGATTTATATTATGAACTTTATATGTTAAAAGTTTTGATAAAGAGTACCTTGTTGATAATGGTATCTTGAATTTAATATTCGGACGACGACTCTAGGGATAGAGCGCGTTGGTCCAAAAAGTAGAGTTGACCGGGGAGCGGTATTTTGTTTTGACATATTATAACTATGTAAACCCGAAAGGTTCTTCGGGAGATAGTATATGTACTTACGATTATTAATTGAACTTTATTTACTTAAAGATTCCAAAAATATTTATCTTGGATTAAATACATTATTTAAATATTATCAAACACTTTAAACGCTTTCGAAATTACTTAAAATATTATTTTAAATGATCCAAGATGCTTCAAAACTTTTATGCACGTATACTTTCTCACTCGAAATCTTTTTGTGAAAACCCCTGGTCATGGTTTGCTCAAGTAACGTTGTTTTCAAGTAAGAATTGGTCGACTAAGGTCAGACTTCAACTACTCGTTTTTCTTTTCAAAATGATTCTCAAAAAGAAAATAAAACGGGGACTCTGGCGCGAGTAGGACCGTTGATGAACGATCCTGAATTTTATATATAAGTGGTCGTTAGCCAGGCGGTCCATCAATACTTTGGCGCGAGCAGGACCGTTGACGAACGATCCTGAATTTTATATATAAGTGGTCGTTAGCCAGGCGGTCCATCAATTATTGGCCGTATGCGCCAGGATGATTCCAGATGGAGTTCTCATCCAGGACGATTACAGATGGAGTTTTCGTCCAGCGTAATTACAGATGGAGTTTTTGCCCTTCTACTAGTAGAAAAGACCCGCGGTGGATATGAAGGTGGCGACTGATCATCGTCACTTCATATTGTGTTTTCTGTTTTGTATAAGTCCCTTCCTTCCAGTTTGGAAAAAATCTGATTAACACTGTAACAAAGGCCAAGGTGCTGAGTTACCGATAATGTTAACTTTAGTGTGAATGATTTGATATTTCGAAGGCAACATTTAAAAAGGTGAAATGATTCTGGTTATTTATTGATGAAAGACAAACAGTAATTTAAAAAATGGTGAACTAGTGTTGTTCATCTAGCAGCATCTGGAACTGCGTACTTTTCGATTTCTAAAATCATGCTAAGTCACTGCTAGTGTATTTCTAAATTACGAACTAAACTCGTTCATATGGTAGTATTCTAAACTTCATATTAAGTATGAATACTTTCAATAGGAAACTACGTACTACCTTTATATTGTTGGAAGAACTTTATATTAGTGACTAGTTAACTTGCTGAGCATTCTTTCGCTCATTCTTGATTTGTTAAAAATTATATTTTCAGTGAGACCATAGTCGGTCGTCCCGTATTACGAGGAAAGGAATGTGGAAGATACTCCCTTGAGGTAGTGCAGTTCAAGAAGGATACTATATGAGTAAGTTGGATAGGTTCAGCTATCCTTATTAAGTGTGTTTACAAAATGGGTTGTAATAATTCCATGTAGAGATTGTAGCTAGTAGTGTGAGATCCTGGATAGTACATTTGGTTTGTAATAACTAATGTTATTGTATATCGTTTCTAAGACTATAACTTGTGTGAGTAAGATATTGGGGTCTATGATGATGTTTTGATTGGATCATTGAGTTAATACAGGTATTATATGATTGGATGGTGAGGTGACGACCTGGATCCCAGACCCCGGATCTGGGGGCGTTACAAACAACCTCCAGGTTTTGAGGATTCAAAACTGGCAGACCTTGTGTACTTTCTATTCAAAGCTCTCTATGGACTCAAACAAGCTCCAAGGACATGGTATGACACTCTCTCTGAATTCTTACTTGAAAATGATTTTACAAGAGGTGTTGTAGACAAAAATCTCTTTTACAAAAAGCACAAAAATGATTTGATATTGGTGCAAGTATATGTTGATGACATAATATTTGGTTCTACTAATGATGATCTATGCAAGAGATTTGATAAGTTAATGCAGAGTCGTTATGAAATGAGCATGGTGGGTGAATTGTCATTCTTTCTTGGACTGCAAGTATACCAAAGACAAGATGGTATATTCATTTGTTAGTCCAAGTACATCAAAGATCTTCTTAAGAAGTATCAAATGGAAGACTCATCTACAGCAAAGACTCCTATGCCAACTGCCACTAAGCTTGATAAGGATGAAACTGGTAAGAAGGTTGACATCACAGGCTACAGAGGTATGATAGGCTCATTACTTTATCTCACTGCAAGTAGACCAGATATAATGTTTGCAACATGCTTGTGTGCTAGGTTTCAGTCTGATCCTAAAGAATCTCATCTAATAGCTATTAAGCGAATATTTAGATATCTTAAGGGGACCCCAAATCTTGGAATTTGGTACCCTAAAGATACAGGATTTGATCTTATTGGATACACAGACTCTGATTTTGCAGGTTGTAAGATTGATTGGAAGAGTACTTCAGGAAGCTGTCAGTTTCTTGGAAGAAGGTTAGTTTCCTGGTATAGCAAGAAGCAGCATTCAGTGTCCACATCAACAGCTGAGGTTGAATACATTGTTGCTGGTAGTTGCTGTGCTCAGATCTTGTGGATGAGAAACCAACTCCGTGACTATGGGCTTTTGTTGACAAAGATTCCTATATTTTGCGACAAAACAAGTGCCATAGAAATCTCTAACAACCCAGTGCAACACTCGAGGAAGAAGCACATCGACATCAGGTATCATTTTATCCGAGAGCATGTCATGAATGGAACTGTGGAGTTACATTTTGTACCCACAGAGGAACAAATTGCAGACATCTTTACTAAACCGCTCGATGAATCCACTTTTTCAAGGCTGGTTGGTGAACTTGGGATGTTAAATCTTTCTAATTGATTTTGATTAGAAGTCAGTAACTGCAAGATAGTCCTAATGAATACATGAGTTGAAGAATTTCTACATCCTTAGGACTCGTGAATTTATTTTCTGGAGCAATTCTCGTAGTTAGGATTATTGTACTAATTTTATGTCATAATTATGGATGATATATCTTCTGGCATTTAATTGGTTATTAATTCTAAAAATTATTTAGGTGCTAATATTTGTTCTAAATATTGAAGCATCTATTTAATTTGAATTAATTTACTTTGTTTTTAACATTGTAGATTAATGCAACATAATTTATTGGATTTTAATTGGTTAATATCATTCAATGATATTTAGTCGATTTTATTCTAAGAAAATTGTGAATTTTCTGTTAACAATTGATTTTGGTATATTTTTAAAAATTTATTCAAATTAAAAGTTCACAGAAATACAAAAAGTCTGATTTTTAAAACATGAACAGGTTTTAAAATTTGGACAGAAGCAAAAAATATCGAATTTAGGAAATTCGATAGTTTTTCTAATTACTAGAAGAAATCTATCAAACTACATTTTCAATGGTTTCATTTAGAAACTATCGAACACTGTATTGACAATTTTGCCCCTGACAGTTTCAAAAAGGTATAAAAACTATGCCTTAGCTTTTTCTTTTAAGTTTTTTTTACAGATCTAAGAAAAGCTTGTCGAGTTTTATACTTACATACAAAGACATACAACCAAGAACAAGTACATTCAATAGTTTCTTCGATATTCACTGTGTATTCACTCAGAAAACTCATTTTCATCACAGTAATTTCACTTTAACCGTGAAACTTCTCTTTGTTTGAATTTTAGTTGAGGTAAAAGTTCATTTTGTTTAGAAAAACTATCGACAGTGACCAAGAACCTTAAGGATTTTGATATTACTGAGCTTTCTTGAGATTGTATTGGTTAACCAATTGATTCCTTCAGGAAAAGCTCTTGTTAAAAAGTTATCAATTTACATATTAGGGTTCTTATTTTCGAAAATTGTTTTTGGTTAAGGGTTTCATTTTTTAAAAAAAGGGTTTACTTTGTCAAAAGTTTGGTTAATTAGTAATAATTAATTAAATTTAAGTGGAATTAATTTTTGTTTAAAATTAATTTTCTGTAAATTTGAAATAAAATGGCCGGAGAATTTATCGTAACCAAGACTAATCATGTCTCATTTCAGAACTTGCAATCCATAACGAACTTACAGTTTCGTGCATGGGCAGAGTTTCTGAACACATGTTCGTTAGTGGCATATGCTTTGAGTACTCCCGTAGTCCTTTGCATCGATCAATTGACTGTGTTGTACACAACCACCACGGATACAAGTGAGAATAATGTGAGATCCTTCAATTTTGTTGTGCCAGGGGGCAGAACAATAAGGGTGACGGAACATGACTTTAACAGAATACTTCATTTTCCAACAGAAAACCATGTTCCGGATCCCACGACTGAGGAGATACATGCTTTCTTCACTCTTATAAGAAGTCAGCAACCAAACTTCTTTGTGGGAGAGTTTCTTAAGCATTACCTGACAAAGCCATGGAACTTTTTCTTTCACACACTTATCCATGTTTTTACTGCTAAGCTTACAAATTTGCATGGTATTCCCTTATTTCTTCAGAAAATAGGGTTTGCCATTGCTAACAATAAGCATATTAACATAGGAAAGCTAGTGATTGATCAAGTCATTCTGTGCATGGGACCACTGGAAGACAGAACAGGCATAGATGAAGATGTGCTTTGTTTCTATCCTAGGTTCCTACAGCTAATTCTCAATGATATCTTAACAGATGATGAGCGTGAGACATTCGCAGACGAGGAGACCATGGAGTGCATGAGGATGAAGAGCAATGCAATAACCGCTCTGATAAGAAAGAGTCATCTTCCAGGGGTACCCACTGTTCTCACAGACTATCTAAGAACGGTGCCCCTACCACTTCTACCCCCAGGGGAACAGGTAAATGAAGGTAATGTTCCTCAACCTGAAATGGCTCCTGTACAACAACCAATGGATGTAGATCCAGAGCCCTCAGTGGCCATTCCTGACCATGAGATTGCAAACCCACAAACTCTAACCACGGTCGAAGAGCCTTTGGAAGAGCCAAATGAAACAATAAACGAACCTCCTTCCCCTCCTATACCTAGTATACAAACATCCATGAGTGTAGAGGGAGATAGTGCCATAGCAGCACCACATAAGGAGATACACCCTTCAACAACAGCTCTGCCTTCCTCTAAAAGGAGAAGAATAGAAACCGAGGCAACTGTTGATACTTTATTTCAAACTTCCAAAGCGCCCTTTATTGATTTTTCTGATGCTGATTGGGCTACATTAACTAAAGCAATATCTGAACCAATAGCTCAATCAAGCAAGGAGGAATTGACAGAAGCAACTAGTGTTCCGACCATATTATGGTCAGGTTCACTGGTTGAAGGTTCTAAGAACCACGAGTCTTCACAGACGTCGAGAGAAGGCTTTGACCTAAATGCACAATCTAAAGGATCATTGTCTACCTCCCCAGATGGAACATATCTGGATCCTACGGGTAAAGGGTCTGACGTAGGTGCGGATCGGCAACTCAGTGACAATGAATCAATTTCAATTGAGGAGTTAACTGAGGTAAAGTCTTCACAGACTATTGGGGAAGTTTCAGGATCTCTGCTATTAATAGAGCCTGATTCTAGCCTCCTAGAGATTCAAACTCTAGATCCTACAAAGGATACATCATCTACGGATGATCATCAACTTGGTTTAACCAAGGACGGGGACTTGCGAAGCCCCATTGCACCACCGGTGACCTCCTTAAGGATGGCTACGGTGTTTTCTTCTGCAGGTACAACTAGCACAAAGGGATTGAGTGAAACACAAACACTTACACCTGGCTTGAGTGGGAAAGGAAAAATGAGTGAAACACCAACAGAAACGTTAAGTGCACACCCAGAGCCAAATGTGAGGAGTGACACCCTAACCCTATAATACATTGATGATCTGCTACTGCCTACAGAAAGAGAAGGACATGTTCAATCCACCCTCAAGGAGATGACGGTTCATGATAAACAAGGAAATCCATTATTCAAGGTTCCACTGAGACCTTCCTTTGACCAAGGGATCTCCTCTGATCAAGCCAATGCTTCTTTAATGTCTATTCAAGAGAAGGTTGACTTGGCGGAGGCTGATTCTAGAAGAACTTATCGGGTCTTAGGTAGTGCATCTGGCACTATAACAGGTACAAAACAAGCAGTGGACTCCTTGAAGAAGGAAGCAATGGAGGAACTAGTCGACTTGAGGACTGACGTCAAAGAGCTTAAAGATGGATTCATGAATGAAGTTAATGCTCTGCAACAAGGACAAGAAGCTTTGAGAGAAGACGTTCTGGTTATCCGGGATGGTCAAGCTAGGGTAAAAGATGCAATGAACACCCTTTCTAGAGTGGAGTCCAAGCTGAACCAGAGATTGGACAGAATTGAGAAGACTACCAAGCTAAGATTGGATGACATTGACCTGAAGCTAGCTTCTATACATGAGATGAATAAAGACATTTCTGACTTCATGGAGAATCAGGGTAACGGGATACAGTCTATTTGGAGTATGCTGAGGAACCAACAACCCGGACCTTCAAAACAACAACCGGATCCTTCTACTACCTTTTACAATGAGGATAACTACATCGAGGATTCCTCAACTAAGGGGGAGAAAGTTGGAGAAGGGGAGACACATGAAGGATGGAAAACATCTGGATGGGGAGTTTGGAAACCAATGAAGCTATTCCAGTTAGACAATACTGGATTGAAGACATTGTGCATGAAGAGGAACTTGAGGTCATGCAAGAGCAACCACTTCAGGAGGAGCTTGAGCCATATTATCCAGAGCCAATAGAACATCCTATCTTGGATGATGATATGGAAGAAGAAGCAAATTCTCTGTCACTAGAAGAACAAGCTGCCTTGGAGATGGTGAAAGCTGACAGAGCTGCAATAGATGCCAGGCAAGCTGAGAAATAAAGACACCAAACAGTTCTGAGAATTGAGAACCTGAAAAGATTCAAGGTGTATGCTGAAGTGAGGAGGAAGAAGATGATGGATTTAGCACAGAAGCAAGGTATTGACTGGGAGATGGCTTACAAAACCTTTTGTGGAGTTGAAGACGGATTAGAAGTCAACGACAATGCGGAGGTGGAAGTCATAATTCAGGACATAAAAAGTGCAAATCCTGATGATCATACTTACTTCACTGCACTGAGAAATACTATGATCTTTCTGAAAGCTGGGGTTAAAGCAAACGGTGCTTGGAACATAGTGATCAACTTTATTGAGAAAGGTACCTTTGTGATTTCCATTAAGTTTTTTGAACAGAGAACATACACAGAACTGCAGGTGATGCTCATCAAGACTCAGAGGACGACAAGGCTAAATGAACTGCTCCGTGAGCATGTTAAAGAGATCTTGATGAAAGTCGGTCCAGAGATTACTGAAGATCCTCCAATGCTTAGATTCATGACGAATGAATTGTTCAGAATCTGCTATTTGGCTGAGGACAAACTGAAAGATTATCCAAGTAATTATCTGATATCAGTGGAAAAGTATCTTAGATCCACTGGATTCTCATCAACGGAGAAGGACAAAGCAGCAGACACTATGAGAAGATTTCTAATGGAGAATGTTCCTTACTATAGGAAGAGAGTGGAAAGAGGATTGGAAGTGCGTCCCAGACTACCAAACATGCCAAAGCTAAACTAGAAAGATGTTAACATTGCATGGTTGTGGGATGGAGTGGGTCAAGAGGATGAATATATTGGAAGACACATCCAAGGAGCAATCTTTAAACCTGGAGATCCATTGCACTATCTATCAGTGATTGATTATCAAGCTGCTAACTCCAATCCAGTGATTGAAGAAGGTGAGATCGAAATGGACTGAAGAATAGAAGCAAAGAACAAAAGAACTATCAGCTCAGACTAGAGGAGCAACTTCTATGTATAAAGTTTTATTGTTTTTTGATTTATGAAATCTGGAAATGTATATATATCTGATCCAGAATGCATTTGATATTATTAAGTTGTCTTACTTTAATTAGTTTAATGTTTCCTTAGTTAGTTGAGTTATCCTCGAAGTATTTGCTTGTCAAACTCTATCCAATCAAATAGGGGGAGATTGTAAAGCATAATGTAACATAAGATGTAAAAGAGATAACTGCAACTCTACAAAGGACAAGACAGACAATAATATTAACAGAAGCACAGGAATCCAGAATCAAAGAAGAAAAGGTAAACTCAAAAAATCAAAATACGGTATGTATTCTTGAAGTCCGTAAACAGGTCACGGAAAGAAGTTCATGAAAATGTTCAAGCCTCAGTGACAATCAAAGAAACAAGATTTTCAAGACTACAGAAGTATGTGAATGATTTAGGGTTAAGTACCATAGGATTCCAGTGATTAATTTGAAGCAACCAGGACGACAAAGGACTTATCAGCAGCATTGAATCAAGACATAGAAGAATTGATCAAGTGTTATTCATCTGTGAACCAGACCAGTTGCACTAGTTGACGGCACTTAAAAGATCAAGTTGTTTTATCATCTCAGAAGAAATTGATACAGTCTAAAACTTAAACACCCTGGAGCACATAAGCTTTTCTAAAAGGACAAGGACAATAAAAGTATTCGATGGTTTTTCTTTTTAGAAAACCATCGAATGTGAGTTATTGAAAACTAATATGAGTTAATGTTTCATTCGATAGTTTTTATTAAAAACCATCGAATGGAATATTAACTTTAACCATTCGATAGTTTTCAATTTAGAGGAGCAGGTGGAAAGTATTTGTTTTGTCAGGTTGATTGAAAATTGGACGGCCAAGATTAATTCTTTTGATTTTGGTTCGATAGTTTTCAAAAACAAAAGACTACAATTAGTAAGAGAGAGGCAGTGTCTTCCTCAGTTAAGGCAGAACACAAAAGCAATTACGAAGAGAGAAGTTTGAGCCAGAGAGATTATCAGTGAAATTAATATTGCTCAGAATTCTATCATTGTATTGATTGTGTTTAACCTAGAACTCATTGAAGCTAATCTACGGATTAGAAATTGTAGCACCCTTCAAGGTTTATATTTATAAAACGATATATTCCCCGACTCTTGGTTTGATTTGGTGTATTTGATTTCGTAGTTGAACTGAATTATTTATCCGCGAACGAAATTGAATTATTTGTGAGTATCGTATTCAACCCCCCCCCCCTTCTACGATACTTTGGACCTAACAAGAGGCTAGAGGAAGCCCCCTCACAAACGTCTATCATTTGGCCGATAGACCCCCGAAATTTTTTAAAGGTGAAGCTGCGGACATCACCTTCACTGAGGATGATGCTAGGCATGTGCATCACCCCCAAAATGATGCATTGGTGGTGACTATCACTATTGGTGGGCTCAATGTACATCGAGTTCTGGTGGATAATGGAAGCTCTTGTAACATACTGGCTTACGACACCTATCAGAAAATGGGACTTGCGGACAAGGAGATGTCCCCTGCTTACAATGACTTATATGGATTTACTAGCGGACCAGTACAGGTTGTGGGAAGAGTGAAGCTCCCTGTTGTGTTGGGGGTTGAACCTCTAAGAGCTACGCAGGTGGCAGGATTCATGGTTGTGAACGAAGATATTTCCTACAATTGTATTATAGGCAGACCTCTCTTGAAGGAGATGAGGGTGGCAACCTCTATCTACCATCTCTCCATGAAGTTCCCTACTCCTAATGGGATTGGATTTCTAAAGGGCTTCCAAGTAGATTCAAGGGAATGTTATAGTAAGGCTTTGCGCTCTGCCGAGCAAGCTTCAAAACACTTGTTGTTGGTTGATGGAGGCACCAAGATAATTGCTATAGGTACCTGGAAGCATCAAGGAAGGATGAACCTCCATGATAGGTAAAGGATTCGTGTAATATGATTATGATTATCCAACATTGACCCCGAAAGGATTGCTATGAGGCAAAAACGAAGGGCAATAAGTGGTGAGAGAGCTTTAGCCCTCAAGGAAGAGGTTGACAGGTTGTTGGAAGCTGACTTGGTAAGAGAATCATTCTACCCGGATTGGCTTGCAAACCCGGTGCTTGTCAAGAAGCCCAATGGGAAATGGCGGACTTGTGTGGATTTTACATATTTGAACAAGGCATGCCCTAAAGAGAGCTTTCCACTTCCACGTATTGATCAGCTGGTTGATGCTACAGCTTGAAATGCTCTTTTGAGCTTCATGGATGCTTACTCGGGATATAATCGGATTCCCATGTACAAACCTGATCAAGAGCATACATCCTTCATCACAGATATATAGAGGTTTATACTGCTACATTGGCATGCCTTTTGGATTATTGAACGTTGGGGCCACCTACCAAAGGCTGGTTAATACATTATGCCATAGATGGCTTTCTACAACAGTTTTGCAGGGTGTTTCCATATAAAACCGTTGTAATAGCTATATTGATATCGTCTAATACAACACTGGCGACTAGGTGTTAGCGTAGGTATGATCAAGTGTTGCCGTAGGTGCACTATAAATAAAAATGATGATATTTTAATGAAAGTAGTGGTTTTTTGATAATTTTAAAATAAAGAAGTTAAAGAAAGTATAAAAAAAAGTAAAAACATGTGAGTATCATATTTGGGCGAAAGTAGCGAGCGACAAAAGTACGGCCTTGCCAAAATTTTGTAAACAAAAACAAATTCTCTCTCTCAATAAATATTATTTATATTTGATAAATTTTAGGATATTAATTATAGGAGATATATATTAATTTTGGGCTGTTTATTTTAGCTTAATTGTTGAAGCCCAACACTAATGGGCTTTAGGCCCAGATTATTTTGATTACAAAATAGAAAAAGGATCCGGCTCAAGTTATTTTTTGGCAGCAGCATTTCTTTTCGGCAGAATTAGGATAAGGGAGAAAGAAAAATCTAGGGTTCATAAAGAAAAGGGGTAAAAACCTTGATTGTTTTTCTTTTCGTCCTGTAAATGATTTTGCTTTTATTTTTTTGTTGTTTCCACCTTTATTAATTATACTGATTGTAGTTCATCGGGTTATGTTTTGACAAATTAGGGTTTGTATTTATGATTTGGGGGTTTTTGTTTTTTTGTTTGATTTTGGTACAAATTGTGAATTGAATATGTTGGATTTAGGGTGGATTTTGTTGGGTTTGGAGGGGAGAGTTTGTAATGGCAGTTGGGAACCACCACCGCGGCGGTGCAGCGGCCGACGGTGGTGGCGGGTAGTCGGAGAAATAGAGAGGGGGGTGGTTATCGGAATCGGAGACGGAGAGAGACAGAAATGGAGAGAGAGAGATGGCGAGAGAAAGAGGGAAGAGAGGGATATAGATCGGGAAAGAGAAGAGAGAGAGAGAGAGATAGATCGGGAAAGAGAGAGAGAGAGGGGAAGAGAGATTCTGGGAGAAAGAGAGATGCAGGGGAGGGGGGCTGGCGGCGCGTGGAGGCGCAACCCGAGTCCCAAAGTTGCAGGTTTTTCCTACCTTCTTTGTGGCACTGACATTCTTTTACTTTATCAGCCATTTCAGTTTTGCCGTACTACTGAAGGGTAAGTCTTTTCTTTTTCCTGCAATCCTTTTTTATGGGTTCCTAACTTTGAAATGTCCGTACTTTTGCTTAGTTTTGTAATTCTACTCTAGAGGCTTGATTAATTTGTAAGGTCATATTACCTCAGTTTTGACTCATTGAGCATATATGAGACAATTTCTTTTAGTTTTCCAAGCTGTTTGGTTACTTCAAAGTTGTACACTTGAAATTGGGATATTCATTAACACAGTGTGGTATACTTCACATTCAATATATGTATGACGTTATCTTTATCGTATTATATCACATGTGTGTCTACTGTTTTTTTTCAATTGAGAGATGTAAGAGTTATGGAAGTGGATAATGTCTTCTCTGTTGCTCAACATTATCAGATTAACCTTCTTTCTACTTTTTAATTATATAAAGTTCTTCAAATTATATATAAATGCAAGTCTTAAGTGTTTTTTGGTAATCGTCATGTGATAATGTGTTGGCTGCTTGGAAAGCTCCTATCTAAGTTAAACATTGCCCTACCTCCAGAATTTTTTATGCGATAATGGTCATCTTATTGTCCCTCAGGCAGTGAGAACGTAGCATTTCCTTTTAATTGATTGTCTTATTAATTATTGGTTGCTGTTTATGAGAGTCCATATCATACGTGTTTACTTTGGCAGAATAGAAATTGGGTGATATGTAGAATATCAAATTACCATAACTGAGTTATGTCTCTTGTTGAACCAGTATCATTAATATTGGTGTTAGTCTGTAGTTATGAAGAGAATAATCAGTCTAGAACTTGCTAAACACGTGCCATTCTCTTTCTTTATCGCGATACTGAGTTATGTCTCTTGTTGATCCATTTGGGAACTTTGTCATCCAGTCAACACTATCTGTTACTAAGGTTAGTTCATCTTCCCCAGTGACAGTTAATTTTTCAGTTTGTGTAATAGATGTTATGTTTAGCTGTAAAAACACTGATTTTTGTTCACTATACATATGCCTATATGATTTCTCAACCAGGCTTCTGTGTTTTATTTTTCTGGCTCTTTGAAACAAAACTATCATGTTGCGTAGGTTAGCAAGTATTATTTTGAGTTAGCTCCACACATTCATTCACTTGACCACATTAAGGTAATTTTAAGATCTCTTACATGATGCCAAGAGTACCAAAACGAGGCAGGAAAAAAGGTGTAAATATCTATATCAATTGAACAGAACTCCGTTATCCATTTATTTGGCCACCTAACTTTAACGACCAATTCTGGTGATTTCTAATAGTAAAAAACAAAAAAAACATATTAGTTCTGGAACCATGATTATGTACTAATTTGAAAAGACAAGGCTCTAAAATTAACACACAATATTAAGCTTCAGATTATAAGCAGAAACTTGATAATTTGTTATTTGACCTTTATATATATTTGTCTTTCAGGGTTGATTTGAGATACTCTCCTTAACGTGATCATTTATGCATGCCAGCAGAAAATAGAGGAATAAGGACTATTAGGTTCAGAGGAATGAGTGTTTCTTTAGCAGGCCAGATGGACACCTAGTTAAAGGTGGTATTGTTGGTCTACTTGGAGCTGGAGGTCCGGAAAAACTTGACATGGATACATGAGCCTCCAGAGACTGTTAGATATTTTTTTATAGATTTTGTTTCCATAAATAAGGATCTTTTAGAAGCTTGTAAACCTTCCTTTGGTGTTCTTTTTTTGTTTTAGAGTTGAGGATTATGAATTTTGTAATGTCATTGTTGATTATATTTAGTGAAATGAAAAAAAAAATATTTTAACCAATCTACTGCATTTATTATTGTGGAAAATAAATATAAAATATACATATGGATAATATCTAATTAAATATATATAAATTGTAATATATATATTTATATATATGTGGGGCCCACTCGTGGGTCCACCAGATTGTGGGGCCCACATGTGGGGCCCACATTTTTTTGAACAAAGTCTAATCTACGGCAACATATTTTAACCTGTTGGCATAGGTAGAAAAGTGTTGGCGTTGACCCCTATGGCAACGGGCAAAAAACTAACACTGAAAAAGTGTTGCCTTTGAGATTTTTGAGGCTATGCCAACGAATTCTGAACTTCCGGTAACGGTTTTCAAGGGTTGCAGAAGGCCATTTATGGCGTAGTGATAGGATGTTCAAGAACCAGATTGGAAAAACTATGGAAGTTTACGTGGATGACATGTTGCTAAAGTCCAAAGCCGCAAAGCCGTAGCTAACCATTTGCTACACTTATCAAAAATGTTCAACATACTACGGAGGTTTAGGATGAAGCTGAATCCACAAAAGTGTCTTTGGTGTTGAATCAGGAAAGTTTTTAGGATTTATTGTTAATCACCGGGGAATTGAGGCAAACCCCGCGAAGATTAAAGTTTTAATTGAGATGCGGTCTCCTCGTAACATAAAGGAGGTTCAGAGTCTTACTGGTAGGATTGCAGCTCTGAACAGGTTTGTATCTAAGTCTTCGGATAAATGTAAAGAATTCTTTGCAGCAATCAAGAAAGGAAAGAACTTCGAATGGAGCCCGAAATGTGAAGCTACCTTCACAAAAATAAAGAGCAATTGGGTAGCCCCCCATTACTGTCCAAACCTCTCGATGGGGAGGTCCTCATACTATATTTGGCAATTTCAGAGTACTCAATCAACGCTGTGCTAGTTCGTGAGGAGGTGCAAGTTCAGCATCCGGTTTATTATGTGAGCAAAAGGTTGTTGGACGCTGAGATAAGGTATTCTAATATGGAAAAACTGGCTTATGCACTAATCTTAGCTTCAAGGAAGCTCCGGCCTTATTTTCAGGCACACCAGATTGAGGTACGTACCTCTTTTCCTTTGAGGTACGTACCTCTTTTCCTTTAAGGCAAGTCTTACATAAACCTGAAGCTTCAGGTAGGCTTATGAAATGGACTGTGGAGTTGGGTCAGTTTGATATTAAATATAAGCCAACAACGGCTATAAAGGGACAGGTGCTAGCAGACTTTCTACTGGAGTTTCCTCCATCATTTGAGGTTAAGGGTGATGAGTGTGCAGCTGAACCTATAGCTCCGGAGGAGATGGTTAAAAACTGCTCACCTTGGTGGACACACTACGTGGATGGTGCAGTAAACGGAAATGAGGCAGGAGCTGGTATTGTTCCTATAAGCCCGGAAGGTCACAAGCTTCAAAGCTCCATTCATTTTGCTTTTTATGCAACTAACAATGATGTAGAGTATGAAGCTCGAATAGCTGGTTTGAAACTCGCTTTGGAGATGAAGGTGGAAAACCTGACTGTTTTCAGTGACTCTATGTTGGTGGTATGGCATATTCGAGGAGGATTCCAGGCTAGAGGTCCTCGTACTGACCTCTACATGAGGTACTCTCAGGAGCTGATTAGTAGGTTCAAGGAGGTGAACCTTGAGCAGATTCCAAGGGCACAAAATGTTGATGCTGATGCGCTTGCGAAATTAGGTTCACAAAAGGAAGCTACTATGTTAGGGGTCATACCTCTGGAGATACAACTTCAGCCTAGCATCCCTAAGCTTGAGGTCATGAATTTGGAACCTGCAACTGAGGTGTTGTGGACAACACCTATCATGGAATACATCACAAATGGAATCGTGCCGGAAAAGAAAGAAGAGGCCAAAAGGTTAAAATACCAGGCTATAAGGTATGTTATCTATGATGGTTCTTTGTACACAAGGGGATTTAACAAACCGCTATTAAGGTGCATATCAGGTGATGAATGCGAGTACATCATGCGAGAGGTCCACGAAGGAATATGTGGCAATCATTCGGGCGGAACCTCTTTGGCACATAAAATACTCCGTCAAGGATATTATTGGCCTACAATTTAGAAGGATGCTCATAGGTTCACTCGGGCATGTGATCATTGTCAAAGGTTTGCAAATTTCAATAGAAATCCTGATGTCCCATTAAAACCTCTCACCAGCCCTTGGCCTTTTGCTGTGTGGGGGATTGACTTGATTGGGGAGTTTCCCCAAGGGAAAGGAGGAGTGAAGTATGTTGTTGTAGCTGTAGACTACTTCACAAAATGGGCTGAAGTTGAACCTCTGGCTAAGATAACAGCTACAAAGATAAAGGAATTCGTGTTCAGGGTAATTGTTTGTAGATTTGGGGTTCCCTACAAACTCATTTCAGATAATCGGAAGCAATTTGATAGCAAAGAGTTGCGAAAGGTATGTGATGATCTTGAGATTCAAAAAGGCTTCACGGCAGTTTACCACCCTCAAAGTAATGGTCAAACTGAAGCTGTCAACAAGATCATTAAGCATACCTTGAAGACCAGGTTGGAAGAAAGCAAAGGGTGTTGGCCTGAGGAACTCCCTATGGTTTTGTGGTCATACAACACAACACCGCGAACCACTACTGGGGAGTCACCCTTCACCTTAACCTATGGTTGTGAAGTTATGGTGCCCGTTGAAATTGGGGCTGGATCGTTTAGAAGGTACAATTACGATCCTGTGAATAATGAGGTAAATCACCATTTATACTTGGATTTGGTGGAAGAGGTTCGGGCTACTGCGCAGATGAAGCTAGCTGCGTACCAGCAACGTACTCGGAAGTACTTTGATAGCAAGGTTCGTGCGCGTCCATTAAATGTTGGTGATTTGGTTTTATGGAAGATGATGCCTAACATGAAGGTTCATGGTCATGGCATATTTGGTGCAAATTGGGAAGGTCCGTACCTCATAAGGCTGTCTTATGGGAAGGTACCTATCATCTCATGGATTTGGATGGAAAGCTCATTCCAAGGGCATGGAATGGTGAGCATCTTAAGAAATATTACCAATAAAACTATCAGGTACTATTTCTGTAGGCCTCTTTCAGGCGTAGGAATAATAAAAGTGGTTTATTAGTTGTAACTGCCATGCTTAGGTATAGCTTCATAGTTGTTAGCTCCAGCTTAATAGCTGCTTGGTTCAACTTCAAAGCAATTTATTTCAGATTCATAATTGTTTATTTCCATTTGTTCTCTGAACACTCGGGGGGTAGTGTATGCACACCTTACCTATTTCATGTCTTTTGACAAATTTTACAATATTAATGAAACCTATATATTTGGTTCATATGGTTGTTCTTGGTTGAATGCCTCGTTATTCTTTGTGGGTTTCCTTTAAGGATTACGTGTAGATAAAGATTGAATGCATGACTATTTCGGTTTAGTTCTTCACCATAAATGATTATATGATAAAGAACTGGGGGGGTAGTGGATATACTCTGTGCACGTTTAAATTGAATAATTTTGAAATACATGTCTAAGATGTTAAATTTTGAAATAAAATATTATTGGATTGGATTTAATATTATTGAATTGGATTTAATATTATTGGATTGGAGATTCACACTCATGGATTATGAGGTGAAGGTTAAGACTCATGGATTATGAGTCACATGCTCATGCTTCTACCAGAGGACTAGTTCAATGAAGCCTCTGTTTGATGTTGTTGTACAACAAATAAAGCTTATTACAGCTCATATAAGCCCTAGGGACACTAGGCATAAATATCATGGTAAAATGAGGGAGCCAAACACAGGCCACACTCTGGATTAAATTCCCTGCACAATTGCAAGCTGGAACACTAAACAGGTCAAAACTACAGTAGGGAGGTTCAAGGTTGGCGAATGCCTGGAGCTGTGGCATAGATTGAGTTTCATACGGGTTTATGAAGTACATGGAATTTAATGGCGCATTACCCTAGGCAGGGATATGCATGGATAATTGGTTTTTTCTAAGGTATTGGATAAAATGGCTTATGGATATTTTAATCTATGAAATGTGGATTATGTACCTAAGGATATTAGGTGCAAGGGCGGTTTACCTATACATCATATTATTGGAATAATCATGTTGCGAATAGTTGTTATCATATATGGTTTGTATCATTGGTTAAGAGGTAGAATAACAGCTCATGCGGGCTTCAACCACAATTATCCACATATAAACTTATCACGACGGTCTAAGGCATATATATGGTAAAGACCGCATGGAAAGGCTAACGGCGTGGACCTGGAAGCATATAAAGGATGAAAGTACGATAAATAAAAAGATGAAAACCAGAAGTTAAGGTTACATTTTGCGAGGTATTCGGAGGTACCCGCACCCTCATCCAAATGTTTAAAACTTATGGCGCGAGCGCCAGGAATGTTATCGGAATAAAGAACCATCAATATTAACCCTTGCAAGGGTATAAATGTTTTTAGAAGAACTAGTAATTAAAAGAGGTGGTCATGGAGCAAGGTTGTCAGGAGACGCCTCGGGAGCATCCTGGTCGGGAGCTGGGTCAGCTGTCTCCACATCTTCCATTCGAGCCTCTAAGCTGGTGCCATCTACCGCAACCTGTGCCTCGGCTTCAGGTTCAGACTGAACAACCTTTTCCTGATCCACAACCGCAGCAGCTTCCTTCTTCATAATCTCTTCCACCAGCTTCACTACATCATCGCCAAGCAAGGTCCAGTCCAAGGTTGGAAAATGATCATACGTGGATTCAATGTAATCATTCACCCCGCGGCTATACCCGGCTTCGAATTTTTCACGCTTGGCAGCTTCGCGAGTGGATCTTTCCAGGGCAATAGTGGTGTTAAGAGAATCTAACTTCTTTTTGAAGTCCTGAACTTTCTTTGCATAAGAAGCTTGCAGGGCGTTCTTCTCAGTGTCAATGTTGATTATGGAGGCATTCAGTTGTTCGCATTCTTTTAACAGCTTAGCCTCGGAAGCCTTAAGCTTCTTACTAGCATCAGCTAATTTCTTCTTCTCATCTTCACTTACTTTAAGGAGGGTCTTCAAATACTTAACATCTTCATACAATTTCTGATAACCATGGGCTACTACCATCATTTCCTCATTGCGCTTCAGGGTGTGAAAGAAACTTTGGGCTTCGCACTAGGTGGTAGCCTTAGCGGCTTCAGACAAGCTCATCTTATCCCACTCAGCTATTGCCTCTTCTGGGATCTGGTTTCCAGCCATGGTAAAAAACTTATGGATTAGGGGGCTTGAACCTTCACCTATGATTCCAGGGGTAGATGGCTTAGGTTTTTTTGCTGAAACGGGAGCCCGAGCCTTTGGCAAAGTCAGTAGCAGCAAGTGGAAGCTTTTTCTTGGAAGAAGTGGTGGACTTATCCTGAGAAACAGTGGCTGATTTCATTCTGGATATAGGAGTAGCATCAATTGGAACAAGGTCTTTCTCTTCATCCCCGAAGAGGTCATCATAGCTTGCGGATTTGTTGACAAAAGATGGCACACCAGAAGCCATATCGGGAAGGAAAATCAAAGGTTAACACATAAGCAATTAAATATATGTATGAAATGATAATAAATCATGGATGCATATAAAGTAAAGTGTAAGGATGTGATGGGGAACCTATCCTGTTCGAGGCTTCAGTTTCATCCTCTTCAGCTGAAGTCAGGTTTGTGGTTCTCTCATTTGACAAAAAACCACATCTTTTAAGGTTTTGATCTGTCAACAGACTAGCACCATCCCCTAGCTCTGCTGACAGCCTCAAGGCTTCTTGGGAACTTTCCAAGGAATGACCCTTGAGACTTGTCTTACTTGGAATCTCTATATGAGGTTTAGGTGCGGGTTAGAATGTATTATCTAAATCATTCAGGAAGGAGTAAAGAAATCACGAAACAAGTACTTACTAGGATTTATGTTGAATTCGATTCTGTAAATTAGACAGTCATAGCAATAAAGAAATTGGGGCAACCAGTCGGTCATCCCCTTCCTATTACCTCTAATGCACTACCCATCATGGACACTCCAGGCAGGCAAGTAAAAGAAACCTGAATTATTTCCCATTTGTTTGAGCTGGTAGAAGAAACCCAGCTCACGGGCAGACATTTTCCTTTCAAATTGTTGGTCATAGAGGATGTACATACACATGGCCATCCAGTAGGCATTCGGGGTCATTTGGAAGAGAGCAATATCATAGTAGGTAATGATATCATTGATGAAAGGGTGAAGAGGGATGGACAAACCCATTCTAAAGAACGTGGCAGAAAAAATAGATGATGGTATGGCTTGATCAGGTTCAAAGTTATCGAAATGATGACACCTCTCCCCAGGGGTAGGTATCACTAAACAGCAGCTGGGTCGATGTTTTTGAAGAAGGAGCTTCAATCTATTAGCATTCATTGAGGTGTCAAGCTCCTCACAGGCTGGGATAATGCCTTGGGATTCAGAGGGGGCTTCACCTTCCACAGAGGTTTCCACCTCAACTTCGGAGCTAGGTTCAGGGTGGATAATGGTTTTAGTCTTGACAGAGGAAACTTCTTTATCAAGGGAATAATGTTTGGAGTGAAACAAGCTTTCGGTTTCAGGGATTGGATAGTTGTCAGAGGATGTTTGACGAATGGCAACTGGTTGTGTATCTCTGATCTTGTGGGAAAAGAGATTGGTTTGAACTGATATGATGGCTTTTTCATGGACTAGCACCTTAACCTTAGAACGGGTTCTGGTGCTAACTGGTTTGATAGCAAGAGGTTTTGGTGAAGGGGTTCTGGCTGATAAGGAGTCGGAATCCGGGAGGTCAATATGAGTTTAAACCTCGTGGGCAGTTGACTGTTGAGAGCTGGTTGGGGCTGAGTTCCCTGACATCTGCAAAAGATGGAGCAGGGTAAGTTAATGGCCAACAGGTTTCTTCTCAATCAGGCAAGCAAGAGGACAAGTAAACTATGAAGCTTACAAGGGTGTGCAATTGAGCGTCTTTGTGAATTGTCACTGGGGATTTATGACAAACAGATGGTGACCAAGATAAGAATGAACTCCTAGGATGCCAATTTCTAAGTTGTCTTTGTACCTAAAGGATCGATACAGGTTCATAGAGGTCCTCACCTATATGAGAGGTTAATTGCGCCTAGATCAAAACCTACAGCTGGGAAAAGGGGTTTGATTATTGGCTCAAAAGGTCGGATCCTTCTAGGCGGCAACATATCGGCATCAGATTACTAAGTAACATGTAATGCATGAGAATTATCAGACATGCAGATTAGAGTCTTTAGGAAGGTGAATGGACAGAGCACTGTGTGTGATTTGTGGGAAAGAAAAGACACCAGTTTAAAGGGTTTTGGTTTTATTCGATTACATGGTCAAAGCAAAGGGCAAAGTTGCATGTTTACAGATCTGAGAATATACGCATGGTAGCATGATTTATGAATCAAAAAGACAACGGATGTAGGTGTTGATGTATGTGTCCATACATGTGTGCATATATGTATATATGTGTGTATGTATACATATGAAGTGAACACATAGAAGAGTAGCATGCAGCAACAAATAAGGGTTAAAAGCGACATATGAGGGAAGATTCATACTTTACAGAGTGTTGCAAGTGGAGGATTGTCGGAAATTGAAGGATCATCGGAGATATGAGCCTCTTTGGAACTCTTCGTCGGGAGAGAGAAAGTGGAGAATGAACATTTTGTGTTGGGAAGTAAAATAAAAAACAAAAAAGGACGGATGGGTGTGTATTTAAGTACACGCAGGTATAGGAGCAGCCGCGCCAGGTGGCATCCTTTGATTGGTTGTAGGTTAAAAAAAATATGAAGGGTTAATGCATAGTTTAGATTTCTAGGAGGAATGCAAAGGGTTTGTTGCTTAGTAATTTGAATTTGAATTTGATTCAAAGGGATAATGCGTGCATAAATTGAGGGCTTTGCTACAATTAAAAATACGGGAGTAATTTTTGAAAAAATAACAAAGGATTGTTCTTTATATGGTTTATTCGGGTAGATGGTATTCAGCTGTGAACCTACAGCAGGTTATGAGGTTAATGGTTGCTTAATTAAGAGTAAAATAGACGCAGTTGTTACCTGAATCTCTTGTTTCTTACATAGAGTTTACTCACGTAAGCTTAGAGGTTCAAGGTATGGATTTATGTGGCTTGGAGCTTTTGAGTGAAAGGATCAGGTTCTTTTTGTATTCAATACTGCAAGGAACCGGAGGGTAATTGTTGTGCCCAAAATCTCACATGAGCTCAATTTAAGGCCCACATGCAATATAGGCCCAACTAGTATGGATTTGGTGAGGATTGGATGTACTGAGGTTCAGCTTCATAGTGCCAAGGTTTAGGTTCGCGACATTAAGGAACAGGTTCAGGTTTAGGGTGTTTTGATCTCAGGCGCAGGTTTATGTATAGGGTGGTCTGAACCTTCCCGGGACAGAATCAGAGTTGGACAAGGACTCGACTTCATATACTTTAGGAGCATAGAATTAATCTTGGCGAATGACTTCTAAGCTTGATAAAATGTATTGGATGAAATAATTACAATCAATATATGACTTATATTGATTGGTTCAGATATACGTTAAATACATGAGGATTTATAGGACTTAGTGATGGACATGAACTAGGACACTAGAAAGCTCGGCTACAGGTGTTTAATTCGGCTAAAACTCTAAGATGAATTATCTTAGAGTGGCTGAATTCGCAGGAAAGTAGAAGTATAAACCTAATAGAACTACATGGGGGCTTGATTCCTATAAATAGGATATGTAGGTACTTGACTAAAGGATTCGGATTTTCACTCTCTATACGCATAAGGCTCGTGTACCCTCTATGATATATATTCCGGTGAATTGGTTGGCCGTGTAGGATTTACTCTGCCCTTTTCATCCGGTGGTTTTGTCAACTCAGCCCCCGGAGACGTTACTTCTACTGTTTCGTACCTCAAACGAGCTGCAGGTTTCAAGCTGCAAACCTATAACTATGTCTGATAACTGTGTATCTAATATTTAAGAAACCTAACTATTACTAATTATTTAGTTGTATATCTAATGATTATTTTTTTCAAGATACCTAATGGCTAGCATAGTAACCTAATGGCTAGCATAGTAAGGAATAACAAGTTGGATAAAATCTATCTTGGGCTTACTATATATAATGATATAGTTTTAACAAGTTTAATTATTTCAATAATTTATTATAAAATAAACATAGAAAAATAATATAAATTTTTTAAAATAAATAATTGATGTAGAATATATAAGTTCATATAAATATATATAAGTTCATCTATAACCTTATTAATTTAAAACAAATAATTGATGTAGAATATATAAGTTCATCTATAATCTTTATTAATAAACGAAACCCCTTTTAAATGGTATTTCGGTACCAAAATTTGGTTCCACACTTATTTTGGTTTCACCCCAGAGTCCTATTTTCATTATAATTCTATATCTATATTAGTTTTTAATGGTTCTACCTCTATTTTGGTTTCACCTCTAATCATATTACTCCTACGAATCTATACTCTCAGAATCCTATTATAATTGCAATTATTTTATTACGAAATTTAGAAATAATGTATCTATCATAATTAAATTAATAAAATTACCTTTATTAATACTTCAGTTCCAAATTTGATTCAATTCTTATTTTGGTTTCATCGGTAAATTCTTATCATTCACTACAATTCTAAACTATTTTTAAAATTATTTTATTATTAATTAATTTAAACAAATTCTCGTACGGGTTATCATCTAGTATAAATAACATAATAAACTTATACTCCCTCTGTCCCCCTCATTTATTTACACTTTCCTTTTTGGTATGTCCCCTCATTTCTTTACATACCAAAAATAGTAACATTTTATAATATAAAATCCAATCACATCAATTAGTTTCCTCCACTATACCTACTTTATACCCGGTTTATACAATTAAATATTGATTGGCCCCACCACTTTACTCATTTTTCTTACTTTTTCCTATTAATTTACACTTTTTTTTAAGTTCCGTGCCGCCCCTACTTTAAAGAATTCAGCGGGACAGAGGGAGTAAATCGTATGTGCACCGGAAATAAACTTGTTAATACAAATACCCAAAACGGGTAAAAACTAAAAACGTCCAAGTGGCCAATTTTTTAGGTATGTTACTAGGGGCCTGATTCGGAACAATTTCAAAGGGAAGATTAAATCAAGCGACGTGGGTACAGCGTGGGAATGAGGTCATGATACATAGCATCTCACTCCACCCCAGAAAGAAAAGATGGTTTTCTTTTCTCGTGGCTAGCGGTAGTGGAGGTTGCAGCCTATTGCTATGATTAAAATTTTGAAAGAAATGTAGTCATAAAATATCAAAAATGGCTAAATTGCAGATGAGTTAAAAGGTGCTATAAAAGGTTAAAGATAACATGGGGGACCAATGCTTAGCCACGCGTGTGACCACCAAAACTGCCCACCAAATATATATCTTTTAGTCATGTAGCCTACGAGGGTACGTCTCAAATTGCACTTAAAATTTTTAAAATTATTGAGATTGAATTTTGAAAGTGTCAAATGAAGAAAACTTTAATTCATTTAATAATTTTGAGGGAACTAATTTGCCGAAGTGGACACTTGATCTGCACAGGCGTAGAGACGCAGACTACCCCATGCACACCGAAAAAGAAAAAAGAAAAACTGTTTTGAATCATATGACACACAGAGAGTCAAAGAGAAACAAAAGTTAACCAATATCAAATGAAAAAGAGCTGTACTAGAATAGACACGGAAAATGTCGTATGACTCTTGCATAACATTCTCTTGAATGTTCACACATGGATATTTGTAAAGCAATCATCTATTCAGTGCCCTCGTTGTAAATTACTACTACTATATCTTCGGTGTTGAGCCTAACCCGGCCTCGAGTCCCGACTAACTTCCGAAAAATAGAAAAAACATTATATTTTTGCGGTGATAGGATTTTAGTAATTAGTAAAGAGAAACGATTGCAGCACGAATTATAATTTACAGCTTCTAGTTCGCATTCTATTTTGCATGTATAAAATGATACTAAATTTATTACCGTGTGTACATATATTTATCAGAATCTGTGTGATTGAAGATATGGTTTAGGATTACACTTTATCAGCCTCAAGTTACTCGTAGTCCTTGGCAGTTACTAGCTAGAAACCCAAATGATGCAATTACTTTGTTTTTCACTTTACTTTGTTTGCTGTAACTCTTTCGTGTTTCTACATTTTCTTATCTTTAAAACATCTCACTGTTTTATCAAACCTAGCTAGACAGAGCAGGTCTACTTATAGTCCTAACCACCCAACAGTTGCAGAAGAGAAATTTAGAGCCTCTTTATTGAGAAATAGCTAGCACAACATAAATATAGATGTCCCGTAAACGCATGACACGAATCTCATAAACTTATTATCTGTCAAAACAGTTTTACTCTTCTCTTTTGAAGACATTTTATTTATATAGTTACCAACCAACCAAAATCAGACTAATGAGTTTATTTAGTTAATTTCTCCACTTTAAGGGTTTCAAAAAGCTTAACAAAGTAACCAACTAAAAGGCATGTACCATGCAGTAATTTGGAGCATTTCAGATCTAGGAAGAAGATTTGCAATTTTTTCTCTTGAACTGGCTTATCAAAGCCTTTTAATTTCTTCTGATGCAATTCCAAACAAGATTACACTCGACAAAATTAAACCCTCATCTGGCCGCTCAATCGGTAATTAGAATAACTCATCAATCCGTCCTATTTTCAATAGCCTTTTCTGGCAATGATAAAACCTATTGTATCAACGGAAACCGAAAAACTTTGATTGATTTCGAACGTACTAATACTATTTTTGAAAATAAATTGATCAAATGCAGATATGGATCTGAGTTCTTTATACCCAGACATTAAAAAACGTACTCCTATATATATTATATATATAATGCATGTATAGCTAGCTAGGCAACAGAAATTACAGCGGAAAGTAAAAACAAGAAACATGTAATTAGGCATAGAGAGGCTAGAATGTTTGTGATGAGGAAGAGTGCGCTCCAAGACACAATGATTACATTGTAGTTGAAGGAAACAGAAAGTACCGGCGTGAAGGGAGAGTGCAAGAGAGAGAGAGAAGAGAGAGAACATGGAAGCTTGACTAGCATGGAAAAATGAAAAGAGTAATTGCTTTTTACATTATGATACTCTAGGAGGAGTACATAACTCACGAGTAGACAAACATAAACCCTCTTTTCATCAGTGTGTTCTAAGCTAAATGTGCTTTAGTAAAAGTCATTATTGTCTGATTAACATATTTACATGCGTTGAATCCTTTCATTATGTTCCGATCTTAAAGTACAATGCACAGGAGTTTTAACATAAATTTTGACTACCTTTCAAATTCTAGAATTTACTTATTTTTCAGCTGGGATTTGTCGGAACCTCATTTTACCCTAAATGCCTAAATTTTAAGTTTTGTAAGTTCCCACACTTGGATTTTGGGTTTTGTATGATTATCAAGACAGGATCTCACTGCTAACAAGAACGGTAACCGTTCCTAGAGCAGAAACACTGTTCTTCTACCTAAACGCCTGGGTGCTAGGGGCTAAATGTTGGATAAACTAATCTCATGGAATTTGAGGAGAGCATTAAATAAGATTCATAGAATTAAGGAGATGTATCTGTGATGGTTTATAGAACTTAAAAGAATGTATCTGTGAATGTATTTATTATTATTCATGTATGTTGGTTTGTGTTCTCATATTATACAAGCCTATAACCGGTGCTATGTACGGATGAATTTTAGTATTTTTAGTATTATTTTAGTATTTTTATATGATTTATTATTATTTTTTATCTTATTTTATTATCATTTATTTGTATTTTGATCTTAAAATTTTTTAATATGTTGTCGACGGAATTATATCTTGAACATTTGAATGTAGCTTAGAAAAATAGATGATATAAATATTTAGTAATAATAATAATATGTTGTTGACGGGATTCGAATCTTGAACCCGTAGGAGTATTTTATATACCAAGAAAATAAGATTCTTTTAATATTACATCAAACGGTTCTCATTTATCTATATTTATATGTAACGGTTATTATTTAGAGAACCAAACTACCAACCAACCAACCAAATAGATGGTAGCTTGCTTATAATAGTATTTTTTTTATATGATTTTTTAGTATTTTTTATCTTATTTTATTAGCATTTATTTGTTTTTTGATCTTAAAATTTTTTAATATGTTGTTGACGGGATTCGAACCTTGAACCCGTGGGAGCATCTTAGATATCAAAAAAAGAATATTCTTTTAATATTATATCCAACGGTTCTCATTTACCTATATTTACATCTAACGGTTATTATTTAGAGGAACCAAACCAAATGACCAAACTACGAACCAAATATAGGGTGGTTTGCAACGGTTCTCATTTACCTATATTTACATCTAACGGTTATTATTTAGAGGAACCAAACCAAATGACCAAACTACGAACCAAATATAGGGTGGTTTGCTTATAATATTATAGTAGTATAGGATGAATTTTAGTATTTTTAGTATTATTTTAGTATTTTTATATGATTTATTATTATTTTTTATCTTATTTTATTATCATTTATTTGTATTTTGATCTTAAAATTTTTTAATATGTTGTCGACGGAATAATATCTTGAACATTTGAATGTAGCTTAGAAAAATAGATGATATAAATATTTAATAATAATAATAATATGTTGTTGACGGGATTCGAATCTTGAACCCGTGAGAGTATTTTATATACCAAGAAAATAAGATTCTTTTAATATTACATCAAACGGTTCTCATTTATCTATATTTATATGTAACGGTTATTATTTAGAGAACCAAACTACCAACCAACCAAATAGATGGTAGTTTTCTTATAATAGTATTTTTTTATATGATTTTTTAGTATTTTTTATCTTATTTTATTAGCATTTATTTGTTTTTTGATCTTAAATTTTTTTAATATGTTGTTGAAGGGATTCGAACCTTGAACCCGTGGGAGCATCTTAGATATCAAAAAATGAATATTCTTTTAATATTATATCCAACGGTTCTCATTTACCTATATTTACATCTAACGGTTATTATTTAGAGGAATCAAACCAAATGACCAAACTACGAACCAAATATAGGGTGGTTTGCTTATAATATTATAGTATAGATAAAAAAGAGAAAGCTAGAATCATTAAAGAGACAGAAATAACATACAGAAAACAATTCAGTTTATGTTCCTTGTTTTTGTTCTAAATCTCTTATACTAAAACTCATACAGAAACCTTATACTAATAAACCCAACAAGCCTCGAACAATTGCTTGAAAAAGGGTTCTCCATTTTCATGGAAGATAAAGGTATGTTTCTGAAGGACAAAAAAGACAAGTTGTTGGCGCATGTAGAGATGGCTCAAAATCGGATGTTCAAAATAAATTTAAGAAATATACAAGAAACATGTATGCAAGTGAAGTCAGAGGACAAAGAATCTTTATGGCACAAGAGATTTGGACATTTACATTATGGAGGTTTGAAGGAGCTGGCTACTAAAGAAATGGTTCATGGAATACCAAACATGTTTTATACAAGAAATTTTTGTGAAGAATGCGTGATGGGAAAACAAACAAGGAATTCTTTCCAGAAGAAGGCAACATATCAAGCTACAAAGCCTCTCGAGTTGGTGCATACGGACATATGTGGTCCTATCACACCCAAGTCATATAGTTCCAAGAGATATTTCATTACGTTCATTGATGATTATTCTCGAAGGACATGGGTTTATTTTTTGAATGAAAAATCTGAGGCATTGAAAGTATTCAAGAAGTTCAAACTTTTGGTGGAAAAGAAGGCTGGGATGCATATTGAGGCATTGCGTTCAGATAGAGGCGGAGAATATACATCAAATGCTTTCACGGAGTACTGCGAAGAACATGGTATTAGAAGATTCTTAACAGCCCCTTATTCACCACAGCAGAATGGCGTGGCTGAAAGAAAAAATCGGACAATCTTAGACATGGTTCGATCGATGTTAAAGAGCAAAGAACTGCCAAAAGAACTTTGGGCAGAAGCTGTACAATGTGCAGTTTACATTCAGAATCGATGTCCACATTCAAACTTGGGAAATAAAACACCTCAGGAATTATGGAGTGGAAGGAAGCCTATTGTATCACACCTAAAAGTTTTTGGGAGTATGGCATATTCACATATTCCATATCAAAGAAGGAAAAAGTTGGACGACAAGAGCAGGAAGTATGTTTTTATCGGATATGATGAGAAAACAAAAGCATACAAACTTCTTGATCCAATCACTATGAAGATGGATGTAAGTCGAGATGTACAAATACAAGAAGATGATGCATGGAACTGGAATAAAACACCAGAAAAAGAAGCAAAGGAAGGTGGTTTTTCAATTTCACAAGACTCACCAACAACAGATGAAGTACTGGAAGATAATGGAGAAGATGAGTATGAGCCCTGGAATCCTAGAATGAGAAGATTACGGGACATATATCAAACAACAAAAGAGGTGCACCTAGTGTGTTTGGTGACAGATATAGAAAATATAAATTTTGAAGAAGCAGTAAAAGAAAAAAGGTGGCAAGCTGCAATGAATGAGGAAATTAAGGCTATTGAAAAGAACAAAACCTGGGAACTAGTAGAACCACCAGAAGGTTGTAAGTCCATCGATGTTAAATGGGTTTATAAGAAGAAAATGAATGCTCAAGGAGAAATAGAGAGATACAAGGCACGGTTAGTTGCAAAGGGTTACCGACAAAAGGCTGGAATAGACTATGATGAAGTTTTTGCACCCGTTGCTAGAATGGAAACAATACTTCTAATTTCTCAAGCAGCTCAATATAAGTGGCCTATTTATCAAATGGACGTGAAATCTGCGTTTTTGAATGGCATGCTCGAAGAGGAGGTATACGTGAATCAACCTCCTGGATACATACAAGAAGGCAAAGAAAAAATGGTGTTAAAATTATACAAGGCGTTATATGGCTTAAAACAGGCGCCTCATGTATGGAACACTCGTATTGACGCCTACTTCAAGAAGAATGGGTTCATACAATGTTCGTTTGAACCTGCTGTGTATGTCAAAGTAAGGCAAGGTAATTTATTACTTGTTGCACTCTATGTCGATGACCTTATTTTTATGGGGAACAATGAGGATATGATAAAAGATTTCAAAAATGAGATGACTCAAGAATTCGAGATGACTGATATGGGCTTAATGAGATATTTTCTTGGCATAGAGGTGAAGCAAGAGAAATCAGGAATTTTTATATCTCAAGAAGCATATGCTAATACTATCCTGAAGAAGTTCAGAATGGAGCAATGTAATCCAGTAGCAACACCCATGGAATTGGGCACAAAACTTTCTAAATTTGAGGGAGGAAATTCGGTGAAAGCAAATTTATATCAAAGTTTGGTTGGGAGCTTGAGATATCTTACTTGCACAAGACCTGACATTGCTTATAGTGTTGGGATTGTAAGTAGATTCATGGAGGATCCAAAACAGTCACACTGGAAAGCAATAAAGAGGATTCTGCGGTATATTCAATGAACAAGGTCTTTGGGATTGTTTTATTCAGGAACAGCGGATTACAAATTGTTGGGATATTCTGATAGTGATTGGTGTGGAGACATGGATGACCGCAAAAGCACGTATGGATACTTGTTTTTTATGGGAGACACTGCTTTTACATGGTACTCTAAAAAACAGCCGATAGTTGCATTATCAACCTGTGAGGCAGAATATGTGGCAGCTTTTTACTGTGTTTGTCATGCTATATGGTTAAGGAGGTTACTTAGTGAATTAAGGATTCCGCAGAAGAGATCAACTGAAATTTGTATTGATAACAAATGTGCAATTGAGCTTGCCAAGAATCCAGTTCATCATGAAAGGAGCAAACACATTGATGTTCGATTTCATTTTATTCGGGAGCATGTAAAGGAGAAGAATGTGCAGTTATGTCATGTTGTTAGTCGTGACCAGATAGCAGATGTGTTCACTAAACCACTGTCCAAAACATTGCTTGATACTTACAAAAGGTTGATGGGCATGAAGGACCAAAAGGAATTAGTTTAAGGGAGGAATATGTTGGATAAACTAATCTCATGGAATTTGAGGAGTGTATTAAATAAGATTCATAGAATAAAGGAGATGTATCTGTGATGGTTCATAGAACTTAAAAGAATGTATCTATGAATGTATTTATTATTATTCATGTATGTTGGTTTGTATTCTCATATTATATAAGAAGGAGAAAGCTAGAATCATAAAAGAGACAGAAATAATATACAGAAAACAATTCAGTTTATGTTCCTTGTTTTTGTTCTAAATCTCTTATACTGAAACTCATACAGAAACCTTATACTAATAAACCCAACACTAAACCTCCGCTTTTTGGTAGTAAAACCATAAAATTGGAGAGTGGTAGAGTTGTCAAATATGGGAAATTGGAAAAGAAATGGGTTGAAACTTGAAATTTGCATATCATCACCTTTTGACTGAGTTTAAACTATTAATAGAAATTGGAGTTTAAAATATTAATCAAAAACGGAATGAAATCAAAGAAATTAGGTAGTTGCAAAAACTCGAACCAGGAGTGAAATCAAATAAAATAAATAAATCATGTAATTGTAAAAAATTAAACCCGAATTTTGTGATAAACAAATTAAATATTTAATACTGTTAGGTGTTATTTACACATTGTTTGAATAAAAAATAAAAAATATAGATTTAGACTTTCACTACAAGAAAAACGCCTATCAGCTACCACATTTTTCAGCGACCGCCACTTCCGTCGCTATTATGTACTATCTGCGACCGATATCTGTGACGAACAATAAATCCGTAGCTAAAGAATTTTAGCGACAACTTTCCGTCGCTATTCTGTCGCTAAGGTTCATTTCGCGCCAAAAGAAACACCGGGAAAAATTGGCGCTTTCTTCTTAGCGACCAATTTGTATCTGCGACCGGAATCCGTCGCAGCTAATGCCACGTGAGCAAAACAGCAGCGACCGATAGCGGTAGCCATTCCGTTGCTGTAGTAAAATTTCCCTCTAACCTTTTTCCTATGAAAATTGCGCGGTAACTTTTAGCGACCCAATATTAGCAGCGACTGAATTCGGTAGCAGAAAGTGCCACGTCAGTTTTCAGCTACTGGATCGGTTGCAGGTAGCCATCGCAATATTATAATATATTTGATTATAAAAATTTAATTTAATATTTGTTTTTTGCAAATTTAAGGTCAACTAGGTTATAGCCTGTGCTACGCACACGGGTATTTAAAAAAATAATTTAATTATAATAAATTAAGTAATTTTAGATTTAAGATCAAAGGTATAATAACTGTTTTGCTTTAAATGTTAAAATAAATTCGTTCAAATTTTTTTTATCTATATTTTGTTTTATATGTAACATATATTTTAAGATAATTAACATTAAATGCTTACCCAAAATTAAAAGATTAGTTTATATTTTAATTAATGAACTTACCATAAGTATTATTATGATATTGATGATATTAAAAATTGAACATATAGAAAGTTTCTATAATTAAAGATGGGTCAAAATAAGTATATGGATATTTTACAAACCCTAATATGGATACCAAGCCTAAAATGGATAGTCCATTGGATCAAATCTATATATTAAAATGTTATCCGAACCTAAATATGAATTTTGAACCTAAGGTATGTGATATCCACAAATTTATAATATATAAATTTTTAGATTGAAATTTATTTGTAATTTAATGGAACTTTAATTAATATTGATCTCCCACGACTCTAATATATTAGAGTATATATTTAGCTTATCGACCCATATTTTGATTACTCCATCCAGTTCTCGCACGATCATCCGTGTACTTGTCTATATTCGAGTCAATTGATCAATTTCCGAATACTCAACCGCTTAAAGAGAATTTTTAGAACAATGATTATATATAATTAGATATTAAACTTAAAAATTTATTCTTGTCAAAAAAAATTTATAATATTTGTTTTTTCTATAAAAATTAAAAAAAATATATTAGTGAGGATAAAACTTGTGGCATTAAATAGTTTGTGATTTTTTTAGATATTACAGATTTATAAAAAAACAAAAAGAAGGCTTATGACTTGGAGGCTGTTAGGCTTCCATTAAGCAGCAGCTTACAGTAGTTTTTGAATGTTGATAATCTTTATTCATGTAACAAGTTAAACAGAAACTCAAAATTGAAAAATGAGGTTAAAGTCATAATTGTTATAAAATATTTTTTCAACTATTCATATTAACTAGCTTTATAGCCCGTGCGAGGCACGTGCATGCCCTATGTTAGATATAATTGCTGGCGTTTGTTCATCAGTGTTTAAGTACCAGGTACTCATCAGAGTTTACTAGAAGCTAGTCAGAGTTTGATAAAGTCTGACGGGTGAAGAGTTCATTAACTGTCGGTGCTAATATGAAGATTCTAGAAGCAATATATCTTGAAGATGGAAAGAAGCAAGATATATTGAGACAGTTAAGGAAACGGAACAGAAGACAGAAGCAATCCTAATTTGATATAAATTGTATAGCTAATTTATAGGAATATCAATTAGAGATTGATTATGTAACTGTGTATTATATAAACACAGATAGGTTAACCCTAAAAGGGATGCGAATACTGAATATATTATTCTTGTAACCAAGCAGCTCTCTGTGATTCTTTAACATCACTGAGAGAAGAATTATTTATATAATTCAGTTGTTGATTCATAAACAGTGTTCTTAATTGTTCTTCTCATACATATATTGATTATATATTGTGTATTTGACCTAAAAATTGGTATCAGAGCCAAGGCTGATTAGTATATACAGTTTATCGATCCAAACACAAGTATAATCATGACTGACAACTCTCAGGAAGGTTCTAATGCAGGTTCTAATGTTCAGAAGGTTCAATCTACTTCTGTGAGTCGATATGAGACTATAAGGGTTCCAATTCTCAGACCAAGTGAATATCCAATATGGAAGGTGAAGATGACCATGTTTCTGGAAGCCACAGATCCAGAATACCTTGATAGAATCAATGATGGTCCTCATATGCCAACTAAATTGTCTCCTGTTGTTACTGGGCAAGAACAAAAGACTGTTCCAAAAGAGAAGAAAGATTTGACTCCTGAAGACATCTCATCAATTGCAAAGGATGCAAAGGTTAGACATCTACTACACAATGCCTTAGATAATGTCATGTCTAACAGAGTGATTGGCTGCAAGACTGCCAAAGAGATTTGGGATGCTTTGGAAGTCAGGTGTCAAGGAACAAGTGCTATAAAGAAAAACAGGAAGACTATTTTAACACAGGAGTATGAACACTTTGACTCTAGATCTGATGAAAGTTTGACAGATACATATGACAGATTTTGTAAATTGTTGAATTATTTGTCCCTGGTTGATAAAGAGTATGAACTTGAAGAGTCAAATCTCAAGTTTCTTCTATCCCTACCTGAAAGATGGGATTTAAAGGCGACAACAATCAGAGACAATTATGATCTTGCAGATACAGATCTTGATGAAATCTATGGGTTGCTTAAAACTCATGAACTTGAAATAGAACAGAGAAACAAAAGATCTGGAAAGAAGACAAAATATGTTGCTCTTAAAGTTGAAGAAAAGCCTGTCAAGAAGGAATCATCAAGAAAGAAAACCAAAGAAAGGCTTTAGTCATTAAATCTGACAGTGAGTCATCAAACTCTGATGATGGCTCAAATACTGATGATGAAGCTTCTGATTCTGAGGATGATGAAGAAGAGATGATGAAAATGGCTGCCTTAATGGTGAAGACCTTCAAGAAGATGGGATTCAAGAACTTCAAGAAAGGAAAGAGATTCTCTAGGAGAGATTCAAACTCTGATAAGAGAAATTTCAGAAAGTCTGATGAAGGAAATACCAAGAATGGAAAGAAAGACAAGTCTGGGATCCAGTGCTACAAGTGTAAAGAGATGGGTCATTATGCTCCAGAGTGCAAGAAAGGAAAATCTGAGAAAGCACTCATCACAAAAGGCAAAGACTGGGCAGACACTTCAGACTCAGATGAGGGAGTCAGTTATGCTCTCATGGCAACTGTTAGAGATGAAGCTGAGTCATCTGAAAACAAGGTACCCCTAACAACTTATGCTTATGATACTGATAACATATCTGAATTAAGAATTTATCTTAAAAGCATACATGTTAGTTATAGGGATCAGACTTTAGAAAATGAAAGAATCAAATCTGAGAATCTAGGTCTTAAAGAGAGGAATAAATTCCTTGAAGAGAAACTTGTTAACATGCAACAAGTTCAAAAGGAGAGAGATGATGCTGTTTATGTTGAACAGGAGTTGCTTAAAAGATATAGGGAAATAGAATCTGAGTTGGAAAAAGAGAGAAAAGTAATTAAAACCTGGACAAATTCTGGAAAAGACACACATCAGGTTTTTCAGACAGATACTGTAGGCTTAGGTTACTGTGAGGGAGATGAACTTAGGTTTAAAGATAAAGTTAAAGTGAAACCACAACTTAAACTTGTGCAATTTGTTCCTGAATACAGTAAGCTAAGTCTGTTGTTGTAAAAGAAGCTGTTATGGAACCAGTTGAAACTTGTGTAAAACAGGTTAATATTGGCTCAATAACAGAGAATAAGATTGAGATAGAAGCTGTTAAAGAACCAGTAAGAACCTGTGATAAACAGGTTAATGTTGGTTTGATGACAGAAAAACAATTCAAACATAAGCTCAAAGAAGTAAGGTCTGTCAACAAACAGAAAATGTTTAAGAAGAATAGGAATGGAAAAGTAGGCATTAATAAAAGAAATGATTATCTGCCTAATTCTGCTGCTCCTAGAAAAACATGTCATAGTTGTGGTAGTACTAACCATCTTGCCAGGTTTTGCAAGAAGAACAAAGATATTAACTCTTTACCCTCCACATCTGGAGTAAAGAATGATTATGTTAGGGTTAGACCACAGACTTTAGGCACACACTGTGGGAGCACTTGGCATTCCATTTATACTTGCAAGAGTTATCATGCTATTTATCACAACTATTATGAGCTAAAACCCAACTTGAAGTGGGTTAGAGCAAACTCTGCAAGTGTAAAGTCTGACAATGTTAGTTTAAACTCTGTTGATAGTGATTCCGCTGCAAAAGCTAACAATGTTAAGAAAGCCAAAGGATCCAAGCAAGTCTGGATCCTTAAATCTAACACTTAGTGATTGTTTGTGATTGTAGGGCATAAAAGAGAGCACTCTTATCTTGGACAGTGGATGCTCAGGACATATGACTGGAAATAAAGCCCTGCTATCAGACTATGAGGAGAAGGCTGGCCCAAAAGTTTCCTATGGAGATGGCAACATAGGACATACTCTGGGATATGGCAATATCAATCTTGGAAGTGTCATCATTACAAATGTAGCTCTAGTCTCAGGACTCAAGCATGATCTGCTTTCTGTGAGTCAAATCTGTGACAGAGGATACCATGTAGATTTTCATACTGAACATTGTGAAGTAATCAGCAAATCTACAGGGAAAGTTGTTCTAGTTGGACACAGGCACAATAACATCTATGAAGCAAGTTTGGTAACAAACTCTGAAGGACAAACTGTGTGTCTATCAGCAAGAATGTCCAGTGAAGAGAGTTGGAAATGGCATAAGAAGCTCTCTCACTTAAACTTGAACAACATCAATGAGCTGATTCGAAAAGATCTTGTAAGGGGACTTCCAAAGTCAATACTCAGCTTAGATGGTCTGTGTGATTCTTGTCAAAAGGCCAAGCAAAGGAAGTCATCTTTCAAGAGTAAATCTGAATCTTCAGTTGTGGAACCTTATCATCTTCTACATGTTGATCTCTTTGGTCCAGTGAATATAATGTCAATGGGCAGAAAGAAATATGCTTTGGTAATTATTGATGAATACACCAGATACACATGGGTGTATTTCTTAGCAAAGAAGGATGAAACTGCCCTAACTTTGATGGATCATGTGAAGCTATTGGACAAAGGATCACAGTACAAAGTGAAAATTCTAAGAAGTGATAATGGTACTGAATTCAGAAATTCTGAAGTGGAAGCTTTCTGCAAGGAAAGAGGAGTGAAGCAAGAATTTTCTGCACCTGGAACTCCACAGCAAAATGGTGTAGTTGAAAGGAAGAACAGAACCCTAATCGAAGCTGCCAGAACAATGCTTGATGAAGCAAAATTGCCAACTTATTTCTGGGTAGAAGCTGTTCAAACAGCTTGTTTTACTCAAAATGCTACACTGATCAACAAGCATGGGAAAACACCATATGAGATGGTGAAAAATAAGAAGCCAAATTTGAAATATTTTCATATTTTTGGATGCAAGTGTTTTGTGTTGAAAACTCATCCTGAACATTTGACCAAGTTTGACTTAAAAGCTGATGAAGGAATTTTTGTTGGATACCCACTATCAACTAAAGCATTCAGAGTCTACAATCTAAGAACTAAAGTGATCATGGAATCTATACATGTGTCATTTGATGACAAGAAAATAACTGGAATAGAAGATGAAGAAAATTATGATCAACTTCGCTTTGAAAATGAAGATCTATACTTTGATGATGTAAACTCTGATGCAGCAAATCCAACAAACTCTGACGAAGCATACTCTGATCCTCTACTGGTAAACTCTGAAGAATTTTCTCTGACAGGACAAAATGGAGAACCAGTTGAGGGGGAGCATGAAGAAACTTCAGAAACTTTTCAAAGTGATGACTCAAATTCTGAAAGAGAGTCAAATGAAGAATCCAACAGAAACTCTGAGTCAAACTCTGAAAGTTCAAATACTGAACAGTCAAATTCAGGGGGAGCCTCAGAGAATGCAAATAGTCAAGAAGAAAATCAGGAGAGCATGGATCAAGGGGGAGTATCTAATAATGAAAATAGAAGCCAATTACCAACAGCAAGAAGGTGGACACAAGCTCATACACCTGACTTGATAATTGGAGATCCAGAAGCTAGTGTAAGAACTAGAAGTGCTACAAATAATGAATGTCTGTTTCATGCATTCTTATCTCAAACTGAGCCCAAGAAAGTGGAAGAAGCTCTTCAAGATGCTAATTGGATAACAGCAATGCAAGAAGAGTTAAATGAATTTGAAAGGAATGAAGTCTGGACACTTGTACCAAGACCAAAGAACAGATCTATTGTTGGTACAAAGTGGGTTTTCAGAAACAAAACAGATAGTGATGGAGTGATAACAAGGAATAAGGCTAGACTTGTGGCAAAAGGCTATTCTCAGCAGGAAGGAATTGACTATGATGAAACCTTTGCTCCAGTTGCAAGATTGGAGGCGATAAGGATTTTTCTGGCCTATGCTGCACACAAGAAGTTTAAAGTCTTTCAGATGGATGTGAAAAGTGCTTTTCTCAATGGGAAACTTGAAGAAGAAGTGTTTGTTGAACAACCACCAGGGTTTGTAGATCCCAAACATCCAGATTATGTCTACAGGCTTGATAAGGCATTGTATGGACTAAAGCAGGCACCAAGAGCATGGTATGAAACTCTGGCTCAATTTCTTTTAGAAAGTGGGTTCACTAGAGGTACAATTGACAAAACCTTGTTCTATTTTAATTCTGGTGATGATTTGCTGTTAGTTCAAATCTATGTGGATGACATAATTTTTGGGTCTACTAATGACAAACTCTGTAAGAAATTTGCCAAGCTTATGCAGTCAAGATATCAAATGAGTATGATGGGAGAGCTTAGTTATTTTCTAGGCTTACAGGTCAAGCAAACAGATGATGGGATTTTTATCAATCAAGCAAAATATACCAGAAATCTTCTCAAGAAATTTGGTATGCTTGATAGTTCATCTGCTACAACTCCCATGGCTACTGCAACAAAGCTAGACAAAGACACAGGAGCCTCAGTAGATATGACAAACTATATAGGAATGATAGGGTCTCTTCTTTATCTGACAGCAAGTAGACCAGATATCATGTATGCAACATGTCTTTGTGCAAGATTTCAAGCAGACCCCAGAGAGCCACATCTAACAGCTGTAAAGAGGATTTTCAAATATCTCAAAGGAACCATAACCCTCGGTTTGTGGTACCCTAGAGAATCAGAGTTTAAATTAATTGGTTACTCTGATGCAGATTTTGCAGGCTGTAAGATAGACAGAAAAAGCACAAGTGGAAGCTGTCAATTTTTAGGTGACAGATTAGTTTCTTGGTATAGCAAGAAACAGAAATCAATTTCCACATCCACAGCAGAAGCAGAGTATATAGCTGCTGGTAGATGTTGTGCACAGATTTTATGGATGAAGAATCAATTTCTGGACTATGGATTAAGGTACTCTAGAATACCTATTTACTGTGATAATCAAAGTTCTATTGCTATGACAGGTAATCCGGTACAGCACTCCATGACCAAGCACATCAGCATAAGGTATCATTTTATCAGGGAACATGTGGAAGAAGGAAACATTGAGCTTCATTTTGTTTCTACAGACCAACAGCTTGCAGATATCTTCACCAAACCTTTGAGTGAAGCTACCTTTACAAGGCTGGTAAATGAACTTGGAATGATCTCTGGTTTTGACTAGAGATACTGGTTAGATTCAAACTCTATACATGATTTTATGCTCATGATTCTTTGCATGTGTTAACTGCTATTTGTACCAGTATGTTAAACTCTGATAGTAAACTCTGTTAGTCATACTCTGTCGGTTAAACTCAAATGTTAAACTCTGATTGTGATATTGTCTGAAACATATGGACCGATGAAGAAATTTGTATGAAGCATGATTTTCAGTAAGTAATCATGAATCCTTCTAAGTAATATAAATTCTGATTTCAAAATGTGCAGAAATTTTACACAGCATGATACTGTCTCTATATTTATAGCATCTCTTAGTTTATTGAACCTACACAATGAGTCTGTATTAGCTGTTTGCATTTTCTCTCATAAATTAATTGTATTAACTGATGAAAAGTCTAAACTCTGTTAATTAATTACAAATATTTCACCCTCAAATCAAAAGATGCCAAAAAGAGCACAAATTCCTTTGAGATCATGTTGTGCCTAGGAAGATCCAGGAACTTATTGTATGAAATAAGGGCTAAAATCTTTGATTTTTGGTGACTAGTGCCAACCACTGATTACTGGGAAAAAAAAATTTATATAAAGGGGGTGAAAATAAAAGATATATCCAAATGAAAGGATATCAGAATACAGAGTTTAGATATAAAAATCAGATTTTATTTTATATGAGAGTTTGAGCAACCAGTTTTTACTGCTTTAGTTTGTGGATTTTTATGCACTTTGAGATGATCTAAATATTCATATTCAGTAAACTCTGCTAATTCACACACAAATACTCACACCTGTACAGTTTGTGAAAAGAGTTTATTTATAAAGGAGGAGGATTGGTAAACACTGATGAACTGTGTACTCTACGCTGAGGTAATTTTATTTTAATCTCTGATGATTAAAATTAATTATTTGTTTCAGACAGTTAACAATTTTGAGAAAACATTCTTGAAAATAAAAGAGTATGATTGGTAACGGTTCTAATTTGTATTAAACAGAGTAGAGAGGTTGAGTGTTTAGAAAAGTGTAAAGGGCGGTAATAATTGCTGTTTTTACTGCGCATGCGCATTGGAAACTGTCAATTATTTGCTGTCAGTCATTGCATGTGTGCCACGTGTCCCACTCACACAGTTAACGGAGTAAGACAGTTGTGTAGTAATGATTAAAAACTGTTCAGTTTTTAATTTTGAATTTCATATTTATACAATACACACACATACGTCTAAACCTTTCACATCTTACTTCAATTCACATCTATTGTCACACACACATATTCACAAACACCTTTCTACTTACAAACTCTTTTGAAGCTTTTGCATCAGTTTCTTTGTTATTCTTTCAAATCTTTCAAATGGCAACTACAGCGTTTGTTTCTTCTGGGTTAGAATTTGTTCCAAACAACTACGCAGCACCACTAAACACTGCTAACGCACCAGAAGCTTTTCATATGATTCAAGAATTTCATGCTCAGTCAGCGACTGGGCGTGCTTTAGTAGAACCAGCAAAACTTTCTGGTTCTCAAATCAAGGCGTTCTGGGAGTCGGGTCTTTATGATGATGGTGGTGAGACTGGTAACCCATCTATAATTTTTGAATTTGAAGAAACAGAGTATGTAATTACTTCAGGAACCATTCGTGCTGCAATGGGGTTTCCTGAGTTTTCGTCATATACCATTGGAATGGGTGATAATGATTTGCTGAGGATGATGCGAGAGATTGGGTATTCTGGACCCTTGACTAAGATTGGACAGTTGAAACGACCATTCTTAAGGAAGGAGTGGAGCTTCTTCTTTGATTGCATCACAAGAACTTTTGGAAAGAAATGCACAAACTGGGATGCTATTCCCACGGACAGTCTGCAAATCGGGTATTCTTTATTATATGATAATCATTTTGATTTTGCACGACTTGTATTGAATAATTTAAGGGAGAAAATGACAGAGAATAGAGGGGTAGTATACTTTTCTAGATTTTGTCAGATTTTGTTCTCTTACTGTGTCCAAGGGGTAGACATTGTTGCTGAAGATGTTTCTTGTTTTAAATTACACAAGAGGATATTCTCTGATCTTATTAACAAAGATGTTAAGAAAGGGGTTGTTGGAGATTTGTTACTGCCTGCATCTGTGCAATAGTTTGTAGATGATCAAGTTAATTCACAAACACAAATTCCTTCTCACCCAGAACCTTTGCAAACAGAGCTTCCTCCATCAACATCTGTCAAACCTAAATCTAGTGGTAGGACTAAGCATGTTGGTTCTAAACCTGCAAGGTCTGTTAGACCAGCTACTGATGTAGGGGTGTCCAAATCAAATGATGAGCCAAAGGGTCATTACAAGAAAAGGAGAGCCAATAGATCAAAAGCAAATGATGAGGATGATCTTGACAATGAAACTCTTCATAAGAGAAAAAGGAGATTAGTAGCCAATTATCTTTTTGATAATGTGGATGAAGCTGTCCAGCATGAAGCTCCTGAAGTTGTTGTTGAGGAGCCTGTTGTGAATGTTGATGATGAGGACATGATTTTTGTAAACGCTGAAGCTCCTGAAGCTGAAAATCAGGAGGTTGTTACTGATGAGACCATAGCACATGCTGATGAGGCTGATGTTGTTATTGAGGAGATTGTTGTCGATGATAACACTACTGTGCCTATAATGGACAGAGTAAATTCAGATGAAGCTCCTGAGGTGTTCCTTGAACCTATATTGGAGATGGACAATGAAGAAGAGATTGAAGCACATCCTACTGTCAGTATTTGTGACACTGCGGATGTGGCAGCTGATCAAGCCACTCTGGTAATTGAAGAGTCAATGGCAACTCATACAGAGATTCTCTCTGTCACTAATCAAGTTATTGAAGTTGGTGAAGAGGTTGATCAGGCAGCAAGATCTGTCTCTTCTGAGCAGATTATTGAAAATGCTGAGAAGCAGATTATAGTAGAAGAAGCTGTTCCAACAGTAGAAGAAGATGCTGAGAAAGATGATGTTGCAGCAGAGAATGTTGACATTACTGCAGAGCATATTGTTGAAGAAGCTGCAGAAAATGTAGTTGTAAACTCTGATCTTCCTGAGAGAGCACAAGATAATGCTGACGAAGATGTTTCTATTTCTTCTAATGCTGCTTCTTCTGCAAACTCTGTTGATACATCTCAAAGAGTTGCTGCTCAACATGCTACAGACGCTCACTTTCAGGAAATGTATTTTTCTAATTGGTCAAGCAGAGAAACTATCTTTTCTGATGAAAGAGCTGCTGATTTTGTGACCAAGTCTTCTAAGGAAATTCAAAATCCTGAACTTTTAACTCATCTCAAAGCCACAATTGTCCAAGTCAAATCATTGCATAATCGCTTTGATACTACTGATAAGGTTATTGATGGACTGAGAAATGACATAGTTGCCAGGGAAGTTACATTGAAAAAGGATAAATCTTTATATCTTTCCCTGTGTCAAAAACAAAAGGATTTTAGCTCCAGGTTACTGAAGGTTGAAGAGAATCAGACTTTGATGTCTGGAAAAATTGATTCTATTGCTGCATCACTAGAGTTGCTGACATCAGTTTTTATTCCTGATGATGTCAAAAAGGGGGAGAAGATACCTAAAGACAAATGCAGAAGGACTCCAACTTTGAGACTGAGGGATGATTCAAATGATGGTGGAAGCAGGGAAACAGAGAAAAGGTCAAAGTCTTCTCAAGAGCAAGGGCGACTTAGGTCAAACTCTGCTAGACAGACAAACTCTGATATGATAAACTCTGGTGCTACTGGTTCTGGTACTCATGCTCAATCTTCTTCAAGACTTAATAGTCTAGTGATTTCAGCTAATCCAATAACTGATGAAGAGATTGCAGCCAAGCTGTTTTTAGATGAGCATGATGGTGAAGTGACAGTTGAGGAGTTGGAAGCAGAAATGAAGATGCTGTCTGAAGAACATAAAAAGAAAGTTGCTTCTGGTACTTATAAGAAGAAATCAGTAAAGGCTCCTAGAAAGAAAGAAATTGGAATTTCTATCAAAGAAAATACTCAACAGAGTATACAATACACAAGGAGACCTGTGATTGCAAATACTGATAAAGGAAAGGGTATACTGGTAGAAGAAGGACAGTTACCAAAGAAGAATTATTCAACCTCTGACGTTGCTCAAGTTGAATCAAGGATAAACAAATCAACCTCTGACGTTGCTCATGTTGATATTTCTACTAAAGTTGTGACAACCTCTGACAAGGCTCAAGTTGTACAAACTCAGCTAGCTCCACAACTTCAAGGTTTCTTAAGACCTGTACTTTCTGAAACTCTGACGTTAGAAGCTGTTGATTTTTCTCAAACCAGGACAGTACTTGGAAAAGAATCTTATGACAAGTCTGGTTTAGGTTCACACAGGGAAAAGAGAATAAATAACAGATCTTTAGATCAAACATCACTGGCAGAAGCTGGTATTGGGGTATCTCAAGAGAGCCTTGATAAACTAGAATCTGTTCAGATGGTCTATCATAAAGGATTGAAGAAAGAGGTTCTGTTATATTTTATGTCTGATGGAAGAGTATACAGAGTAGGAGAAGCTGATGTTCAATTGAAGCTATGGGAAGAGCTTGAGTATGTTTTATATCTTCTCAAAGTCAAAAATAGAAGTACTCACAATGCTGCTTTAGTTCTAAGAGAAAGGATGCTGAAGACAAAAGCTATGCTTGGAGGAGGTGTTTCTAGTGCATATATTCCTAAGTACAGAGATGCTTATGGAAAGATTGTTGAGATGAAGAGAAATAGTGCTAAGTTTAAGACCGCACTGGGTATTAAAGTCTTGGAATTCAATCTGGAGTCAGACAAATCATTTTATATCCGGCTAGGGAATGAAATGAGAAAAAACAACATTTATTCTCTGAGATTTGCTATCTACCAGACTAGAGAAGGTGATCCAGAGCTCAAGGAATTGAAAGAGATCATGGTAGAAGAGCTAGAAAAGGCTGAAAGAAGACTTCTCATCGATTATCTCAGGACAGTGCCTGATATTGAAGAGATTAAGTAAAGTCTGACTGTAAGTTTTTAAAGTTTTCTGTTCTAAGTTAAAGTTAAACTCTGTTATATTTAAACACTGCATTTGTTATATGTTTTGACATCATCAATTATCTATTTAACTTGTACATCTTCATTATGCACAAGTTGGGGGAGATTGTTAGATATAATTGCTGACGTTTGTTCATCAGTGTTTAAGTACCAGGTACTCATCAGAGTTTACTAGAAGCCAGTCAGAGTTTGATAAAGTCTGACGGGTGAAGAGTTCATTAACTGTCGGTGCTAATATGAAGAGTCTAGAAGCAATATATCTTGAAGATGGAAAGAAGCAAGATATATTGAGACAGTTAAGGAAACGGAACAGAAGACAGAAGCAATCCTAATTTGATATAAATTGTATAGCTAATTTATAGGAATATCAATTAGAGATTGATTATGTAACTGTGTATTATATAAACACAGATAGGTTAACCCTAAAAGGGATGCGAATACTGAATATATTATTTTTGTAACCTAGCAGCTCTCTGTGATTCTTTAACATCACTGAGAGAAGAATTATTTATATAATTCAGTTGTTGATTCATAAACAGTGTTCTTAATTGTTCTTCTCATACATATATTGATTATATATTGTGTATTCGGCCTAACACCCTAGTTATGTTTAGTTGCTTGAGATTTTGATGCACACTAAAAATGCAAATACCTGTTGTATTGTGAGCGCACTTTTCTGATTTCTCTGTTATGTTTGCATGCTGTTATCCGTTGCAATGGATGAGCTCCTAAACTCATTTCTTTGGCTTCTTTTCCCCGCACAGAAGAAGTAGTTTCTGGGCTCTTATCAAAAGTTCATTTTCTATTACTGACATCAATCAACTAATTGCCATAACTAAAATATTGAATAGATACATTGTATTAAGCAAATGCATCATAATTATTTTAGAACTTGAAAAATATCATACAATTCTATGTAAAATTCGATGGTGTGACAAAAGGAGTTGAAACTAAAGAAAGAGAACAAAAAGAACAAATTTATTAATAAGCTTTAAAAGGTACAAGAACCTTGAGCCTAGAGTAGTAAAAAATCTAGGTTATCTTTGTGTACCGTCCATGGTTTCCTACTACTGATGCGATTGCACTTGTACCCGTGCAAGGCACGAGATCGCTCTAACCGACAGAACTTGATATTATTTTGTGACGATATTTTCTAGTTCACGTCAGTTTAATTTTGCGATGATAAGTATTCTTCAGTTTGTTGTGGTGATCCTGCCACCAGTTTGAACTTGTTGGTGACATTATGTGACATGATTGAGAAGATTTGCAAGGAAGATCGGTTTGGTATTAGTCCGAAGAAGATTTTGTTCTTAGTTGAATGTATTTGATGATTAGTTTTATAAACTAATTAATAATCAGATAGGAATTAGTTAAAGGTGTCAAATAAAGGCTCCATTTCGAAAGTACCAAAACTCTCCGGTCTCCATAATTCTCTATAAGCGACCGGAGTAGTATACTTGTCCTTAATGCATGAGGTGGCGGGATTGAGATGCACACAAATTCGTATTCGAAAAAAACTGTTCGAACTGGTTAAAAATATCGGAAAAAATCTGATTAAAAAAAAGTCCACCTCAATTGGATCCAGCTCGCAGGCTTAAACGGATCGCATATTTTTCACAAAACCCCGATCCGGTTCGAGCAGAATAAACCCAAATTTAATCTCGATTTGGACGCAGTCTTGATCAGGATAAAAGTCCAATCCAAAAAGTTAGAATTTTCAATTAAATCTCGGATAAAAGCTTAAATTTTTTAATTAAATCCGAAAAAATAAAAAAAAGTTAAAGTTAAAGTTATCAATATCTAAAATAATTTGTAAAAATCCGATTTGGCCCCTCCTGACCCGACCCTATCTACAGGTATAAATATTTTAGAGGAAATTTGTCTCGATTTAAAAAAGCCCGGCCCTATCGGATATCGAAAAATCCGACCTGAATCCGGATTACGTTCATCTCTATTCAGGGTAACAACTATAGAGGTGCTTATATTATTACTTATATTATCTGATATGTATGAACATAGTTGAGACAAAATGATTACTATTTTGTATTATTTTGTATTATTGGATGCTCGGACTAAAAAGTGATATTATGTGACTAAAAATGCATTTGTACTTTGTCTTAAAATTGTGAATACAAAGGAAGAAACATAATTAAATTTAATTAAAGAGATACGTGTCTATTGGATATACTTTATACCAATAACCATTTTTATTAATAATCAGACAAATGAAATTATCATGAAAGAATCTTGAATAAAAACTAAAGTGTAAAATAATATTTGTGAAAGACATTACCATACTAATGGGTTTTATACCACAACAAAAAAGCCCAAGTAGCTCAATGATTAAATTGGTGACTTGAAATTCTTAATAATTAGTATTGAAGTGTCTTAGGTTCGATTCCCATCAAGATTAAAATTTTCTTACATTTTTATAACATTTGACTTTGGAGGGACAGTTATGTAATTTCAAGTTGTTGAATAAAATGTTTCACAAAGTCATTTGTTGCAGTATAAGATATATAATAGATTTGCAATTTTATTTGATAAACAGTAATAGCATTATTCAAATATTCAACTTAACAATTTTTTTTTAGTTTTATATATTTAATAACTCATAACTTAGAACAAAAGTAAAATTATGTAAACAGATATTAATTTAGAATTTCATATTTTACTTATAATTTAAACCAAATTTAGGACAATTTTAATTTTACCCCAAACGGGCTCTTAAACTGCTTATACGTTTATACAAAAATAAAATATTTGGAAGAAAATTAACAAAATTTAGCAAAAAAACTAATTTAAAAAATGAACTTCCAATCAATTGATATACTCCTCTAGATTAATTAATTGATTGGTCGAAGGATCTCAACCCATGTTAGCTAGTATCCTTTTGGTCCCTTTTATATTGGTCTCTAGACTAAAAATGTCAATTTTATTTTTTAAAGTAATATATAATATTTAGTTAATTAAATATAATTTACTGAAAAAATTAACGAGAAGATACACCAACACAACTTAGGGCCTGTTTGGCTATCAGCTTATTTATAAGCTTATAGCTTATAAACCCATTTCAGCTTATGGGGGTGTTTGTCAAAATAAGTTAAACCAACTTATGGCTACTTAAAATGGATAAGTTGAATGTTAAGAATCATTAACATTCAACTTATAACTTATTCTCGATACACGCAATATATAATATCCTTCAAATCTTTAAAACCATATATCTTTTGATCCGTTCATTAAAAAATTGATATGTATATATCAAATTTCTCTACTCATCGAGATCTATCCATTGATATCCATTTATATATATTAAAAAATAAATATTTTAAAAATAATAAAAAAAAGTTAACTTATAAGTTCTGAACTTCTGATTTACCCAAACACTCTACTGTTTATAAGTTCTGATTTACCAAACACTCTAGGGATTTATAAGCTCAGCTCTACTTATCACTTATAAAGCACTTACTCATTTTAAGCTATAAGTCAACTTATTCTTGATACCCCAAACGGCCACTTAAGCTGTAATTTCCTTAAATTTGATTCAGGTGCACATATTAAGTGGGCGTTTGGGGTATCAAGCAAAAGTTGACTTATAGCTTAAAATGAGTAAGTGCTTTATAAGTGATAAGTTGATGGATTGTTATAAGTGTTTGGGAGAACTTAAAAAAGTGAACTTATGTATTATAATGAGTAAGTGATTTATAAGTGATAAGTTGATGCAAACTTATAAGTTACGTAAGTGTTTGGATAAATTTACTTATAAGTTAATAATTTTTTTGTTAAATTAAATTGAAAAAATAAGTAATTAATATAATTATCTCGATAAATACATTTTAGATTAAAAAACATTTAAAAGTATAAATTTGAAAAAATAATTAATTAATATAATGATCTCGATAAATACATTTTAGATTAAAAAATATTTTAAAGTATAAATATAAAAATATAAACTACTAAATAAATAAAGAAATCATGAAAAATGAAATAAGTTGAGCAAAATGTTAGTATTTTCTAACATTCAACTTATCAATTTATAAGTTATAAGTTAGATTATAAGTTAGGTAGACAAACACCCCCATAAGTTATAAGCTAAAAAAATAAGTTATAATTTATAAGTTAATGAAATAAGTTTAGTACATAAACACCCCTCATAATAATGGGTTTATAAGTCATAAACTGACTTATAAACGTGCGGCCAAACAGGCCTGCTACAGGAGTTGGAAAAAAAATCATAAATTAGCTTTAGATGGATGGGGGGCCTACTCAATGATACCAACACCACTCAAAAGCACGCAGTGTGCCACATCAGCTATCCCAGCACAAAGACCAATAACAAAAGAACTCTTGAATTCCTTATTTAAACAACTCGAACACGACTCCATTCATTTTAGGCTTCGTTTCTGCTCTTGCTTGAGAAAAAAACATATCTTGAATCAGAGAAAAGAGGAGGGGTTCACCAGAAAAGGTTTGTCTTTATTTTTCTTTTACATCTAAGTGTTTTCTTAACTAGCAGTCTAGAACCATCTTGCATGATTCAACTTCTTGATCCACTTTCTCAATATTCTCCCTTTTTCCTGTTCCTTTATCATAAAAAGTTGAGATAATTATGTAACAATATACATTTCTTGATATTATTCTACAAATCATCATGCAGAAACAACAAAAAATGAGCAGTCATGATGCATATTTACAAGGTGCAGCAGCTGGTGTTGGAACTAACAAGATGTTTGCAGAAGTTTTACCCTGGACTCTCCCTCATCACTTCCAAACAAACCAGATCCAAGATCAGTTTCTTTATCCTCCACCACCCCCATCAACCTATAATGGTTTCTTCAATACATCAAGATATGGTGTGTATGAGGGTCAATCTTCTGCTGATCAGCTCAGGTTCATATCTGATGCGGTTCTAGGCCAAGTTATTCATCCCTGTTCCGGGCCGTTCGGGCTCCAGACTGATTTAGGTAAGCTAACAGCTCAGGAGATTATGGATGCTAAGGCTCTTGCTGCTTCTAAAAGCCATAGTGAAGCTGAGAGAAGAAGAAGAGAAAGAATCAATAATCACCTTGCTAAGTTGCGCAGTTTACTCCCTAGCACCACTAAAGTAAGTTGTACCAACACTTTAAACATGTCATACATATATAGCACTGTCACTCCTGCAACATGTCATGTATGATTTCATTGTAGTCATTTGTTTGACGAGTGTAAATCTATATGATTTATTCGAGAATAAATCTTAGATTCATTCAGATGCTAGCTGGGATTTTATTCTTTGCTACTACTAAATAGTCCAAGTTACTAGCTCTGTGTGTATGTATTATTCCTTGTAGTGTGTCCTTTCATATTCAGGTCTCGGACAACAATTTTGCATTCTCGATCTGTTTGCTTATTCTCTGTGAATCTTGTGATAGTTCCGAGGGTAGAATAAATTCTTTTGACTACTAGCTAGGTACCTACTACTAAGGGTCCCCTATCAGTTGATGTTATAAAGAGTAAAGCTTGAAAAACTTTCATGGAAAATTCTTGCCGGTTTTAACAGTTGCGTATAACATAAATTATCAAGGATGATTATGTAACAGGAGAAAACAAAAAAGAATTACTGTCGATTCGGACATTCTTTTTTTGTATTTTCTCAAACATTTTATGTAAATTAAAATCCAAACAGATTCTCGAACCCAACATCGTTATCTATTGAGTACTGTAATCGTTTAAAAATTTCATACAACCTGCTATGATCACAGATTATCATCTTATAATATTTCTGCACAATCTTTAAACATTTGATTCTAGTATTCCATGGATTACGATTAAGCTTCTCCTAAGATATTACTCAATTGTGCGTGCAGACAGACAAAGCATCTTTACTAGCTGAAGTTATACAACATGTGAAAGAACTGAAGCGTCAAACATCCATCATCTCCGAATCTAATCTGGTACCAACCGAGATGGACGAATTAACCATCGACAATGATGCTGATGAGGAGGGCAGGTTAGTTATCAAAGCATCGATATGCTGTGAAGATAGGAGTGATCTATTGCCTGATTTAATCAAGACCCTGAAAGCGTTGAGATTAAAAACACTGAAAGCTGAAATAACAACACTCGGGGGACGAGTTAAGAATGTTTTATTTATCACCGGGGACGATGATGAAGGTTTGAGGATGAATTATGAGCAAGAAACACCTTATGAGTACTCTATAAATACGATAGAAGAAGCACTCAAGGCAGTAATGGACAAAACCCATGGTGATGAATCTTCATCAGGCAGTACTCATGTCAAGAGACAAAGAACCAATGCTTTCTCTAGTTGATTTGGTTTTCCCTTTCCTCTAATTAATTTCGGTTGATGTTTCTTTTTTTCTGTTTAGTCTTCCTAATCAACACTTCAAAATGTGGCTAATTAACTAGTATATGGTGCATCATGGCATTAAACATATGTAAAATATATCTCACTATTCTCACAAGTACTGAATTATAAAACTTTTTTATTTTTCTTATTATATTCGATAACATGAATTTAAATACTTACGTACACATGTCTCTCCTATGACTTGACTACACCGTCGACCTTACCAAATGTTGTTAATTCCGCTATGATACATGTTGCATAAATTGTTATACTTGGGGCATATACAACCATTAAATAGAGAATGAGAGATAAGGAAAAAAGTTTGAGAGCTTTTTGAATGTTAAATACGGGAAAGATCTTTATCGTGAGGACTGAATGAAAAAGCCTTTGTTGATAACAAGCTAACAAATGGAATGTGAGACTTTGTTGATCCTGTTTCCACGCAAAACACCCAGTTTGTGATTTGTTTTGTACCTTTACCTTCTCTCTATCTCTACAAATGAAATTTCATAAATACATGCTTCTCTCTCTAACAATTTGTCAGAGTGATGACTGATATAAACAGTTTTGATGATACACATAACGTTAAGCACCCTGCAGCTTCACTATCACCATCTTCGGATCGGGACTGTACTGTACGTAGCATATGAAAATGCTGAGCTGCAGCTAGTGTATTCAGAGAAAGTAATTATGACAAGGAAACTATACATGAGTTTGGTCTTAGAGAAATGAAAAAATACAAAAGGAAGATGGATCCGAGTCCCGATTTCTTCCATTTTCTTGAAAGTAGTAACATTTATCTCTTTCCAGAAAACGAGGGCAAAAGTATAATTACCATGGGTTAAAACATAAGTTACCTGCAGGTAATCTGCGGAGAATATGTTGCCTAGCTATTTCTTGCCCCATGCATAATGTGGCTTGATTTAATTTAATGCCATCTCTCTCAGTAAGGTCATGATGCTATTTTAGTAAATTCTAATGTCCGTATCTACTTGTTATTCGGAATTCGAATCCAGAACACACTTTAGTTATGTTTAAAGAAAGTGTTACCTACAGGAGAACATAATTTCAGACTTTTGTGAAACGTGAATGTTGAGGATTGAGCTTGAGTAGCACCATATCCACATGTGTACCATTTCCACACTTTAATTACTTGTTCGGGTAAATTTTTGCAGAACCCGATGTATTGCAATATTGCATGCAAGAATCTTATATATATGTTGCATATGTCTAATTAGATATCTGTATAGGCTCTAGCTAGCTAGATAGGCTTATATAGCTTGTACAAATTTTGTTTTCTTCAGTTAAACAAATCCTCTCAAAACATATGTGTGGTAGGTAGAAGTAGATTATATATACCAGATTAGAAAGATTTTACAACTGTATATAAAACTTAAAGATTGCAGGCTTACAGGTATTCGAAATAGAGTGATGATAGATATATTTCATACATGCATTGATGCAAGAACTCTCATGTACCAGTTAGTACTCCAGTACAATTTTGTAATTTACTACATAAAAAAAGCTTGACGCATACACAGAGAGAGAGAGAGATAAGAATGATAATTGCATTCGTGTAGGGAACCGATAATCATACAGAAATACAACTTTTGAATGGAATTTTTTTAAAAAACATATGGGATGTTTCAATTAAAATCAAAGCACGATAATTTTGCATCTTAGACATTCATCATTCTTTGATCAGATGGCTTTTCACAGACCATTATCTTTACACATGATATGGCAGACATGGAAAGTAAATCCCCTAAAAGTTTAAGAAGAATAACTATGTTTGCTTCTGCAATTTGTATTAATCCTGCGAGCCATGTCACCTATCACTTCTCTTAATCACATCATCTTAGATAAACACAACATTAATTTTCGAATTCGATTAGAGTTTACGGTGCACATTGTTATCCGTTTATCTCGCACGTTAATATAAATCGAATGTTTGTTAATTTATCTTAAACAACACATCACGCGAGGTTAATCATTTCCTAGCAGAAACATGGCATTTCCCGTTACTGATTAATATAGATCGGAAAAGTTTATATTCAAAGGGGTTGTTGATATTTCATAGTTTTCTTGGTATTGTACAAGGATGCCATGTTTTTAAAGGTGGTGCTTGAGAATTATGATGCTGTCTACCACAGTCTTTAAAAGTTTGACAGTAAACAAATTTTAAAAAGCTTTGAAAAAAATATTAGCAAGATCACCTTGCCAAAAAGGCATTGACTTGATCATCACAATATCACGTTTATAGTAGTATAGTCCACCACTATCATTTTCTTTTCAAAGATATGAGTAGAATCCGATCGAATTAACAATTTGATTTACTGTGACGAGAATAAAAAATAATCCCAAAATAATATGCTCAACCCGAAAGTGATCATGATTTTATAATTTTATTCCGTTATATTTAAATATTTAATTTTAAATAATTTTATCTTTTCCCCAAAATTAATTCAAATACAAAATTCGAAATTATCCCCCAAGAGGGAGAATTTTTTAACTTTACAACCCCAAAATGACATGACTTTGTTTTTCTGATGAGTTCTAAAGTTCGACTTTCTCTGACTGTAAGTTCATGAGTTCATGACATTCTATGGTTATTTAAAATGATCTTAATAACTCTTTACAATCAGTACTTCTTTTATTTGTATTATATATATCTTCTAAAAATAATTCTCCAAAGTCCAAAACTTCATCGTGATCTAATCTAGCTTAGCATTTGATTTTTATATGTACAAAAAATTAACCAAGCTAAATTGTATTTCGGTTTCAAGAAATTCTAATCTTTTTGGAACCAAACCTGACCAGGGGTTGTCTTTCCAAAAAAACTGACCAGGGGTTCTTTTTTCATTTTGAAAAATCGGGCCGGACTTTTGCTCCATGTATAAAGCCCGTTTTAGATCATTGGGCTATTCTGCGTTCCTTCTTCTTCTTCTTCTTTTTCTAATATAATTTTTTTTTTTTAAAATCAAGCTTTTTCTTTCAGGGTTTTCAAAATTTTAATTATTTATTCAGATCTTTCATAATGTGACTTTAATCTGTGTTCAGATTTTGGGTCGGAGTATATTATATATACTTATCTATCTATCTATATTAATCCGTGCATTGCACGATTATTTTTTAAAATTATAATTATATTAATTAGCAATTTAAAACTTATACTATAGAATATTAAATAGAATATATTTTATATCGTCACTCTTTAAGGAACGGATAGAGTATTAAATATAAATTAAAAATACAATTGAATTATACATCATTTTGCAAAAATTATGAATAGGATTTATAGATATTATCTTTTTTCAAACAAATCAGAGATTAATTATATATAGTATAATAAAATTATTTTATAAAACAATAGAGAGAATATAAATTAAATAATTTTAAAATTAGAAAAACATGAAATTTCAGGCAAAAAACACACTAACAACTAACGTAGTAAAGATTAATGTTAGAAATTTAAGTATCATCGACTTAATGAGCTTGCTAATATTATGTAGTTTTTCCAAAATTAAAATTAAAAAATAATTTAATATAATAAAAAATTAATAAATAATATTTATAAAATATCCCGTGATTTGCACTGGTATAATGTTAGTCTATGTCCCTGGTTGGTAATTGAGTTAGGACTAGCGAATTGAGTTAGCTAATTTGACTAGCGAATTGAATTAGGTGTTTTATGTAAAACTGTCTGGTAATTAAATGTTTGAGTTAGTTTTTTATATATTCACAGTCATCTAATTGAAAAATCTCCTCTAACTAGCTTTTTGAAAATTAGTTTTTTGGACTCAAAAAACTATTTCAATCCGTTAATTACCAAACACTAAAATTAGAGGTTTCAAATAATTAAATCTCTAATTTAACTCAAACCTTTATTTTCTTCCTAAACCTCTACTTCCAAACATGGCATATGTTAAAGAGTGGTGATATTTGCACACCATAAATGGATGATTGCACACCCTCATATTCTACTTGACTATAATATCCTTCAACATTTTCCTACAAATCTACTGTACTTTGCCATCTGGTATTTTATACAAATAAATTAGATTAATAAATAAATTTCATCAAATTATTCGGTTAAATTCAGTCAAATTATTCGGTTAAATTTCATCAAAAGGAAAACTATCGAATGTCTTTAATTGCAGATTGATCCTTGAAGATTCTTTCTTTTTGCAGTAAGGATATTGCACTTCAATTTAACCTAAACATACCTTATCAATTTTTCTTTTAGCTTCCAGGATGTTTCAGGTCTGACTTGAATCAATTTCTTGTGAGATGATAAACATGTTGATCTTCTTAAATGTGCTGACACCTAGTGCAACTGGTCTGGTTCATAGATGACTAACACATATCAAAACCTCTATGTCTTCAATACGATACAATTGACAAGTCTTTTGTTGTCTTGGTTGCTTCATTATAAAATCATTGAAATCCTTTGGTACCAACTCTATATCATTAAAATACTTCTGTAGTCTGGAAAGTCTTGATTCTTTCTTTGTCACTGAGGCCTGAACATATTAATGAACTTCTTTCCGTGACTTGTTTACGGACTTCAAGAATACATACCATATTTTGATTTCTTGAGTTTACCGTGTCTTCTGTTCTTTTAGATTCATGTGTTTCAGTTAATATTATTGTCTATCTTGTTCACCTTCTTCAACCACATGATCAGAAATTGTTGCTTGATGATCAATCACAGTTGGATAGTGTAGTGGTTCTTCAGGTTTTAGGATTGCTCCTATGATATGTCTTCCAATATATTCAACCTCTTGACCCACTCCAGCCCACACCCATGCAATGCTGACATCTTTCTGATTATGCTTTGGCATGGTTGGTAGTCTGGGACGCACTTTCAATCCTCGTTCCACTCTCTTCCTATAGTAAGGCATATTCTCCATGAATAGTTTCTTAGAGTGTCTGCAGTTTTTGTCTTCTCTGGTGTGCTTAATCCAGTGGACCTCAAGTACTTTTCAACTGATATTAGATAATTATTTGGGTAATCCTTCAGTTTTTGCTCATCCAGATAGCAGATTCTGAACATGTCGTTCTTCATAAATCTTACCATTGGAGGGTCTTCAGTTACTTCTGGACTGACTTTCATCAAGATCTCATTAACATGCTCACGGAGCAGTTCATTTAACTTTGTGTTTCTTTGGATCTTGATGAGTATCACCTGCAGATCTGTATATGTTCTTAGTTTGAAAAACTTCGTGGAGATCACAAATGTACCTCTATCGATGAAACTGATTATTATGTTCCAGGCACCACTTGCTTTAACTCCAGCCTTTAGGTAGATAATAGATTGTCTCAATGCTGTGAAATAAGTCCGAGTGTCCTGATTTGCACTTCGTATGTTCTGAATGATCACTTTCACATCAGCGTTGTCGTTGACTTCTAATCCATCTTCAACTCCACAAAATGTTTTGTAAGCCATCTCCCAGTCATTTCCTTGCTTTTGTGTCAAATCTAACAACTTCTTCTTCCTTATCTCACTATACATCTTGAACCTCTTCAGCTTCTCACTTCTCAGAACTGCTTGGTGCTTCTCTTTCTGAGCTTGCCTTGCTTCTCTTTTAGCTCTTTCACCTTTTAATTTCTCCAAGGCATCTTCTTGTTTGCTTGACAGAGGGTTTGCTTCAGCAGCTTCTTCCATAATATCGTCAATGATTGGATGATCAATTGGCTCTGGATAATATGGTTCATGCTCTTCTATTATTGGCTCATTCACACTTTTAAACTCCTCTTCAATTTCTTCTTCTTCAAGTTCTTCTATCTAGTACTGTCTTACCAGAATTGGCGTTTCCACTATTGCTCCCATCTCCCCCTTAGTTGAGTAATCCTCCGTATAGTCATCCTCCGCATAGTGGGTTGAGGGGCCAGCTTGTTGATTTTTGAGCATTTTCCAGATAGACTCCAGACCGTCACCTTGATTTTCCATATAACTAGCAATGTCTTTGGTCACCTCATCCATCACAGTAAGTTTTTTGTCCATACTGTCCAATTTTGAGTTGGTTGTTAGGATTTATGGGTGATAGCTTAGAAGACAACTTAACTTTATGTTTTGTAATACTTAATTTCATTAAGTAGAACATACTGTCACAGCCAGAGTATGTTCTTGTAGCCATGTCATTTGTTATAATAAACTTATTTATAAATCTTGGAAGAAGTTCATTCGTTTGTTCAAGCCTCAAGGAGTATATCAGGATGACAGCAAGAATAAATGTTACTGTCATAGCACTAACAGTAAGGTTACAAGAAGATAACATGTTGTAAGTCATGACAGCATATTCACTCTGACAGCAACATTGGCGGAAGCCTTGAGACAACAACTCTCTATACTCCTGACAGCAAGTTTCGAACTCCTGACAGCATCTATTGCGGGGATTTCTTACTGTCACCAAAAGCGCATTCTTGTGACAACAAGCTTGAAGATCAGGATACTGTCTCAAAGGGTTAAACTTTGAATTGGGGATCTACCCAGTCAAACATGTGACAGTTTGGATGTTCAATAAACAAGTGTGCTGCAGTATCTTAACACTGCATCAGGCCTGCAAAGACTACGACAGAAGCTTAACGGATCACATGACAAAGTTCACCAATTCAAGAGTATGACAAGTCAACATCTACTGGAATTGTGTTAGCTAAATATAGAATGTATCTAGATTGCTTTTTCTGTAATGATAAATCTGTTTGTATAGCAATTTGGGTAAGACACACGGGTAGACAAATTGTAAGGAGCTGCCAGATGAAAATGACAACAGCTCCACAAACCTGTGATGATAGAGATATGATTAGTTTACTTAGACTATCTCTCATTCTATACTGTGAATCATCTTGAGGAATCGAAGCTTGAGAAAAATACACTTTCTCTCAAGGTTGTAGCAAACACTTTCGCATGATAAATAAAATATTTATTTTGTGAGAAAACTACTTGTGATTGCATTTCTTCTGCTGATAAGTTTTAATCTTAGTTTTCATTGTTAAAGCATAGATTTAAATTTATTAGTATTGCATTCAACCCCCCTTCTACAATACTCAAGGACCAACAACTGGTATCAGAGCAACAGATTGATATACAAATCTGAGATCATGTCGAGTATACAGAAATCAAGTAGTATCAAGATCCCAGCTTTTGATAAAGAGAACTACAATGTTTGGAAAAGAAAAATCTCGTTGTACATCAAAGCTGCGAATCCACTATATATGGGAATCCTCGAGAATGGTCCCTTTATTCCACAGAAAGAAATTGCAGCCTCGACCGTTGATGGTGTTGTTATTCCAGCACATTGGGTTGCCATGAAACCATCCAAGTTTTTAGAGCTAGAAAAGGAAAAGATAGTTCTGGATGACTACTTGCAACTCATTCTGCTTGATTCTCTCACTTTGGATAAAGCCATGTGTGGGAATGTCATTGGATGCTCATCAGCCAAGGAAATCTGGAACAAAATCGAGCTGCTATGCGAAGGAAGTGAAGAGGTCAGGGAGAATCAAAGACAAATTCTTGTTTCTCAGTATGAAGCCTTCATGGCAAAACCTAGTGAAGAACTTACTCAAATGTTTGAGAGATTTAGTAAACTTATCACTGAAGTCCAGATTCATGGCAAGTTTTATGAGAAGAAGGAACTCAACCTTAAGTTCTTACTCACTCTTCCTGAGCATCTTGAGCACAGAGTCACTGCAATCAGAGAAGGAAGAGATCTGAAAAGTGTTTCTCTTGAAACACTGTATGGTGTGCTCAAGTCATATGAGCTAGAACTCTTTCAGAAGAGAGCCATACAAAGTGGATCGAAAGGAAAGATGGCCAATATGTCTGGTGCCCTAGTAGCTCATGAGCCAAAGGTTACTATGTCAAGTGAAGCAGTTCAAATCATTCATCCAACTCAAGTGTCTTCCTTAAAGATTGAAGAAGTGGTGGATGATGAGGAGAAAGTAGTGCTGCAACTGGATGATGTTGAAGACGAGGAATTCTACTCTATAGAGGAGATGGAAAAGATGGATAATCCAACCATGGCTTATATGGAAAAGAAGTTTAAGAATATAAGATTCAGAAGAAACAAGCCATACAAGCCTCAGGGTCAACCATCAAGGTTCAGCAAAGTGAATTCTTCCAAGACTGCTGGCAATGCTACAAGAGGAGGATACAAAACTGGAATGGTGGATAGGTCTAAATTCAGATGCTACAACTGCAATGAGCTTGGTCATTTTGCTAATGAATGCAGAAGGCCAAAGCAAACTCAGAAGATGGACAGAGGGTCAAGTGGACAGTACAAAAGAGGACAAGGAAGAGCCTATGTGGCTGAAGGTAGATGTTGGGATGAGTCTGATGAGGAAGAGGAAGAAGAATATGTGAAATTAGCCCTCATGGCTAAATCTGATGATGAATCTTCAAGCCCTTCAAATCAGGTACCTTCACTTGTCTTGCTTGATATGTCTAACACTGAATATAAGCAAACTCTTGAGGAATTGAGTGTAGAAATGTTCAATATCCATACTAGTTTAACTGCTGCTAATGAAGAAATAGCTAGGTTAACTAAGTTAAATGAAACACTCAGTTCTGAAAATGATTTGCTATTACTTAAGACCAGTCCTTTGGACTCCTTATATAGCTCAGGAAAATGCAAGACTTAAAAATGATCTAGTATGTGCTACGGAGATAGAAGAGTTCTTGAGAAAGGAAATCAGTGAGAATGAATTTAAGCTCAAGGCATATAGAAACTCTTGTAGGTTGCTTCAGGATATTAATGAAAAGAACACTGAGAATCAGAAGGTAGGAGTAGCTTTTGATTATGGAAAAAGATCAGGAAAGGAATCTATGATTCTTGATTGTTCAACTGTTGCTGTTGTCAAACCCCAAATCCTCAAAAAGGTTCATGCACCAAAATTCAAGATTGCTGAAGTTGATTTTGATGAGGAAGCTATGTTCATCAAACAACAGCTCCTTGATGAGGATGAAGGTGTTGACAGCACAATTGTTGTAACACCCCCAGATCCGGGGTCGGAGATCCGGGTTGTCACGTCCTCAATCCCAACAATATCACTTTGAACATGAATCACAATAATAATAAACCACATGCTATGACCCCACAATATAATCCACAACACTAATTATAGTCTCAGAGATGAAATTGAAATAAGTATCGAGTCATTAATCCACAAGTTATTACAACCCAAAATGATTACCGAATAAGTTACTCGTTTCTGGACATAACCTTACTTAAGTCATACATATAAATAAGTCTGATACACAAAAACTGATAACCTAACCAACTGGTTATCCTCACCTCAGCCATGGCGGCTAGTATCTGCGCGTGGTACTGACGGGCGTTTCCCACCCGCTTGCGAGTAGTGTGCCTCAGCCTGGCCATCTCTCCTATCTGTTGTTGTGTGATTTTATAAAACAAAGCAAGAGTGAACACTAAAGCCCCATAATATAATTTATAATGAAATCCGTATTATATCATATCATAATACATATTCGCAAGATATAGGAAAAATCTTTGCTATAACATAGGCCAGTTCCCAATACACAACTCTTCAATCAAGCTAAATCAGGTACCTCATAGAAAATACCAGTTTCAGATATTTATCAACATACTGCCAACATTATCGGTAACTGAGCTCCTAGGCTTCTATTACAATGTTGCAGGCACAATTCCAATTGGAAGATGGGGGCTATACAGGAAACACCTACGATAAGCGCTGATTAGTCGCTCTATCGCATTAAACACCTTTTCTACTAGTAGAAGGACGACTCCCCACTGGTTGTCACCCTGACCGTATTCGGGCCCTTTATGCTATACGGACACCTATTTCATTGCCGAGCATAGGGTCATACTGTTCAGGGACTATTTCATCACCCAATATGACAATAAATTCCAGTCACCGGATGAAAATCATCGTCACGGATAACGGAAGTTAATCCTATTTTCCCCAAGTACTTAGTACTTGTCTTTTTTTTTTTGAAAACATTTATGGCCTACTTACTCCTAGGATAATAGAGGAGTAAGTTACCGGAAGGGGTTGACCATTGGCGTCCCGCTTAGGATTTTGATAAGATTTCTCTTTAAAAGATTACTTAGGATTTTGACTATTATTAGGATTTTGATAATAGAGGAGTAAGTTACCGGAAGGGGTTGACCACTCCTTTGGCAAGGCTCTGAGAAATTTAAGATTTGAATCCTTGACTTGATACACTCTTCCATACAACTTCAATCCATTCAGCAATTTTTGAAATCTACTAAAAGTATCATTCAAAGATTCTCCACTCTTGAAGTGAAAGTGTTCATACTGTTGTATGAGAAGCTGCATCTTGTTTTCCCTTACCTGCTCAGTCCCTTCACATATGGTTTGGACAGTGTCCCAAATCTTCTTTGCTGTAGAGCAGTTAATAACATTGTCAAACATATCAGAATCAAGACCATTGAACAAAATATTCATGGCCTTCTTTTCTTTATGAACTGCAATGATGTCCTCAGGAGTCCATTCTGAACGTAACTTTGGAATTGTGCTTGGAGCTCCTGCAGGTTCTTGAGCTATTGAGGTGTTTGGCTTCATTGGTACATGAAGGCCATGTTCTATGCACTCTACATAACCTTCATCCATAGACATTAGATGTAGTCGCATTTTTACTTTCCAGTGAAAGTAGTTTTCTCTATCAAGAACTGGTATTTTGACTCTATGATCCTTCTGACCCATGATTCAGTTGTCTTTAGATCTTTAAACTTCTTGTATGTTAGAAGCTTGCTCTGATACCAATTTTTATTCCCAGACAATGAATCAAGATTATAGAAGGGGGGAGGGGGGTTTGAATACAATCTTCAAAATTTCTTTTGATTCTTGATAGTGAAGATATAAAATTAAAATAAGAACAGAAAAACAAATAAGATAACACAAGAATTAAAAATTCAGGTGGATTGTTTTTGTCCACCTGAGGGATTTTTATTTGAAGAAATCTCTGTGATGTTTATGAATAAACACACAGCTGCAAATACATAATTCTAGCTTCAACAATTTACAAAGGATATTGCTTTGTGCTCTCTAAATTGCCTAACTGATTTCTTGGTTCTAGAATTATGCTACACTTGGTTATATATATCCCAAGTTTACAAGATATCTTGAACATTCAATAATACAAAAAGTAAATCTATTCAAGATCCTTGTCTCTCCATTCTGGGTAGTGGTCCATTTGTTGGTAGCTTGCTATTCTTGACTGATTACCTTTTATAGAAATGCTAGTTTTGACCATACAAACAGAATGCTACTTTCTTCCCGTGACCTTTCCAGAAATACTAGCTTCCATGTTTTGTGTAGTCTGTTAACCCACATTTACTTGTACAATTTTTACTAAGTTAATTTAGTTATCATCAAGAAACAACATAGTTCCTAACAAACTACTAAGGCATGTGGGTGTGCATGGTGTTATTGTGTGCCTCACGCGCACTGCCGCCGCCCGCCACGTCACGGCACGACTCGACTCGGGTCGGGTCGAAGGGCGATTTGGGCGAATGTCTCGGCGTCTCGCGTACGCGAGGCGACCTGGGCGAGGAATTTTATTACATGTTTTATCAATTAATTATTGATTTATTTTAACAAATCAGAATTTATTTGTTTCAGCACTTGGGCTTGTCCTGAGGGGCCAGAGCTAGGCTATGGGCTTTATGGCTGTTACAAGAAATAAAATCTGTAATGTTAAATGAAATTAAATCAGTATAATTAATTAATTCTTTTAATGTTGTATCAGTTACGTTTTATTTTTGTTTTTATTTTGTATATCAAATATACATAATATAACGAGTAACAGATACATACTTAAAAACCCTAACAACTCTCTCTTTCTTTTTCTCCGTTCTCTCGCTCAATACATACATACAGATAAACATAGTTCTCAGGCGAACTAAGGCGCTGGTCGTCGTTGATCTCTACGTTTCTGTGAGAGAATTTATCTGTGCTGTTTTATCTTGAAAGTGATATTGCTGCAACCCAACACAGCGTAAGTGGGACAATAATCTCTTCAAGAACAGTCACGTCTTCTCGAAGGCTTGGCGACTCGGCTGTTCTTATTCCTATAATCGATTTTGTTAAAGCGACAATAATAGCTAAGTGTTTCTTCTTTTCTCGTTAATTAAGTCTCTAATTTTGTTTCGACCTTCATGTTTGTTTTGTTAATTAGTTAATCTGCATGTTCTTGTTACACAAATATATATAACTGCCCTATTGTTGCTGTGTAGTTTAGATTATACCCAACACTATCAACCCACGTTCAAGGCTTAATAAGAGTTGAAGAAGGTAACCCAAAAGATTGCTTTCCAAATTGTTTCATTCAAGAATAGCTCAACAAGTGCAAAGACCTGTTGACTAGCAAGTTGCAATGGACGTAAACATGTTTAACGATAAAGTGATTTATTAGGAGTATATTATATGCTAGAATTTTATATTGATGTTATATTATGTAATTTAAAGGAACTTGAAATATGAATTTTGAGAAAACTAAAAATGGCGACAAATATACTAATATTTGATATAATATTAAAATAATAAAAAAATTGAATATTTATTCTTTTTTATATTTATCCAAAATTTCGATAAATGATTTGACAAAAATGAGATTATAAAAGAAATCCTAATTTTATTTTATAAATATTTTAAAAAAATTCAGAGAAATTATAACAAAACCGTTGCGAGACGATACGCGGGTTTAACTAATACCTGAAACCAAATTCAAAAAATGGACTTGGTTAAAACAAATTGAGTCGGTTGCATTGCTAACCCTAAAATCGGTTATTCCAGTTCACCGTCCCTCTATCAATCAGGTTATATGATCTCTCTCTCAATTGTATTACTCTGGGATCTGTCTGTATTGAATTCATAGGAGTGTGTTGGAAAATGGAAAATTCTCCAAAATTATCTGCTGATAGTAACGCACTTGAAAGTAACACAGATGGTCCGAGGGGGAATCCCTGGACTGATGTAAGATGTGAGCCTGTTATAGACTTTTTACATGCTAAAGTTTTTACTGATAGCCTTGGAGTTTATGGTTATATGAAAATTATTGATTTGCAAGGCTCCAAGAATTTCCCAGCTTATGACCGACATCAATTTGAATCTCCCCAACGCCTTTATCCGTCTTCCAAACTGGGTAATTTTTTACCTTTGTCAGGTCGTGTTGAGCTGCAATGTGTGGCTTTTACATTTGGTGTCTATGCTGAAGTGCAGGTATTACTGTATAATGATATGTATAATGATAGTGCTCCTGAAGGTCAAAAAATAGATGAAGATGATGATGAACAAATCGGGGTTGATGTTTATGGTCTTATCTGTGCTAGGTGTAACCCAATGCTTCTGGCCAAAGACAAGTATGAAAATCATATGTTTAATGTGGCAAAAGAAGACTGTGAGTGGATCGGATTCGGGAGTGAAATTGTCTTGTCCAAAAGCCTTGTGGCCGTGCCCGCGTATTCAGAACTTGAAATCTCACTTAACCTTAGGGATTTTGACGATGATGAGTTTATTGTTCAGGGTAGTGTGTGCTTTGAACCTAGCAATTATTATGCTGGATGGAAGGTTGTTCGAGGAGTAAATGGATACTATGTACGGGTAGGTGTTACATGGAAGCAACCATCTGCCCTAAACAAGCACTGGTGTAAGGACGACATGATTCAACGTGCTCAGCAAGTGGTATGTTTTCCTGCTTATGTTCCTTCATCACTTCAAGAAAGTTTTTTTCTTATGCATTTAAAGTTCTTTTTTACTCTAATTTAGCTATTGTTGCGATTCTGTCCTTAAAAATTAGCACAATTCCATGTCATTAATAATATTTGAAGACAAAGCAATATGAAAATCATTATTGTTGTGTACAGACTGATATGCAAATGACCTGTAAAAAGTTCAGCCATTATTGTTGTGTGATTAGTTATTCGTCTGTATACATTAAGCATCTTCTTAAATCATTTGCAACAGCCCTGTTGCTGTTATGACATAGTATATATACGCCAATTATATTTAGGGTTAATACCGTTTTGGCTCTTGAAAGTTTGGCCGAAATACACATTAAACCTCACCTCGAGTTACACAATCATACTACTTTTGTGCCCTTAAAATTAGGCACTTATACATCCCTTTAACTTAATTTAACAATATTTTTCTTCCTATTTTACCCCTGTAACTGTATATGAAAATTGAGTCCAGGCAAGTTATAATGGTATCTATATATGTCTCCATTGTTATTAGTTTCTGTAATAGTTTGAAATAAGATCTTTCATGTGTTTACTGCTTCTACTACACTTTTAGAAGGCAAGTATAATGTTATAAAGTACCTTTAATCAAAGGGTACCAAGATTTGCGAGTCTTTGTACAAACATATGCTATTGATGTGTTAAGTGCTAAAATGTTTTAGAGCATTTATGTGAATTTTTTTTAAATAGTTCCTTTCTGTTGTCCTTTATTTGCAAGCTTGAAATGCATTTAGCTCGTTTACGCTAACCTATTCTGTCTTCAATGTGAAATTGTTTATTGCTGATTATATGAAATGTAATAATATGTTTCCCGAAGTATAGTGTTGTCTATGAACGACATGGTCTTCTTTTCATTGATATAATGATGTAATTAAATGTTTTAATGCTCTAATAATTGTGGAAGCAGTCTGCAACATAAGCTCTATGTTCCATCTAAAGTAATTCATTTCTAGTTACACTTCGGTTGTTCGTTTCTGATCCTAAACCAGTCATTTTCTTATGCTGTTAATGTTGAGTGACCTTTAGTTTCCGTAAGCTAGAAATAATTGATTATTGATTTAATTACCTGGGATGCTAGTGGTTGTTACTGTCATGATCCTTCGAGTCGAGGATGGATGAATCTTTCTTTCATGAGCGGGGTTACAGGATCCAATTTCCATAAAGATTGTAGGTATAGAGGGTGATAGTCTGATAGAGATAGGGCTTAAAATGGAAGTAAATTAAGAAAAAAACGAAGACGGTCGGGTTGTACAAGTGCCAAACTTTAAGGGCACGGACATACAATTTTGTACCTTGAGGTTTCTATTTTTTTCCATATTTTATGGGCCAAAATGGTATTAACCCTGCATGTAACAAGATTGTAAGGGCTTATTAGAATTTTGAATAGTGATCATATATCATCACATGATTCTGTTTCACTGGCACAAGATTAAAAAAAATAGGGATTATTTTTTTCGAGTTAAACTGTATTTAATTCTAAAAGGCTAAATTCTTCATTGTCTTCTGGTAAATTTATCATTCGTTGACACTCAAACCTGTATCACTGAATGGCAGTCATATATCATTCGAGTTTTTAATTGCATTTTTAAAAAATAAAAAAGTATATTCGCCTGTTTACACTTGTCTTCTGTATGTTTTTTTTTACTTATTTTTCTTGACTTCAGTTTTTCGGTGTTGCTTCCCAACAAACTGCCTGGTAACTAGGAAGGAATAGTCTGAACATAAGCCAAACCTTGGTCCTTGTTGATTTAGACATGGACTAGCTTTTTGAATAGCTCTGTTTTGTGGCAATAGAAGAATTTTATCTTTCATAAACTCACCCTTTTATATTTGTAGATGATATATTTTCTTTTCTTTTATGCTATTTGTGATTCCATCTGATTCAATTATCTCTCTACTCTTTTGTCACTTGTCAGCCTCACTGTCCTGGGTTTCTTGCATCACACCTTCTGGAGGTGTTCTCACTGTTTATTGCCCGCCCAAATGGCAAGGAGGTGAATATGTATGGATCTGTTAATATTGTGTGCTCATTTGGCTGGTGTAACATCTTTAGTCGTGAGAAGGATGAGGCATACTTGTTGTCTCGCGGATGCAACTTGTTACCTATGAAAGGGCCAGAACGAGCTGCTACACCAGGGATGACGTTTTTCATAGTAGTTGATCTCAGAGACGTTGATGGAAATGTTAAAATCAAAGGAGCAGCACATTCAACAGTTGGAATTGATGAACGTCAAAGGCCTTGGTTTGATAGGCGACTTTGCTCAGTTGTCAAGGGTGAGAAGGAGAACAGTTTTGTTGCTATTCATTATACCATGTTCTCCTTTGCTCTTCAGGCAGTTTTCAAAGTCTGTCTTGTTTGGAAGCGTAGATCTTCTGCTCGTGTTAATATTTGTGGGGACATAATTGCTTCCTATGACAAGGTTTCGTACTCCACTATCTACGATAAACAGTTCTTTAGAAGAGTACTCTTCACAAGGAAGGAAGCAAACTCCTTAGAAGTACTCTTCACAGGAAAGGAAGCAGAAGAAAGGACCTTGATACTTTCAACAAATCAAGTAGCGGTTCCCATGACTTCCTCCTTAGTTGCTGAAGTAAACCTATCTTACCAATCTGCTAAAAGCACTCACCGTGTAGCTGAAATTGTGAACTTTCAGTTTGAAGAATCTTGCAAGACCATTCGAAGTGGTGATGTTGACATTTGTATTGGGGTCACATGGAAAGGTTTTCCGTATTATTGAGATGTATTTCCTTAGCCATAAATATTATGTAAAATTACTCGGTCTGTTGTTATAACTTTATATTATGGTATCCCTAGTTATGTGTTGCACATGTATTTGAACATGTTCTGTTCATGAAAATTGTGGTCTACTTGGTGAACCGTGAGAAGATGCTTGGTGACAGAGAATGGCCAGAATGAGATTAACAAGAAGCTTAGACCTCAGTTACAGACATTGTGAAATGTTCTCTCTTTACAAGTGTTTATTATATACAGACGTTTTGCCCCCATTTGACACTCATTAAGAAAATTGTATAACTTCCATAAATTTCTTCAGTTTTTGTTATTCTGCTAATTGCTCCACTTTCACTTTGTTCCTCTGGAAGTTGTTTCCTCATAGTATTAGTTAGGGGTGTAAACGAGTCAAACAATTCGTGAGCTACTCGAGCTCGGCTCGGAAAATATTCGAATTCGGCTCGGTAATAATCGAGCCGAGCTCGAGCTCGAGCTATTCGAATTATTTACCGAGCCGAGCTCGAGCTTCAAATTACTCGGCTCGTTAGGTTCGCGAGCCTAATCGAGCCTTTATTATTTTTAGTGTTTATATATTATAAATATATATTTTCATAAATATTTAGTATTTAGATATATTTTATATATATAATCGAGTCGAACTCGAGCCATATAATCGAGTCGAACTCGAGTCGAACCTGTCACATTCGAGCTTTTGTCAATATGTGGTGATATCGATTCGAGCTTTCGAGCCGAACTCGAACATATCGAACTTTTTACGAGCCGAGCTTCGAGCTTGAAATTGAAGGCTCGGTCGAGCTCGAGCCCGAGCTCGAGCCCGAACTTTTTAGTCGAGCTCGAACTCGAGCCTGACAGTGTTCGGCTCGGCTCGGCTCGATTACACCCCTAGTATCAGTCATATCTTTTCTTATCACAATACGTTTAATTTTTATAATAGAGTTTGAACAAATCAAACAGATATATAAATTGTATTAAATTTAGTTTTAGTTTGAATTTAAAATAAAGATGTAAAACTATTTGGTTAATTTTGGAAGAATTCTTAGCGGGCAAGGTTATTGTTTTTATGTTAGAAAATGCTAGACCCCAAATTCTGTTCCCAATTTTTTTTCAAAATCTAACATGTCACACTTATAATTGTTAACTAACTTAAAATTAATACGGGATCACGCGTGCATACATATGCACCCTCAATCAAAATCTTTCATTTGTCGTGTCACATCATGGTAAAGTTTTTGGGAAAACTTTTGGGGTACCTAGCATCAACAAAGTAGATACTAACTATGCTCAACTATACTTCAACCTATTTATATATCTATTACTATATATTAAATAAATTTATATATTTATTATTATATATTAAATAAATTACAACTGTTGCCCAGTATATGTCTATTACAGAAGGGGGGTTGAATGTAATTGTATGAAATAATCGAGTAGACACAGATAAAAACAATCAATATCAGCTTTTATTAAACTTTATAAAAACTGATACAAACTCTCTCAAGAAACTATGAGTTCTTAAGAGCTGCTAGGTTTACAAAGATACTCGTGTAAAAGATATTACTTTCGTAAAACCTATCATGTGTTTATATATACACACAGCTACACATTCTGTTACACAAGATAATCTACATTTAATTAAATTGATCTTCTTGTCGCTTATCTTCTGTAACAGCTTCTACAAGATATATCTTCATCATATCAATCCTTTCCTGAAATCACGGAATAGTATCAATTACCAACAACCGACTTATCCTGCCACTGATGATGACATCACCAGACGTCATTTCCTGATGCTCTAAGTACTGATGCTATCCGATCCTGATGCACTCATTAAATCTTCATTTCCCAACAATCTCCCCCAATTTATACTTTCTGAAATAAAGCATAAATTCTCTGGATTTAATGATGCCAAAACTTCAATCAAATACTCGTAGGATTAACATAAGGATTTCGTTTAAGATATCCTTCATGATCAGATACTCTAATAAACCCCATGTTCTTCTGAAGAAACTGCTTCATCAACTCATCTTCTTTCTCTAATAACAAATCAATCATTCTTCTTCTCAGCTTCCTCAGTTTTTTATCATCTTTGTTTGTCTGATAAATTGCTGCTCTCAGATCCTCAATAGAACTTCTCAACATTCTGTCATCTAGATAAATAAGTTTAACTCTCTCACTATCAGGACAGAAAGACAAATACTCTTCACCCAGAGTCTTTTCAATGAAAGCACTTCCTTTCTTCATTTCCATTTCTTGTCCATCCATACCAATGTATTTAGGAGCATATGCAACATCTTTCTGATTTAAACTCATCAAATGCAAATTGATACTGGATTGAATCTTCCTTCTCCACTTTAGACACACATCATCATTAGGAACAAACATATATTGCACGTACCTCAATTCTTCCAAGTTCTTCATTGAGACATCCAGCTCTGTTAGTACAAACGTTGAACCATCCTTAAGAAAATACACCATCTTTTCTTTAGGCAGATTTCCATCATGAATGTCATACACCATTTGAACAGATATAAGTTTGTCAAGATGCCTTTGAGTAACCTTATCACTCAGATTTTCTGTTAGACATGCTTGATCAAATGATGCTGCCTGAGGAATTATTTCTGCGGCAGGATGACCAATTCCTCCATATGTTCCTGTTCGTCTGCATTCATTCTTCTTCTTCGCAACTTCTTCATAAGATTTCTTGAACTTCCCAGATCCACCAGTGCAAGAAATTTCAGGGAGACTTTTGATATGTCCACTTGATTTAAATATCTCATTAAGCTGAAAATGAGATTTATCTTCCTTGATATCATAACCTTGACTTTTGTATCCTCTAACCTTCTTGAATCCATATGAATTTCTTGAACTCCTTACAACATCTTCCTTCTTTCTCAGATATTCCTCCAAAACCATTCCTGACTTTGTGAAGCTTTGTTGTTGCAAAGACTTGAAATAGTCTTTTTCTGCTTGTTTAGCTGCTTCCATATTTAATGATGTTCTTACAAGAAATATCTGTCTGTCATTCCTTGAATCTTCTCTTCTTCTTCTTCTTTGAACTAATGGAAGATCATCACCCTCTTCTTCTTCTTGAAGTGATGTTTCACTATTTTGTTCAGTAATCATCACTTGAGGTGGTCCTTCAAGAACTTCCTTTCCTTTTCCCTTAGCAGAAACAGCAGATAATCCAGATGACTTATCTGCACCAGTATTTGATCCTTCTTTGATTACAATACCTTTTTGAGAATTTGAAGGTGGTTTGACAGTACTTCCTCTTGCTCTGCCATGACCTCTACCTCTAGTCCTGTTTCCCTTCCTTTCACTCCTGACAGTTCCTTTCTGTGAATTCAGCATTTCATATTCTATCCTCTGGGCTTCCACCATCTCTTCTACATCTTCATCAGGATACATTTCTTGAAGAATTCTTCTAGCTTGTTGTTCATTGAATGCTTCAAGTCTGGGATCTTTATAGTGCACAGTGTATTCTGTTCCATCAATATTCACAGTTTGATGAAACTTCTTTGCCTGTTCAGCTGTTGTCACTATAATATCATGAGATTGCTTTTGAGAACTAGATCCAGATACTTGTGTTGACTGTAGACTTAGACTTGGATTAGACACAGTGTTTCGTGTCCTTGCAGCAGCATCAGAAGATATTTGTTTCTGACTAGAGCCTCCATCAGGAGCATCATCCTTTCTTAGAATACCCAACTCCGGAGAGCATTTGGTTGACACTACTTTCTCCCCCTTTTTGGCATCAGTACCAGTATCAGGAACCAAAGCAGAGAGAAGTAAATCCAACTTAGCATCCATAGATTCAGCCTTTTTCTCCAGAGACGCAATGCGTTGTTCTAGAGAGACATGATCTCGATGAACACAGGAAAAGTCTCTTGAAATGCGAGCAACAGATTGAGTATTTTCAGCCACAACATCAGCAACACTCTTTGCAGCCGTAGTCCTGACATCTTGAATCTCTTCAAAGATAGCCTTAAGCATCAGAGAAGTACCTTTAAGATGAGCTTAAAGATCCGAGCTTTGAATCTCTTTAAAGGCAGTAGCTAAATGAACATAAGCCCCAGAAATACCAACAAAAGATGAAGGATCAGTCCAAGAGTGATCCCACTGAGCTCGTCTGTGACTAATCAGAATGTCTGTGGACTCATCATCAGGACCAGATTTGTCAGAGCTGGAATGAGAACTGTGGGTCTGATCCTGAGACTCTGCAGGAGTGGTTGATGTACCTGCATCAAAATCAGTAACCCCTAGATCTCTCTGTTCTTTTTCAGTGATCTCATCACTGCTCACCATCACACTATCTGAGCTTTTGAGAGCCAGATTTTCCTTACACAAATGCATAGCATTGTCACTCAGTTCTACCTCTCCTTTTGCCAGTTCAGGAGACTGGCACTCAAGTATTCTGTTTTTCTCTAGATCTTTTCTCTCATTCTCACGAAAAAGGCTCAGAGCACTCAGAAACGAAGAAATAAGAGATGGCAGAGAAGAGTGGAGTGCAGTCATACTGACGGGGGTTCCCTCAGACAAGGGTTTGTCAGTGGTCATCCTGACACCAGGAGAGTAAACAACCATAGCAGAGTCGGGGTTAGTGACAGTACCTGAGTCTTCAGTGTCCAAAGGACGAGAGGATAATGGTTGAACCATGAGAGCCGGACTGGCAGTATACTGGCATGCTTTCATACTTTGAATGAAAGGTTCTTGTGGAGCCTGGACAACCTGGACTGCTTCAGTAAAGTGTACTGAAGGTTCTTGTGTATCCTGTCCGTCATATTGGTCTTTAAGAATAGAAGATGAATTACCCCGCATAGAATCGTCCGGATCAGTGTCAGGCAAGAGCTGCTCCTTGTCGTCATCCACCCTTTGAGCAGATGGTTCTTGTGGGACTTGATCTATGTTGACTGCTGATTCACTTTGAGAATCAGGTTCTTGTGTATCCAGATCAACAGTTGGAGCTTCTGATGGTTTTGCCTTAACATTCCTTTTCTTGGTTCGTGCAAAACAAATCTTCCGTTTTCGACCAACCGACTCAGCTATTTCTTTTCTTGCTTCAGTTTCCAGTCTTTTGATACGATCATAAGACATATCAACTTTGTGTGTCTGTGGAGATACAGTAGGACTGGAATCAGAGACAACCACACTATCAAGAAAGGGTTGCACATCAGTGGCAATAGCATCAGTAACTGGTGCTGCATCAGCATCAAGTCCGGGATCAGAAGAGAGAATACTGTCCGGAGAAATACTGACAGGAGCATCAGTAGCAGAGCTGTTGTGAAGTGAGGTGTGTAGAGCATCAACGGCATCAAAATGAGAGTAGAGAGTGGACTTTCTTAATATTTGTCTTTTTGAAGATGGTGATGAACCAGATGCCACGACCTCATGAGATATTTTGAATATCGATGACAATGGAACATTATCATCATCACTATCAGAATCAGTATCAACAGCAGTTGTAAGCTTTCTTCGTGAGGCTAAAATTTTGGATGCTATACCAACTGGTTGACTTCCTTGTTTCTCCAGAGTATTAGTGCGGGAATGTAACAAGGTCCTTGATCCAGACGACTGAAAATGTCGTACTGATTTGGCTAACCTTGTGTGTTTTACAACTGATTGCTGTTGAGAGCCATCAGAGGTGGGATTTGAGTGTGTAGGAATCTGTTTAGGTTTTGTACTTGGGTTAGATCCAGAGGGGGTAGCAACAACAGGCCTCTGAATCAGAGTACGAGGATCGAAGCCATAAACAGTAGGCAATCTCTGTCGAAGAAGATGCCTGACCTGTTCAGGATATACTACATCACCCTGAAACATTTGTTTTCCCTTTAACATGTACTCCTGAAAGGATCTAGGAGTATTCTGAAACACAGGCAACAAGCAGTCATCTTGAAAAACAACATTAGGGCATAGGTATGTAAAAATCAAATGCAGGAAACGACCAAAGTAGACAGTTTCCCGATTCTCAGTTATTCTACTACCTATGGAATCAATTAGCATACTAGCAATATTAAAATCAGATCCATAGATTAGAGAGTACCCAATGTTTTGAGTTGCTTGAGTGAGAGCATCAAAGTTGGAGCTCTTGTTCATGAAGCACTTACCTATGGAATCAAAGAAAAAATTCCATTCTTGACGAAGCTTCGTCCTGACCAATCGACCCATTCTGGTCATATCACCATTGTAGCCAATTTTGGTGAAAAACTCCCTAAGCACCGCCTCCGAGAAGAAGGAAGTAAAGGATGTAGGGCTACCCAGGTGCAAAGCTCTTTGAACAGTAGTGGGAGTAACCTCATAGAGATCATTCCTGTAGTGAAAGGTAAGACCAGGCTGAGCATTAGAGGTACCTGGAGTATATGTCGCAGTACTCCAAATCTGCATCACTGCCCGTGCAGAGATTGCCTTGGGTTCCGTTAGAGCAAACCCAATTGAGCTAGAAGCCAAAAAATCCTGAATGAGATGAAATTCAGATGGGGCTTTTGACTTGTCCAGAATAGCAGAGTAATTGTTGGTGACAAAAAGAACTCCATTATGGGTCAGATTCTTGTTTGTAGGAGATGGGAAGTGAGTTGCTGCCATTGTTGAGTGAAAAATACAGAGAGAATAGTATAGATAGTCAACAATGATAATAAGATGGAAACAAAACAAATCTTTTGAGAAAAATTAGCAACACAGTATCTCCGAAAAACCAGACTAATGATGACTATTGGACAGGTATCGTGTAAAAAATGGGTTGTCACGATTTCCAAGAACGCGTGATAAGGGGGCTATACACAACGGTTGTATATACCAGCGCGTAAGTGACACGCGAGGAACCACCTGACATCACATAAGGCACTCAAAATATCCGCTTATTGGTTATGTAAAAAAAATCAATAATAATAAAATTATCGATTTTAATATTTCAAAAACATAATAACAAAGTACGAAGGAGCTCAACAGTCAAAAGAATAATGACTGTCTTGAAACTCCGCACTTTACTATCCCCATAGCGTCGAGCCAAACAAAACCTTTCAGTTGCCCTGTTGGATGCTATAAAAGCTGGAGCATTGGAACAATCAGGCAATCCATAAAAAATACCATATATCAAAATGGCAGGAACCTTTGAATTCATGGATGTAGAAGCATTCTTGAGTATGAACTGGCGTCAACAAGCAAACTATATTATTGATGAATTTCTTGTTTTGTCATTTCTGAACGATGAAGGTCTCATTGCTGATGATGAGATAGCTGAGGGTCCTATCTCCAATCCCTATGTGCACATCATACGTCCTGGGCCATATGATGTGCCCATCCTTGCAGATGATCAGGCTGTGGAGATTTGTATGATGCTCTTTCATCAGAGCTACTTGACGGGTTCAGAGGAGGAGCTCTTCTTGGAATCCTGCAAGCTGCAAGCAGGAAAGAGAAGGCGAGAGGATGATGATGATGATTCAACATCAGGAGGTTGTCAAGCCCTCGAGATCCCAGATGCTATTATGACCAGTTGAACGGACAAGTAGTGATCATCAGAGGCAAGAGAACACAATAGCTTCTGGCTCTAGCTCTTCTGCCTCTGATGGAGATTGTCCTGGTTAATTAGATCATCTCATTGTAGACATAGTGAGTAGAGTTGAGCAGAAAGATTAGCTAGATAAATGTATGAGATTATATGAATGTAAAGTTAATTTGAATCAATTAATGAAAAAGATCCATTATTTTGCTTTACATATCAGTATAAATGTTATGATGAATGCATAATCATGAATGAATTATCAGAACTACAGTCATCAGTAGCTCATAATAATTGCAAAGTGAAAGAAATGATATCACTTTAAACAATAAACTAACATACTCATCAGTATCTCATAAAGAGTGCAAAGTGAAAGAAAAGATATCACTTTAAACAATAAACTAACATACTCATCAATGCCACTAGTCACCATCAGGATTTAGCACAAATACTCCTTATCAGTAGTGATATCAGTATCAACCATCAGTAGCAACAATCAGTATCAAGTATCAGGAGTTACTCGCTTGTAATCATTCCAAGTTCATTCACGAGTCTAGTAAAGACTGCCCCTGCCAGAGGCTTCGTGAATATATCAGCCAGTTGTTGATCTGTGGGAACGAAGTGAAGTTCAATCGTTCCTTCCATGACATGTTCATGAATAAAGTGATACCTGATACTGATATGTTTTGTAAGCGAGTGTTGGACTGGATTTCCTGTCATTGCAATAGCACTTTGATTATCACAATAAATAGGAATTTTAGAAAAGTGCAAACCGTAATCCAGCAGTTGATTTTTCATCCATAAAATCTGAGCACAGCAGCTACCCGCAGCTATGTATTCAGCTTCTACTGTCGAGGTAGAAATAGACTTCTGCTTCTTGCTGAACCATGAAACCAGTCGACCACCTAAAAATTGACAGCTACCAGAAGTGCTCTTCCTGTCAATCTTACAGCCAGCAAAATCAGCATCAGAGTATCCTATCAGTGTAAAGTCTGATGCTCTGGGATACCATAAACCAAGATTTGGTGTCCCTTTTAGGTATCGAAATATCCTCTTTACAGCTATCAGATGCGGTTCTCGTGGTTGAGACTGAAATCTTGCACAGAGACAAGTTACAAACATTATGTCAGGTCTACTAGCAGTGAGATAGAGGAGAGAACCAATCATTCCTCTATAGCTTGTGATATCTACTTCAATTCCTTCCTTAGAGTCAAGCTTAGTTGCAGTAGCCATGGGAGTACTAGCAGGAGTACTGTCTTGCATGTTGAATTTCTTAAGCAGATTTCTGGTGTACTTGGATTGATTGATAAAAATCCCTTCATTGGTTTGCTTTACTTCCAACCCCAGAAAATAGCTCATTTCTCCCATCATACTCATCTGATATCTGGACTGCATTAACTTAGCGAACTTCTGACACATTGTAGCATTAGTAGATCCAAAGATTATGTCATCAACATATATTTGAATCAGGAGCAAGTCCTTGCCTTTTTGAATGTAGAACAAGGTTTTATCAATAGTGCCTCGTGTGAACCCACTATCAAGAAGAAACTGAGTTAGTGTTTCATACCAGGCCCTTGGAGCTTGCTTGAGGCCATAAAGAGCTTTATCCAGTCTATAAACATGATCTGGATATTTAGGATTAATAAAGCCTGGAGGTTGTTCAACATAAACTTCTTCCTCCAATTCTCCATTTAAGAAGGCACTCTTAACATCCATCTGAAAGACCTTGAATTTCATGTGAGCAGCATATGCTAGAAATATTCTGATGGCCTCCAATCTGGCAACCGGAGCAAATGTTTCATCATAATCAATGCCTTCTTGCTGAGAATACCCTTTTGCGACAAGTCGGGCCTTGTTTCTTGTAATTACCCCATCAGAATCAGTTTTGTTTCTGAACACCCATTTAGTGCCCACAATAGATCTGTTTTTGGGTCGTGGAACAAGTTGCCAGACTTCATTTCTTTCAAACTCATTTAGTTCTTCTTGCATCGCAGTTATCCAGTCAGCATCTTTCAAGGCATCTTCAATTTTCTTTGGTTCTTCCTGTGAGAGAAAATTGTGAAATAGACACTCATTCTGAGTTGCATTCCTTGTTTGAACACCGACATCAGGATCTCCAATGATGAGATCAGGAGGATGCGCTTGTGTCCACTTTCTTGCTGATGGTAACATGGTTCTTGAACTTGATGCTCCCCCTGCATCCATGTCTTCCTCAAAAGAACTACCTTGAGTTGTATGCGAAGCTCCCCCGGCATTAGTGTCTGGAAAAGATCCATTTGAATCAGAATTACTCTGATGGCTGTCACTTGATGTACTGTCAATACTGGCATCAGTGCTGTTATCAGTACTTCCATCAGTATCTGGAGAAGAGTTGTTTTCAAGAGGTTCATTATTTGTAATATTATCAGTAGGCTCCCCCTCAATGTCATCACTACTGATTTCAGCTTCTAGTTCATCTCCAAAGATCAATTCCTCATGAGTATCTTCAGTAATTCCAGTGATTTTCCTGTCATCAAACGATACATTTACTGAGACATTCGCAATCTTAGTTCTCAGATTGTATACCTTGAAAGCTTTTGTTGTGTCAGGATATCCAATAAAAATTCCTTCATCTGCTTTTGCTTCAAATTTTCCAAGCTTTTCTGGGTGAGGTCGTAAAATGAAGCATTTGCACCCAAACACATGCAAGTGTTTCAGGCTTGGTTTCTTCCCTTTAATCATCTGATATGGAGTCTTGCCATGTCTTGTGATCAGAGTACAGTTCTGAGTATAGCATGCAGTGTTAATAGCCTCTGCCCAAAAGTAAGTTGGAAGCTTTGCTTCTGCCAGCAATGTTCTTCCTACTTCAATTAACGTTCTGTTTTTCCTTTCGACTACTCCGTTTTGTTGAGGAGTACCAGGAGCAGAGAATTGTTGTACAATTCCTTTTGATTTGCAGAAATCTTCCATTTTTGAATTTTTAAACTCAGTTCCATTATCACTGCGAAGAACTTTGACTCTGTTACTTGATTCATTTTCCAGCAACTTGACATGTTCTATCAGAATCTCTGGTGTTTCACTCTTTTTATGTAGAAAGTATACCCATGTAAACCTTGTATACTCATCAACAATCACTAGAGTGTATCTTTTCTTGTTGATAGACATCACATTCACTGGACCAAATAGATCCAGATGCAGCAGGTGATAAGCCGTGTCTATTGAGTGTTCTGATATACTTTTGAAGCTGATTCTCTTTTGCTTTGACTTTTGACAGGCGTCACAGAGTCCATCAGAAGAGTACATTGCTTTTGGTAGACCTCTCACCAAATCTTTTCTTACTAACTCATTGATGTTGTTGAAATTCAAATGAGAGAGCTTCTTGTGCCAGTTCCAACTTTCATCTACTGATGCTTTTGACAAAAGACACGTCATTTTCCCATCAGTAGCAGATTGTAAGTTGGCTTCATAGATGTTACCACGTCTATAACCCGTAAGAATCACTTTTCCATCTTTCTTACTAGTTATTTCACAGTGAGATTCATAAAAATTGACATGGTAGCCTTTATCTGTAATTTGACTGATGCTTAAGAGATTATGCTTCAGTCCTTCTACGAGAGCTACGTTTTGAATGATGACATTTCCAATCACAATATTGCCATATCCTAAGGTGTGTCCTATGTTGCCATCTCCATAGGAAACCTTTGGGCCAGCTTTCTTCTCAAACTCTGACAGCAGGGACTTATTTCCTGTCATATGTCCTGAACATCCACTATCCAGAACCAAAACATTTTTTCTGTTGCCCTGCAATCAATATTTCAATCAGTCAGAATTTTTAAGAACCCACACTTGTTGGGTCCTGTTTTTCAATTTCTTGTTAAGATTTGCAGCGGATTTTTTTCTTAAATCATGTTCAATTGAATTAACTCCACTTGAACTTGATTTAACAGAGTCTTTCTTAACATACACATTCTTAGTTAACAAATACAATTTATCACTAAAATTTGTACCTTTATTAAATTTAGGCAAATGAACATAATTGTCATGGTACAAATTGTGATAACTAGTACATGTGTAAACTGAATGCCATTTGCTACCACAGTGAGAACAAGGATTCTGTGGTTTGTAATTAACATTTCTACTCCTAACATCAGAAATAGAAATTTCAACTCTCCTCTTTTTATTCTTCCTGCAATCAATGGCAAGATGATTAGTATTCCCACAGGTATGACATGTCTTTCTTGGAGCATTGGGAACATATTTATAATTATTCGACTTGTCTATACCTAATTTCCCATTCCTATGCCTTTTAGGAATCTTCTCATTTTTCTTACCAGTCACTGCATTGATTTTTTTCTTTAATTTACCAGAGGAGAGATATCCTAAGTTCTTTTCTTTTGTGATTCTTTTCTGAACAGTCTCAGTGCATATTTTAACATCAATCTTACCAGAGGTTTTAGTATTGACACTTGAACAAGGAGCAACAGAAGATTCAATTTCTGTATTTGAGTTAATTTCTGTATCAGAAACAATTTATATTTCTTTTTCAGAAATTAATTCAGTATTGGAAGTTGAACCTTTCTCAAAAATAGAATTGACTTTCATATCACTCGCAGGAACAAATTTTATGTGAGTGGACAGACTTATTTTTTCATCTTCTTTTGCCTTATTCTTCTTATATCCAAGACACTTTTTCCAGTTTCTATCATTTATAAGTAAATGAGTCTGTTTACCAGAATGAGTCCACACTCTTATTTGTTCCCGTTCTTTCCTTGCCTCTTTTTCTAGAGATTCTATCTTTAACATCTGTTCTATTTCTATCCCTTTGAGTTTCTCACACAAGTTTTGAGTATTTTTTAAAATGACCAACTCAGTCTCTAAATACTCATTTCTTTCCTTTAAATCAGCTGACTCCTTTAAAATTCTGATGTTCTCCTTAGATTGATTATTATAGCTAATATGCAGATTCCTAAGGAAAGACTTTAATTCACATATGTTATCAGTATCAAAAGCATAAGCAGTTTTAGGTACCTTATCAGATGCTTCTTCAATTTCAGCCATCAATGCATAGTTTGTTTCTTCTTCTTCTTCTTCAGAATCAGAAGAATCCATCCATCCTTTGTTTGTCATAACAAGCGCCTTTCCTGTTGATTTTCCAACTTTGGGTTTCTTGCATTCAGTTGCATAGTGACCCATCTTGTCGCAATTGAAGCATTTAATCTTAGAGAGATCAACTTTCTTCTGTTTACCTTTCCTGTCAGAATATTGATCTCCTTTTGACTTTCTTCCATCCTTCCTAAATTTGCCCTGCTTCATTCTTCTGAAACCTTTCACCATCATGGCCATCATCTGCACTAGTTCTTTGTCAGAGTCATCATCTGATTCCTCATCCGTACTTTCATCAGTATCAGCATCAGTGTCTGACTTTATTACTACATGAGCTTTAGCCTTCATTTTTCCTTGGTGCATACGTCTTTCCTTTGATTCCACTTTCAAAGCCACAGATTTAGGCTTTGATCTTGTACCTTCCTTTTGCTTGATCTCCAGATCATATGTCTTCAACATTCCATAGATTTCATCAAGAGTCATCAAGTTCATCCTATAAGTGTGCCTTATAAGATTCTGTTGAGTTATCCATTCCATGGGTAAGGATCTTAAGAACTTGACGTTTGAGTCTTCAACGTCATATACCTTTCCCACCAATGACAATTCATTTAGCAAGGTAAGAAATCTATCATAAATTTCTGTAATGTCCTCATCATGCTTTGCCTCGAACTGCTCATATTCTTGAATGAGAATGCCCCTTCTATTTTTCTTGATTTCTTCAGTTCCTTGGCATTGAACTTCCAAGGCATCCCATATTTCTTTAGCAGTCTTACATGCAATAACTCTGTTAGATAAAACAGTATCTAAACCATTATGTAAGATATTTCTAACCTTTGCATCTTTGATTATTTGAGCTTTATCCTCAGGAGTCCATTCACTCTTTTTCTTTGGTGCCAGTCCTGCAGGAGTTGTCTCGGTTGCTGCGACTGGTTCAGTTGGGATAAATGGTCCATTGCTTATCCTGTCTATGTAATCAGGATCTGAAGCTTCAAGATACATAAGCATTTTCACCTTCCATGTTGAAAACTCTGTTTTCTTCAACATCGGAATTTTCATGGTCTCATATCTGTTCCCCGACATTTCGATCGTTTCTGATTTGATAAATTATCAGTCTGCTCTGATACCAATTGTTGCCCAGTATATGTCTATTACAGAAGGGGGGTTGAATGTAATTGTATGAAATAATCGAGTAGACAGAGATTAAAACAATCAATATCAGCTTTTATTAAACTTTATAAAAACTGATACAAACTCTCTCAAGAAACTATGAGTTCTAAAGAGCTGCTAGGTTTACAAAGATACTCGTGTAAAAGATATTACTTTCGTAAAACCTATCCTGTGTTTATATATACACACAGCTACACATTCTGTTACACAAGATAATCTACATTTAATTAAATTGATCTTCTTGTCGCTTATCTTCTGTAATAGCTTCTACAAGATATATCTTCATCATATCAATCCATTCCTGAAATCACGGAATAGTATCAATTACCAACAACCGACTTATCTTGCCACTGATGATGACATCACCAGACGTCATCTCCTGATGCTCTAAGTACTGACGCTATCCGATCCTGATGCACTCATTAAATCTTCATTTCCCAACAACAACAAAGACAAAACTTTAAATAAAGAAAAATGTTAGGGGCACCAAATTTGTTTCCAAATATACATGACAGATGCTCATTTGTTGTAATAATAAATGGGCCCCACACCAACAACACCAATCAAATAATTTAAAACTGTCACATCAGTTATGTCATGTCATCTATTAACATTTATTTGTGCCTATATCACTACTCTTAAATAAAATAGTTGAAAAGTAACGATTTTACCCCTATATGTTATAAAATTATGGGAGTTTCAAATCTATACTATATTATTGATATGGGCTAAAAATAACCCTAGATATGTAATTAATGATGTATTAATTAGACCTAGATTGGTCCAAGAATACGGCCCAATAAACAAGGCCTGAAACCCTAATTATTTATTAATTTCGTAATTAATAAATAGGGAAAATATATAGCTCATAAAAGAGTCCTAAATACGGTAATATCTTCAAGGAAGGATCTAGAATCCCAATAAGAGGAAATAATGAGTCACCATACTTGTCCTACAACAAGGAAAAGACTTGCCCGCCAAGTAATGCAATCCTTATCAGTTATCAAAAAGGAGACTTATTCGCTAAGTCTCCTAAATATACCATAAATACTAGGCTCCAGACGCCTATATAAAGGACCTGATCCTACAATCAGAACTACGTCCTTGGCTTGATTCTCAACACTGATTGAGATACGTAGGCATCTTGTGAAGACCGATTTAGTCTCGAAACGCAAGAACAACCATTAAAGCTCGAAGCTCACAATCCTTAGCAATTAATTCACAAGTACGTTTTTTATTCCACAACATTTGGCGCCGTCTGTGGGACGACAACATCAACCACGGCAAACACACGAAGAACAATTCGCGATCCTCAAACTTCTGATAGACTTCCTCTTACCTCTACAACAGAGGCTCAAGGAAGCCAACCACCGCCAATCACTGGCACTGAAGGGACAGATATCCCCATCACTACTAGTCAAGGACCGGAAGTCCCGATTACTGCTGAAGGGACGAATCCCTACAAATGGTCGTTCATGGACCAAATCCACAAGATACCACTCTCTATCCACCGATCACCACCACTCCACTTCTTGCAAATGCACCGCGTGGTCTCCAACTTCAAACCACGGATCTCCTCCAATATACTACTCAAACTCTCGGTATGCCAACAGGTATGCCCCCTCGACCCATGACGGGCGGTAGTGGTCTCAATTCCACCTACCACGAGGCATACGTTCCTCCTTATATACAAGGTCTGAGACCCCAAACTCTACAAACTCAAAATCGAAGGACCCCTTTGATTCGGGATTACTCGGGGCCATATACCGAGGATGAGAATGACTCAACTGGAGAAGAAAGGGATGTTGTTCCAAGGAGGAGACGTTCTTCTCAAACAAATCGGGAAACTACTAAGGAAAAACTTGCGTCCCTTGAAGCCGAGGCTGCGAGGCTCAAGAAACTACTGGCTGAAGAGGAAGCGGCAAGAACTCAACGAGTCCCTGTGATTAACTTCGATCCTACACCAAGGAGAACCAATAGGGCTGAAGCCCCAAGGGGTGATCCTAGTATTCTATTGCTTCTGGGAGATCCTGATGATCCTACACCACCATTCACTCAAGACATCATGAAAGCTACCATATCTAGAAAGTTTAAGATGCCAATGATCAAAGCTTATGATAGAACGGGGGATCCCGCAAATCATGTAAGAACCTTCTCCAATGCACTGTTGTTGCAGCCAACCAACGATGCGGTGAAGTGTAGGGCGTTTCCACAAACCTTGGCAAGCATGGCCCAACGATGGTATAGACGTCTTCCTCCCAACTCTATTGGGTCTTTTAAGGAGCTAAGCAAAGCATTCATCAACCAATTTGTTAGTGGAAGGGTGCATGAGAAGAGTTCTGCATCTCTTATGAGCATTTAACAAGGTAAGAATGAATCCTTGAGGGAATACATAAACCGATTCACTCGGGAGGCTCTGAAAGTCCCGGACTCGGAGGACAAAGTAGCTATGATAGCCCTGCAATAAGGAACTACTGATGATCACTTCAAGAGATCCTTGGAAAAGCATCCACCCAAAAACATGTTGAAGCTCCAAGATAGAGCCGGAAAGTATATCAAGGCCGAGGAAAGTATGAAGAAATATGAACCCACTGTTGAGGGAAGTGAAAACAGAAAAAAGAGAAAGGAGACTCAAGAGTATGACGCTGGGGACAAATATCCCAGGACAACGAAGGATTCTGACTCTCCACCTAAAAATAACAACTTTGGACCCAGGTTCAATGAATATGCAAGGTTGAACACCTCAAGAAGTCAAATTCTGATGGATATTGAGAAGGAAGAAGATCTTCGATGGCCAAAGCCACTAAGATCCGACTTGGAGAAACGAAACAAGAATCAATTATGTCGTTTCCATAAAGAAGTTGGTCATGGCACCGATGATTGTAGACAAATGAAAGATGAAATCGAGTTCTTAATCCGAAGAGGAAAACTCGATAGGTTCACTAAGGATGGGAATCGAGGAAATCAACAAGGAAACTATGAAAGGAAAGATTATTATATGAGGGATAACGACCAAGATCGTAATCCTAAGCCCCGAGGGCCTGTCATCAACATGATATTTGGAGGACCGACTGCTGCTGGATCCTCCCGAAACTCAAGGAAAGCTTATGCCCGAGAGGTAATGATTGTTGTAGGAGAAGCACCGAAACTTGCCAGGACAGAAATAGCTATTAGCTTCGATGATTCTGATCTTGAAGGGGTGAAGTTCCCCCATGACGACCCGTTGGTCATTATACCTGTAATAGGCAACTCTAAAATTAAGAGGGTTCTGGTAGATAATGGAGCTTCCGTGGACATCTTGTTCCATGACGCCTTCATCAAGATTGGATATACAGATTCACAACTGACTCCTTCAAACATGCCCATATATGGGTTCAATGGGGTTGAATCTAAAGTAGAGGGAACTATTCAGCTCCCTATGACAATAGGGCAAGGTTCACAAATAGCAACTCAAATGCTGAACTTCTTGGTAATAAAGGCAACCTCGACTTATAATGCAATCCTTGGGAGGACAGGTCTACATGCATTCAAGGCTGTTGCCTCAACTTACCATTTGAAAATCAAGTTCCCAACAAAGAACGGGGTTGGTGAAGAACAAGGAGATCAAAAGATGGCTAGGAGTTGCTATGTAGCCGCGTTAAGGCCTGATGGAGTCGGGGGCAGGTTCTCCCAATCAAGGTTATGGATTCAAAAGACGATGAAGAAATAAGGGGAAAACCAGCTGAGGATCTAATTCCTATTCCCCTAATCCCGGGAGAACCAGACAAAGTCACTTACATTGGAGCATTATTGCATGAACCCTTGAAGGGACTGAGGTGCCAAGAACTTGGCATGCCTCAAATTTGAAAGTTTATTATGTTTAAGTGTTTCCTTAAGGGATCCACTAATAGTACAAGTAACAATAAGATCGACGAAACCATTCTGAGCTCTTAAGCTCTTAGTAGGAAATAAAGCACTATGTAAGGGTCGAACCCTCTTTTTAAAAGAAAATATTTCAAGTTCTCATTCACTATTTTATTACTTATCTTTGTTTGAGTATTTCCTTATTGTTCTACTAAAGAGCAAGTTGTACCAATAACACTTGATCAAGGTGCCATCCCATTCAAGAGGCCAAGTACTAGGAATTGCCTTACAAAAGATAAGCTAAGTAAATATAAGTGAATGCAAGAATGAAGAAACAGAATATGCATAAATAAGTTGCATAAACCCCGAAGAAGAAGTATCAAAAAGATGATACTACAAGATATAACATGCATGGATAGAAGATCACGAAGGATCAAAGAGTTATGTTACAAGCATCAAATAAAGTCCTAAAGTCCATAAAAGGACCCTGAATAAAAGCAAGATAGAGAGCCACGCAGGGCCAATAAAATCTACTCTAAGTCATTAGACGAGTCCTTGTCAAGGACAGGGGCATCCTTACGAGGGGCACCTAAGTCCACTATGAAGTCATCAGTAGGCTCAGACTGCTCCATTGGCGAGAAGAGGTATCAAAAGTATGCCAAAAAGGCAAGTTGCCTCGAAATGAGTGATCCTATATAACATGAAATGAAGACCATGATTCTTAAAATCGGAAGATCAATCGTAGTCCCAAAAACCTCAAGCTTAATTAAAAACCTAAAGAGACCTATTGGAAGAAGGTTAATATACGGGTTGAAACCCCTGAAAAATTTGAGGAAGTAGATCTCAGAACGAGCTTCGATTCGATATACTGGAAGCTCAAATTAAAGAAACAAGTGAAACGTTATGTCTGTCTTCGTTCATGAAGACCTCTCGATGTGAAAATTAAGACGTTGAACCTCAAAATCAGGTCCTCTACCTATAAGCCACGTTTGGCATTGCTAAAACCTCAAACGAGGACGATTAGCTTCAATCTCAATCCAAGTCGTTACCATTCGACCCGGAAAAAAAAATTCAAGCCACGTTTGGCGTTGTTGAAACCTCAAATGAGGTCTAAGGGGTTAGAACTCAAGTTAGTTCTTGTATCTGTAAGCCACGTTTGGCGTTGTTGAAACCTCAAATGAGGTCTAAGGTGTTAGAACTCAAGTTAGTTCTTGTATCTGTAAGCCACGTTTGGCGTTGTTGAAACCTCAAATGAGGTCTAAGGTGTTAGAACTCAAGTTAGTTCTTGTACCTGTAAGCCACGTTTGGCGTTGTTGGAGCCAACCGAGGTCGAAGAAACTCTAAACTGAAGTCGAGAGGCTGAGGTCGAAAACACATGGAAAATTGAAGTCGATTCGTTCGATCTAAGACCAATTTGAGGTCGAAACTGAGGTCGAAGAATCCCTAGACTGAGGTCGAAAGACTGAGGTCGAAAGTATATGTGAAATTGAGGTCGAGTTGTTCGACCTGAGACCAAATTGAGGTCTAAAATACCTCAAACTGAGGTCTAAAATACCTCAAAAATGAGGTCAAAAATACATCAAAATGAGGTCTAAAATACCTCAAAATGAGGTCTAAATACCTTAAAAATGAGGTCGAAGGAGACTGGGTTTGAGATCGAATGACCGAGGTCGAAAAAGCACGGGAAAACGAGGTCGAAAACTTTGACCTGGGACCTTTCGAGGTCGAAAATGAGGTTGAAAAAGACTGGGTTCGAGGTCGAAAATGAGTTCGAAAAAGACTGGGTTCGAGGTCGAAAATGAGGTCGACAATACCTCAAAAAATTGAGGTCGAAAATACCTCAAAATGAGGTCTGAAATACCTCAAAATGAAGTCTAAAATACCTCAAAATGAGGTCGAAACTAGCCTTAAAAAAATTGGGTAAAATAAATATTATTATTCAGTAATATTTGAAAAAAAAAATTATACATTTCATTCGACCTCAAATGAGGTCGAAAGTGAGACCCCTCAAATGAGGTCGAATGCTTCGACGTGACACCCAAAGTGGATACTAAACTGCCAAAGTGCAGTTTAGTACCCAAAGTTCTGGGTAGTTCACAAACTCTTCCCTGAAGTTTAGAAATGGACAGATTCTCCACTGAAGTTTCAAATATGACAAATTCACCCCTGAGCTTTGAAAAATTACGAATTAGACCTAAAAAATTATGAAAAAGTGTCTATAATTATGGAAATTCCTAAAATATTAGGAATAATTATTAAAAATACCTGTGGGTACATGAAAATTCCTAAAATATTAGGAATAATTATTAAAAATACCCGTGGGTACATGAAAATTCCTAAAATATTAGGAATAATTATTAAAAATACCTGTGGGTACATGAAAATTCCTAAAATATTAGGAATAATTATTAAAAATACATGTGGGTACATGAAAATTCCTAAAATATTAGGAATAATTATATCCATGGGTACATGGAAATTCCTTAAATATTAGGAATATTTCATATAAATGTCAAATTAGCCTCGAATAAGGCAACAATCGTCGTAAATGTGTAGGTCGCTCCACACTTTGCAATAAGACGATGTTTGTGTAACACTAGTGTAAATAAAGTCCTAGGTAAAGGATAAAAAGACCCCGAATCTTGAAAAAGGTCAATATAATTTCTACGAAAGTTTGAAAAGTTTTCCAAGAAATTGGGGGTAAATGTTATGGGCTAAAAATAACCCTAGATATGTAATTAATGATGTATTAATTAGACCTAGATTGGTCCAAGAATACGGCCCAATAAACAAGGCTTGAAACCCTAATTATTTATTAATTTCGTAATTAATAAATAGGGAAAATATACATCTCATAAAAGAGTCCTAAATACGGTAATATCTTCAAGGAAGGATCTAGAATCCCAATAAGAGGAAATAATGAGTCACCATACTTATCCTACAACAAGGAAAAGACTTGCCCGCGAAGTAATGCAATCCTTATCAGTTATCAAAAAGGAGACTTATTCGCTAAGTCTCCTAAATATACCATAAATACTAGGCTCTAGACGCCTATATAAAGGACCTGATCCTACAATCAGAACTACGTCTTTGGCTTGATTCTCAACACTGATTGAGATACGTAGGCATCTTATGAGGACCGATTTAGTCTCGAAACGCAAGAACAGCCATTAAAGCTCGAAGCTCACAATCCTTAGCAATTAATTCACAAGTACGTTTTTTATTCCACAACAATTATAATAACGAAACATTAAAATTTTGTTTGATTGATACTTAGTGATTTTACTTAATTACCCTTACTTATTAATAAATTTTATAAAATCTATACTATTATATTAAAGACGAAACATTGAAAGTTTTGTAGTCTGGTCATTAAAGTTTTTGTAGTCTGGTCACTCCATTCATAGCCGTTAGATATTTTTGATCAAATCGATGAGAACCGTTCAATAAAATATTAAAATTAGTATATAGAATATCTTTTCTATTTTTCCTAACTAAAACATCTCATTTTCCAAAAATATCACAGACAATTTCATTTAATAAAATAACAAAATAAGTTTATAATTGCTAATAAATAGCCTAATACCATTTTTAGCCAAAATGTATATTTTTTTATATTTTCTAACTAAAATTTCTATTGAAAGTTTTGGTACCTGTGTTTTGATACAATACTTGCCTTATTTAATAGTTTATTTAATTATTATGATCAATTACCCTTTCAATTAAAATATATTACCATTTTTTTTAAAAACACGGGCAATTTTCTTTTCAACTAAAACATGTTACTTTTTCTATTTCCCTTACTAAAATCCCTCATTTTCCAAATATATCACGAGCAAACCCGTACATATTTACTTTAAAATCTATTTTAATAATTTTAATTGACAATTACCTTTTTCAACTGAAACATGTCACCTTTTATATTTTTCTTACTAAACCCCCTCTTTTTTCAAAAATATCACGGACAAATCGTTACTCTTATATTTTAAAATTCAACGAAAACATGTTACTTTCTATTTTTCTTACTAAACCCCATCTTTTTCCAAAATATCACGGGCAAACCGTTACTTATTTATTTTAAAATTCATTTTAATACTTTTAATTGTTTAAAAATGTTTAACATGCAAACTTATTTTTTTTAATAAATACAATTAATAAAATATAAAATATAAATAATAAAATTAACAATTATTAAAAACAACACGTGGGTTTTAAGCTATATTATTAAAGACGAAACATTAAAAGTTTGGTAGTCGGATAGACGGACGGTACTTAGTGATTTTACTTAATTACCCTTACTTATTGTTTTTAAAAAACTATCACTAAATAATAACATTATTTATAACCAATTACCTTTTCAGCTAAAATACATTACCTTTTTTTTATTTTTTTTCTTACAAAATCCTCTCTTTTTCTAAAAAAAACACGGGCGGTTATCTTTTTTAACAAAAACATGCTACTCTTTCTATTTTTCTTTACTAAAATCCCTCATTTTACAAAAATATCATGGGCAAACTCTTACTTATTTATTTTAAAATCTATTTTAATACTTTTAATTATGAACACTTTTTCAGCTAAAACGTGTTACTTTTTCTATTTTGTTATTTTCTAAAAAAATTATTATTAAATAATAACATTTTTATAATAAACTACATTTTCAGCTAAAATACATTATCTTTTCTAACAAAATCTTCTGTTTTTCTAAAAAAAATCACGGGCAATTACCTTTTTCAACTAAAACATGTTACTCTTTCTAATTTTTCCTTACTAAACCCCTCATTTTTCAAAAATATCCCGGATAAATCCTTACTTATTTATTATGAAGCCTATTTAAATACTTTTAATTACGGACACTTACCTTTTCAGTAAAAACATGTTTCTTTTTTTATTTTTCCTTACTAAGAGCCCTCCTTTTCCAAAAATATCATAGACAAACAGTTATTAATTTATTTTAAAACTATTTTAATACTTTTAATTATTTAAAAAAGTTTAACACGCATACTTATTTTTTTTAGCAAATGCAGATTAATAGAATATTAAAACATAAATAATAAAAATAATAATTATTAATAACAATCCGTGCATCGCACAAGTTTTAAGCTAGTAATAACATTATTTATAATCAGTTACCTTTTTAGCTAAAATACATTACTTTTTCTATATTTTCTAACAAAATTCCACCTTTTTCTAAAAAAATCATAAGCAATTATTTTTTTAAAACTAAAACATGTTAATTTTTCTATTTTTTCTTACTAAAACCTCTCATTTTCAAAAAATATCACCGGCAAACTCTTATTATTTGTTTTAAAACCTATTTTAATACTTTTAATTACGGGCAATTATCTTTTTTAACTAAAACATGTTACTGTTTTTATTTTTTCCTTACTAAAACCTCTCTTTTTCCAAAAATATCACGGGCAACCCGATACTTATTTCTTTTAAAATCTATTTTAATACATTTAATTATTTAAAAAATTTAGCACACATACTTTTTTTAACAAATACAATTAACAAAATATTAAAAAGAAAATAATCAAAAACAATTATTAAAAATAATCCGTACATTACACGAGTTTTAAGATAGTATCTATCACTCATGCGAAAAATGAATGAATTTCTCTTAGCATTCAGAAAGAACATTGACCTCAACCCACGTGAATTAATGTTTTAGTCATTGTGTTACGTAAAATCTTGAGTTACATTCAAAAATCTTATTAGATATGTTATATTTACTCCTCTTATCCTATCTTTTTTATTTTGACTTTTGTGTAAATAATTTTTTTAATTTAATTTCAAAACCATCTAGGATAAATCACATATTTTTTATTATCATATTGTTTTTGTTTTTACTTTTGGATAAATAAAATGTTTTTTATATTATTTTTAGGAAATTGCATAATGCATAATATATAATTACAAAAACTATTTGGATCGATTGAGCATGCTTTACACTTTTTATTTACAATTTTATATAATTGATATAAGAAAAATGAAAATTTAAGATAAAATTCTACGTTATACATAAATGTAAGTGAGTCCAAATAAAATTACCTAGATTTATATACATCCATATCAAATTATTGAAAATAAAAAATAGGACTTGTTTCAAGAATAATGTAGATTTATTCAAAATATTATGCATAATAAAATAGAAGAAAAAGGAACCAAATAAAATAGTTATATCATATAATTTACAGGTACATAATATTTTAATAAATGAGTCATATTAGAGATTTTTGGTCGACCAATTATTTAGACTTTCAGCGATTTAAATGTACTAGCTTAAAACTCATGCGATGCATGAACCATTTTTAATAATTGTTATTTTTACTATTTATGTTTTAATATTTTATTAATTGTATTTGTTAAAAAAATAAGTAGGCGTGTTAACTTTTTTTAAATAATTAAAAGTTTTAAAATATGTTTTAAAATAAATAAGTAATGGTTTACCTGTGATATTATTAGAAAATGAGGAGTTTTAGTAAGAACAAATAGAAAAATTAATATGTTTGAGTTGAAAAAGGTAATTGTCCGTAATTAAAATAGGTTTTAAAATAAATAAGTAAGGACTTGTCTGTGATATTTTTGGAAAATGAGGTATTTTAGTAAGAAAAAATAGAAAAAGTTAGATGTTTTAGTTAAAAAAGGATTTTTTTAGAAAAAATAGAAAAAGTAATGTATTTTAGCTGAAAAGGTAATTGGTTATAAATAATATTATTATTTAAAAATATTTTTAAAAAAATAAGTAAGATTAATAAAGTAAAATCACGAAGTACCAACCGACCAACCAACCGATCAAACTTTTAATGTTTTGTCTATTATAAGTTATTTTAGATGAATGATCTAAACAAATAAATATTTAAAAGTATAAGAAAAATAATTGATTTATGTTAAAAAGATAAGAATTCTGAAAATGGGATTTATGTTATATATAAAAAATAATGTGATTAATATTCAATATTTTTGTGGAACGAAAAGTAGATTTAGATATTGACGGTGAGTATTTAATGCTAGGTAGTGGACAAACGTGTCTTAATGACTGCTCTCGTGTTTCGTGATTGAACATGTCCTCACAAGATGCCTACGTATCCCAATTATCACTGAGAATCAAGGCAAGAAAACGTAGTTCTGGTGTTGAGGGGTTAGGCCCTTTATATAGGCGTCTGGAGCCTTAGAATCGTGCTAGGGTTAGGTTTCTTGGTAGTCAAGTAACCTCCTTGAGAGTGGATAACTCTTATCAGAATTGGTTTCCATGTTGGAGTTGGTTTCCATGTTGGACGTTGCCTTAGAAGCTTCCTAGTGGTTTCCAACCACTGGGTTGTTTATGAACCAAGCCCACGCCTTAGTGGTTTAAGACAAGGGCTAGACCTTGGCCCAATTGCTGACCACGAATTTAATATCATAGTTAAGGTTTCGGGCCTCATTAACGGGCCTCGTATTTGGACCGTCCTAGATCTAATTTATGCAGCATTAAAAGTGTCCTTATGGCTTTATTTTAACCCACATCATTTGCCCCCCCTAACTTCGAGGAAAACTAATCAGGTTTTCTCGAAGTTAAGTCGACTAATTTTTCAGTGGTCTTCCTCGGGTATGGCCTTTTGTGGCCTAGGGTACACTAGTGTTTCACGAGTATTGGTTTTTGCGTAAAGTGTGGAGCGACCTACACATTCACTACGATCAACCTTATTCGAGGCTTCATTTTTATTGGCTAGTGGCACCTGATAACTAAACTATCAAGTGCAACCAAGTTTTTATTAGTGAAGGTTTGAGTTTTGCCTTAATTTGTCCAACTCCGAAGAATGAACACTGGGTATTGCCCTAAACGGGTTATGTTTTGTGGGCGATTAGCCCTAAACGGCGCTATACGATGCTAAACGATGCTAAACGGCGCTAAAGGGTGTTAAACTGTACTAAACGACGTTAAACGGTGTTAAACGGTGCTAACAACACTAAAACAGCGTTAAACGGTGTTAAACAACACTAAAACGACACTAAACGGTGCTAAACAGCACTAAACGGAGTTAAACGGTGTTAAACGGCGTTAAACGGTGTTAAACGGCGTTAAACGGTGTTAAATGACGCTAAAGGGTGTTAAATGGCTTTAAAACGACACTAAACGGTGCCAAACGGCACTAAACGGTGCTAAACGACACTAACCGGTGAAAAATGGTGAAGAATGGTGAAAAACTTTCGGGCCGAGTAAAACTGTCCGATCCAGCAGGGGGCCTCCCGGGGAGCCCAGCCGGCCGACCCTAGTTAGCCAATAGCCTTCTAGTGGCCTGGTCGGCCAGCCCTGGTCGGCTGAAGGCCTTCCATGCGCCTAGTCGGCTGGTCCTTGTCGGCTGGGGCTGGTCGGCCGTGGCCCGGTCGGCCGATTTTTTTTTTTTTTTAAAGCATTTCATCCAGGTGGAATGTTGGTTGGAATGTTGCTTGAATTCTTGGTTGTTTGTTATGAAACAAGGTTCTTGTTTCCAACCACTAAATTTTCTGGTTGTTTGGCTTGATTTCAACCATCGTGCGTGATTTCAACAATCGTCCGTGATTCCAACTATCGAAGCTTGAAACCAAGATTCAAACATGGTATTTGGTTGGTGTTTTCCAAACATGTTGGCCATTTTGGCTTATTTTGACAATAAAATGGTTTCATTCGTGGTAAAATCTCTAGTCATTCGGGGCTAGTCATCGAAAACCCTCACTGAGGCTCTAGTCATCCAAAGCTCTCACTGAGGCTCTAGTCAACCGGGGCTAGTCATCCAAAACCTTCACGGAGGTTCTAGTCATCCGGGGCTGGTCATCCAAAGCCTTCACGGAGGTTCTAGTTATCCAAGATTGGTCATCCAAAGCCTTCACGGAGGTTCTAGTCATCCAGGGCTGGTCATCCAATGCCTTCACGGAGGTTCTAGTCATCCGGGGCAGGTCATCCAAAGCCTTCACGGAGGTTCTAGTCATCCGGGGCTGGTCATCCAAAGCCCTCACTAAGGCTCTAGTCATCCGGGGCTAGTCATCCAAAGCCTTCACAGAGGTTCTAGTCTTCCGGGGCTGGTCATCCAAAGCCTTCACGGAGGTTGTAGTTATCCGGGGTTGGTCATCCAAAGCCTTCACGAAGGTTCTAGTCATCCGGGGCTGGTCATCCAAAGCCTTCAAGGAGGTTCTAGTCATCTGGGGCTGGTCATCTAAACCCTTCATGGAGGTTCTAGTCATCCGGGGCTGGTCATCCAAAGCCCTTACTGAGGCTCTAGTCATCCGGGGTTGGTCATCCAAAGCCCTTACGGAGGCTCTAGTCATCCGGGGCTGGTCATCCAAAGCCCTTACTGAGGCTCTAGTCTTCCGGGGCTGGTCATCCAAAGCCCTTCCGGAGGCTCTAGTCATCCGGGGCTGGTCATCCAAATCCCTTACGGAAGCTCTAGTCATCCGGGGCTGGTCATCCAAAGCCCTTGGTTGCCCCCGAGTATGAACTCCTTGTTTAAAAACAATATGGATGCTTTGAAAGCAATAGGTTGTCTTCAAACCAAAGGTTTTAACTTCTTGGTTTTCAAACCAAGTTATTAACTCTCCCAACAAAACTAAGTTAATCAGATTATTGTACTTAATCCTTAATTAGGACTAAACTTTGATTTGTTAAGCAAATCATGCTTAATTAGACTTAATTCCTCAACTAGTAGCTTTATATTGCCCCAGGTTGCATTTTCAATCGTTTTCTTCGTTCTTATTCAAAAGAATAGAAGTTTTCTTCGTTCTCATTCAAAAGAATAGAAGTTTTGGTTCGACTATATGAACTTCTTCAGTCGTTTTATCATTGATTTTTACAATTAAACCTGATAAGTGGATTTTTAATCCACTTGGAACGCTTCATATCTGCTTAAATTGATGACTTGAACTCAAGTATGTGGTGTGTTTAATGTGTTTTCATTAAGTTTTGCAGAACCAAGAGTTGGAGGTTAATTTGATTAAAATTCGGATTTTCCGGGTAGGTTGCGCAGTCTTCACTGTTTTGGCCATATCTGGAGTTCTACAAGTCCGATTCTGACGATCTTACAGCTCACGCGAAGAGGACAACATTTTCTATAATTCTAGGCAGAAGGTTCTGCGCAGGCGCCCAGGAATTGTACTGGAATTCTGCGCGGCCGCCCAGGAAGTCAGAATCGCCAGAAATTGCCAGAATTCGATTTTAATAAGGAAATTTTCACAAATTCAACTTCTAATCATTATGGTAATTGCTTGGGGCGGCCAGAAACTTCCAGAATCAGTTGTAAACATGGAATATGCAATTCTTATTGCATTCAAAGATGGAAATTGCCGTAATTCTATTCTAACTCAAAAACGGCAATTGCTTGGAAGAGGGACAACTTGGAGCTATAAATACACACCTTGGGGGGACATCACAACACATCACAATACATCACAACACACCAGAGATCAGATTCAATATTGGAGCACAAGATCGAGGAGCCAAGAACGAAGAACGTGACTACGAGGAGATCTAGACATAGTTTTTTCTTGTATTCTTCAAGTTTGGTGCAACTTTTGGATGCTTCCGGATTTGTCCTCTAAACCTTTAACTCTTATTCATATTTACATCATTGATTTCTTGTTTTTCATCATGCTTTCATCAGAACCCACGATGATGAACGGTTCTATTATGAACTAATCATTGTCGTGGGATTCTAACGGATTTATTTATGGATTTTAGTAGTTAATTGTTTTAAAGACGTGTGTGTGATGGCTAATTGATATCCTAGTTTGGTTGTGCTTATTCTTCTTGGATGCGTAGCTAACATCTAAGATTGTTTGTTAATCTCTATTGAATGCGAAAGTGGATATAGAGGTTTGGAACTTGTCATGCTAGCATAGGTTTATGTATGTTTGTCATGCATGATTCGTAGGTGATTTTAACCATCTTACCTGCCCTATGTAATCTGAATGGATAACTTGCTCGTTAAACTGTTATGTTTTCAAATCTTATAGACATATAGGGTCTAAGCATAATTGGTGTCTGCTTAACTTCTATCTATTTTGTGGATGTTTAAGTGGTTTGGTATACGTATACTGAAAGGTAGCGTGTACTGATTTCGTGTTATCCGATTAGTTTTCACAACCGTCACATGCATTGATTAAAGACAAAAGACTCTGAATGAAGTACTTAATGAAGTTAGGATCCCATGTTTTATTCTCATATACATAAATCGATTTTAATCCTCTTAGTTAGTTAATTCTTAGTTTAATAATTTGTTCTCTAGTTAATTTTAGATAATCAAACCCAAATTGTTAATTGTCTTAGCAGTGGATAAAAATCATACATTGTTGCATAGGTACATTAATTGAATTGAACACCTCATTAGATCTCTGTGGGAACGAACTTGACTTATTCGTATATTACTTGTGACCACGTGCGCTTGCGTGATTTTGTGCTAACAAGTTTTTGGCGCCGCTGCCGGGGATCATCGGTGTTTTATTTTAGTTTATGTGCTTGTCATCAGTGGTCGTTAGAGTTCACTGACTCGGATTGTAGTTGTTTGTTCTGTGTGTTTCAGGTACTTGAACGTGTATGCGAACACGTTCTCAGACTCGTAAATTGGAAGAAGAAAGATTAAAGTTAGTAAAGATGGGAGACGTACCAGGAGGAGTAGCACCTGCAGCTAAGGCTTTGAAGGACTATTCTCAGCCAAAGATCAATGATATTTAGTCGAGTATTGTCAGGCCGGCTATTGCAGCTAATACCTTTGAAATCAAGCCTGGCACGATTCAGATGGTGCAGAATTCAGTGCAGTTTGGGGGTGCTCCAACGGAAGATCCTAATATGCATATTAGGGATTTCATCGAGATTTACGACACCTTCAAGACCAACGGAGTGTTGGAAGATGCCGTGAAGCTGAGACTTTTCCCATTTTCTCTGAGGGATAAGGCTAAGGGATGGTTGCACTCTCTACCAGCAGGTTCTATTACTACATGGGAGGATCTTGCTCAGAAATTTCTTACTAAATTCTTCCCCATGGTTAAAACTGCTGCGATCAGGAATGCTCTTACTCAGTTTTCTCAGCATTCTGGAGAATCTTTATGTGAAGCTTGGGAGAGATACAAGGAGATGCTTAGGAGATGTCCACATCATGGATTGCCCGACTGGATGGTGATTAATTGTTTTTATAATGGTCTGGGAGCACAATCAAGACCAATGTTAGATGCAGCATCAGGTGGAGCTCTATGGGCTAAGAGCTACGAGGAAGCTTATGAGTTAATTGAGATGATGGCTGCGAATGAATATCAGAATTCTACTCAGAGATTATCACAAGGCAAAGTAGCAGGAGTTCTTGAAGTTGATGCAGCTACAACTATAGCAGCCCAGTTGAAGGCTTTGACAATGAAGGTGGATTCTTTGACGAATTATGGAGTTCAGCAGGTGGCTAGTGTTTGTGAGCTTTGTGCGGGCGCACATGAGACGAATAATTGTGCCATATCTAGTGAGTCGGCGCAGTTTGTGAGCAACTTTCAGAGACCATCACAGCCAGTTCCAGCCACCTATCATCCCAATAGCCGGAATCATCCTAATTTCAGCTGGAGCGACAATCAACAATCTCAGCAGCCTTATCAGCCATTCCAAGGTCAGCAATTTGGAGCAAAGCCTTGCAATCCTCAGAATTTTCAGCAGCAGCAAGGGCAGAATTTTCAGCCACAGTATGCTCCTAGGCAACAATTTTAGCCACCAGGATTTCCGCAACAACCTCATGCTAGTGCGGGGCAGTCTTCGAATGAAAAATCTGAATTGGATGAGTTGAGAATGATAGTTAAAAGCCAGGCGGCATCGCTCAAGACTTTGGAGAATCAGATGGGGCAGTTGGCAAGTGCCTTACTCAGCAGAGCTCAGGGAACTCTTCCTAGCGATACGGAGCCTAATCCAGGAAAGACAATTGTCCAAGAACATGTGAAAGCAGTTACCTTGAGATCGGGAAAGGTCACGGGCAATCAAAAATCAGCAGTTGAAGAAGAGGAAGAAATTCAGCAGCATCAGGTGGAACCTTCTAAGGAAAAGCCAATTTTTGATTTGGCAGCTAAGCAGTTGGACGGTGAGGCTGAAAAGAGCAAAAATTCTGCTGACAAGTCTACTTCGGAGCAGACTATTTACCCACCTCCTCCATACCCAAAGAGGCTCCAGAAGAAGACTACAGAGAGTAACCAGATATATCCTCCTCCTCCATATCCAAAGAGGCTACAGAAGCATAATCTTGACACAAAATTCGCCAAATTTCTCGAGGTTTTCAAGAAGTTACACATCAACATACCTTTTGCAGAAGCTCTTGAACAGATGCCGAGCTATGCTAAATTCATGAAGGGTATTCTATCTCGGAAGTTGAAACTCGAGGATTTGGACACCGTTGCTTTGATAGAGGAGTGTAGTGCAGTTCTACAGCAGAAATTGCCACTGAAGCTTAAAGATCCGAGAAGTTTTACCATACCTTGCACTATTGGCAATCAACTTTTCAGCAAATGCTTATGTGATTTGGGAGCTAGCATTAATCTAATGCCAATGTCTGTTTTTAAGCAACTTGGGTTGCCTGAGCCGAAACCAGTTAATATGACCTTACAGTTGGCTGATCGGTCGATCACATATCCAAGGGGTATAGCGGAGGATGTCTTGGTAAAGGTGGATAAGCTGATTTTTCCTGCTGATTTTGTTATTCTTGACTTTGAGGAGGATAAGAAGATTCCTATCATCTTGGGAAGACCTTTTCTGGCTACTGGACGAGCGTTGATCGATGTTCAGAAAGAGAGCTCACAATGAGGGTGAGTAATCAAAAGGTCATCTTTAATGTGTTCAAGGCTATGAAATTTCCGATAGAGGAGGAAAAGTGTTTTAGCTTGAAGATGGTTGATACGGGTCAGAGAAAGGAGTTCGATCAGCTGTTGAGCAAAAATTCGGACATGCACAAGTTCGAGCATCACATCAGTGATTCCATTGACAATTCTTCCATTCGAGATCTTTCGAATGTCAAGCTTGGAAAACTTCCACCACATTTGAAGTATGTCCTTCTGAATGATGAGTTGGTAATTTTTAAAGAGTGTGAAGATAATATGTTGAGAAGGTGGAACAAGGATGATGAGGTAAAAGAGTTTTCTTATCAATCGACGGACAAGCATAAACACCTTAGAGGTGTAAAGAAGAAAAAGAAAAAATCGATTGGTGGAAAAGTCAAGGTGAAGTTTGATTTGGAAAAGATGTGGGAAGAAAGCAAGAAGGTTATCAAGCAATGGGTGAATGGTCCTTCTGCTAAGGACAAGTCAAATGCGATCTTCGATCCACCATGATTTGATTCACATTTGTCCGGCTAAATGACATTAACGACAACGCTTCGTGGGAGGCAACCCATGTGTTAGGTATGTTTCTACTATCTTTCTTATTACCTTCAATGAGGGCATTGAATATTCTAAGTTTGGGGGTGATTTGGGGATAAGTAGTGTTGTGGTGTTATGTGTTCATGTAGGAAATCATATTTTGCATGTTTGTGGTAATTCATTCATGTTTTGTTCGTATTTTGCATGTTTGTTTCATGTAGGACATTTTGTTTATGTTTTTATTATATGTGTCATTTTAGTTGCATGGCATGCATATTTCATGATCCCTTAGGACGAGCTATTTCTGTTTAGTAGGTTGATGTTGATTTGATTGTGGTAATCATAAATAGAGGGATGATTTAAGTTCTTATGAAATTGACATGTATGTTATGAAAACAAAATCTTTACACAATTCATCGTTTGCTTTTGGGCTAGATTAGGGCCATGCCTGTTTGGATGTTTTGAGGCTTAATCATTTGTTTATAGTTAAAATGTTCTTTATTCCCTTGATGGCGTAGGAGCACCAAAGTATAAGTTTGGGGGAAAACAGAGATTTCATGCTAAGTGTTTTTAGTTGTGTTTAGTTGTTAATAAAGGCTAGGCGTCAAATGGCTAGTAGCCAGCTCATATTTTATGAGTAGTCTAGGATGAATGAGATGGAGCGAAACGCACTCATTCTTGTGTGAAAAAAAAAAGAAAAGAAAAAAAAAAGAGTGTTTGTGAGAGTGTGAGTGTGTATAATTGACTAGGGTGAGCTCTTTAATACTCGAGTAATTAAGTCTGAGGGGTACTTGTACCTGGTAACCTAAAGCCCTTTGTGGTTTGGGATTGCCGACCTAACACTCGCTACATGGGTATTATTGTATAAGCCTTTTGGGGTCTCATCCATTGCACGGTCAAATAAACACGTGTGTTATGTTGTTTTGTTATGTGTTGTAGTTGTTAGTAATAAAGCATGAATTCCTGTCTAACTTAAATGATGATGGAGGTGTCTCTGAGTTATGAAGTGTCTAGCGTTCATTCTTTTTATAAACTAGTGATTGCCTTGACGAAGAATGAGTATGATTTTTGGTCTAGTGTTAGGAGTATATCTGATGAGTATCGCACACACCACGTTTCCGTTCATGTATTGTTAGTATACGGGGATTTAGTCGAGCTCTGTTTGGAAGTTATTGCATGATTTGAGATGTTTGCTTATTGAATGGTTATGGTTAGTTTAAAGGGGATCTTTGCATTTTTTTTCATGTAGTTGCATTCATATAGTTTGCATTGTTAGTTGCATTGTTAGATGGATTTTGTGGGTACATTCGCTATAGGCCCTCACGAGACCTTACTCGTCCACTAGGGCTGCCTAGGGGTTTAAAGGGTTTGTTGCATATGCCAAATGCAACCGTGATCACCTACGGAAGTGGTACTAGTTAGTTGTATATAGTTATATTATTTATGCTTGAGGACAAACATCAATTTAAGTTTGGGGGTGTGATAAGTGGATTTTTAATCCACTTGGAACGCTTCATATCTGCTTAAATTGATGACTTGAACTCAAGTATGTGGTGTGTTTAATGTGTTTTCATTAAGTTTTGCAGAACCAAGAGTTGGAGGTTAATTTGATTAAAATTCGGATTTTCCGGGTAGGTTGCGCAGTCTTCACTGTTTTGGCCATATCTGGAGTTCTACAAGTCCGATTCTGACGATCTTACAGCTCACGCGAAGAGGACAACATTTTCTATAATTCTAGGCAGAAGGTTCTGCGCGGGCGCCCAGGAATTGTACTGGAATTCTGCGCGGCCGCCCAGGAAGTCAGAATCGCCAGAAATTGCCAGAATTCGATTTTAATAAGGAAATTTTCACAAATTCGACTTCTAATCATTATGGTAATTGCTTGGGGCGGCCAGAAACTTCCAGAATCAGTTGTAAACATGGAATATGCAATTCTTATTGCATTCAAAGATGGAAATTGCCGTAATTCTATTCTAACTCAAAAACGGCAATTGCTTGGAAGAGGGACAACTTGGAGCTATAAATACACACCTTGGGGGGACATCACAACACATCACAATACATCACAACACACCAGAGATCAGATTCAATATTGGAGCACAAGATCGAGGAGCCAAGAACGAAGAACGTGACTACGAGGAGATCTAGACATAGTTTTTTCTTGTATTCTTCAAGTTTGGTGCAACTTTTGGATGCTTCCGGATTTGTCCTCTAAACCTTTAACTCTTATTCATATTTACATCATTGATTTCTTGTTTTTCATCATGCTTTCATCAGAACCCACGATCATGAACGGTTCTATTATGTACTAATCATTGTCGTGGGATTCTAACGGATTTATTTATGGATTTTAGTAGTTAATTGTTTTAAAGATGTGTGTGTGATGGCTAATTGATATCCTAGTTTGGTTGTGCTTATTCTTCTTGGATGCGTAGCTAACATCTAAGATTGTTTGTTAATCTCTATTGAATACAAAAGTGGATATAGAGGTTTGGAACTTGCCATGCTAGCATAGGTTTATGTATGTTTGTCATGCATGATTCGTAGGTGATTTTAACCATCTTACCTGCCCTCTGTAATCTGAATGGATAACTTGCTCGTTAAACCGTTATGTTTTCAAATCTTATAGACATATAGGGTCTAAGCATAATTGGTGTCTGCTTAACTTCTATCTATTTTGTGGATATTTAAGTGGTTTGGTATACGTATACTGAAAGGTAGCGTGTACTGATTTCGTGTTATCCGATTAGTTTTCACAACCGTCACATGCATTGATTAAAGACAAAAGACTCTGAATGAAGTACTTAATGAAGTTAGGATCCCATGTTTTATTCTCATATACATAAATCGATTTTAATCCTCTTAGTTAGTTAATTCTTAGTTTAATAATTTGTTCTCTAGTTAATTTTAGATAATCAAACCCAAATTGTTAATTGTCTTAGCAGTGGATAAAAATCATACATTGTTGCATAGGTACATTAATTGAATTGAACACCTCATTAGATCTCTGTGGGAACGAACTTGACTTATTCGTATATTACTTGTGACCACGTGTGCTTGCGTGATTTTGTGCTAACAAAACCTGTAAACGCGGGTCGTCTTGAAATGTGACTTTTTGTCACAGGTTACCATCTTCTATAAAAGAGAGGTGGATGAACTCATTTCATTCACACCTTCATTTGCAAATTTCTCTCTTGCATTTTCTCCTGTATTCTCTCTAGCATTTTCTCTAGTTCTAGTGTGGTTTTCAACCAAGAAGTCTTCTTTCAATCAAGTAGTCATCCTTCAATCATGGCTGATCAAAGAATGGCCGGTCCATCATTCGCTCTTGCTCAAAAGATGGCTGCAAGATCCAATCAAGGTAATCATCTTTCTTGTGTTCCTATTGTTATAGATGAACCTTTGCCTTCATTGTTTGAATTAGTGAATCAAATGGGGGATGCCTTCCCAAACAACGCTGAATTTGATTCATTCAAGTTTCCAAGTACCCTGGGGAAGGTTGATGTGAAAAGACTTAAAAAGAAGTACTCATTCCCCAATGATCTCAAGATAGTGGTTCCCGATCCAGGCGACAGGACTTGCAACTGGAACCCGGAAAGGTTGTTTGTTTATAAGGATGTTATAGCAGCCGAACTTAGGTTTCCTCTACACCCCTTTGTGGTGAGGTTGCTAGCTGAGTTAAGGATCAACCCCTGCCAACTTTATCCAAATTCATGGAAGTTTATTTTCATTTTCATGGCAAGGTGCTTGAAAGAAGGGATTGATTTAAGCGTTCCCATTTTTAGGAGCATCTTCGTTCTCAAAAACAGCCCGACCACCCGGAAAGGGTAGGTTTGCATTCAACATCGCCCGGGTGTTAATCATATTTGCAACAACGCCTCTCTCCCCGATTCCAACCACGAGTGGAAGCATCACTTTGTTGTGCTCTATTGGAAGGGAGCAGATTGGGGCCAATATTTCAGGTCTGATTTTAACCACGTGGTGGACTCTGGGAGCCATATTTTAGAACTCAAGTCTCACGAGTTCCCAGACAGGGATTATCTTATCACGGGTCACGATCAGACTCACTATCGCTCCTTCCTGGCCGAAAGGATCATGGTTGAAGTCGGAATGAGTAGATTGTCATTGGAGGGTAATTTTTATTGCTATTCCTTGTTTTGAAACACAATTAATCTTATTCCAACATTTTTGCCTTGTATTTTTTATAGCCCCCATCTTCCAATTGGAATTGTGCCTGCAACATTGTAACAGATGAATAGGAGCTCAGTTACCGATAATGTTGGTAGTATGTTGAGAAATATCCAAAACTGGTATTTTCTATGAGATACCTGATTTAGCTTGATTGAAGAGTTGTGTATTGAAAGCTAGTCTATGTTATAGCAAAGAATTTTTCGATATCTTGCAAATATGTATTATGATATGATATAGTACAGATTTCATTACAGATTATATTGTGGGGGCTATATTGCTCATTCTTACTTTGTTTTATAAAATCACACAACAACAGATAGGAGAGATGGCCAGGCCGAGGCACACTACTCGCAAGCTGTTAGATCAGAATTCAATGATCGTCAGGGGCTAGACTCAACTGATCAGGATTTCTGACGTCATCAGGATTACATGGTCGTCAGGATCTAGATACATATCAGGACTGGGATCAGGATTGATCATCAGGACTGGAAGCTGATCAGGATTCCTACTTCGAGTTATATTTGGAGTCTAGTTAAACATGGAAGTTTATTCTGTCGGTTCCTGGTTTGTAGAATGTAGCTATCAATTATGGATAGGTTTCAATCTTTGTAATTGATTAGGACTTATCATTGATAGAGAAGCTGTGTAGTATATAAACACAGTTTTGGTTTCGATTTATGTAGGTGAACATAATCGAATAGAAGCTCTCAAGAACATAGAATTTCTTGAGAGAGTTTTTGTAAGCTAGCAGCTCTCAAGAACATCATAATTTCTTGAGAGAGTTTGTAACAGTTTTATATCAGATTTAATAAAGCTGTTATCTTTCTTTCATATTTGTGATATATACATTAAGAAGTCGATTATCTTATACTATTGTATTCAACCCCCCTTCTATAATAGATTATTACTGGGCAACAATTGGTATCAGAGAAAACTGATTGAATTCTGAATCAGAAACGATCTAAATATGTCGACAACCAAGTATCAAACACTAACACCTCGGACTTATCTACGTAAACCCAGAAGTTCTAAGAAGATTCTCCAACTTCACCAGTTGCATTGCAGTTTGTAGCTTCAAGGAATCAGGATCCAGCCTTACCGTCTCCAAAGTTGTACCTCTATAGATTTTGACTTCATACGGGAAGTGTACAACTTGAGGGCTGACCTTCATTGCAGAATCTCTCAGCCGGTCATATGGAAGCTCGTTCAAGCATGAAGATCTCTTTACCTTACTCATAAGAATCCACAATTCAGAGAGAGATCTTCTTTGGAGTAGTTCAAGAGAGAGATCTTCTTTGGAGTAGTTCTTGCCTCACTTGATCAAATGCAGATGTAATCCTTAAGATATCTTCATTCAATGTCTTCATGTATAATGAATTTTCCGGATTAACAGTTCTGATCTTCTCAAGCAACTTCAGAAAAGTACCATCATTGTTTGTGCTTCTCTGAGGGATATCAAACATCTCCCTTGCCTTATCCCAATTGCTTCCCTGCTTCATCCTCACATCCAATCTCCTTTCCTTGACATGAATACTATGAAGACGTTGTTTATCTTCATGTTCAGCCTTTTGAACCTTTAGCCTTTGAGATATGATGTCGGAGACCTTAGCATTCTCATCCTCCTTTCTCCTTAACTCTGCTTGCTGCTTCTTCAGCTCCTTTTGAAACAGAGGTTCAGGTTTATATAAATCAGCTTCATCCTCCCAAGCATCAAAGTTGGCCACTTCTTCAACCTCCTCCTCACCCATAGGTTCTTCAGGGATAGTCTTCTCCAGTTCACTAGACATATCAAATTGGAAATCATCCTGTTCACCATGGTAGTAGTAAGCATCATCAAAAGCAGACTCCTCCAATGATTGTTTACCCTTTCCCTTATCTTTTCCAGAAGCTCCTCCAGCTTCTCTTTCTTCTCCTTTCTTCTCCCCCTTAGTTGAGGAATCCTTTACAGATTTGAATGTAGCAGCTTCAGGATTCACCTCACTTGTTCCCCTTATATCTCCTCTAGCTATCCTTTCTTCCCTATCTCCTCCTTGATCAGCATCATCTTCACCATCACCCTCAAAGAATGTTTTCTGTTGAGCTGTGGGTTGATGTGAATTCTTGATCATATAGTACAGGTGCTTCATCCCTTTATTGAGATGCTCCATTCCTCCTTCAATCTTTGCAAACCTTTGTTCATTAAACCACTGATTTTCATCAACAGTTTGCTGAATGTAGTCCACTAAAGCCTACAGGGTTTTTAATCACAGAATCAACATTGTTATGGAATCTGTACATGTTATTTTTGATGATACCAGAATACAGGGTCTTACTGATGAGGGTTTTCATGAAACTCTCAGGTTTGACAATGAGGTGGAAGGTCTCGACTTTGGTGATGAAGATGATGATCATGAGGATGAATCAGTTCCTCCAAGAATGACTGTCTCTAATATGGATAACTCAAGCTCTAATGAGCCATCCATAGAAGGGACAAGGGGAGCATCCGTAGGAAGCCTGAATGAAGCATATGTAGGAAGCCAAATTGGAGCATCTGTAGGAAGCCAAATTGGAGCATCCGAAGGTGGATCGCAACACAGATTTATCACCCCATTAAACTCAGGGGGAGTTTCTCTAAGTCAAGGATCAACCTCACATGATCATGCTAATGAGAATGATGCTGCATCTTCAAGACCTACACCTACTGCAAGAAGAAAATGGACAAGGGATCACCCATTTGAACTGATCATTGGTGATGCTTCTGCAAATGTCCAAACTAGAAGAGCTACTCAGGATGAATGCCTATATAACAACTTTCTTTCTCAGGAAGAACCAAAGAAAGTTGAGGATGCTCTTTTAGATTCAGATTGGGTCTTAGCCATGCAAGAAGAGCTAAACCAATTTGAAAGAAACAAAGTGTGGAAGCTGGTACCCAAACCTAAGGACAGAAGTGTTATAGGGACAAAGTGGGTATTTAGAAACAAGATGGATGAAAATGGCATAGTCACGAGGAACAAAGCTAGATTGGTTGCTAAGGGCTATTCTCAAGAAGAAAGAATAGATTATGATGAAACATTTGCCCCTGTTGCTAGACTGGAAGCAATAAGGATATTCCTAGACTATGCAGCCCATGCCAATTTCAAAGTCTATCAAATGGATGTCAAGAGTGCCTTCTTGATTGGGGAACTGGAGGAGGAGGTGTATGTTAGTCAACCTCCTGGTTTTGAAGATCCAGATTATTCAGAATTTGTCTACTTCCTACTCAAGGCACTCTATGGACTAAAGCAAGCACCTAGAGCCTGGTATGACACTCTGTCATAGTTTCTTTTAGAAAACCATTTCACTAGAGGTACTTTTGACAAAACTCTTTTCTTTAGAAATGTTAATGGCTCTAGCATACTTGTTCAAATTTATGTAGATGACATAATTTTTGGGTCTACAGATGAGAAGCTTTGCAAAAGGTTTGCCAAGCTTATGCAAATTAAATATGAAATGAGCATGATGGGTGAACTTACCTACTTCCTTGGCTTACAAGTTAAGCAAGTGAAAGAAGGAATCTTTATTAGTCAAACTAAATATATCTTTGATCTATTGAAGAAGTTTGATCTAATGGATTGCTCTCCTGCTAAAACACCCATGCCAACTGCCACTAAACTTGAATTGAATACTAAGGAAAAATCTGTGGACATTTCAAGTTATAAAGGCATGGTAGGCTCACTTCTATATTTAACAGCTAGTAGACCTGATATTATGTTTGCTACATGTCTTTGTGCTAGATTTTAGGCTGATCCTAGAGAGTCTCACTTAATTGCTATCAAGAGGATTTTCAGATATCTCAAGGGAATACCAAACCTTGGTATTTGGTACCCTAGAGAATTTGGTTTTGATCTAATTGGTTATTCAGATGCAGACTATGTAGGTTGCAAGATTGACAGAAAAAGTACTACAGGCACCTGTCAATTTCTAGGAAACAAGCTTGTCTCATGGTTCAGTAAGAAGCAAAATTATGTCTCTACCTCCACAGCTGAGGTAGGATACATTGCTGATGGAAGTTGTTGTGCACAGATACTGTGGATGAAAAATCAACTAATAGACTATGGTCTAATAGTTAATAAGATTCCAATATTCTGTGACAACACTAGTGCAATTGCCATAACTGAGAATCCAGTGCAAAACTCAAGGACCAAGCACATTGACATTAAGTATCACTTCATCAGGGAACATGTGATGAATGGTACTGTGGAACTTCATTTTGTTCCAAGTGAGCAGCAAATTTCAGACATTTTTACTAAGCCCCTTGATGAATCAACATTTTCAAGGTTGGTAAGTGAGCTAGGTATGCTTAACTACTCTCAATCTATTTAAATGTCTGATGATTTGGAATGAAGCCAGTGTCAACATGATTTTCATGAGAATTAAAACTCTCTGAAAAAGAAGAATTTTGCCAAAGTCAAAATTTCTCCCTCTATGGATACCTTCATCTGTTGATGGTAATTCCTGACACTGGATTTTTTTTTCTTTTTCTACGGATATCGTTTTACACCTCTATGGATATCAAATCCTAAGGTACAATTCTATCCGTAGATATTTCAGTTTAATCATAACCGTTAAAGTCACAATCTTATCCGTAGTTACATGCGTACAGTACGCGTGTGTAATACAGTAAATTCGTGACTTTACTTTTCACTTCATTATCATTAAACAGTTACTTTCTTTCCCAATCAGATAATTTCTTTCAATTATTCTGATTTAATTAGTGAATTACTTTGGGGGAGTATAAATTCAATTTTACTCTCAGCTCATCTTCTTCTACCTTTCTCCAAAAATTCACTAAGGCAAGAAACCCTCTTTTCTCTCAAGACTAATTTCTTTCTGCAAGCTCAAAGTTATTACCAATGGCACCTGTAAGCAAAATAATGTCACTCACTGGGTTCACCTATGAGAAGAACAACTTCATAGCTACGGTGGACTTTGAGGAGAAGAGTGCATCATATCACACTAAGATGAGGTTCATTCAGAACTGCAGGCTCTCCAAAGCTATGCTCGAAGCCCCCGCTCTTTATTTTGAGGTCATTGAAGCTATCTGGGAATCGGCAGTTTTTGATTCTGTGAATGCTACAATTACTTTTGTTCTTCAAGGTAAGGAACATGTGATTAATGGTGACATCATTTCGGCTTGCTTGAATTTACCTAATAACAATAGGTTGGAAAAGCATAGTGATACTGATATAGTTAACATGCTGAATATGATTAACTATGCTTTACCTATTGATAATCTGAGTAAAATTCAAAGAAAAGGAATGGTCAAAGAATGGAGATTTTTCTTTGATGCCATTCTAAAGGTGTTTTCTGGTAAGATTAGCAACTATGATGCTGTTATTTCTTCCATGCTAGATATTGCTTTCATGCTTCTAAATGATAGCTTTTTCAACCTAGGATCTCTGATTCTTTATGAATTAGGTGCTAAGTTAGGAAATAAAGCATCTAGAAGTAAGAATATCTATTATGCTATATTATTTATGATGCTAGCTAACCATGTAGACAGCAACTTGGTGATCCAATTCCCTGCAAACTCCAAGGAGTGTTGGGTTCAAAATAAGAGAGTCCTTGAGGACTTGAATAGGCTGAACCACAATAGGGAGGTTCAATTGGTGTATCCACCAATTTTCAATGCAGCTCAAAAGGCACAGGTGAGTCAAGTAATCTCCTCAACTGTTCCTACCTCTGTTGTTGTTTCTTTGATTTCTAGTGCCACAATGGAGACTGGATGTAATAACCCCAATTTTTCTACTTATTAAAAACACTTGATGTATAGTACTTTTGTTGATTAAGGAAAAACTTTTCAGACCACCCTATGTAGGAGTTGGAAAACTGAAGTTTCGAAGTTGTATCGTTGTTGTACTAGATAAATAAAAGAATGTAAAAGTTGTCAGAATTCGAAGATTTCTATTTCTTTTACTATTTCACCTGGAATATACGAGATATTGCAAGATACGTCAATTACATCAAGGCTTAGAAATTTAATAAAATTAGAAATCCCACGGGTATACATTCCACCAAGGTACTAACAAACTAAGAACATTCACCTTGAACATTTCGTAACAAAACGATTTAGAAACCGTTCAGACTTTATAAGAAGGTTAAGCGATAAAGCAAATACATAGCGAATTGCGATTAAACGAGAAAAGAATTTGTTAGGCAAGTAGATATGGGATAATCACAACCAAAGCACCAAGCATGTGCTAGTCATCAAGATGATTACAAGTGGTTAACACCTTTACATTTCTTACTTAGCTAGATGATCAACAGTTGGCAATTAGTGAGGTAATCAAGCTTATGTCATCCAACCAAGCCTTTAAACACATGCTACTTCATTATTAACACAACCAACCAAGCAAAAATATCAAGGAAAAGCCAAGAAAACTCTCCCCGCCCCATTTCTTCAACATTCTGCCCAGCATGAGCAAGGGAGGAGAAACAATTCATAACTTGAGATTTACTCATGATAAAATCGCCACATTTGGACCATAGCTTCATCACTCCATACCCAAGTTACGTTCAAAATTTCATGGCCATCCAAGTAGTATAGCATGGTCAAATATTGGATCAAAGTTGAGGTATGAATAGTGATTTCGAAATACTAACTTGTGTTCTTGATTTTCTTTTGTAAGTTTAAGGCTTCTAAGTTTAATTCAAGGCTCAAGCAAGGATTGTAAGCTATTTTTAGTATGTTTGAGGCATCAAGGAAGGTATACACTCTTTGAACCCTTAGTTATAAATTGATTTATGTGATGAGTTTTGAGTTAGTTTATGTTAGTATAGTTATAAGGATGGATGGTTGGTTTTGGTGGATGATTGTTGTTGTTTTGATAGATAAAATGAGTAGATGTTGGATTTTACTTTGGCTGTAAAGATTATGGTTTGGTTGAGATGATAAGTAGTTGATGATGATGATTTGGTTTGGTTGAATGATGTTTTGGTGTGGTTAAATATTGGGAATCATGTCTTTCTAGCCGTCGTAATGGCAAAATTTCATTAGCCCTATTTTGAACAAAGAACCCGAGACATTAGAATCATTTTAAGTGTAACCACTGCCCACCTTTATCTAGATCTTGTTTCATAGTTTGTTTTGGCGCGAAAATCATGTTAATCCGATTTACGGTTTAGGAGAAAAGTGAGTTTTAGTAAACGCCATTCGGAGAACCAACCTATCTCTGGTCAGTTACTTTGAGGCCATGTTTGGACCACTTAAAAGCCATATTAAAATGTGAAACTTTGAGTAATAATACTACAGACAGTTAGGAAGACTCACGAAAAGGATTCGTATTAAAAAGATTAATTTCCTATTTTATAAAAATAATTAAGTCGAGGTTGCGCAAATGGTAATCCTTAGAGAGTTAGCATGTAATGGTCATTTGCAAGTGGCGAGTGACTAATTAAGGTTTTGTATTGTCTAGGTAGAGGTTCCAGGACTAGAAGAGATGACATCCAGTTAGAGCTTGGACATCAGGCAAGTTTAACTAACTCTTACTCTATTGTTCAGAGTAGGTATATTTTCAAATGCTTAATACTGGTTTATTCAAATATATACACTCTTTTGATCGGAGTATTGTGACAAGTTTTCTAATCCTATATTTTACTTATGAAAATATATATGGAGCATGTTTATGCAATTTTCCGTTTTTCAAACACATATACCTATGCTATATCATGTTGTGTTACAGCTTGATATCAAGGAGGTTCCTATCTTTGAAGGGGTAGGTTCCCCTCAGACACTATTGTCGAATGTTTCCTTACAAAAGAATGGAAAAAATCTGAATTAACCAGTAGAAGGCGTTCTTGGAGGTACTGGGGGTCCTCCAATAAAACTGAAGAAAATGATTACGAACCTCCTATAATAACCCGAATTTTTGGAAAAATTTAAAACTTTTCTTATTATGATTAAGTGCATCAGTGAATAGTGAAATTGGTAAATGAATAGTGATTTTGAGGATTAAGAAAATTTTTCATGCCACCTATGTACGAGACGTAGTGTGGATATTCCGAAGTCATATTAGTGATCTACGGAGTAAATAAGGGAATGCAAAGACGATCGGAATTCAGAAATTCCAAAAATTATTTTGGTGTAGTATTTGACCGGGCAGCGAATTATATATTATTATGTTCAAGAAATGAGATATTAAATTTGAGGATTTGAGGATTTAATATTTTGGAATTTTATTATTTTATTAAAGTCGATTTAAGGATTCGATCGTTGGAGTGAATAGTGAGTAGTTACTATTCACTGCGAGAATCGCTTAGAATTTTATTCGCTCTTTTTAGGAAATATTTTCGAATCGTTTCAAGAAGGACAATGCGACATTTACAGGATTAAATATAGACATGGAAGTAACATGTAACAAGATTAATTCGAGGAATGCAACATTTGGATCATCTATGTGAAAGGAAACAAACCAGTAAAGCTACTTTAGCTAGACCAATGCATGTTGGACATGTGTCACAAGCTAAGGCCATTAGAGCTATGACTCACCACTTTTGTCATAAAAAAATCAGCATTTCTAATTAGTCAAAAGCCAAAACCCAAAAAGAAAACAAAACATTTTCATTTTCTTCATTTTCGGCCAAAGAGGAACGGCCGGATTGTAAGCTTCACATCTCCTTCATTCCTCGGTGGAAAATGGCGATCTATAGCTCGTTGGAAAGGTCTTGAGATAACCTACATTTCCTATTTCACAAGTTTCTTCCATTTGAGCAAGGTAAGACCTTCATATTTCCAGTTCTTTAAACCGGTGTATAGTAACTCCGAGAATTCATAACTTGTTCTTGATTTTCTTTTGCAAGTTTAAGGATGATAACTGATAGAATATATATTTATATATATTTTATATGATTTTATTCATCATATTTATTATATTTTGCATTTAATTGGATTTTTATTTAATAAATTTTAATGTTTTATTGTAGGAAGCAAGGAAATCCTAAACTTGGAAGGATTGGAGAATAAAGAGCTTAATTTGGAGATTTATTAGAAGGAAAATCGGATTTGTTGGGCTGCCTGCACATAATTCACTGTTTCGGTCATATCTTGAGATCTAGAAGTCAGAATTGGACGATTTAACAGCCCACGCGAAGATAATGGAAATCTCTTTTATTCTAAAGTGGTCCAATTATTAAATTAATTCAGGAACGGCTCAGATTTACTGAAGAAAAGTCAGCTACGAATTTTCCTTGTAAAACAGAATCAGTTTAGGAAACGTAATTGTACTTTTCTCAAGGCATTAAAATATTTGAGAATATGTATATAAACATCAGATCTGAGAGAGACATATATACAGATATACAGATAGACATAGATACAGACATAGAGAGACTTGTACTTTTTTTCTTGGAGAAAGATTAAAGGTTTTTATTCTTTGTTCTTAATATTATTGTCATGTGTTCTTATTATATTATGTGTTTTGTTAATTTAATTATGAGTGAGTAGATATTTAATCTAGGGTTAAGTTGAACCCTAGTTATGATTGATGTATGATTTTCCATAAACCCCCAGTTTAGTTATGTTGTATGCTCTTGCTTATTGAGTTGTGCTTAATTAACAATAACATGTCAGACGTGATTATGCGTATTGTTTGAACCTAATATCTATTTATCATCGAAAGTTGGACTTAGATGGTTGTGATTTATCCAATAAGGACATGAACTTCTCCATGAAAATAGGTAGAACGGATTGTTAGGAAGTTAGGATGCTGTGTTTAATGTCTCTAAGTTGCATGATACCATGAAAATAGGTTTGAGTGTATTTTAGAGAAGCCATTAATACTCGAGAGAGGTTATTGGTATTTTATAGGGCGTGTCTTTCCTCTTGAGTCGCATATGATTAATTGGGGTGGAAAATCATAATTGCATTGATTCATGCTAGTGGGGATACTTAATTCTAGATGTTTTAGTTAATTGATAATACAATACAATTTGCCTTAGTATAATATTAGTTTAAAAATCTCTCAACAATTTATTGTGTTACTTGCTTAGTTGAATTGAATCAAGAATAACTAGTGATTGATACGTTTGTCTCTGTGGGATCGACTCTGACTTGCCCTACTACATAGTTAGAAGGATTTGTTAGATATTATCATTTGATAGGTAAGACCTTCATATTTCCAGTTCTTTAAACCGGTGTATAGTAACTCCGAGAATTCATAACTTGTTCTTGATTTTCTTTTGCAAGTTTAAGGATGATAACCATGGATAAAGACTCTCTTAAGGCTTACAAGCTCTTGTGGTGTGTTTAAGGATTCAAGGAAGGTATACCACTCACCCACCCTTTGATTTATATTGAATTTTAAGTGAAGTTTTTAGTAATAAGCATGTTTTTGGAATTTGGAGTAGGTATGGTTAATTCTTGATGAATACTTGTTGTTGGTTGATGTTGGTGATGTGTTCTGGAAGTATATGAACTGTTTATGTTGTAAAAGTTGTTGGGTTGTTGAATTCATTTGGTTTTAAGAGGTTTTGACATAACAAAAACCGGGAAACGTTACGATTATAGCCGTCGTAATGCCCATTTGATTTAAGACTGTTTTGAGCAAGTATTACGACCTGGTCTTGGAATATTTTTGAGCAACACTGACCAGGAACCTGTAGGTCTTGTTTTAAGGGTTGTTTTGGTATAAAGATCATGTATATACGAATTACGGTTTAAGAGAAAAGTGAGTTTTAGTAAACGTCGTTCGGAGGAACAACCCCTCTCTGGTCAGTCACTTTGAGGCTACATTTGGACCACTTAGAAGCCATATTAAAATGTGAAACTTTGAGGAATACTGCTAGAGACAGTTAGGAAGGCTCAAGAAAAATATTCGGATTAAAAAGATTATTTTTCGATTTTATAAAAATGTTTTAGTCGAGGTCGCGCAAGTGAAAACCACTAAGAACATGGCTTAGAAACCAATGTTGTAAATGGTTAAGTATAACTTGTATTCGAGGATCGATTTCGAACTAAACCTACGATTTAAGTAATTGTCGATTAAACATGGACTTAGTATGAGCCTATAACGAGCTATTAATTCCTTGGTTGTGTTTCGCTTACGTGTTTAAGCATTGAGTACAAGTGGATTATCCAGGGGATTAATCGTGCGTTTCTTTGACTTTGTCTAGATTGTCCGGCATCGTCGCGAACCCCTACCACTTCTCGAGCATCAGGCAAGTTTACTAACCCTTACTCTATTGTTAGAGTGGGCATATTTTCGAATGTTTAGTACTTGTTGATTCAAAAATATATCTATGTATATATATTCTTTGTTCCAAGTATCGTGCAAGTTTCTAAAACCATATTTTGAAGTATGCATATACTAGATGCAAGTTTTCAAACCTATACCTCTATAAACTGTTGTTGTGATAAATAAAAGATTTTGAGATATATGTTATGTGTTTTTTATTCCGAAATGATACTTATGGTGCTAAGTAAAAGTTATTGATATGAGTTGAGCTTATAAGTTATGGTTATAGCAATATTTTTGAGCTGATGTGTTAAGAAAACCCTCAGTAGGGGGGTATATACTCTGTATTTAAACTACGGACCAGGAATGGTATCAGTTATTATCTAGAGTTATATTATATATACTTTGTACTTATACTACGTACCGAGAATGGTATCAGTTGCTATCTAGGGTTATTTTATTAATTTATTTTCCATTCTTTGTTAAGGAAGTATGTGGAAATTACTTCCAAATAAATATTCTTTATTAAATATAGTTTTCATTAATTATTTAAAGCCCTACTTCTTAAGGAAGTATTTTGTGAAAACTATTCTTTAACCCTAGATAACTAATAAAGTTTTATTCAGTCAATTATAAACATAATTAGAGAAGGTTCCCAAATCTATTTCCCTTTTAAGTCTATATTCAGAAAGACTTAAATGTTCGCTCAAACTACAAAGATGCATGGAGCCTTTCTCAAGATTTTATGCTTGTTTCCAGTAGACTGCCCGGTCCTAAATCTTTTTAAATCAATGAAATTATCAGTCTGATATACTACCATCAAAATGATTTTGATTACTTCCTCAAAACTCGAGAAGTAAGATCAGTGAAATCAGTGATATCCATTAACAGGCATCAGCCTGGGAAATATGAGTGAATTTCCTTTCCAACCAGATACGACTACTTTGTGGAGTTGTATACTTGGGGAAAAAGGGAAAGGAACTTTATGTTTCAGTGTTATGGATTTACTCGAACTTGGAGATATGTAAGGGACTGAGTAGCGCCGGTCCCCTAAGGGAATTACAATATGGTCGACGGACTGGTGAACGGGTTTGTTCTTCCCTTAGATGATTATCAGTGCCCGACCGTAGGATAAGTGGAGAGTAACAGAATCGACCGTCTATGAACGGGTCTGTTCTTCCTGCCTACAACCGATTGGCGGGGAGGTAAGTCGGTGTGAGACTGATTATCTTCCCTTCTACGTAGAAAAACAGTAGGGGGATACAGCTTGCGACTGATCATCGCAGGGGTATCCTCGGCGCCTAACATCTCCATCTACAGTTCACTATTCATGAAAGAGCACATTTTGTGCAAGTTTTCAGAGAAAGAGAAATTATTCCAGTTACTCAGTTTTATGCAAGTTTTCAGAAAAGAAAGTTTATTCCAGTTATTCAGTTCTATGCAAGTTTTCAGAAAAAGGAAGTTTACTCAAGAGTATTCAAGTTTATTCCAGTATATGAGTTATGAGAAAGCATATGAAATTACGAAAGGTATATGATTGTTTTGAAAAAGGTATATGGAATCAGTTGAGTTTCGAAAATGGATTGGAAATATTTTACATTGTATTTATTTCCAGATTATGATATGAGGTAAATGTTTGATATGAAAGATGATATTGAATTTTCCTTATAACTTCATCTTTCAAGTATATGTTGATAGTCTGCTTATATTTTATATAGCAGATATTTTATGGAAAGGATATACTGAGTTATCTTATTATTTCAGCTTTTATACTATACTAGAACTTTGTTCATAGTATGAATATCGAAAGTTGCAGAGTATTCTGAAATGATATTTGAAGTACAGTAATGGTACTATTTTTGGAATACATTCCTATAAGGAAATGATTTCAGTATCGAAATATTTTGACAAATTATTGTCGTATACCCGCTTTATTTCTGGGTTGAATTAAGGGCAGAATTATGCCATACTTTCATTACCTTGCTGAGCTATCGCTCACTCTTGCTATTATTTTATATATATTATATAGCAGCGAAGCAGGATGCCAATGGGACGGCACATACCTCGCAAGGCGTTTCCATTAAACAGTTTCTAGCAGCGATCCTGAGAGTAGTACGAACCAATTGAATCAGGCTACGGCTTTTGGTATTCAACTTATGTATAGACATGAATGGTATTAGAGGATTGTGAGCATCAGAAGGCTAAGTTGGTAATGTAACAATACTTAGAAATTGTATCAGTAACAGATTCAAAAGACATTTGGGTATTGTAATAAAAGTTAGTTATTCCGCAGTTGTTGTATTGTGTCGTTTCTGAGACTCTAACCTGTGTGTGTGTGTGTGTGTATGTGAGACATATATTGTGGGGTCATGAGCAGGTGAAATATGAATGGTGTGAGTAATACAGGTAAGGCAAGGAGTACATGGATCGTGACGACCCTAAATCCCTGACCCCGGATTTGGGGTTGTTACACCTCCCATCAATATGGAGAGGTGCAGCTTCACACATGGATTGCCAAACTTGTTGGAAGCTGCAGCTGGACGTATATTGCTAGCTTCGTGGATGTCTATTCAGACTTCTCCTTCAAGAGAATGAGAGGCTCTATAAGGTTCAATTCTTGGTAATGGACAAACTACTCTGAAGACTTGGGGGGTAGAGGATACCATAATACATGGAAGGTTTCTGAAAACAACCAGTAACCAAATTAAACGGAATAGGAATGAGGTTCAGCTTCGCGGTCCCCCAACTACCATCAGGTACAGAACCTATTAATGGTGCAACTATAGGGAGGTTGGATTGGCCAAATGGTGAAGGTTTATATACGAGTTGATCTAGTTCTCCACCCAAGAAAGGAGCCTAATACGTAATGTTTCATTGGTAAAACCCATGTCGAGGTTCTAGAATCTACACCTCAGAGGTTTGACAACTGGAATTATGGATTTGTCATTGAGGATGGGTAACATGGTACTTTTTGGTAGTGATATTACAAGTGACAACGAGGTTTGTTTGAACCTGACTACGAGGTTCATGGCGAAGTTTGTTTGAACCTGACTGTGAAGTTTATAGTGAAGTTTGTTTGAACCTGACTGCGAGGTTCATGGTGAAGTTTGTTTGAACTTGACTACGGATTATATAAGGTTCCTCTTGCATTTAATGGCTTCAAGGAACCGGGGGGTAGTTGATGACATGCTGTCCGAGATGGTATCTTGAAAGTGCTAAATTTTTAAGTAAATGGAGTTTACAATCAACATGTGGTTCGGGTTCGCGAGCTTTCTGAGGTTCAGATGTGTGAACCTCTAATGGGATTTGATTCTGAAAGTGCTAATGGATATGGACGTGAAGCTATGACATAGGTTGATTGGGAATAACTGCGGGTTGCAGCTTTATTGGTCTTCACCTACTGGTTGTAGGTGATAAGTGGATTTCATATCTACTTGGAACGCTCTAAAACGGCTTAAATTGATTGTTTGTACTCAAGTACGTGGTGTTTTTAATGTGTTTTGTGTTAGATTGTGCAGAGTTGTTTCGTTAGCAGAGTTGTGGAGCTAAGTTGGTTATACGGTGGTGATTGAACTTCCTTGTGAAAGCGTAGGAGTTACGAGACGAGAGAGCACGAGGAAAGTCAAGAAAATGGGAAGTGAAGAAATCTGTCAGAGGGACAAGCGTGCCCGCGCCCAAACAAGCGTGCCCGCGCCCAAACAAGCGCGCCCGCGCCCAAACAAGCGCACCCACGCCCTAGGAAGCGCGCCCGCGCTTGGTGGAATGCTGGAAAAGTCAATTTCAATTCTGATATGGAAACCAGCAGAGACCAGTCAACCCTGAGACCTATATAAACCATTGGTGGACGATTTCAGAGACATATATCTTGATATCTTGACATACATTCATACACATCCATCCATCGGCAAGGAGAACAAGAAGACGGCTGATTACGAAGATCTACTTTTCAATTTATCTTTGGATTCTTCTAATTAGGTGATACTTTGGATTCTCGTTTGTTTCTTCATAAACCCTAGTACTTTTATTTAGTATTCCAGACATATTTATTATAATGTTTTCATCAGAACCCACGATGATGAACAGTTCGATTATGAACTAATCGTTGTCGTGGGATTCTAACGGATTTAATTATGGATTTTAGTAGTTCATTGTTTTAAAGATTTGTGTGTGATGAATTATTGATAACCTAGTTTGGTTGTGCTTATTCTTCTTGGATGCGTAGCTAACATCTAAGTTGTTTGTTAATCTCTATTGATTGCGAACGTGGATATAGAGGTTTAGAACTTGCCATGCTAGCATAGGTTTATGTATGTTTGTCATGCATGATTCGTAGGTAATTTTAACCATCTTACCTGCCCTATGTAATCTGAATGGATAACTTGCTCATTAAACCATTATGTTTTCAAATCTTATAGACATATAGGGTCTAAGCATAATTGGTGTCTGCCCAACTTCTATCTCTTTTGTGGATGTTGAGTGGTTTGGTATACGTATACTGAAAGGTAGCGTATACTGATTTCGTGTTATCCGATTAGTTGTCACAACCGTCACATGCATTGATTAAAGACAAAAGACTCTAGATGAAGTATTTAATGAAGTTAGGATCCCATGTTTTATTCTCATAAGTAATTCAACAGCAATCTCTTTAGGTAATTATAATCTTGTTGCGTTGATTAGTTAATTTAGTTAATCAAAACACAACTTTGACACTTGTCTTAGCATTGAACAATAGCCATACATTGTTGCATAAGTGCATAACTATAGTAACCAAAGCAGTCTATGTGGGAACGAACTCTACTTATTCTTATATTACTTGTGACCGCGTACGCTTGCGTGATTTTGTGTGAACAGTAGGTTGATTCATTGGTATTCACTGATAAGTCGATTTTATATCCACTTGGAATGCTTAGAAACTGGCTTAAATTGGTGGAATTGACCTCAAGTATGTGGTAAGTGTGATATGTTCTAGTGTTTTAATGCAGGTGAACTAGTTGGAAGTACCAAGCATGATTTCAGGTCTAAATGGTGGGTTCTAAGTCCTAGGATTGGAGTTGAAGATAACAAGAAATATGGAAGACCCTTGGAAGCACTTGGAGGACCTTGCAAAACTCTTGGAAGCACTTGGGGCACCTTGGAGGAACTTAGGAATCCGTTTGGAGGCTGTTTGGAGTCCATGGGCAGGACTCTGGCGCGCGGGCGCGCGGCCTTGGCAGTCATTAGGCGCGCGGGCGCGGACCAAACGCGCGGGCGCGCGCGCGAGGCAGAAACGGAGCGCGCGGGGGCGCAGCTAGCGTGCTGGGGCGCGCGCGGGGAGGATTCAGGACGTGCGGGCGCGCGCCTAGGGCGCGGCCGCCTGGCAAAATTCTTGGAAATTTTCCTGATTTCGATTTTTTATTGGAAATATGGAAATATCTTGCTGAAAAAGCCTCCTGGAGTTTATATAAACACAACCCTTCACCAATAATCACTACCTATTCCCAGCAACACATAGAGAGAGAGCCGAGACACGGAGATTCAAGTTTGACGAAGGATTCCTACGCGCGTGACAAGCAACGGAGTTCTAGATCTACTTTTCTTTTGTATTTTTCTTGGCGATATTCTTGGATGCTTTTGGGATTTGTTTTCTCAACTCTATTACTTTAGTATCCATATTATTCAATTCTTGTTCATTATCATGTTTTCATCAAATCCCATGGTGACGAGCGGTTCGATTATGAACTAATCGTTATCGTGGGATTCTAACGGATTTATTTATGCAGTTTAGTATCTTGATGCTTTAAAGATCGGTGTGTGATGTATATTAATTGATATCCTCGTATGGTTAAGCTTAATTGATAGATGCGTCGCGAACATCTAATCTGTTAATCTCTTGTGAAGCGAGAGTGGATCTTGAGATTTAGAACTTGCCATGCTAGCATAGGTTCATAATTGTTTATCAATATGATTCGTAGTATAAGATGAAAATACTTATATTGCCCTGTGTGATCTTTATGGATAACTAGTTCCTCAACCGTTATGTTTTCAAATTCTATAGACATATAGGGTCTAAACATAATTGGTGTCTATTCATCTTCTATCTCTTTTGTGGATGTATGGGTAGTTTGATATACGTATGCCGACAGGTAGCGTGTATTTGATTCGTGTTATCCGATCAGATATCATAACAATTGCATATAGTGATTAAAGGTGTCAGATCTAAGCAAAGTATTTAATGAAGTTAGGATCCCATGTTTTCTCTGCATAAGTAATTCGATTCCAATTCTTGTTAGTTAATTAATTCTTAGTTTATTAAATTGCTTCATAGTTAATCTTAGTTATTCAAAACCCTATCTTGTTAATTGTCTTAGCAGTGAATAAAAACCATACATTGTTGTATAGGTACAAGACTATAACAACCTAAACCAGTCTGTAACAGCCCCAAATCCGGGGTCAGGGATTTAGGGTAGTCACGATCCATGTACTCCTTGCCTTACCTGTATTACTCACACCATTCATAATTCACCTGCTCATGACCCCACAACATATGTCTCACACACACACACACACACCGGTTAGAGTCTCAGAAACGACACAATACAACAACTGCGGAATAAATATTTTTTATTACAATACCCAAATGTCTTTTGAATCTGTCACTGATACAATTTCTAAGTAATGTTACATTACCAACTTAGTCTTATGATGCTCACAATCCTCTCATACCATTCATATCTATACATGAGTTGAATACCAAAAGTTGTAGCCTGATTCGATTGGTTCGTACTACTCTTCGGGATCACTGCTAGAAACTGTTTATGGAAACGCCTTGCGGGGTATGTGCCGACCCATTGGCATCCTGCTTCGCTGCTATATAATATATATATAACAATAGCAAGAGTGAGCGATAGCTCAGCAAGGTAATAGAAGTATGGCATAACTCTGCCTTTAATTCAACCCAGAAATAAAGCGGGTATAAGACAATAATTGTCATAATATCTCCATACTGAAATTATTTCCTTATCGGAATATATACCACAACAGTACTTCAAATATCAATTATCGTCTTTATACGAAAGATAAGTGAAATTCGTACTTGCCGTAGCAATTTATCAAGATAAGTATCCTTTACTGAAAGCTCGAATATTTTCCCTAATCGGGATATGATAGGAATTTGGATGCTGACACCCTGCTCCAGTGACGTAGCACTCAGCAGTTGTGGATACTATAACACTCAGCAGTTCAAGATACTGTCAGATGGGAACACTGAACTCCGTATGTAGGAGAAATTTCATTTGAACTCTGTATTGAGATTTCAATAATTCCAGACGTGGATCAACGATGATCAGTCGCCGCTTCCAGGTCCACCGCGGGTCTTCTCTACTAGTAGAAGGATAAAAACTCCATCCGTAATTACCCTCAGGTAAAAGCTCCATCCGCAATTACCTTGGATGAAAGCTTCATCCGCAATCATCCTGAATGAAAGCTCCATCCGCAATCATTCTGGCGCAAGTTGGGCCAAATTTTAGTTCCCCGGGCAAATGCCCGTTCAAAGATCGCACTGGGATCCTTTGGTTACTCCCAGAATCAATCGGAAGTTAACCCATTAACCCATATTGGCTTTTAGCCGGACTTTCACAATCCCTGGTTACTCCCGAACAATGGGAAGCTAACCCATAAGTACATACTGGCCTATAACCGGAAACTCAGGTTGAGCGACAAATAGTCTTCATGAAATCGAGATTGAATCTTTTACTCTTTTTGTGAAAGGGGAACCCTTAGTAGTAGGGCTATAATCCCAAAATAATATCTCTTATATAAACAAAGGAAGGAAACAAGATTTTCTCCCAACTCTGGATTTTCAATTCTCAATATGTACGAAAGCATTTAGATGGCTCAAGTGAGGTGATAATGATCGGGAATAATATTGGGGAATCCTTTTAATTCTCGAAAATATTATTAAAGGTCAAGAATATAAAAAAATATAATTCTCAAAGACCTCTAATGCTTTTAAACAAATAATATGATTTTTAAATCACTAAAAGATATTTAATAATTAATAAGGAAATATGTATTGAAGAAATTTCCTCAAATAAATGATTATTCAAACATAATCCTCTCTGAATAAATAAATATTCAATAATTAAACCTTGAATGAATAATAAATAATTAAATAAATAAACTTCGAATGAATAATAAAATAATATTCATTAAGTAAATGATCCTTAAATGGATATTCACAATAATATACTTTAAGTCAATAATCCTCAAATGAATATTCATAAATAATATACTTTAAGTCAATAATCCTCAAATGAATATTCATAAATAATATAAATAGTAAATCCTCGAATAACAGTACCCGATATCTTTATCGGAAAATAACCTTTAATATATATACAGAAAATATAATTATTTCTGATCTAAAGAAATATCTTACGCCCTTAACCTAGGGCCTTTATACAACCTGGCTTCTAACTAATATCCCATATCTAGCTTAGAAGCCCATAATCAAATCATTTCCAAGTAATAAATACTTTCCGGAACATAAATAATGGTTAATAATAATATTCCTCAAGATGAATAGTACTCTGCCGCTAGAATCCCTCCGGGTTTCCACGACTATCTATATAACAAAATATCGACTCCCGGTCTAGAGTCGAAAACAAGAAGTATGCTCTTATCTCTAGAGCTACAAGGTATACCGGTTATATATACTTAACTCAGAAGATCATATATAATCAAAAGGTCAAATTTTTATTTCAACAGGAAATAAGATGTGTCGCAAAACTGTACAACTTTATACATGGAAAAAGCAGTATTATAATTAATACTTTAAAAGTACAAGTTTAGAAAACTTGCCTGATGCTCGAGAAGTGATAGGGGTTCGCGACGATGCCGGACAATCTAGACAAAGTCAAACGAAAACACACGGTTAATCCCCTCGATAAACCACTTATAACTCAATGCTTAAACACGTAAGCGAAATACAACCAAGGCATTTCTTGCTCGCTCTAGCGTCACACTAAGTCCATGTTATTCGTCAAATACTTATATCATAAGTTTGGTTCGAAATCCATCCTCAAATCCAAGTTATACTTAACCATTTGGAACCTTGGTTTCTAAGTCTCGTTTTCAGTGGTTTTCACTTGCGCGACCTTGACTAAAACATTTTTATAAAATCGAAAAATAATCTTTTTCATCCGAATCTTTTTCGTGAGCCTTCCTAACTGTCTCTAGTATTATTCCTCAAAGTTTCACATTTTAATTCGACTCTTAAAGGTCTTTGACGTAGCATCAAAGTGGTTACATTTCTGCGATGAAACTTCTCGAACCACGATTACTAAAACTAGCATGACTTTTAAACCGTTCGGCCAAATTAGGCGAACCACATATCATTACGAAGCTTATAACATAAACTACAAAATCATTGGCAGTAGGACTCAAGGGTCGAGCTCTAACAGAGGTAAAACAGGGAACCAATCAGTAGGTAAAAATTTGGGCATTACGACGGCTATAACTCGGATATTCCCAAATTTCAAATCATCCAAAATGCATATCGATCACTCCACTCAACGTATACATCTTATTCAACCAAGAACTGAGGCCAAGCAATGCCTTTACGTTCTTAAAACTCAATATAACTTATAACAAAGCCCAATCATAGCTACTAAGATCATAAGCATGCTTTTACACCATTAAAGCTTCAAAAATCACTTAATACATTCAAGGGTTCAAGGTTCATACCTCCTCCAAGCTTGTTTACTTCCAATACACCTATATAAACTTAGATCCTTGCTTAATACAACCTTTGGAAGCCACCAACTCAATATCCAAAAACAAAACAAAATACATGTTACTATTCATCGTTACTTTGTAAAATCCATATAAAATCGAAAACCAAGAGTTTGGTTCTGAGATTTTTACCACACCTTTTACTCTTCAAGGGCTTTCTTTTGAGTCCTACCTCATCACCAGGGGATGCTTGAATCTCGACTTATTGGCTTTCTAAGGTGAGTGGTCGAAACTGGAAAAGCAGGACAGTTTCTGTTCTCCGACTTGGGGAAGGTATTTGACTAGGCTACACTCCTTTGCTGGCCATGAAATTTTGAGCGAACGTTTCCCATGGAGTGGAGAAGCTATGGTTAAAATTTGGTGATTTAAGGATGGATAGAAATGGAGTTATGGATTTTTCTTTCCTTGATGCTTTTGCTGGGCAGAATGGGGGAGAAGAGAGTTCTTCTCTTTCTTTTTCTTTTCTTGTTTAATGGATAATGATGCTGATATTTTGTGTTAAAAGAGTGGTGAGTCATAGCTCTAAGGCTCTCTCCTTGTGACACTTGTCCAACATGCATTGGCTTAGATAAAGTAGCTTTACTGGTTCGCTTTCCTTTCACATGGATGATCCAAATGTTGCATTCCTCGAATTAATCTTGTTACATGTTACTTCCATGTCTACATTTAATCCTGTAAATGTTGTCTTGTTCCTCTTGAAACGATTCGAAATATTTTCCAAAAAGAGCGAATAAAACTCTACGTGGTTCTCGCAGTGAATAGTAACTATTCACTATTCACTTCAACAATCGAATCCTTAAATCGACTTTAATAAAATAATAAAATTCCAAAATATTAAATCCTCAAATCCTCAATTTTAATATCTCATTTCTTGAATATAATAATATATATAATTCGCTGCCTGGTCGAATATTACCCCAAAATAAAATTTGGAATTTCTGAATTCCGATCGTCTTTGCATTCACTTATTTACTCCGTAGATCACTAATATGACTTCGGAATATCCACACTACGTCTCGTACATAGGTGGCATGAAAAATTTTCTTAACCCTCAAAATCACTATTCATCCACCAAATTCACTATTCACTGATGCACTTAATCATAATAAGAAAAGTTTTAATTTTACCAAAAATTTGGGTTATTACAGTCTCCCCTCCTTAAAAGGATTCCGTCCCGGAATCAGCTTAGGAATAACTGGGGGTACTTCTCTCCCATTGCACTTCCTAACTCCCAAGTGGATTCTTCCACTTCTTGATTTTCCACAAATCTCTCACTAGCTTGGCAACCTCGTCACTTAGCACTTGCTCTTTTCTATCCGTGATTTCCATAGGTTGTTCTTTGTAAGTCAGACCAGGTTGTATATCTACCTGCTCGTACTCTAACATATGCCGGGCATCTATAGTATACTGACGTAGCATTGACACATGAACCCTGTTATGACCATTCTACAAGTTTTTGGGGGGGGGGGGGGGGTAAGGCTGGCTCGTACGCCACCTTCCTGACGCGTTTTAAAATCTCAGATGGCCCAATGAATCTCGGGCTCAACTTCCCTTTCTTTCCAGATCTCATTAATTCTTTCCATGGAGATACCTTTAGCATCACAAATCTCTAACCTCATATTCTTTATCTTGTTTGTACAGAAAATACACCAACATAAACTTGCTTGTCATTCATCAACATGTCATTTAGCTTATCAATAGCAGTACTATCTCTATACTCGCAGGCTTAGTCCGCATACTTTCTCTGTCTGTCTTGGTTGTTACTAGCCGCTTGTTGGTGAAATCTTTTGTCTTTCTAGTTTGTTGGACTAACTTGGTTTTGTGTAAAATCTCATCCTTTAATTCCCGATCATTCAGAATCCATCTCTGTTTCATTTTAATTAAGGGTATCGGCCACCACACTGGCCTTCCCCGGATGGTAGTGTATCTCCCAGTCATAATCCTAGGTCAATTCTAGCCATTTCTCTATCTCATGTTATCTACTATCACGGGTAACTCAAAGCCAATTCATTACATTTCATAAAATTTGTGGGGGCATTAGTCAACCCAAAATAACCTCTCTGAAAACTCGAAGTGTCTATTCCTAGTTCGAATCGCAGTCTTGGGTATATCTTCGGATTTAACTTCCAACTGGTGATATCCAGTTCTTGAATAAATTTGGAAATACACAGCGTTCTTCCGCTGATCAAACAATCATTTACAAGGGTGCCTATTCTCCATGTCGAACTCATACAACTCTCGAGGTTCGATGCATAATCTTGTGTTATCATATTTCTTTCTTACAACAACACCGGGCTCTCCACGGTGGTACACTGGGTCTTATCATATTCTTGCCCAACCATTCTCGTAATTGAGTCGCTAACTCTTTCATTCCCACTGAGGCTAACAGGAGATGCGGCACTATAACCTTGATACTCGTTATTCATTCTCATGTCATCCCAATCGATATTTAGTAGCGCATTAAGATCTTGTACAGCCTCCCAAAACCACTGTAGTTTCCTTTATACTTGGTGTCTCTTTTCTTGGCGTCAACCATAAGAGCTAATTAGGCCTCGTATCTCTGGCGTAATAGTTTCTTAGTGTGAACTATATTCAAGAATCTCTGAATCTGTCTCCATCCTTTATTTATTACTCTCTCTCCCTTACAATCAGTCTGGGCTCCATTGGGTGTCAACCAACCCATCCTTATTATAATATCAACTTCTCCCAACTTGAAAGGAATCAGGTCTATCAAAAGTGTCGACCTCATATTTCTAATTCACAACCTGGATGTACCAGTCTTATGGGAAAATCCCTCGATTGACTATCTCTACTTGTAATTATTCCCTTAGCGGCTCGGCCTTAAGGTTTACTTGTCATGCAACTTCTTGATATACAACGATACATTAGCTCTGTCTAAATAGTATAGAAGGGTACCTGCTATTTAAAGGTCCTGACAGTGGGCTGCTGGTTGGAGGTAGCCCTGGTTGAAACCTACTGGCTTTCTTTTCTTCTGTGTTCACAAACTCTGGAACAAACCTCAATAATCCGGAAAACTTGGCCTCATACTCGGTCACAGTCATAGTTTCTTGTTTTAACTCTCTAACTTTCATTTTCAAACGGGTCTCCATATATTTCCGAAAATTATTCCTCTAAAACCACACACGCTGCACCTCTCACAAGTCACAATACCAGCTCCCCTCTGACTCCATCGTCAGTACTTATCTTGCTAACCCAGAGGTAGTGTACATTCGTAAACAACTCCTCTAAAATCTTAATTCCACTATAGGGCATCTGTCTAACACCGTTGTCACTGGAGTTCACGGCACATCGCTATTCTTTTCACATATATCGATTGACACGCTTTCCATTATCATGATATCCTTGGGAGAATAAACCAATTTCATCGATATATCACTAATATTCTATTCGTCTTAGGGATTCGCTCCTGTCATAGGCGATTTCGTTGCGAATCTAATTCCTATCAGCGAATTTTGACTTATTTGACCTGGTTGGCCTCCCCTTGAAATTCAATAAGGATAACAAAAATTATGGGGCCTTGAAAGATAGCTCCCATATCAAAGAAAATGTCACACACTGGTGATCATAAGGTTATGAGTTTTAAGGTAACCTTATTGGAGGTAAGAGAATTTTACCGAGAGATCAATATGATCATAAGAACTCAACGTTGTGTGCCTCAATTGAGACATTACTAAAGGTAATTAGCCTTCTTGTATTTCACAACTTACAAGTGATGGCGTCCCATCCGACTTCTATCACACAGACAGATAGTCCTTGTAGCCCCTATAAGTATAGGGTTGTTCGTCTCAGTGGAAGTTGAAAAGTATGAAAGCAATTCGAGATCAATTTAATGATTATCGCCTTTCGACAATATTTCTCAACTGAACACCTTGGATTAAAATTGAACAGATTCCAAAGGTGCGGTTTTTCCAAAGAAAATACAAAGAAAAGAATAACCACAAAGATACTGGTACTTAACAAACAAGTGGTGAGGTATCACCATAGGGTCATTTATTATTTGAAGAAAAGAGAAAGCTTAAATAACATCATTTGACAGGGCTTCGAAAGCCTGAAAGTAGGCATTGTGACAGCCTCTGGCACAAGTGAAACTGAATATGGTTTAGCACAAGTGTTATAAAACAACTTCGAAGAGGGAATATACCCTTTATCAGAATTCTTTCCTGGAGAGAGGTCAAGATAGATCATAGATTGGGGAGGTACCCCACATAATTTGCAAATGGGGAGGGTATTACCAAGGTCTCTACGGATGCCTTTTACGTCGGCTCCTCTAATGGATAATCGTTCAATTCCAAAGCTTTTCTTCTCCATGCACACCCTAAGGTGCTCGATACTTACGTTATTGCCGACTCATAATAGTCGCTAAGGATTCAACCATCGACCTTTGCAATCGCAGGGAATTCTATTCTACTAGGCGCAAACATCCCAAGTAAGCGTTCTGTTCTATAAGAAGACTTCGATACCGTTGTTGCCCGTGGCAATGACAATTCCACATGTCGACTGGGCGGTACTTCGGAAGATCGTTAGAAACTACAAGATTAAATCTGGTCTCTATTTCAATCATCCTTATATCCAATATTCCTTCTCCCATATCAATCCCGTGCGCTACATAAGCTTAACACTTTTGGCACAATAGCCTTTTCATTTAAGTCAATCCCGGAATTTCTCAGTCCGTCTTGGTCCTTAAATATATTTCGCCTTTACCGTCCAATCTCAACTTCACAATTTTATCTCTACAATCAATTATAGCAATCAGGGTCTGTCCACCAACCCATATAACGGCTATCTTACCCAATCCACAGGGTTCGCTCTAATTTCCACTCTCTTTGGTGACATCCTCTAGTAATCAGAAAGACAAGGTTTGCCAAAATTTTCTGAATTTCTTTCCAAAATCAGGGGAATTTGATCAATCTATTTACCTACTAGTAATGCTCGGATCCGATTTCCGACCTTTCTGTTCTATCCTCATAATTCCTTCCTGGTTTCCTGAGGGTGGTAAATCTCGTTCTCGATTCCGTCTTAGCGTGCTTGTCTTAAAATATCATTTGCATGGTACATATACCCAAAAAATTTCCTTGAGATAATAAAATCCCTCAATGATGTAATAGACACTATTTCCAGTGGAATCGCTGGTCGTGGGGGATTGAAACCTCATAGCCAAAGCAATTCCTTTCACTATTCTAGGCAACTAAGTACCCTTAATCGTTCGTGAAAATCTGAACATCTTGGTTCTTACGTATGCCGTCTCCTTATGGGCAACTATAACCGACTACGAGTAACAGGTTTCGTTCAAGTCGAATCAATCCACTGATACTGGCTATACTGCCTCTACCTCTTCTGCTTTGGAGACTCTACTCCATTTTCTTTGTCATATCTCTTGATGAATCATGAACGATCCTTAAACTCTCGTCTCGTCACTTATTTGACCTCTGAAGGTTCGTCCGGTCCTATAGTACGACCTCAAGTAACATACTACATCTTTATCAATCAACACGTCCTCTACAAGACTCTTTCCTTGACCCACCATGGGGTCTTCCTCTAGATCCTTCTATGGATCCTCCTTTATCGGGTCTCCGTCCATTTCAAGGAGCGCATCATCAAATGCCTACTAGAAGGCCTCGGGATCTGGTATCTCAGAATCCCATCCATCTATAACTCATACGAATCGAGGTGACTAACCATGAAGTCCTAAGTACGGTTTCCCAAAAGAAGTCCCCTCTCGGGCTTCATCTTAAACAGTCAGGGTCATGTCCTCTAACCCGACTACGAACTCAATTTGGGCTCTAGATGTTCTTATCATTCTTAAGGGTATTGTAAGACTCGATCTCCTATCATTTCTGAGGACTGTAACCTAACGCTCTGATACCATCTCTGTAACAGCCCCAAATCCGGGGTCAGGGATTTAGGGTAGTCACGATCCATGTACTCCTTGCCTTACCTGTATTACTCACACCATTCATAATTCACCTGCTCATGACCCCACAACATATGTCTCACACACACACACACACACCGGTTAGAGTCTCAGAAACGACACAATACAACAACTGCGAAATAAATATTTTTTATTACAATACCCAAATGTCTTTTGAATCTGTCACTGATACAATTTCTAAGTAATGTTACATTACCAACTTAGTCTTATGATGCTCACAATCCTCTCATACCATTCATATCTATACATGAGTTGAATACCAAAAGTTGTAGCCTGATTCGATTGGTTCGTACTACTCTTCGGGATCACTGCTAGAAACTGTTTATGGAAACGCCTTGCGGGGTATGTGCCGACCCATTGGCATCCTGCTTCGCTGCTATATAATATATATAAAACAATAGCAAGAGTGAGCGATAGCTCAGCAAGGTAATAGAAGTATGGCATAACTCTGCCTTTAATTCAACCCAGAAATAAAGCGGGTATAAGACAATAATTGTCATAATATCTCCATACTGAAATTATTTCCTTATCGGAATATATACCACAACAGTACTTCAAATATCAATTATCGTCTTTATACGAAAGATAAGTGAAATTCGTACTTGCCGTAGCAATTTATCAAGATAAGTATCCTTTACTGAAAGCTCGAATATTTTCCCTAATCGGGATATGATAGGAATTTGGATGCTGACACCCTGCTCCAGTGACGTAGCACTCAGCAGTTGTGGATACTATAACACTCAGCAGTTCAAGATACTGTCAGATGGGAACACTGAACTCCGTATGTAGGAGAAATTTCATTTGAACTCTGTATTGAGATTTCAATAATTCCAGACGTGGATCGACGATGATCAGTCGCCGCTTCCAGGTCCACCGCGGGTCTTCTCTACTAGTAGAAGGATAAAAACTCCATCCGTAATTACCCTCAGGTAAAAGCTCCATCCGCAATTACCTTGGATGAAAGCTCCATCCGCAATCATCCTGAATGAAAGCTCCATCCGCAATCATTCTGGCGCAAGTTGGGCCAAATTTTAGTTCCCCGGGCAAATGCCCGTTCAAATATCGCACTGGGATCCTTTGGTTACTCCCAGAATCAATCGGAAGTTAACCCATTAACCCATATTGGCTTTTAGCCGGACTTTCACAATCCCTGGTTACTCCCGAACAATGGGAAGCTAACCCATAAGTACATACTGGCCTATAACCGGAAACTCAGGTTGAGCGACAAATAGTCTTCATGAAATCGAGATTGAATCTTTTACTCTTTTTGTGAAAGGGGAACCCTTAGTAGTAGGGCTATAATCCCAAAATAATATCTCTTATATAAACAAAGGAAGGAAACAAGATTTTCTCCCAACTCTGGATTTTCAATTCTCAATATGTACGAAAGCATTTAGATGGCTCAAGTGAGGTGATAATGATCGGGAATAATATTGGGGAATCCTTTTAATTCTCGGAAATATTATTAAAGGTCAAGAATATAAAAAAATATAATTCTCAAAGACCTCTAATGCTTTTAAACAAATAATATGATTTTTAAATCACTAAAAGATATTTAATAATTAATAAGGAAATATGTATTGAAGAAATTTCCTCAAATAAATGATTATTCAAACATAATCCTCTCTGAATAAATAAATATTCAATAATTAAACCTTGAATGAATAATAAATAATTAAATAAATAAACTTCGAATGAATAATAAAATAATATTCATTAAGTAAATGATCCTTAAATGGATATTCACAATAATATACTTTAAGTCAATAATCCTCAAATGAATATTCATAAATAATATACTTTAAGTCAATAATCCTCAAATGAATATTCATAAATAATATAAATAGTAAATCCTCGAATAACAGTACCCGATATCTTTATCGGAAAATAACCTTTAATATATATACAGAAAATATAATTATTTCTGATCTAAAGAAATATCTTACGCCCTTAACCTAGGGCCTTTATACAACCTGGCTTCTAACTAATATCCCATATCTAGCTTAGAAGCCCATAATCAAATCATTTCCAAGTAATAAATACTTTCCGGAACATAAATAATGGTTAATAATAATATTCCTCAAGATGAATAGTACTCTGCCGCTAGAATCCCTCCGGGTTTCCACGACTATCTATATAACAAAATATCGACTCCCGGTCTAGAGTCGAAAACAAGAAGTATGCTCTTATCTCTAGAGCTACAAGGTATACCGGTTATATATACTTAACTCAGAAGATCATATATAATCAAAAGGTCAAATTTTTATTTCAACAGGAAATAAGATGTGTCGCAAAACTGTACAACTTTATACATGGAAAAAGCAGTATTATAATTAATACTTTAAAAGTACAAGTTTAGAAAACTTGCCTGATGCTCGAGAAGTGATAGGGGTTCGCGACGATGCCGGACAATCTAGACAAAGTCAAACGAAAACACACGGTTAATCCCCTCGATAAACCACTTATAACTCAATGCTTAAACACGTAAGCGAAATACAACCAAGGCATTTCTTGCTCGCTCTAGCGTCACACTAAGTCCATGTTATTCGTCAAATACTTATATCATAAGTTTGGTTCGAAATCCATCCTCAAATCCAAGTTATACTTAACCATTTGGAACCTTGGTTTCTAAGTCTCGTTTTCAGTGGTTTTCACTTGCGCGACCTTGACTAAAACATTTTTATAAAATCGAAAAATAATCTTTTTCATCCGAATCTTTTTCGTGAGCCTTCCTAACTGTCTCTAGTATTATTCCTCAAAGTTTCACATTTTAATTCGACTCTTAAAGGTCTTTGACGTAGCATCAAAGTGGTTACATTTCTGCGATGAAACTTCTCGAACCACGATTACTAAAACTAGCATGACTTTTAAACCGTTCGGCCAAATTAGGCGAACCACATATCATTACGAAGCTTATAACATAAACTACACAATCATTGGCAGTAGGACTCAAGGGTCGAGCTCTAACAGAGGTAAAACAGGGAACCAATCAGTAGGTAAAAATTTGGGCATTACGACGGCTATAACTCGGATATTCCCAAATTTCAAATCATCCAAAATGCATATCGATCACTCCACTCAACGTATACATCTTATTCAACCAAGAACTGAGGCCAAGCAATGCCTTTACGTTCTTAAAACTCAATATAACTTATAACAAAGCCCAATCATAGCTACTAAGATCATAAGCATGCTTTTACACCATTAAAGCTTCAAAAATCACTTAATACATTCAAGGGTTCAAGGTTCATACCTCCTCCAAGCTTGTTTACTTCCAATACACCTATATAAACTTAGATCCTTGCTTAATACAACCTTTGGAAGCCACCAACTCAATATCCAAAAACAAAACAAAATACATGTTACTATTCATCGTTACTTTGTAAAATCCATATAAAATCGAAAACCAAGAGTTTGGTTCTGAGATTTTTACCACACCTTTTACTCTTCAAGGGCTTTCTTTTGAGTCCTACCTCATCACCAGGGGATGCTTGAATCTCGACTTATTGGCTTTCTAAGGTGAGTGGTCGAAACTGGAAAAGCAGGACAGTTTCTGTTCTCCGACTTGGGGAAGGTATTTGACTAGGCTACACTCCTTTGCTGGCCATGAAATTTTGAGCGAACGTTTCCCATGGAGTGGAGAAGCTATGGTTAAAATTTGGTGATTTAAGGATGGATAGAAATGGAGTTATGGATTTTTCTTTCCTTGATGCTTTTGCTGGGCAGAATGGGGGAGAAGAGAGTTCTTCTCTTTCTTTTTCTTTTCTTGTTTAATGGATAATGATGCTGATATTTTGTGTTAAAAGAGTGGTGAGTCATAGCTCTAAGGCTCTCTCCTTGTGACACTTGTCCAACATGCATTGGCTTAGATAAAGTAGCTTTACTGGTTCGCTTTCCTTTCACATGGATGATCCAAATGTTGCATTCCTCGAATTAATCTTGTTACATGTTACTTCCATGTCTACATTTAATCCTGTAAATGTTGTCTTGTTCCTCTTGAAACGATTCGAAATATTTTCCAAAAAGAGCGAATAAAACTCTACGTGGTTCTCGCAGTGAATAGTAACTATTCACTATTCACTTCAACAATCGAATCCTTAAATCGACTTTAATAAAATAATAAAATTCCAAAATATTAAATCCTCAAATCCTCAATTTTAATATCTCATTTCTTGAATATAATAATATATATAATTCGCTGCCTGGTCGAATATTACCCCAAAATAAAATTTGGAATTTCTGAATTCCGATCGTCTTTGCATTCACTTATTTACTCCGTAGATCACTAATATGACTTCGGAATATCCACACTACGTCTCGTACATAGGTGGCATGAAAAATTTTCTTAACCCTCAAAATCACTATTCATCCACCAAATTCACTATTCACTGATGCACTTAATCATAATAAGAAAAGTTTTAATTTTACCAAAAATTTGGGTTATTACACAGTCTCTGTGGGAACGAACTTAATTTTATTCTATATTACTTGTGACCGCGTACGCTTGCGTGAATTAGTGCGAACAAGTTTTTGGCACCGCTGCCGGGGACTCGGGGTTTTATATATAGTTTATGTGCTTGTCATCAGTGGTCGTTAAAGTTCACTGACTCGGATTATTTTCTCATCGATCTTACTTTGTTTGGTGAGTTTCAGGTGTTCTATTGAACGTGTATGCGAACACGTTTGCAAGCTCGTAAGGAATTGGAAGAACTGAATATAGTTATGGGTGATCCAGTAGCACCAGAAACGAAGGCTTTGAAGGACTATTCTCAGCCAAAGATCAATGACATTCAATCTAGCATTGTCAGGCCGGCTATTGCAGCCAATACTTTTGAAATCAAGCCTGGCACGATTCAGATGGTGCAGAATTCAGTTCAGTTTGGGGGTGCTCCAACGGAAGATCCTAATATGCATATTAGGGATTTCATCGAGATATGCGACACCTTCAAGTTCAACGGAGTGTCAGAAGATGCCGTGAAGCTGAGACTTTTCCCATTTTCTCTGAGGGATAAAGCTAAGGGCTAGTTGCATTCTCTACCAGTAGGTTCTATCACTACATGGGAGGATCTTGCTCAGAAGTTTCTCACTAAATTCTTCCCGATGGCTAAAACAGCAGCAATCAGGAATGCTCTCACTCAGTTTTCTCAGCATTCAGGGGAGACTTTATGTGAAGCCTGGGAACGTTACAAGGAGATGCTAAGGAAGTGTCCTCATCATGGAATGCCTGATTGGATGGTGATAAATTGTTTCTACAATGGGCTAGGAGGTCAATCACGACCAATGCTTGATGCAGCATCAGGTGGAGCTCTGTGGGCTAAAAGCTATGAGGAGGCCTATGAACTCATTGAGATGATGGCTGCTAATGAGTACCAGAACCCAACCCAGAGGTTATCACAAGGCAAAGCAGCAGGAATTCTGGAAGTGGATGCAGCTACAGCAATAGCAGCTCAGCTAAAGGCTCTGTCTATGAAGGTGGATTCTCTGGCTAACATGGGAGTTCAACAGGTGGCTAGTGTTTGTGAGCTATGTGCAGGTGCACATGACACTAATCAGTGTGCTATATCTAGTGAATCAGCACAGTTCGTGAGTAACTTCCAGAGATCACAGCAACCAGTGCCTAATGCCTATCATCCAAATAACAGGAACCATCCAAATTTCAGCTGGAGTAACAATCAAGGTGGTCAGCAGCAGTATCAAGGTCAGCAATTTGGAGCTAAACCATTCAACTCTTCGGGTTATCAGCAGCAGTATGCTCCTAGGCAACCGTATCAACCACCAGGTTTTCATCAACAGCCTCATGTAAGTGGTGGTCAGTCGTCTAATGAAAAATCTGAATTGGAAGAATTGAGGCTAATGTGCAAGAGCCAGGCGGCATCCCTGAAAACCTTGGAGAATCAGATTGGACAGATTGCTAGTGCTTTGTTGAATAGGCCACAGGGAAATCTTCCTAGTGATACGGAGGTTAACCCAGGCAAGAGGGAAGTCAAAGAACAGGTAAAAGCAGTCACCTTGCGATCTGGAAAGGTCACATCTGACCCAAAGTCAGCAGCTAAGGAAGATGAAGAAATTCAAAATCAGCAAGTTGAAAAATCTGCAGGGCCAGAAATTGAAAAATCCGACTTGGTGGCTGATCAGATGGTTAGTGAAGTGGAAAAGAGCGAGAAGACAGTTGACAAGGCTTCTCCAGAACCGTCTATAAAGAGCAATCAGATCTATCATCCACTGTCATTCCCTAAACGTCTTCAGAAGCAGAAGTTGGATAGACAGTTTGCCAAGTTTCTGGAGGTGTTCAAGAAGTTGCAGATCAATATACCTTTTGCTGAAGCTCTTGAACAAATGCCGAGTTATGCCAAGTTCATGAAGGGTATTCTCTCACGGAAGTTGAAGCTTGAAGAATTGGAAACCGTTGCTCTAACGGAAGAGTGTAGTGCTATTCTGCAGCAAAAGTTGCCTCCGAAACTGAAAGATCCAGGGAGTTTCACCATACCTTGCACTATCGGTAACTTATCTTTCGATAAGTGTTTGTGTGATTTGGGAGCGAGTATTAATCTCATGCCGTTGTCTGTCTTCTTGCAACTTGGGCTACCGGAGCCTAAGCCTACTACCATGTCTCTACAGCTGGCAGATAGATCTATCACATATCCTAGGGGTATTGTGGAGGATGTCCTGGTAAGGGTTGATAAGCTTATCTTCCCTGTAGATTTTGTCATTCTGGACTATGAGGAAGACAAGAAGATTCCTATTATCTTGGGAAGGCCGTTTCTCGCTACAGGTCGTACTTTGATAGATGTGCAAAAGGGGGAGCTCACAATGAGGGTGCATAACCAGAATGTTACCTTCAACGTCTTCAATGCAATGAAATTTCCTACAGAGGAGGAGGAATGTTTTTCTATGGATCTGGTGGAATCTGCAGTAAGCAAGGGGTTTGACCAACTGATCAAGTCAGACACCTTGGAGAAAGCACTGATGGGAGAATCTGAATTTGAAGATGAAGAATTAGAAGAGCAACTGCAGTTTTTGAATGCATCTCCGTGGAAGAGAAGGATTGACATGCCATTCGATTCTCTTGGATTGGCAGAACTAAAGAATTCGGAGAAGCGTCTAAAACCATCCATTGAAGAGGCTCCCACTCTTGAGCTCAAACCACTACCAGAGCACTTGAGGTATGCTTTTCTAGGTGATGCATCTACTTTACCTGTTATTATTGCATCTAACTTGACAGGTAGTGAAGAAGCAAAGCTGTTACGGGTTCTGAGAGAGTTTAAATCAGCAATAGGATGGACCATAGCGGATTTAAAAGGGATCAGCCCTTCTTATTGTATGCACAAAATTCCGCTAGAACCAGGGTGCAAACCAACGGTGGACCCTCAGAGACGTCTCAACCCTATCATGAAGGAGGTAGTAAAGAAAGAAATTCTCAAGTGGTTAGATGCTGGGATCATCTACCCTATTTCAGATAGTTCATGGGTGAGTCCAGTTCAATGTGTTCCTAAGAAAGGAGGAATGACAGTAGTTGCTAATGAAAAGAACGAGCTTATCCCAACTCGTACAGTTACTGGATGGAGGATTTGCATGGATTACCGGAAGCTAAACAAGGCTACAAGGAAGGATCACTTCCCTCTTCCATTCATTGATCAGATGTTGGACAGGTTGCATGGGCATGAGTTCTATTGCTTGCTGGATGGTTATTCAGGGTACCATCAGATAGGGATTACTCCAGAAGATCAAGAGAAGACCACTTTCACATGTCCTTTTGGCACTTTCGCGTTCCGTCGCGTTCCTTTCGGACTCTGTGGAGCACCTGCTACTTTTCAGAGGTGCATGATGGCCATTTTCTCGGAGATGATTGGCATAAATGTGGAAGTGTTCATGGATGACTTCTCAGTCTTTGGAATGTCATATGATGAGTGCCTAAGTAATTTAGGCATGGTGCTGAAAAGATGTGTTGAGACTAATCTAGTGCTCAACTGGGAAAAATGTCACTTCATGGTGAAAGAAGGAATCATTCTTGGGCATAAGGTATCTAGCAAGGGGCTTGAAGTGGACAAGGCCAAGGTGGAGACAATTGAAAATCTTCCTCCACCAGTCTCAGTTAAAGGAATTCGTAGTTTTCTTGGTCATGCGGGTTTCTATAGGCGGTTCATTCAAGATTTCTCCAAAATTTCTAAACCCTTGTGTAATTTGTTGGAGAAGGATATTCCTTTTAAGTTCGATGAAGATTGCTTAGCGGCTTTCGAGCTTTTGAAGAAGAAGTTGACATCAGCACCTGTAATGATTGCACCAGATTGGAGTAAGCCGTTTGAGTTGATGTGTGATGCTAGTGACTATGCAGTGGGAGCTGTTCTTGGTCAAAGAAATAACAATGTGTTTCATGCGATCTACTATGCTAGCAAAACACTCAATGATGCACAACTGAATTACACTACTACAGAGAAGGAGCTTTTGGCAATTGTGTACAGTTTCAAGAAATTCAGGTCTTATTTGCTTGGAACTAAGGTAGTAGTGTTTACTGATCATGCCGCCATTCGTTATCTGATTGCAAAGAAAGATTCGAAGCCTCGGTTGATTCGTTGGGTTCTTTTGCTTCAAGAATTCGATTTGGAAATTAAGGACAGAAAGGGTACCGAAAACCAGGTGGCGGATCACTTGTCTCGGTTGGAGGACCACGGTAAGAATGCAGGTGATAAAACTCTAATCAACGAATTCTTTCCTGATGAGCAACTTTTTGGGGTGCAAGATGAAGAACCATGGTTTGCAGATATTGTGAACTATCTTGTGAGTAACGTCATCCCTTCGGAATTCTCTTATGATCAAAGGAAGAAGTTTTTGCATGATGTGAAGTGGTACCGTTGGGACGAACCTTTCTTGTTCAGACAGGGAGCGGATCAGGTGATACGAAGATGCATTCCGTATAGCGAAACTGAAGGTGTGTTGCGTGATTACCACTCCACCACTTATGGAGGTCATTACGGTGGAGAGAAGACAGCTACTCGAGTACTTCAGGCAGGTTTTTATTGGCCAACTCTGTTTAAAGATGCCCACCAGTTTGTGTTGAGGTGTGATCGATGCCAAAGGGTTGGTAATATCTCTAGGAGGAACGAGATGCCTCTTAATATGATGCTTGAAGTGGAGATTTTTGATGTGTGGGTAATCGATTTCATGGGACCGTTTGTTTCTTCATGCAATAACCAGTACATTCTTTTGGCTGTGGATTACGTGTCTAAATGGGTCGAGGTAAAGGCGTTACCTACCAATGATGCTAAAGTGGTTTTGAATTTCCTGCATAAGCAAATTTTCACTCGTTTCGGAACTCCAAGGGTAATCATCAGTGATGAGGGGACACATTTCTGCAACCGAAAGTTCACAGCCTTGATGGCTAGGTATAATATCAATCATCGTGTTGCCACTGCCTATCACCCTCAAACTAATGGTCAAGCAGAGGTATCTAACAGGGAGATAAAGCGTATTCTTGAGAAAGTTGTGAATCCTTCAAGGAAAGATTGGTCGCTAAAGTTAGATGAAGCTGTCTGGGCTTATAGGACGGCTTACAAGACACCATTGGGTACTTCACCTTTTCAATTGGTGTATGGTAAGGCGTGTCACTTGCCGGCTGAGCTAGAGCACAAGGCATATTGGGCGTTGAAAAAGTTGAATTTTGATTTGTCAGCAGCAGGTGAGAAAAGGATGCTTCAAATTAATGAGTTAGATGAGTTTCGTTTACAGGCTTATGAGAATCAAAAGTTATACAAGGAGAAGGTCAAGAGATGGCATGATAAACGGTTGGTGCGAAAGTCCTTTGTGCCCGGTCAACTAGTTTTGCTATTCAATTCTCGTCTCAAGCTTTTTCCAGGGAAACTTAAGTCAAGATGGTCGGGACCATTCACGGTGAAGACGGTTTTTCCTCATGGTGCAGTGGAAGTTTATGATAAATCACCTGACGAAGCATTCAAGGTCAATGGGCAAAGGTTGAAACCGTATTTTGGTGAACATGTGAATCGCGAAGTGGAATCCGCGGTTCTCGGCTCTACAGAATGAAGAAATGGAATCACGTCAAGCTAATGACGTAAAACGAGCGCTTCGTGGGAGGCAACCCACGTTTGTATATTGGTTTGCTTAGAGAAGAAAAGAAAAAAAAAACGGATTAAAAAAAAAAAACCAAAAAACAGCAAGTGAACAGTAACCTGCGCGCGGGCGCGCGACCAGGTGCGCGGAGGAGGGTGGCCCTGCTGCGGATTAGGTTTGTCTGTTTCCCTTGCATTATCTTCAATGAGGACATTGAATATGTTAAGTTTGGGGGTGATGTATGGGTTTGTATAGTTAGTGTGTGTCTCATGTAGGATTCATATTGCATGTGTAGTTGTAGTTTATTCGTAGTTTTGCATGTTCATGTCATATAGGGCATTCTGTTTGCATAGTTTTTATTTATCATGTGAGTCCATTTTAGTTGCATGCATATTTCATGATCCCGTAGGACTTGACTATTTCCGTTGGTGAGTCGATGTTGATTGGAGTGTGGTTGTGATGAATAGAGGGTTGATTAAGTTTCTAAGTATTGACTTGCATGCCAGAAACAAATCTATTTCATAAGTCTCATTGGTTGCTTTTGAATTTGATCAGACCATGCTTGTTTGGTGTTAGAATTTAACCACTTGTTTACATTTAGAATGTTGGCTAGATTCTTGAAAACGAAGGAGCACTTATGTATAAGTTTGGGGGAAACCAGGGATTTCATGCTAGTTGTAATAAAGGCTAGGCGTCAAATGGCTAGTAGCCGCTCATTGGTAAAAAATGAGTAGTCTAGGGTGGATGAGAAAAAAAAGGCAAAGAGCACTCATTCCGAAATTGTTGAAAAAAAAAAAGGAAAAAAAGAGAGAAAAGTTGAAAAAGAGAAAAAAAAAAGAGTTGTGTTTGTTTTGTGTTTATGCAGAATTGATCAGGGTGAGCTCTTTAGTACTCGAGCAAGTAAGTTCTTTGGGGACTTTGTGCCTAGTGACCTAAGACTTTTCCGGTCTGGGATCCGCTGACCTAAAGCTCGTTAAATGGGTATTATTGCAAAATCCTTCCGAGGTCTCATCCATTGCACGGTCAAATAAGCATGTGTGTTGTGTGTAGTTGTTTTTGTGTAATAAAGCATGAATTCCTGTCTAACTCAGATGGACTGCGAAGGTGTCTCTTAAGAGTTCTTGTGTCTAGCGTTCATTCTGTTTGTAAGCTTGTGGTTGTTTTGGCTAAGAGTAGGTATGGTCTTGATTTAGTTTGGGAGTATATTGGTGAGCATCGCACACACGCACGTTTCTGTGTTTGTCTTGTTGGTCGATGGGAATTTGGTCGAACTCTGTTTGGAAGACTGTGTTCTTTGAGATGTTGGCTCGTTGATTGGTTTTGGTTGGTTTGAAGGGATCGTTGCATTTTCATATTAGTTGCATACATGCATTGCATTGTTAGTTGCATGAGTAGATGGATTTTGTGGGTACATTCGCTATAGGCCCTCACGAGACCTTACTCGTCCACTAGGGCTACCTAGGGGTTTAAAGGACTTGTTGCATATGCCAAATGCAACCGTGATCACCTACGGAAGTGGTACTAGTTAGTTGTATATAGTTATGTTTGTTTATGCTTGAGGACAAGCATCGGTTTAAGTTTGGGGGTGTGATAAGTGGATTTTATATCCACTTGGAATGCTTAGAAACCGGCTTAAATTGGTGGAATTGACCTCAAGTATGTGGTAAGTGTGATATGTTCTAGTGTTTTAATGCAGGTGAACTAGTTGGAAGTACCAAGCATGATTTCAGGTCTAAATGGTGGGTTCTAAGTCCTAGGATTGGAGTTGAAGATAGCAAGAAATATGGAAGACCCTTGGAAGCACTTGGAGGACCTTGCAAAACTCTTGGAAGCACTTGGGGCACCTTGGAGGAACTTAGGAATCCGTTTGGAGGCTGTTTGGAGTCCATGGGCAGGACTCTGGCGCGCGGGCGCGCGGCCAGGCGCGCGGGCGCGCGGCCTTGGCAGTCATCAGGCGCGCGGGCGCGGACCAAACGCGCGGGCGCGCGCGCGAGGCAGAAACGGAGCGCGCGGGGGCGCAGCTAGCGTTCGGGGGCGCGCGCGGGGAGGATTCAGGACGTGCGGGCGCGCGCCTAGGGCGCGGCCGCCTGGCAAAATTCTTGGAAATTTTCCTGATTTCGATTTTTTATTGGAAATATGGAAATATCTTGCTGAAAAAGCCTCTTGGAGTTTATATAAACACAACCCTTCACCAATAATCACTACCTATTCCCAGCAACACATAGAGAGAGAGCCGAGACACGGAGATTCAAGTTTGACGAAGGATTCCTACGCGCGTGACAAGCAACGGAGTTCTAGATCTACATTTCTTTTGTATTTTTCTTGGCGATACTCTTGGATGCTTTTGGGATTTGTTTTCTCAACTCTATTACTTTAGTATCCATATTATTCAATTCTTGTTCATTATCATGTTTTCATCAAATCCCATGGTGACGAGCGGTTCGATTATGAACTAATCGTTATCGTGGGATTCTAACGGATTTATTTATGCAGTTTAGTATCTTGATGCTTTAAAGATCTGTGTGTGATGTATATTAATTGATATCCTCGTATGGTTAAGCTTAATTGATAGATGCGTCGCGAACATCTAATCTGTTAATCTCTTGTGAAGCGAGAGTGGATCTTGAGATTTAGAACTTGCCATGCTAGCATAGGTTCATAATTGTTTATCAATATGATTCGTAGTATAAGATGAAAATACTTATATTGCCCTGTGTGATCTTTATGGATAACTAGTTCCTCAACCGTTATGTTTTCAAATTCTATAGACATATAGGGTCTAAACATAATTGGTGTCTATTCATCTTCTATCTCTTTTGTGGATGTATGGGTAGTTTGATATACGTATGCCGACAGGTAGCGTGTATTTGATTCGTGTTATCCGATCAGATATCATAACAATTGCATATAGTGATTAAAGGTGTCAGATCTAAGCAAAGTATTTAATGAAGTTAGGATCCCATGTTTTCTCTGCATAAGTAATTCGATTCCAATTCTTGTTAGTTAATTAATTCTTAGTTTATTAAATTGCTTCATAGTTAATCTTAGTTATTCAAAACCCTATCTTGTTAATTGTCTTAGCAGTGAATAAAAACCATACATTGTTGCATAGGTACAAGACTATAACAACCTAAACCAGTCTCTGTGGGAACAAACTTAATTTTATTCTATATTACTTGTGACCGCGTACGCTTGCGTGAATTAGTGCGAACATTCACCTACGGGTTGCAGGTTGATAGGAATTTAGTTGCAGGTTGCAGCTTCATTCGTCTTCACCTGCTGGTTGCAGGTTGATTCATAGGTTGATTCATTGGTCTTCACCTGCTGTTTGCTGCAGGTTGATAGGTATTCAGCTGCAGATTGCAGCTCCATTGGTCTTCACTTGCTGGTTGATTCATTGGTCTTCACCTGATGGTTGTTGTAGGTTGATTGGAATTCAGTTGTGGGTTGCAGCTTCATTAATCTTCACCTGCTGGTTGCAGGTTGACTGGTATTCAGCTGCGGGTTGCAGCTTCATTGGTATTCACCTGTTGGTGCAGGTTGACTGGTATTCAGTTGTGGGTTGCAGCTTCATTGGTGTCCACCTGATGGTTGCAGGTTCCTAAGGAAGCAGGTTCCGAGCTGTGTGAAGGGTTCAAGGAAAGAAGCTCTTTTACCATATCTACGGTACGAAAAGGGTGAGGTGCGAGGTACGTCTTACGAACTTGTTGTTCATCCATCACATCTCAATTATAGGCTATATGAGAATCTAAACTGCTTTATGCATGAGATTGCTTTTAAATGACAAGTATGTGGGTTGCTATATCTTTAGATTTAAGATTATTACTTGTTGGCATGTTCAATTGATTAAAATACATGCATGAATGGAGAGGTTATACATGCAACCAATATGAATTATTCTACACTTGGTTCACCCCACATGATTATACATGGTTACATGCCTTGATGATTACATGCTTTATTTATGATTTCCATGGATATGTATGAATCTTAATGCATGAGTACTTGGTTTTAGTTCTTCACTATATTTGATTATGTGTTAAAGAACTAGGGGTAGTAGATGATATGCAACTCATGATGATATTTCGAAAATTCTGGATTTTCTAACAAATGATTCAGGTTCGAGAGATTGGTGGGGTTCAGCTGTCAACCTCCGAATGAGGTTCAGGTTCGAACCTCTAGTACTGCACTTATGAAATTTGATTGGATTAGATTGGATTTGATTGAATTGTATTGGATTGGATTGGAGATTCACACTCATGGATTATGAGGTGAAGGTTGAGACTTATGGATTATAAGTCACAGGCTCATGCTTCCACCAGAGGACTGGTTTAATGAAGCCCTTGTTTGATGTTGTTGTACAACAAATACAGCTTATTACAGCTCATATAAGCCCTAGGGACACTAGGCATAAATATTATGGTAAAGTGTGGGAGCCAAACACAGGCCACACTATAGATTAAACTCATTGCACGATTGCAAGCTGGAACACTAAATAAGTCAAAACTACACTAGGGAGGTTCAAGGTTGGCAAACCCCTGAAGTTGTAGCACAGATTAAGCTTCATACGGATTTATGAAGTACATGGAATTTAATGGCGCGTTACCCTAGGAAGGGATATGCATGGATAATTGGTTTTTTCTAAGGCATTGGATAAAATGGATTATGGATATTTTAATCTATGGAATATAGATTATGTACCTAAGGATATTAGGTGCAAGGATGGTTTACTTACACATTATATTATTGGAATAATCATGTTGTGAATAATTTTTTTCATATATGGTTTGTATCTCTGGTTAAGAGGTAGATGACAGCTCAGGTGAGCCTCAGGTTTGTGGCTACAATAACGCAAATATGCGTATTGATCAACCTTAGGAATATTGGTTATCTAAACAGGTTTAGCTTATGCGTTCAGGATTTAGCATGAAGCTGCAGTTAACCACATATAAACTTATCATGACAGTCTAAGGCATATGCATGGTAAAGATTGCATGGAAAGGTACCTTCAGGCGCGCACTTTTCAGGACTTTGCCAAAATCCACAAAGCTGGATGCATGTAAGCTCCTGCACAGGTTCGCATGAGCTGCGAATAAACCATGTTCATCTCTTTAGGATTTTGCCAAATCCACAGAGCTGGATGCATGTAAGCTCCTGCACAGGTTCGCATGAGCTGCGAATAAACCCTGTACATCTCTTTAGGACTTTTCCAAATCCACAGAGTTGGATGCATGTAAGCTCCTCCATATATATGCACCTAGATTCCTAGGCATGTGTACCTCTCATATGAGTAAATATCATGTACCCATCTCAGTTGACATGTGCCAGTGCGCCCGGAGTTTTGTAGCCCTTTACATGGCTGACTATGAACCTTTTATTGCCCTCTTGGATGAGGTGTGAATGAAGACTACCCTCTTGAAAGAGGTGCAGATGGATAAGACACCTCTTGGAAGAGGTGTAGGTGGATAAAGCACACTCTTGGAAGAGGTGTAGATGAAATGTGCGCGCACCTGGAGAAGGTCCATGACCGATTTTTGATTCACACAACCAGGCGATGGATTGCATGAATGGGTAGTTTGGTAGATTTATGTGCATGGCAATTTGCATATCTAAACGCGCATGTATGGCCCTAGTATGAAGCTACATGTACGCACATATACTTCTAATATGACAGCTACAACTACATGCATTTGATCCGAGCACAATAGGGTCAGATGAAAAGAGGAATCGAGGAGTAGAGGTCTTGGAAACAACCTACATGTCTTTTGGTATCACCCTACGACTTACAGGTTCACTTTGGAGTTCACTTGTGCTTAACAGGTTCACATAGAGTTCACATGTGCTTAACAGGTTCACTTTAGAGCTTACCCATGCTTAACAGGTTCGCGTGAAGCTCACCTGTGCTTAACAGGTTCACTTTGAACCTCATATGTGCTTGACAGGTTTACCCATACTAATATACATCAAGCATGTTCCTTGTCAGTTATTTGTTGCAAATAGCTTCCAGTTATTAGATTCCAACTTAGAGGTCCCTCAATATTTACTTATAACTCGTAGCTGACACCTAACAGCTTCAAGTGTGTAGCTTCTAGCTTGCAAGTTCATTGATTCTTAGGTACAGCTACAAACTTCAGCCATCGGGTGCTGAGCTTCTCAACATGATAGGATTCAAGCTGGAAGAGGTTCACATGTCAAATGGAAAGGAAGCCTGATGGCTCGAGGGGTAAATCAGTTTCCCATGGAAAAGCTTGCATAAGGGAAATGAGGTTCTCAACATCAGCTCGTTCAGGAGGGAGCTTCCATGTGGTAGGTTCAATGGTCGAACCTGAACCTAAAGCGGAACCATAAGGACAAAGATAAGTTTTACTCATATGATTTACATATTCATAATCATCTATGTTTTATGTGCATACAATAAATTATTCAAAGCATTTAGCTGAAAAGCTTCAGTGTGAACCTCATGTTTGCAAACAGTTCATTATTTTTAGCCATACATGAACTCATATTTATCTAAATGTTCATATCACATGATTTCAAGGAAGGTGTCTTGCATGGATTTATAAATAAAAGGTCATCATCATGCATGGTTTACAAAAATATTTTTCAAACTTGCTAACTGAAGCTGTTGAGTAGGTACCTAGGCATGCTATATGCCCCATTATGTAACCACTCAAAAAGACATGGCAACGATTGAGGATGTCTTCACAACCTTCCATTGGTTCCTCTTACGACATTTTTATATGGTTATTCAAGGTTATTCAAGGTTATTCATGGTATATCACGGTTTATGGCTATTCTGGTTAAACTCAATGGTTTATGTTTTCCACGGTATTGGAAAACAATGAGGTCCAATGTGTCGGGATAATGGAAATTTCTGAAAATCGTGGCACTATGTCTTGAAGAGTGTGTTCGCCAAGGTTCTACTTGATTGTAGAGGCAGCAACAGATACGTATAAATATTCAAAAATCATTTTTGCACCATACATACTTGCTTGCATACATGCATTATATATGTACGAGTGGCGTGGATAACATAGGTGAGCTACTTAGCTCACGCTACTTATCATCTTTTCTAGTTGTTTTAGTAGCGCAAGTTCTGGAGACTTGAAGCTCATTGGCAGCGGAAGCTTCACGGCATCATTTGCAAGAGCTTTTCATATGAAGAGCAGATTCGCGGAGAAGAGGAACACCTCGAGGAGTTAGGTTATGGTTTTCAAAGGAAAAGGCTGGTCGCTAGTAGGTTCAGCTAGGAAGCTCGCGATTGGAATTGGATGGTCACACCTGGTCTAAAGGATATTTAAGGAATTTTTCACTCAAGGATTCACATTGAGGTACATATGCGGAGGCATTGTGTTTTCTGTTTCTTACGCTGAGTTAGCTCATGTAAGCTTGGAAGCATGATGCTGAAGCTATGTATTTCTCTGAGAAGGATAAGGAAGGATTGAACCTTGTCTTGTTTTGGTTCCTTTTGTATTCAATACTGCAAGGAACCGGTGGATAGTTGTTATGCCCAAAATCTCACATGGGTTCGGTTTAAGGCCCACATGTAATATAGGCCCAACTAGTATGGATTTGGTGAGGGTTGGATGTACTGAGGTTCAGTTTCATAGTACCAAGGTTCAGGTTCACGGAATTGAGGAGCAGGTTCAGGGTGTTCTGACTACAGGAGCAGGTTCAGGGTGTTCTGACTACAGGAGCAGGTTCAGGGTGTTTTGACTGCAGGCACAGGTTCAGGTTCAGGGTGTTGTGACTGCAGGCACAGGTTCAGGTTCGGGGTGGTCTGAACCTCCCCGGGACAGAATCAGAGTTGGACAAGGACTCAGTTTCCTATACTTTAGGAGCACGGAATTACTCTTGGAAAAGGACTTCTAGGCTTAATAAAACGTGGTGGATGGGACAATTACAAACAATATATGACTTATATTGGTTATTTTGGATATACATTAAATACATGAGGATTTATAGGACTTAGTGATGGACATGGACTAGAACACTGGAAAGCTCAGCTACAGGTGTATAATTCGACTATAACTCTGAGATGGATTATCTTAGAATGGTGGAATTCGCAAGGATGGAGAAGTATAAACCTAATAGAACTACATGGGGTTTGATTCCTATAAATAGGATATGTAGGCACTTGACTAAAGGATTCGGATTTTCACTCTCTACACGTATAAGGCTCGTGTACCTCTGTGATACATATTCCGGTGAATTGGTCGACCGAATAGGAATTATTCTGCCCTTTTCATCCGGTGATTTTGTCAACTCAGCCCCCAAAAACACCACATATCACCATCTGCTCCGGCAGTGGAAACTTGAAGCTCTAGCAGAGCTGTGGACGTGTGAAGCTGCTGCTATGTCCGATAATCAAGGGCAAAACCTGATTATTCCAGCGATATTCTCTCTCGGTGTTGTTACCAAATTTCCCTCACAACAGAGATGAAATCTTAAAAAATGAAAAATACATCAAAGAAAGAACTAACATGATAAAGATTGAAAAGAGAGTGAAAGCTATAATTATATAATCAAATTTTCGTTGAATTTGAATTCTCGATAAATGTGCAATAAATTCAAAATTCAAAAGAGTGGATATTTTTATATGTATATAACCAACTGTAGTATCACATGAAGTAGAGGCAGCACTGTCACAGTGGCATTGTATGGCATTGTAGTAATATTAGAAGAAAATAAGGGTAAAGTATTAAATTTGAGTTAAACTGTAGCAATCACTCTTCGGACACTATTATTTATAGATAGATAGATAGATAGATAGATAGATGTAACTAGTTAGCGGTTAGAACAAAATTTTCTTTTAAATAATAATAATAAAACTCTAAAACAAATAATAATTATTAAAAATAATAAATTTTCAATTCTTTTGTAATTTCACTATCTTCTTAAAAAATATTAGCAAAAATACGATTTGCAACCAAATGTATCTTGTTTTTACATTTTTCTAAAAATAATTTAAATTACTTTTGATTGCATTTGAGGTTTATGTGGTTGCATCCATTGCAAAGTTGTATTTTGGTTATAAATTTCAAAAAAAATCAAATTTTGCAAAAATTTGAAAAAAAATGTATTTTTGAAAAAAAAAACATTGTATTTCTTAAAAATCTCAAATTAATATTTCCTTTGAAATCATATTTACTATACAATATATTTCCTTTGCAAAACTAGAAGTGAAAAAATAAATAATTAATTAAAGAACGATAATATAATAATCATATTTTCAGATAAAAGAAATAAGGCTAGAAGCCTGTTAGAAAACAAAAACAATATAGGCAGGATCATAAATAAAAAGACCGAAGAGTGCATATATCCGCGCTCATTTTAAACTAGTTCAAAAAGCCGCGCTTCGCGGCGGCGTAATAATTTTTTAAAATTTTTTTATCAAATAAATTACGAAAATTACTCGGTCCTCGCTAATAAACCGTCCTCCCGTGAAACACGCTTTCCTTTTTCATATCAAAATCTCAAATTTAATATATACTTGTCTTATATATTAATTTTTATGTTATCATACTCCTTTCTAATGAGACATTTTTTCGTCGAAAAAACACCTATATATCTTTACATATTCTACTTCAAATAGAAATTTTAGTTATGTATTACAAACGCTTATTCTATTTTCAATAGAACTTTTAATTGCAAGTACTTCTTTTATATCCTAACTCTTCTGCTCTATAAATCGAAACACCTATTTTACTTCAAATAAACTTTGCAAGTACTTCTTTATATTTGAACTCTTCCCCTCTACAAATTCAAACACCTATTCTACTTCAAATAGAACTTTTAATTATATGTATTCGCTATAAATTCGAACCATTCTTCTCAATAAATTCGAACATCTATTCTACTTTTAATATGTTAAAGGATATTTTTTATTTATCAGTATTTAAAATTCTAAAATTCTAGAAAAATAGAAAAATAGATTGAGACGATCTTAGGGGCGCCACCTAACCTCCCGCGCATCCTCCTATATATATATATACTAGTTGAAAAAGCCGCGCTTCGCGGCGGCGTAATAATTTTTTTAAAAAATTCTATCAAATAAATTACGAAAATTACTCGGTCCTTACTAATAAGCCGTCCTCCCGTGAAACACGTTTTCCTTTTTAATATCAAAATCTCAAATTTAATATATTGAATGTATACTTGTCTTATATATTGGTTTTTATGTTATCATACTCCTTTATAATGAGTCACTCTTTCGTTGAAATAACACCTATATAATTTTACATATTCTACTTCAAATAGAACTTTTAGTTATGTATTACAAACGCTTATTGTACTTCCAATATAACTTTTAATTGCAAGTACTTCTTTTATATCCGAACTCTTCTCCTCTATAAATCGAAACACCTATTCTAATTCAAGTAGAACTTTGCAAGTACTTCTTTTATATTTGAACTCTTCTCCTCAATAAATTCAAACACCTATTCTACTTCAAATAGTACTTTTAATTATATGTATTCGCTATAAATTCGAACTCTTCTCCTCAATAAATTCGAACACCTATTCTACTTCTAATAGGTTAAAGGATATTTTTTTATTTATCAGTATTTAAAATTCTAAAATTCTAGAAAATTAGAAAAATAGATTGAGACGATCTTAGGGGCGCCACCTAATCTCCCGCGTATCCTCCTTTATATATATATATTGATGATTGATGACTGTGCGCCTAGGGTGGCAACCAATTGATACAAGTCAGAGTCAATGACGAATTAAAAGTGTCTGAAAGAGTACGAACATTATTCTTTTACATAACCATGATTTAAATATGCAAGTACTTGTTTTTCTTGAATATACTATTGCAATAAAGTTGATTAATATTAAAAACTTTAAGTATCAATATCAAAAACAATTTAATACAGTTCTCAATAAATAAAAACAATTAAATGGTGTTTGGTGTTTTTTTTTAGTGTTTTAAAAATAACAAAGAGAAGAGAACTGAAAGACTTAAAGAACACTGATTTGGGGAAGAACTCAAGAGCTTAAGCAACACCCACTTCATCCTTTTTGATCATCCTTCTTCTCATGGCTGGGTATTCACTTTTTCACACACTCAAACACACACATACATGTATGTATTACAAGTTTATGTTCACTGTGTATGTTTTAATTGTAATGTATGTTTGTTTAGATGATGATAAAGATCAGATTTTTATTACATAATCTTGATTATACATGTCTGAATTACTATATTGAGTTGTTTGATTTAGTGTTAAAGCCCTTTTTGATTTAGTACTTACCCTAGTTACAGTATTTGACTCTTGGACTGCTTGTAAGTGCAAAGTATTATTACTAAACAGAATTTTTTTTAATTGAGCTTAAAAATATAAGATCTTGATGAAGCCCTTTTATTCGGTTGCCATTGTCCGTATTTTGGCACTGAAGTCTAGTTATCTTGTGATTTTACTGCTGGGCTCAGTTATCTTGCTTTTATAATTGTATTGATGTTAAAGATCCGATTTTGATGACATTTATTTGAATTTACAATCTGAATCATGTTTCTAATGATTCACTGTTTATAACTGATGTTTAGTGGTTAAACTTGTACTGCTTCCTATGTTGGCATTTTAAAAATGCAGGTATTTGATTAAGTGTTATTAAAATTTAGTGGACTTTTATCTACAAAAATTTTGTGGATTATTATCTGCAAATGTGGGTTGACTTACTATTCCTCCCATTAATATTTTATGGTAGATAGCGTATCTTAGGACTGAAGCTTTGATAAGATGAATGCTACTAAGAAATTCACAGGTGTTACATTGCATTGAGCTTGAAAAGCTGGGATCTTGATGACAAACTTTTATCCGGTTGCCATTTTCTGGTTTATTCCCCATTACTGCATTAGTCTCACGCGCTATTGTAGATTTGTAACATGGTCTTGTGGTTTTTACAGTGTTCTTCAAGATCTTGATTACGCAGACTTGTACCTTTTCCTTTTTTCATATGAAAAATGGTCTATGGTCATCTTAGTGAAATTGCAAGTCTGTGTAATATATATACATATATATAGTAAATATCCGATTTTGATGACATTTTGCAAGTGTAACATATGTATAGATAAATATTGAACAGTTAGCATCGTAGAATGTATCTTAGCATTAAATTTGATGGTGCGGTTGTGTATCTTAGAATGAAACTTTGTTTAATTAAATACTACAACGACATTAAAAGAGGTCCTTTGTTGCTTTGAGCATAAGGAGCTGGGTTCTAAATGAACCACGAGTCCACGATCACCTATAACCAGTTGCCATTATCTGGTACTTTTCTCTTTTCTGCATCAGTTGTGCAGATTCATAGTTGCGCTATTGTAGACCTGTAACAGTCTTCTGGATTTAAAGCTGTGCTTTAACTTATTGATATATCAGATCCATCGCATTGGAGTTTGCTCTGTGATATTGTACACACACCAGTGACACCAGATGTGGGGTAGTTTGTAAAGAAACATATTTGTCTTGTGAGATGCGAGAAAACTTTTGGGATGGGAGCAAATATTTGACCCATACTTTCAGAAGTAAAATTAGAACATAATCTATTTCCAGCAGATTTAGATCCTCACAAAGACCATTAATGAATTTATCCGAAAAGCCCCCTTGCAAAAGACCCGTATTGAGGTAACTGAAGAGATGTTATTGACTTAATTCACTACTAAAGCAAGATAAGTATTTGTAAGTAGTCCAACTCACTCCAACAGACTATATTTCCTATAACTTGGAAATACCTTGTATTTTCTTGCTAAGTTAGCATTCTTTCCGTTTCTGAAGCGTTCAAGGATAAAAGCACCCAACTTTCCACCAAAGCACAATATACTGAGCTACAACTACTAAATAACATAATTTGTTTTTGTTTTGGTAGTGTAGAATGCCGACGTTTAGTTTCATTCATATAATATTTTGTTGTAATGCAGTGCAAGTAATATTGTAATAAAATCTTTACACTCTGCAGATCGTCGTGGTTGGTGGATGGTCATAGAATTGCCACAAAAATCAAAAGTGCTGCTGGTGCTTATGATCTGGAAAGAGTCAGTTGGAAGAGCAATCCTACTAAGGCATGCCCAAATTGCAAACATATTGTCGACAATAGTGATGTATGAATACTCGTGCATTTCCAACGTTTTATGCTTGTATAAATCTTATCTATGAGACACTTTATGTATATATATGTTTCACTGTACACAGTCTGAAACTAGTACCTAACAGTTGAAACCATTCCAAGATTAGGAGGCTTCTGGTCAAACCTACATTGATTCTAAATATTGAGTTCTTTTTTATCGTTCAAGATTTACTGGTCACAACTTTTACCATATGATCAGTTAGCCTAGAGTTTTGATTAGCCAACATAGATACCGATCCTTGCTGAATTTCCGAGTTATATTGCAAAATTATTGTCATTCTACACTTATCTTTGACATTGTTCTCCCCTAAAAAATAGCATGAGTAGGTTGCAGTAGATTTTGTTAGTTAGCTTAGATTTCTTTAATCAAACTTTCAGCCTCTGAGTTGACGGCATGGCTTCCTTATGTGTTTTCTAAAAGTTATTTTAAGTGATAAGCCTGTTGGCATTCATTATTTGTTTCAGAAAATTATGGTCGCAGATATTGCCTTTATCCTTGTAATAGACAAACCGAAAGACATGGAGTTTTAAACTGTATATTTCATCATGCACCTTCTCTTCCAAATTAGTCATCCAAGTTTAGTAGCACACACAGGCTTCAGCCTAAGAATTTGACAGCTTGTCATCATATGTCAATAGTTGTAATATATTTATTCTTTTATATATTTATATAATGTAAAACTTAAAGGGTGGCAATGGTAGGACTGAACCACTTCATTGATTGTCTGCAGTAAATTTTAAATTTCTGAAAATATTAAGTTGGAGTGTTGGACCATTAATATTGACCTTTTTACGGTTGAGCCTTTAGGTTTCTGGTTTGGCTTTTTTGTCCTTGTAGCTTTGTACAGCTTATGAAACTTTAGGGTATGTTATGTGTGTGTGTGTGTGTGTGTATATTCAGGTGGCAGAGCAATGGCCAGGATTACCAAGAGGGGTAAAATTCGACCCATCTGATCAGGAAATTTTAGGGCATCTACTTGCCAAAGCTGGTTGTGAGAATTTAAAACCTCATCCTTTTATAGATGAGTTTATCACAACTGTTGATAAAGATGACGGAATCTGCTATACACATCCTCAGTATTTGCCTGGTACATGCTACAAATAGTATCATCTCATACTTTCTTCCATTATCATTCAATTATATTCAGATAATTCTAGTTCTAATGGCAATAGTTCTTAGGTGTTAAGCAAGATGGTAGTGTCTCTCACTTCTTCCATAGAGCAATCAAAGCCTATAACACTGGGACTCGGAAACGTCGTAAGATACATGGTGCTGATCTTGGAGATGTACGTTGGCACAAGACTGGAAGGACCAAACCTGTTATCTTGGATGGGGTGCAAAAAGGGTGTAAAAAGATCATGGTTCTGTATGTGAATGTGGCCAGGGGTGGTAAAGCAGATAAAACAAATTGGGTCATGCATCAATATCACCTAGGTACCGAGGAAGATGAGAAGGAAGGGGATTATGTGATTTCCAAAGTGTTCTATCAGCAACAGCAAGTCAAGCAGAGTGAGAAAAGTGAAGGCCCTTCACCTGACGGAGTTGATGATGCTCTAATTACAGAAGTACATCAGTTATCTCCCAAGTCTGTCACTCCTGAAACATCACGTCCTGAAAGGCGATTTCCTGATTATGATGAAGAAAAAGACTTGATTCTTACTTCTGTTGGTTTCCCTGCCAAGGTATACCAAACTTCTCCCTTACTGTCACCGAGCACTTGATTTTATTCAAAAGTTAAATTTCAACACGGATAATATTCTGTATCTTGCTTAATATCCTTGAGTTCATCTGTTTTCGACAAAGGGTTGCTGCTTGTACTTGGGTTACTTGTTATACATTTATATGTTTGAGGGTATTTAATTATGAGTAATTTTTCATTTTATATTAATATAGTGGCTTTTACGAAACCCTTTAAGGTTTGGCAATGATCATTCAATGTTCTGTATATTGTTAACAGGAAGAATACGAGGTAATCATGCCAACTGGCCTGGATCTTTCTTTCTTATGCAAGCCACACACTTCAATTTTAGTTTCCTGAAGATCCCACTTACCGAGTCATTTACATCATTTTTAATCAATTTAAATTTTTTTTGAGGATAAATTAATAATCTTGTAGATAATATTATCCCAAGACAAGTAGAACACATGTCCGATCCAGTAGACCTTTACGGCTTTACCTACAGTTAGCGAACTCTTTCTAATGCATTAATGAAATTAGAACACATGTCTTCGCTCCATGCATATATATATATATTATTCTTTTTATGTTTTACATCTCAGGATTATGAGTTGGAGTGTCATGAAGATGAAGCGTACGCTGCATCTGAAAAGCATAATGATCAAGATCACATTGCGGCTGAGAATAATGATCATCAAATGGGAGTTGACAATGGGAATAAAAATGGAGATACCACAAATGGGTGTGATAATGGTTCTCAGTATCTGTTAGATTCCGAAGAACTGGCTGAAGCAATGATTTTACGGGATGAACTTCTTCAGAGCCAGACTTCAAATAAGAACCTCAGTGTAAAAGAAGAAATTGATGGTAAGAGTAAAACTTCTCTTACGGATAATGAGAATCATGCTGGAGAAGACATGATTGGGTGGGATAGCGAGTCACAATATCTGTTAGATTCCCAACAGATGGTGGAAGCAATGACTTTGTGTGATGAACTTCTTCAGAGCCAGTCTCCGGATAGGAATGAAGCTGGTTTTCGAAAATCTGATGGTAAACCTTGTCTTTCTGATTATGCTTATCTAGGACCAGAAAATTTGAAGAGGGATTTAGAGGATTGCCAAGCTTTAGCTTTTGATCCAGCAAATATAGATACGGACTCAGCTCCTGATTTTCGGTTGAGCCAGCTTGTAAGTTATGCAATCTCACTGCCTTTTTGTTTTCTACTTACCAGATTTATTTGTTGAATTTATTTTTCGTAAGTGTAACACTTGTTGCATGAATTTCCAACAGGAGTTTGGGTCGCAGGACAGTTTTGGTCTTTGAGGGACCATGGACTCTTGACCGAATACAACTTCAACTTAAAATGACTGCTATTGTTCGGTACCAGCTTTTGGCACATCGTCCGCTAATATAATTTTTGGGTAATTGTAAAAAAAGCAAATCTGATGGTGCAGTTCCCATCTATGTTATTCCGGGATGTTCAGCTTATTGAGGTAAAATCAAGGACTGTTTTTAAGATGTCTTCGCTAAGACCAAATGTAACTTTCAAGTAGCATATTATGTGTTTTGTTGCTCAACTGAATTAAGGACTATGTCAGTCTTTTTACTATGTAATTATGTTTTTATTTTGAGCTTCAATGTAATTTGGTTTCATGATCAACATAATGTAGAACAAATCTTGACTCTGGATGAGCCGATGATGTGCAATCTATTAGTTTGTGTATTTTGGACTGCAAATTTGTGTTCTTACAATTTCCCCCTTGTGGAGTTGTGTGGAAGTTTTAGTCATTATGTGGACTCTGTAGAATGTCGATGATTAAATGCGTCCATATGCTCTCAACTCTGACCTGTCCAGCTTGGATGGGTGAAACATGTCCAGGACTCCAGGTTTGGAACAAAAGTGGCTTGAGAGGCCTCCCTCAGTTTCCCCCATGTTTTGCTACATGAGTACTTCCTCATGGGGTGTTTTAGATGGCCAAGTCAGTGAGACTTGTAATAATTGAAATGCAAGATTGTATACACTTTTGTTGGCTTGTGGCAATGAGGCCTTATCTAAGCAGCCTCCCAGGTCATTAAGGTTGTCTTGAAAATGGCTGGCCAGGACACTGGTCCTAGTTTTCTTGTATTTTAACAAGGTCATGGACTCATGGATATTCATACATATATATATGTACTGGAAGCATGATTTTTGTAGGGGAGCTGTACTCAAACCCTACAACAGTGGTAAGCAAGGCCAGGCAGTCCATCAATCTGGACCATGGTGTCTTCTTGGAAAGTAATGCAAGTATTGGTTTGATATGCGATTGATAAATTCCAATAATTTTCGTGTTATCTAAGGGGCTGTTTGGTTCAAAAAGGGGTATGAGTTTGGAATCAGGAATCGGGTTTATGTGGTATGGGGTTTAAATTTCATTATTGACATTATGTGTTTGGTTTAGTTCTGCAATCAATCTATTTAACTTAAAAATATTATTAATTTATTAATTAATTTAATTTATTAATGTTATTAAAAAAATGAAAATATTTTTTTAATATTAATAACATTTATTTGTATATAAAAATATATTTTTTTGTTATTATTAATGTTTTTTTGAAGAAATAAAAAAATAACAATAAAAATGATACTCATACCACCCTTTTATATCCACCTCTGTCCTTGGGTATCAGAAACTCATAATTTGGGGGTTTGAGATATGGGTATGGAATAAAAAAAGTCAACCGAACATGTGGTATGAGTTTTGTTCATTCTAAACTCATATGCTGATACCTCCCAACCAAACGACCCCTAAGGACTTTAAAGAGGCGGTTAGGATTAACTTAAAATTAGTTTTTTTTACATGAACTTATAATAAGTTACTTATAGCTTAATGTGCTATTTATTCGATTTAAACTAAAACAAAATTTTTAACTTTATGTTAGATAATTTTGTTTGGGTAAATTAACTTAAAATAAATATAGTGTTTGTTAAATTTTTACTTAAATTAAATTTGGACTTGAAACAAAAACAGTTCATTTTATTTGAACATAAAATAAAGATATATTACACATGAAAATTGATTTCCTCATAAAATAAAGATACTTATACATTTTAGCCTATCACTAAATTTAAAAACTGAAAAATTTTATCACATCCAAAGAAAATTTTGATATTTTATCTTATTTTCTTTTCTTGACATGAGTTTAGTAGATTACTGATGATTCCAGTATTCACTTACTGAGCGAAGTATCTGTAATGAGGAGGGATAATTGAATTCATGTCGTATGAAGTTGCAAAAATGAGCGACCGTCAGTAGAATTTTAACTTTGTGTTCATTCTCATTGTCGTGTTAGTTTTGTGGATCCATGACATTTCGTAATAGAGGGTTTTTTTTTTAAAAAAAAATATTTTTCTTTTAAAATATGTTTTAAAGTTTTTATATTAGATGTTTTTTTCCAAACTTTTCACCTATCTATACTATTATATTAAATACGAAATATTAAAAATTTCTGTAATCGGAGTTGTAGTCGGGTTCTTCATAGTTTGATCATCCAATCTCTAACTGTTAGATCTTTTAAATTAAATTAATGATAGTCATTGGATATAATACTAAATATTTTTTTGGTATGTTGTGATTTTACTTAATTGCTCTTACTTAATTGTACTTCGTATTTTTACTTAATTACCCTTACTTATTTATAAAAAAAATTATTAAATAATAGTATTATCTATTTATAACCAATTACCTTTTTACACCTAAAATATATTATTTTTATTATTTTTTCTGAAAAATTCTCTTACTTTTTCAAAAATATCACGAACAATTATCTTTTTTAACTAAAACATATAAGTTTTTTATTTTTCCTTACTAAAACCTCTCCTTTTCAAAAAATATCATAAACAGTTTCATTTATTAAAATAAAATAATAAATGTTAATAACTAACCAATTACCTATTTTAGCCAAAGTGTATATTTTTTTTATATTTTCTAACTAAAATTTTTACTTTTCTATTTTTTCTAACTAAAACCTCTCATTTTTCAAAAATATAAGGGACAATTCTTTTTAATGAAATAAAATAATAATATTTATAATTACTAATAACTAACCGATTAACTTTTTTTCCCAAAGCGTATATTCTTTTTTATATTTTCTAACTAAAAATTTTCCTAAATAAAATCTCATATTTTTTCAAAAATATCACATGCAATTTTATTTAGTAACATAAAATATTAATATTATAAATACTAATAATTAACTGATTACCTTTGTTAGCCAAAGCGTATATTCTTTTTTATATTTTTTAACTAAAACTTCTCATTTTCTAAAATTATCGCAGACGATATCTATCTATACTATACTATTATATAATAGTCGAAACATTGAAAGTTTTGATTTCAATTTTCGGTAATTTATTCTATTAATTCTATATATATGTACTATTATATAATAGCCAAAAAATTGAAAATTTTGATTTTCGATTTTCGATTTTCGATTTTCTCACATATATAACATAACTACAAACTCTTTTTTTTTTTTTTTGAACCAACTACAAACTCTTTTAATTATACTTTACTTAGAATTCAAAAACATGACATTTTTTTAGAAAATATTTATATTTATATTTATATATATTACAACAAAATATATTGATAATTTTGACGGTTATCTTTACTAACATGCTTATTAATCTAATAAACTATTATAAAATCTATATATTTTTTAGATTTAAATTATTAAAGTAGTACTTTTAATTCTTTTTAAAAATGTAGCATTTTCAGAAGTATTAAAATCTCAAAAAATTTAAAACTAAATTTCAAAATTCATATTAAAGTCGTCTGTGCCTTGCACGGGTTATAGGCTTGTTATATCCTTATATATGCATAAGGGTATTATCTACAACTCGGTTCTGTTATTCTGGTCCTTAGTACCGTCAAAACAATCTCAACCGTTGAATTTAATATTTTTTAAAAATAGACAATCAAGATTATATCATATCAAAATAGAAATTATTATCTAAAAAAGATATAAGTCAAAAGTGCAAGTATTAGTCTTAGAATTGGATTAGAAGTAATTATAATTTAATAAAAAGATCAGTTTCATTAATATTGATATTCAATTCCTATTACATATTAAAATAATAAGGATAGTTGAATTTTCAAATTAGATATATTTGGATCGAATATGAAAAAATGTATTTGATTGTTAGTTGAATTATATTAAAAATACTAAAATAATGTATTTTGATAATTTAAACCAAATACATGAAAAATTTCTAAATCGATAGAATTCTCAACGTAAAAATTTGTCACTTCTTCTATCTTTAGTTTTGGTATAGTTTTAATTGTAAAAATATTTTTAAACAATCACTAAATTAAAAATTATTTTGTCAAATCTTAATATAGATAGTGAAAACTGTTGGATGTAATATTAAAAAGTGTATTTGGTTGTTAGTAGAACTATATCAAATACTAAAAAGAGCATTTGATAATTTAAACCAAATCTAAATAAATTTTCTAAGTTTTAATGTAAAAATTCGTCACTTTTTTTCCTCTTCAGTTTAGGGTATTATTAATTGGGGAAAAAATTGTTAACCCGTCACTAAATTAAAGATTATTTTGTGAGTTTCGTCTGTGCCGTAAAACGTTCAAATTTGATTTTTAGAACTCAAGATACAACACAAATATTTAATTCGGCGCCTAAAATCTAATAAATAAAGTCTAAAAATTAATAACATAACTTTTAAAAAAAAATACAAATTGATATAATTATAGATATTTAAAAAAGAGTCGTGTGTTGCACGGGATTTTATCCAAAATTTTGGTCCCAATACTGTCAAACTAATAAGGATCGTTGATTTCGAAATATATAAATAAAATCCATTAGATATAATATTAAAAATTGTATTTCACTGTTATTAAAATTATTTTCATATACTAAAAGGTGAATTTTAATAATATAAATTAAATATGAGTAGGTTTTTTAAGTTGAATAAAATTGTCAATCTAGAATTGTCGGATGTAGAATTGTCGGGTTCCTGAATAATTCCAGTTGAATAATAATTACTGAATTATCATTAGATTAAAAATAATTTTGTTATTAATTATAAATTTTAAAAAAGTACCGTGCATTACACGGGTTATAAACTAATATAATTTACAACTAAATATAACTTGATGCGATCAAATACGTCTTTAAATGTAATGAAAAACAATTTCAATTATTTTTCAAAAAATCGTGAAAGAAGCAGTACTTGATTAATCTTGACTACAAATCGTTTATTTAAATATTTTTCAGAAGAGTAGTTTTGAAAAATTAAAAGTGGGCCCATTAGATTCTGAGGTGGGGTTTAAGATTAGGAGGTGCACGTGGGGGGAGGAGAAGGATAATAATGATACAAGTATGGTTACAATCTGCATTGAGATGGACTGGCCCAGATAGCATTGGTTTTCACTGTATTGACCGATCAATCACGTTATGTGCTTATGGGATAGTCCAAATAAACATTCAATTATTTTCATGTATGGCCGACAACAGAATATAAGATTATGGATTTTTATGGGCTTTCAGCTTCTTCACCCTGACACATTGGCCCGCATTCTTTTTCTGCTCCACAGTACTTTTATTTCTTGTTCGTGGGCTCCGTAGCATTTCTGGTACATTTATGTACCATTTTTGCGAAAATGGTACAGCTGAGTTCAACATTGCAAAAATGGTACAGGGCGCCACGGCCTGTGGCAACCCGAGCTAGAGGGCGCCACGACCTGTGGCAACCCTAGCAAAGGAAGTCACGGCCCGTGGCAACCCCTCTATATATTTTTTTTTTGTTTGCCGTTGTCAAACAATTTACTTAGTAAAAATTGCTTTTTAACAATCACTTTTGTAGATTTATAAATTGTACTTGCAAAAAATATATTTTCATTTTCTTTGTTTTAAATTAAACTTGAACTGTTGTACTTTGCTACTATCCAAAATTATAAAAAAAATATTAAGCGTAATTATGTAAAATTTTGGTCCAAAAATGATACCTACACAAAATTGTAATTTTTGAATAATGATATTTTCAGACCCGAAAACGACTATAACAAAACCTTTAAAGTACTCAACATCTAGAAACATGATAATAATGCAAGTTTTATGTTACTGTTGACGTGACTACACCACTTTTACATTTTCAGAACAATAATAAATTTGACCAAAGTGTGTTCTCACATCAAATTTACAATAAAGCAAAGTTGCAGACACTGCAAATTTGATTTTTTGGTTTTTCAGAACTTTTCTGTTGGTTTTACAATAAAGTAAAGACGAGTGATCACATCAACAATAAAGTTGAGTTGTCACCTCACATCTCATAATTTGCAGGCAAAAATAATGCACCTGTATTACTTTTGTGTAATAGAGATACAAAAAATTTCCCTATAAATAGTTCTTCTCTCTTATGCATAATCATAGTTTTTCTCTGTTTTGTTTAATTGTGCCTTATCAGTACAGTTAGGATATCTTATCTTACACCACTACTAGCGAAGCCCTTTATCTTACACCACTGCAACAATATTGAAGAATTCTGGTAAAGGTTTGTAATCCTCCTTTCCTTTTAGTTATTTCAGTTCCAATACAACATTAAGTTCCTTTTTTATTTGTAGCAAACAAGTAGTTAGTTGATATATATAATTCTAAAAAGAAATCAAAAGTTATGGATAACTCTTCTTATATATATTTTCCATTTTTATATGTGTCTTTTTCACATATTTATATGCGTATATGTTTTTACATCAGGAAAATGGAAAGTTGTGTCAATGTGAATTTCTTTTGGGGTGGAAAAATAATTAGGAAAGATGATGATATAACATATTCCTTGGATCCAAAATGTATGCGTTATTTTATGTTCGGAACAACTTTTGAAGAATTCAAGGCAATTGTTTATGAGGTTATGAACATAAGTGACAATCATTGGAATTTGAAAATAAGTTATAAACATCCAGAAATGGGTATCGGTAATGTCGTTAAGCGATATTACTTAGGTCATATTACTTCCAACGTGGATGTCGGTAGGTTGTTGAGTATCCCTCGGACCATGCAGATGGGTTGGGGTGATGTGTCCGTTTTCATCGAGGCCGAACAGATTAAAGTTCAGGATCCGTACTCATATGCTTACGGTACGCATTCTGAGCCTACCCAACCAAGTTACCAACACAACCATGGGATGAGCAACCAAACAACGGGATGGTCAAACTCTTTTTTCGGTGAAGGTGAAAATAATGAAGAATTTCACGGATATGCGGGGGGTTCTAGTAGCCAAGCAGTGCAACAAACGCATCATGGTGAGGATCCTGAGATGCATGAATATTATAACCGTACAGATTATGTGGAAACGTCTCCACCACGTCATACAATGACGGGTAGAGAGTTGGCATGCATAGATGATAATCCTCTTGATTTTTAATGTTGATGGTTCAAGCAGTGAGGAGTCCGAAGATTTTAACAGTGATGACGACGAGGATGTATCATCTGAGGAGGATGAAGAGGTATTGAGGAACCATGTTCCGATGGCAACTTGGTTTCAGATTATTCACCAGTGGTATTAAACAACCAAGCTGGAAACTACCTTGCTTTAGCTGAAGATACCGAAGATCTTTCCGTTGGTCAAATGTTTAATGACAAACAAATGTTAATTCATGTTGTGCGACAAATGCACATTAGTAGAAATCGGACATATATCGTGGAGAGGAGCAATCCGAATCAGTTTATTGCAACGTGTGTGGTGCAAAATTGTCATTGGAGACTGAGAGACGCAAAGAGAAAGATCCATGGATTGTTTGAAATCACAAAGTGCACGGAGCACACTTGTTTAGTCGATCTACCGACGCAGGATCACAAAAAAATCTCTGCAAGATTTATTGCAAATATTGTTAAACCGCATGTAAGCTATTTATTCTCAACCATCATTGACATATGTTAAAAAACTTTTATTGACTTTTTTTTGTGGAATGTGTCGCAGGTTAGAGAATCACCAAATATCCGAGTGAAGACCATTATGACAATGGTTAATGACGAATTCAACCACTGTGTAAGTTACTGTAAAGCATGGAGAGGCAAGCAGTTGGCTGTTGAGGAGGTCTACGGTAACTGGACTACCACATATGATGCACTACCACAGTTTTTCATGGCCATGGTACATGCCAATCCTGGGACTGTTGTTGTAATCGATGATATTCGTCATGAAACTGATAACAGTAGTTCTGTTTGCAAACGGATTTTCTGGTGCCTTCACGCAATTATGGATGGTTGGCAACATGCCCGCCCGGTACTTTCGATTGATGGTACCTTCCTGAAGGGAAAATATAACGGAAAATTATTGGTTGCAATGGGGGTGGATTCGAATAATCATCAATATCCAGTTTGTTATGTCTTGGTTGACGAAGAATCCGAGAGAAACTGGTCTTGGTTTCTGAAGTTGCTACGTCAACATGTATGCAGGGACAGGTTATATGTCTGCATAATTTCTGATCGTGCTGCTGGCATCCTAGCAGCGATGAGTAACCCGACTAATGGATTCACAACACCTCACGGGATTCATAGGTTTTGTTTATTTCATGTCAGAAGTAACTTCTCCAGTAAACATCCCGGTGGAGAGTTAAAACAATTGATGTGGAAAGCTGGAACTACCCCCCAGTACAGAAAACACCAGGCATACATGAAGAGAATAGGCGCGATATCAGCCCCTGCTTTGCAATATCTAGCAGACATTAATCCAGAAATATGGACCATATGTTACGATATTGGTGGTGCTCGTTATGGACAAGCCACGACAAACGTGATGGAAGGCTTCAATGGTAGCATAAGAATGGCTCGTTTCCTTCCTGCTACGGCAATGATGGAGTATATCTTCTACAAGACTGTTAGAATTGTCAACACACAGCGAAACCAAACTGTCGATGCTATGCAGCGGGGTCAACAATTATGCCAAAGGACGGAGAATATGATAACCAGATATATGGAAAAGGCTAAATCACATACCGTGCATACATTCAGTAACAACTAGGCATTTTCAAAATTGTTACGCAACGCTATCGGGTTAAAGGAGGCACAAAGGGGGGGCGCACCCAAAATGTGGACATGAGTCAACAAATATGCACTTGTGGAAAGTGGATTTGCCACCATTTGCCTTGTTCTCATGTATTGGCTGGTTGTTTGGCAGAGAATCTTGATTGGAAAAAGTGGATTGAACCTTACCACTACACTTCCAAATTGCATAAGTTATGGGAGCCTATCATATTTCCATTGGATCCTACTGAGTGTTGGAACTACGTCTTACCGGTACAATGGCAGAGGTATGGTAAGTTGGTACCCGATGAAGCCTGCAAAAAGATAAAGAAAAAACGTGGCAACAAGGGGGAGTCTGTAAGAATTCGTACTGAGATGGACCAGTCGCGTTCGGGGATAAAATGTAGCCGCTGTAAGCAAGAAGGACATACGAAAAAGAGCAAACTTTGCCAACTACGTTCTAATGCAGTTTGACGTTGCTACACTTACTTTGCAATTTTTCATATGAATTTGTACTATTTGCTTTGTGTGATTTCATTTCCTACATGTACTTCTTTTTTTCATTTCCTATTCGTGTGGTTTTAATATCGCTTCCATTTTTTCTTCTCTCAAATGTTGGAAACTTAATGACATGCAAATTTAGTTAACAATGCAAAACTAGTCATAAATTGAACAATTACTCATACTTGAATATTAAAAAGTACAATAGTTTAGTCCTCGTCAGACATGAAGCTGTCTGAGTCATTATCAGCACTCACGCTCCATTGGTGATACTGTCTTGCACGTAGCATGTCTCAATCCTCTGCAAACATCCTTGCATCTGCTGCTAGACTATGTCGATGTAAGCGCAATCGCATTCGGTTCTCTTCCTCTCGTGCACGAAACAATGCAACTTCAAGTTGTTGTGGAGTACTGCGTTGCATCATTATAGCGCGTTGTTTCGGTATTTTAAGTCCATGCAAGCGACATTGTTTAACACAACAAGAAAGACATTACGCACGCCACTCCCACTCCCTCTGCATTGTTGTTATTGCCTGACTTGAGTAACGATGATTAGGGTTCATTGAGTACACAAAATCATCGTCACATAACCATTTTCTACCCATGGCTCTGAAAATATCACCACTAGTATAACCATTTGCCATTTTTCAAAGATGATCATAATGAGCATAGGGTATTTATAGGTTATATATGAGAATTAAAATTCTTAATAGTTAAAGAAAATAATTTAGATCACGAGACCATTTTCCTATGTATTCACGGGTTCATATTATGCCAAAAAAAATCAGAACTGCATACACACTTTTATTACTTTTTCCTGTATATTCACGGGACACGTTAACAAAACTTGAAAGTAGTGTCTTCTTGTCATTTTTGGACAAATAATTAACATACGGTGCATACATTCAGTAAACAACTAGGCATTTTGTAGAAATCTAATGCTTTGGTTTAATTGTCATTTTCGGACCAATAATTAATATAGTGAATCCTTTTTTTTTTTGCCTTTTCAGGGTCTCATGTTCGGCTTATAAAAAATCATAATTCATGCTAATATTTTTATGTTGGGTTTGACCGGTTGTTCAACCCAATATGGTAATATGAATTTGGGTGATTAAGACTATTTTGGTAATAATTGTATGGGTAGACAATTATTATATATGGTAATAATTGTATGGATAGAAAATTATTATATATGGTATGTCTTGGTCATGATTAATTTAGGAAATTAGGTGCCAAGAATAAAAAGTCTTGTATAACAAGTATGGTAAGTCTTGTAAAACAAGTATGGCAAGTCTTGGTGGCTAAGTTTTGGATGGCTATATAAACATAGTCATATTGTATTTGTTTGATAGATGAAGGCTTAAGAGATGTAATCGTCTTAGGTATTGTTTGGGAGATGCTTGAGCATTGTTTGGCTTGAGTATCGTGTGAGTGATACACCGTTGGTGAGATTGATTGTATTATTGATAACTGTTTTGATTAATAATACAAGTTGGGACGTGGTTGTTTCCGCGTCATATATATTGTGTGTGTGCTCTGCATTGGTGTGTTGTGAATCTCGAATTGGTGTGTAGCCCCCAAACCTAACATTTTACTCATTTTTTTACTTCTAACAAAATAGGACGGTTCTACTTTATAATTTAAAAAAAAACAAATATTATAATTTATAAAACAACTTTTTAAAGCTTGAAAATGGATGCTAAGACAATGGAAACAATTTTGACAACGACAAAATATATATATATATATAGAGGGGTTGCCACGGGCCGTGGCTTCCTTTGCTAGGGTTGCCACGGGCCGTGGCTTCCTTTGCTAGGGTTGCCACAGGCCGTGGCGCCCTCTAGCTCGGGTTGCCACAGGCCGTGGCGCCCTATACCATTTTTGCATATTTGAACTCAGCTGTACCATTTTCGCTAAAATGGTACATTTCTGTACCAGAAATGCTACGGAGCCTTGTTCGTGCGTGCACCACCTTTCTGACGTGGCAGTTTTCAGTTTTCAGAAGGTTCGTAAAAGTAGATTTTTTTTTTGATTTTCCTCTTATGTATAAAAATAAATTAACCTGAAAACATTAAAATATTTGGAAATTAACAATCATTTTTATAGACAAAAACAATTATTTTTTAGCAAGCAATCCAAATATGTAATTTTTCATTCCAAGGTTAACGATATGTTCCGAATCTACGAGAGCAAAGAAAAGAATAGAAAATAAAAGGGTTAAATAACAAAGTGTTCACTGAAGTGGGGGGCTGGTATCAAATCGCTCACTCTAGTTATCGGCGTCTCATGTGTACCATTCTAGTAGCCAGTGAGGACATCGACGTTAACTTTGAATAGTTGACCTAACGGATCCGTCTTGACTTTAACGTCAAAATTACGTGGAGACAGGTGGAGCCAAATGGACGATTACATGGTGTACAACTCAGCTCATTTGTAACTTTATTAGACTGAAATAAAGTTAACCCATTTATTTACAATCGAAACTACTCTAATCTGGGGGGAAATAAACCCTAAATGGCGAATTAGGGCAAATCCTTGAATCGACTTCGAGTAATTCCATTAATTGGCAATAGGAGTTCAAATATTTTCAGACATCATCAAGGTATGTAGAACCCTAACTCAATATTGTCAATGTTTGTATTCATATATTGTTTGTTTGTCTATTTGATTGAAATGATATGTTTGTAGTGATATTGTTTATTGTTTGTGTTTTCAATTCACAGTATGTCTACTACTACTTTATATCTTTACCACCATGGTGATTTTAGTCCCCCTCCTGATGTTAAGTATTTGGGTGGTAAAGTTGAAGTAATTCTTGATTTCGACTGTGATTTGTTGAGTTTTCGAGATTTAGAAGAATTTGCTAGTAAATACTCGTATGATGTTAATGCCCTGGTGTATTTTAAATGTGATGGGCATACTTTTAGTAAGGGTACTAGGTTGGTTTATGATGATATTTCAATAAGGGAATTGGTTGAATTGTGTAAGCCATATGATAGAATTGAATTATATGTTGACCATTTCGATCTCGATGAACTTATTGATGTCCCCAACCCCATTACTGAGACACAGAACCTTGGGGATGATACAAAATTTGTGGAGGCTGAGGAGGGTAATGTTGGGGAGTGTAGTGGTGGAGAGGGTAGTGAAGATGACCCTTATGATCCTGAGTACAACATTGATACAAACATCGATGACTCTGAAACTATTAGCTCTAATCCTGATAACTATGTGAGTGATGAGGAATATGAAAGTATAAGACATAATGCAAAAACATTTAAAGGGGAAATGTATAATGCTATGAATGTTCCTAACAAGTGTGCTATTGAGGATTCAGATTATGAGTCTGAAACACTCAGGTCATTATCATCATCTAGTGAAGATGAAAATTCAAAAATTGGTTATATTGGTCCACAAATTCCTAAAAGGAGAAAAGTTAGAAAAAAGGTAGTAGTTCTGGTGTTGTGAAGTGGGAGGTAGGTCAAGAGTTTGTTAACATGGCTGAGTTTAGGGATGCAGTTAGGAAATATGGTGTGACTGATAGGAGGGGGGGTACAATTTATCACAAATGATTGGAAGAGATGTCAGGTATGCTGTGAGCCAGGGTGTCCATTCTACATATGGTGTAGTAAGGATGAGGATAGTGCCACATATAGAATCAAAACACTAGTAGATAGTCATTTGTGCACTAAGCCAATCTCCAATAAAATGGCATCTGTGAAGTATTTATGTGATGTATTTGGTGAAAGAATTAGGAAAAACCCCCAGTGGAGAAATGGCTGAAACAATAAAAAATGAACTTGAGATTGTGGTTCCAAGATGTAAAATTCCGAGGTTAAGGAAAGCTGCATTAGAAGGTGTTGCTGAATCACTTAGAGTACACTATTCTAGAGTTAGGGATTTTGGACATGAACTACTCTTAAGTAATCCCCATAATACTGTCAAGATATCTACTACCAGGTTGAATGAAACTGATCCATGTCAATTTAAGAGATTTTATATATGCTATCATGCATTAAAGGCTGGTTGGAAAGCAGGCTGTAGACCTTTCATAGGTTTATATGGGTGTTTCCTTAAAACAGTTTGTGGAGGTCAGTTGTTATCAGCTGTTGGGAGGGATGGGAACAACCAAATGTTCCCATTATGCTATGCTGTGGTAGAATCAGAAAATACTGAAAGCTGGAGTTGGTTCATTACTCTACTGATTGATGACTTCGAATTGAATGATGGAACTGGATTCATAATTATAAGTGACCAACAAAAAGGTTTGGAGAAGGCTGTCAAGGATTTGCTGCCTGGTGTGGAGCACAGGTTTTGCACTAGACACATTTGTAGCAACTTCAAGAAAAGGTAATAATGCTATTTAAGAAATTCCATTAATTTCTACTTTGTTCTATATTTATGTGATTTTACTATCTTACAGGTTCCCTAGCAAATTGTTACAAGGGCTCTTTTGGAAGATTGCTTCTGATACAAACAAGGTTGCACATACTAGAGCCATGAAAGAAATGATGAGGCATTCCAAGACTGCACATGATCAGTTGAGCAAGATAAACCCCAAATCATGGTGTAAGGCCTTTTTTAGCACACATTCTATGGTTGAGAACACTGATAATAACATGTCAGAAAGTTTCAATAATTGGATCATTAATGAAAGGTATATTCTCAATCATAGTTGTTTACATTCTCTCATTATATGCCATGATATTAAAAAAAATATGACATGCCAGGTTTATGCCAGTTCTCACAATGCTCCAAGAAATTCATGTGAAGTTGTTGACTAGAATTAGGAGTACAGGGGATGCTATAGAAGGGAGTGACATGCAGATCTGTCCAAGAATAAGAAGACAATTGGACTTACTTGTAACAGAATCTAGAAACTGGCAAGCTTCTTGGGATGGCAGTACAAGATGAACCAATTTCAGTGAAGATGAACTCCGGTCGCTTTCTAGGGTTCTCCCCCAAATTCAACGGTAATCTAGTATGAGTGAATTGCAGTCTTTCTTATATTTTTAAAAGAAAAGAGTTGTATGCCATGTGTGTCCACGTGTGTATACACGTATTATGTGACATTGCAGTCAACCCGGTTCCGTTAGGTCAAACAATAGAGTTAACGTCGATGTCCTCACTGGCTACTAGAATGGTACACATGAGACGCCGATAACTAGAGTGAGCGATTTGATACCAGCCCCCCACTTCAGTGAGCACTTTGCTATTTAACCCGAAAATAAAATATTTTCCTTTCTCTCTAAATCACTCCAAAAGTGGAAAGAAGATTTTGGAGATAAATTTATAAAGATTTTCTTCCCAAATCCTTATAAAATAATTCTTTTCTCTCCTAAAAAATCTTTCGGGAACAACCTGAAGAAAAGAAATCCACCATTTTCTTTTCCTTTCTTTTCTTTTCTTTCCGGGAAAAGTTTTTGGAACACTGTGTAACAGTTAAACGGTCCATTTCAAAAAAAAAATATTAAACAGATACTACTAAGAGGTCATTTGTTTTCCTCTTAATACTTCTTAAGCCTTCTTAATGTATGTATTTTAATGCTTAAGATCGTTTGGTCTTCTTTTTTTCTTCTGAACAATTAATAAGCTTCTTAATCATTAAATCAGAAAAATCTGGCCTAAGCGCTAAGATGATTTCTCTTTACCCAATTCCTCAAGCAATCACATGCGGGTTTCTTTATCCTCTGCTGCTATTTTTTTTTTAATTTTTATTGACCAAATTAACTACGGGCAAGTGGCAACTTTGTTCTTTTGTTTCTCATCCATCTGGAATTTATTATTATTATTATTATTATTATTATTATTATTATTATTATTATTTCACAAAAATGGAAATGATCACACTTTAATCTTGGTGATTTTGTTTTAATTAGTTTCTAACATTATTGGTTTTGTTCATAAAATATTATTATGTTTAGTGGGAATTTCATTTAAATAGATTATTAAAAATAATTGCCACATAACAATATTCACTTATAAGATTAAAAAAAAGTAAATTTGTATCATTCAGATATTTTAGTGAATTTTTGCCAAACAATATTATTTATTCAGAATTCAGATTATTAATCATTCATAAATTTTAATTATTCAGATATATATTATTTAGATTTGCTAAATCTGAATAATATCGTACATCCCATTTCAATCTTACTTTTTTCATTGCGCCAACTTTTCTAATGCCGGAGGAGGAGAAATCTAATATCATTCGACTTGTTTATAGAATATAATATTTTAATTTAACTGTGTTCTCAGCAGATTTTCACTTTTTTTTAGTTGGTCAAACAAATTTCTATAATTAAAATAATTTATTTAATATATTTTTAATAAAACATTATGACCCAAAGTAGACTTATATTAGAATACTAAAAACTCTAGAAGTGGGTATATAATTTGAATTTTGAATTTTTGTTTTAATAGTTCTTGCCACAAATAATTAAAAGGATGGTGGATAATCTTGATGGAGCCCATAATATAATGAGTTGATAACCTATCATTATCGAGAACTAGTCCAAATGATTAAGAGTCCGTAGGTAATCTAACCTCAAAGTATAATCAGTAGGTTTAGCTGAGAAAATAACGAACCTACTTTTATAAATTCGTTTAGTTAATTATTTATGAAAACTATGAGGCCCTGCCTGCCAAGGACCGTAAACTAACCGAGTTATTAGGCTCGACTTTACTTGATTTGTTTAACTCAACTCGACTCTATAAGAAATTGAGTATCGAACAAAAAAATATGTTTGATAAGTAATCGAGTCGATTCGAGTTTTATGAGCGTTCGACTTGAGTTCAACTCGAGAGGGACTCGGACTCGTCAAACTCGATAAGCTATATAAATAAAAAATATTATTTTATTTACATAAATAATATTATAATTCATAAATACAATAATATATAGGTCATAAATCAACTACTAATCGTATAAACTCTCATCGTTCATAAAATTAAACATTAATCTATACTATTATATAATAGCCGAAACATAAAAAAGTTTTGATTTTCAGTTATTTATTCTAATTAAAAATTAATTTAATAATATAAAAATAGTAACTAGCTAATTGTCTTTTATAATTAACACATTTTTTTATTTTTTCTAACAAAATCCACTCATTTTCTAAAAATATCACAGACAGTTTACTTTTTCAATTAAAACATGTTATATTTTCTATTTGTCCTTACAAAAATCTCTTTTTTTCCAAAAATATCACGGACAACCCTTACGTATCTATCTATGATACCTTATAATAGACCAAACATTAAAAGTTTGGTCGATCAGTCGGTAGTAAGTAAATTTACTTAATTACCCTTACTTATTTTTAAATAATAATATTATTTATAACCAATTACATTTTCAGCTAAAATACATTACTTTTTCTATTTTTTAACAAAATCCCCTCTTTTTCTAAAAAAATCACGGGCAATTAACCTTTTTCAATTAAAACATGTTTCTTTTTCTATTTTTCCTTACTAAAATCCCTCATTTTTCAAAAATATCACAGACAAATCATTACTTATTCATTTTAAAATATATTTTAATACTTTCAATCACGGGTGAAAGCCCTCAATAACACATTTTGAGTTAATTGTGCCCAAAATAACGATAAGCGGAAATAGTGTCCAAAATAACGGTTCCTATACGCATTTCACACATGCGCAAGGGTGTACACGCATTACAGACATGCGTAAAATCTGTTTCTTTGTTTTTCTCTCCGTAACATACGTATCACGGATATGCGTGGGAACACACTCGCATTTGTTGAATGCGTATACCAGCCAAGTGCGCATCCTACACATGCGTGGATTGTGCTTCTCTCTCCTCTGCCTTGTCTCTCTTTCTCATATCTCAATGTTTTTTCTCAATCAAAAAAATAAAGTTTATCTACAACTTGTTAATAATGGTGTTTTTCTGGTGTCCTGATTTTAGGGTTGTTTTACAACCCTAAAATCAGGGTAGGTTAGGGTTTAGAGTCTAGGGTTTAGGGTTGTAAACAACCCTAAACACTAAACCCTAAACCCTAATTCCGTATACGAATTATTCGTCATTTTTAATATTTCTAAAATCAAAAATAGAAATATTGAACCCCAAAAATTAACTATTGAACTATTGACCACAAGTTTACCCGACTTACTAAATTGGTGGAGAAAGAAAGGGGGGCTATGGTGAATTGGTGACTGTGGTGCACATGAGTCCAAAAAAAATGAAAAAATGTATTGAAGAGTATACGCATGCTGTGTATGCGGATAGTAATGGGGTATAATGGACACAGTTCCCGAAAACTGATATTTTGGGCAAATGACACCAGGGTTTACGTTAAATAGGGCATTATCTCTTATCACGGGCAATTATCATTTTCAACTAAAATATGTTATTTTTTTTATTTTTCCTTACTAAAATCCCTCATTTTTCAAAAATATCACGGACAAACCGTCACTTATTTATTTTAAAATCTATTTTAATAGTTTTAATTATTTAAAAAAGTTTAACACACCTACTTATTTGTTTTTAACAAATGCAATTGAAAAAAGATTAAAACATAAATAATAATAATAACGATTATTAAAAATAATCCGTGCTTCGTGATTCTACTTAATTACTCTTACTTATTTTTTAAAAATATTATTAAATACTATCATTATTTATAACTAATTACATTTTTTGCTAAAATACATTATTTTTTATATATTTTTTCTAAAAAGTCCTCTCATTTTCTAAAAAATCACGGACAATTACCTTTTTCAACTAAAACATGTTAATTTTTCTATTTTCCTTACTAAAACCCCTCATTTTCCAAAAATATCATGGGCAAACCGTTACTTAATTATTTTTAAATCTATTTTAATACTTTTAATTATTTAAAAAAGTTTAACACACCTACTTATTTTTTTAACAAATACAATTAATAAAATATTAAAACATAAATTATAAAAATAACAATTATTAAAACAATTCGTGCATTGCACAGGTTTTAAGCTCTATACTAGTCTATACTATAATATTATAAGCAAACCACCCTCTATTTGGTTGGTTGGTAGTTTGGTCATTTAGTTTGGTACTCTAAATAATAACTGTTAGATGTAAATATAGTTAAATGAGAACCGTTGGATGTAATATTAAAATAATATTCTTTTTTTAATATCTAAAATGCTCCCACAGGTTCAAGTTCGAATCTCATCAACAACATATTAAAATTTTTTAAGATCAAAATACAAATAAATGCTAATAAAATAAGATAAAAAATACTAAAAAAATCATATAAAAAATACTATTAAATGAGAAACGTTTGATGTAATATTAAAAGAATATTATTTTCTTGGTATCTAAAATACTCCCACGGGTTCAAGATTCGAATCCCGTCAACAACATATTATTATTATTAAATATTTATATCATCTATTTTTCTAAGATACATTCAAAAGTTCAAGATATTATTCCGTCGACAATATATTAAAAAATTTTAAGATCAAAATACAAATAAATGATAATAAAATAAGATAAAAAATAATAATAAATCATGTAAACATACTAAAATAATAAATTAAAAATACTAAACTCCATCCGTGCATCGCACGAGTTATAGGCTTGAATTATATAATAGACAAAACATTAAAAATTTGGTTGATCAGTACCAGTTTTTTGGTACTTCATGTTTTTACTTAATTACCCTTATTTATTTATAAAAAATATAATTAATACAACGAACTTAAGAACAGAAATTAAAATTTCAGTAAATAAAAACACAAGAACTAAAAATTCAGGTGGATTGATTGTTCCACCTGGGAGATTTTATTTAAAGAAATATCTATGATGTTTGGAACAAACACACAGCTGTAGTTACAATATTTTTGCTTTAGCAAATCACAAATATGAATATTTGCTTAAGCTCTAGAAAACCAAACTGATTTCTTAACTTCAAAAACATTGCTACACTTGATTATATATCCCAAGTTTACAAGCTAAATTGAACTACTTGGAATGTATAGTAGGTAAAGTCCAAAAGCTTGCTTTTCCACTCTAAGTCCAATGATCCTTGAAATGATTTGCCTTTTAGCTGAATATCCTTCTTCAATCATCTCTATTGACCAGATGAAAATATAATGCTTCTTTTTCTTCAGGGTTTCCCAAAATACTGGTTTCCATGCTCTTTTTGTTCCATCAACCCATGTGACATGTCAGAGCTGTCACTATCACACTTTCAACTGCTAATTATTGGCCTTGTATCGGTTGAGGTTGATTTGTCCAGCATCCGTTAAAAGTATCTTGGTTGCATCCATTGAAGGTGTTTTGGCTGCATCCGTTGAAGGCTGAATTGTATCCGTTGAAGTACATTTCACTTATGTAAAATTACAAGGCATCAAATATTTACAATTAGCCTTCTTATTCTACGTATCAATTGATAGTCAACATGACTTATTCAACCCTAACACTTATACTTTCAACTGCTATTGAAACTAAAGAAACATGTTACAATGAGTCTTATCAATCGATAAGCTACCATTCAACGAATATTGTATACACGTGTTATCCGTTGAAGGCTACATTTTACTTGTACAAATTTTACTTAGTTAATTTGGTTATCATCAAGAATCAACATAATTCCTAACAGTATTACCCTTTCTATTGTTCCTTAAAACAACCCATCCTTTTCCAAAAATATAACGGGTAAACCTTTACTTATTTATTTTAAAATCTATTTTAATACTTTTAACTATTTAAAAGCGTTTAGCTATTTTAACATGTCTGCTTATTAAATCCTTCTATACTATATTATTAAAGATGAAACATTAAAAGTTTTGGTACCTGTTTTTTTGTACGGTACTTGTCTTATTTAATTATAAAAATTATTATAATACTTATAGTTACGGGCAATTACCTTTTTAGCTAAATCATGTTACTTTTTCTCTTTTTTCTTACTAAGACCGCTCCTTTTCTAAAAATATCACGGGCAAATAGTTACTTATCTATCTATCTATCTATCTCTACTATTATATAATAGCCGAAACATTGAAAGTTTTGGTTTCCGATTTTTTGTCATTTATTTTATTTAATAAATTATAAAATAATATAAAATATAATAATTAGTCGATTGTCTTTTATAATTAAACACATTACCTTTTAATGAAAATATATTACCTTTTATAAACACGCCAAAAATAAAAATTAATATATATATATATCATTAATATTGTCTTTTTTAATTATATATCTTCTTAATATGATATATCTTTCAATTATTAATACATTCCGAAAAACATCAAACACTATATATTCTTAATAAAAATGTCAATTATACTATATTCTATATACTTCTATTATTAATACAAAAAAAATTTAAATTTTTTTTACTATAAAAGAGATATTATATTATCTTTAAAAAAATCTTGTGCTTCATACAGTTTATAAGCTAGTATATATTATAAGCATAAGTAAGATCTTATCCAAAACTCTGGTCCGGTACTCGGTATCGCCAAAAAAATCACAACCGTAGGATCTTATTTTTTAAAAAATAGACAATCAAGATTATATCATATAAAACTAGAAATTATTATCTAAAAAGAATATAAGTCAAAGGTGGAAGTATTAGTATTAGAATTGAATTTGAAGTAATTATAACTATTACATATCAAACTAATAAGGATCGTTAGATTTTAAAATTATTATCTAAAAAAGATATAAGTCAAAAGTGGAAGTATTGGTATTAGAATTGAATTTGAAGTAAATATAACAAGATTATATCATATAAAACTAGAAATTATTATCTAAAACAAGATAAAAGTCAAAGGTGGAAACCGTGGAAGTATTATTATTAGATCTGGATTTAAAGTAATTATAACTATTACATATCAAAATAATAAGGATCATCATATTTTAAAATTATTATCTAAAAAGGATATAAGTAAAAAATGGAAGTATTAGTATTAGAATTGGATTTGAAGTAATTATAAACATTAAAAATCAAAATAATAATGATCGTTATAGTTTAAAATAGATAGATGATAATCGTTGGATCGAATATGAAAAATTGTATTTGGTTGTTAGTTGAATTATATTAAAAATATTAAAAAATATATTTTGATACTTTAAACCAGGCACATGAAAATTTTCTAAATCGAATAGAATTCTCAAAATAAACATTTGTCACTTTCTTCTATCTTTAGTTTTGGTGTAAATTTAATTGTAAAAAAATTGTTAAACCATCATTAAATTAAGAAATATTTTGTTAGATCTTAAAATAGATAAATGAAAGCCGTTGGATGTAATATTAAAAAGTATATTTGGTTGTTAGTAGAAAAATATTCAATTACTAAAAAAATATTTTGATAATTTAAATCAAATATAAATTAATTTTATTAGTTCAATAAGAATTTTTAATGTAAAAATATGTCACTTTTTTTCTCTTCAGTTTCAGGATACTTTCAATTGGAAATGAATTGTTAAACCTTCACTAAATTAAATATTATTTTGTGAGTTTCATGTGTGTTGTAAAATGTTCAAATCTAATTTTCAGAAATAAAAATACAACATAAATAGTTAATTGATCGTCTAAAATCTTATAAATAGAATCCAAAAATTAATAACATAAAAATATTAAAAAAATACAAATTAATACAATTATAGATATTAAAAAAATAATCATGCGTTGCGTAGGAGCTTATCCAAAACTTTGGTCTATGTACGGTCAAACTAATAAGGATCGTCGATTTTGAATCAGATAAATAAGAACCGTCGGATCTAATATTAAAAAATAAAAAGTGTGTTTGATTGTTATTAAAATTATATTCAAATACTAAATAGTGAAATTTAATAATATAAACAAAAAATGATTAGGTTTTCTAAGTTGAATAGAATTGTTAATGTAATAATTCATTACTTTCTCTTCTATTCGGGTTCCAAAGTAATTTCTGTTGAATAATAATGACTGAATCATCATTAAATTAAAAATAATTTCATTAATTAATATAATTATAATTATTTTTAAAATAAATGTGCATTGCACGTGTTAGGTCCAAAGTATCGTAGAAGGGGGGGTTGAATACGATACTCACAAATAATTTAATTTCGTTCGCGGATAATTCATTCAGTTCTATAACGAAATCAAACACACCAAACCAAATCAAGTTTCGGGGAATATATCTTTTTATAAATATAAACCTCGAGGGGTGCTACAATTTCTAATCCGTAGATTAGCTTCAATGAGTTCTAAGTTATACACAATCAAAACTTTGATAGATTTCAAGCAGAATTAATTTCTCTGGTATTTTCTCTCTGGCTCGATCTCTCTCTCAGTTATTGCTTCTGTGTGAAATAACTCGACTAAGGAAGACACTGCCGCTCACTTAGTAATTGTAGACTTTGATTTAGAAAACTATCGAACCTTAATTGTTAAAACAATCTTGGCCGTCCAATTCTCATCAACCTGTCAGACAAAACAAACTTTCCACCTGCTCTAATTTGAAAACCATCGAATGATTAAAAAGAATTTATCATTCGATAGTTTTTAAATAAAAACTATCGAAATCTAAATTCCTTTTGAATTGAATTCTGATGGATTTCTTTTATCACTTTCGATGGTTTTCTTAAAAGAAAAAACCATCGAACCATTTCTTGTCCTTGATCTTTTTAGTAGATCTTTTAAGTTCCCGGGTGCTTAGTTTTAGACTGTATCAATTTCTTCTGAGACGATAAAACAACTTGATCTTTTAAGTGTCGTCACCTAGTGCAACTGGTCTGGTTCACATATGAATAATCACTTGATCAATTCTTCTTTTATGTCTTCATTTCAATGCTTCTGATAAGTCCTTTGTCGTTCTGGTTGCTTCGTTTAAATCACTGGAATCCCGTGGTACTTAACCCTAAATCATTCACATACTTCTGTGACCTGTTTACGGACTTCAAGAATACATAACGTATTTTGATTCTTTGAGTTTACCTTTTCTTCTTTGATTCTGGATTCCTGTGCTTCTGTTAATACTATTGTTTGTCTTATCCTTTGTTGAGTTGTAGTTATCTCTTTTACATCTTATGTTACATTATGCTTTACAATCTCCCCCTATTTGATTGGATAGAGTTCGACAAGAAAATACTTCGAGGATAACTCAACTAACTAAGGAAACATGAAACTACTTAAAGTAAGACAGCGTAATAATATTAAATGCATTCTGGATCAGATATATATACATTTCCATATTTCATAAATCAAAAAACAATAAAACTTTATACAATGAAGTTGCTCCTCTAGTCTGAGCTGATAGTTCTTTTGTTCTTTGCTTCAATCTTCAGTCCATTCCGATCTCACCTTCCTCAATCATTGGATCGGAGTTAGCAGCTTGATAATCAATCACTGATAGATAGTGCAGTGGTTCTCCAGGTTTAAGGATTGCTCCTTGGATGTGTCTTCCAATATATTCAACCTCTTGACCCACTCCAGCCCATAACCATGCAATGTTAACATCTTCCTTGTTTAGCTTTGGCATGTTTGGTAATCTGGTATGCACTTCCAATCCTCTTTCCACTCTTTTCCTATAGTAAGGAATATTCTCCATTAGAAATCTTCTAAGAGTGTCTGCTGCTTTGTCCTTCTCCGTTGATGTGAATCCATTGGATCTAAGATACTTCTCAACTGAGATTAGATAATTGCTTGGGTAGTCCCTCAGTTTGTCCTCAGCCAAATAGCAGATTCTGAACAAGTCATTCGTCATGAATCTAACCATTGGAGGATCTTCAGTAATCTCTGGACCGACTTTCATCAAGATCTCCTTAACATGTTCACGGAGCAGTTCATTTAGTCTTGTAGTTCTTTGGATTTTGATGAGTATCACCTGCAGTTCTGCGTATGTTCTCTGTTCTAAAAACTTAGTGGAAATCACAAATGTACCTTTCTCAAGAAAATTGATCAGGATGTTCTAGGCTCCATTTGCTTTAACCCCAGCTTTCAGAAAGATCACAGTATTCCTCAGTGCAGTGGAGTAAACATGATCATCAGGATTTGCACTTCTTATGTTCTGAATTATGACTTCCACCTCTGCATTGTCGTTGACTTCTAATCCGTCTTCAACTCCACAAAAGGTTTTATAAGCCATCTCCCATTCACTTCCATGCTTGCTTGCCAAATCCATCATCTTTTTCTTCCTTACTTCAGCTTGCACCTTGGATCTTTTTAGCTTCTCAATCCTTAGAACTACTTGTTGTCTCTCGTTCTCAGCATGCCTGGCATCTATTACAGCTCTTTGAGCTCTCATTGCTTCCAAGGCAGCTTCTTCTTCTTGTGACAGAGGATTTGCTTCTTCTTCCATAATATCCTCCCATATTGGATGTTCAACGGGCTCTGGATAATATGGCTCATGCTCCTCCTGAAATGGTTGCTCTTGCATGACCTCAAATACCTCTTCACTCTTCTCTTCTTCTTGTAAAAGTTCTTCTATCCAGTACTGTCTTATCGGAATAGCTTCAACCGTTTCCCAAACTCCCCATCCATCCTTACTTTTCTCCCCATCTCCAACTTTCTCCCCCTTAGTTGAGGAATCCTCGACAAAAGCATCCTCAGCATAAAAGGCAGTAGAAGGATCAGGTTGTTGTTGTGAAGGTCCGGGTTGTCCAGTTTGTTGGTTCTTCAGCATAGTCCAGATTGACTGTACTCCGTCACCTTGATTTTCCAAGAAATCCATAATCTGCTTATTCATCTCATTCATAGAAGCTAGCGTCAGGTCAATGTTATCCAATCTTGAGTTGGTAGTCTTTCCATATGATCCAGCCTCTTGTTCAGCTTAGACTCCACTCTCGAAAGTGTATTCATTGCATCTTTTACCCGCGCTTGACCATCCCGGATAACCAGAACGTCTTCTTTCAAAGCTTCTTGTCCGTGTGACAAAGCATCTACTTCATTCATGAATCCATCTTTAAGTTCCTTGACGTCTGTCCTCAACTCAATCAGTTCCTCCAATGCTTCCTTCTTTAAGGAGTCCACTGCATGCTTCGTACCTGTTATAGTGCCAGATGCACTGCCAATGACCCTGAATGTTCTTCTGGAATCAGCTGCAGCCAAGTCAACCTTCTCTTGAATAGACTTTAAAGAAGCATTGGCTTGACTAGAGGAGATCCCTTGGTCAAAGGAAGGTCGCAGTGGAACCTTAAATAGTGGATTTCCTTCTTTGTCACGAACTGTCATCTCCTTGAGGGTAGATTGAACTTGTAACTCTCTTTCTGTCGGTAATAGCAAATCATTAATATTTGGAAGGGTTAGGGTGTCACTCCTCACATTTGGCTCTGGGTGTACCCTCAACGTTTTTGTTAGTGTTTCACTCATTTTACCTTTCCCACTCAGGCCAGGTGTAACTGTTTGTGTTTCACTCAGTCCCTTTGTGCTAGTTGTACCTGCAGAAGAAAACACTGTAGCCGTCCTTAAGGAGGTCACCGGTGGTGCAATGGGGCTTCGCAAGTCCCCGTCCTTGGTTAAACCAAGTTGCTGATCATCCATAGATGATATATCCTTTGAAGGATCTAGAGTTTGAATCTCTAGGGGGTTAGAAACAGGCTCTATTAACAGCAGAGATCCTGAATCTTCCCCAATAGTCTGTGAAGACTTTACCTCAGTTGACTCCTCAATAGTAATTGATTCATTGTCACCGAGTTGCCGATCTGCACCTACGTCAGACCCTTTACCCGCAGGATCCAGATATGTTCCATCTGGGGAGGTAGACAATGACCCTTTAGATTGTGCATTTAGGTCAAAGCCTTCTCTCGGCGTCTGTGAAGACCCTTGGTTCTTAGAACCTTCAACCAGTGAACCTGACCGTAATATGGTCGGAACACCAGTTGCTTCCGTCAATTCTTCCTTACTTGATTGAGCTATTGGTTCAGATATAGCTTTCGTTAGCGTAGCCCAAACAGCATCAGAAAAATCAATAAATGGCGCTTTGGAAGTTTGAAATAAAGTATCAACAGTTGCCTCGGTTTCTGTTCTTCTCCTTTTAGAGGTAGGCAGAGCTGATGTTGAATGGTGTATCTCCTTATGTGGTGCTGCTAAGGCACTATCTCCCTCTACACTCACGGATGTTTGAATATTGGGTATATGAGGGGAAGGAGGTTCGTTTATGATTTCATTTGGCTCTTCCAAAGGCTCTTCGACCGTGGTTAGAGGTTGTGGGTTTGCAACCTCCTGGTCTGGAATGGCCACTGAGGGCTCTAGATCAACATCCATTGGTTCATATGCCATTTCAGGTTGAGGTGGAGGATTATTACCTTCAATTACCTGTTCCCCTGGGGGTAGAAGTGGTAGGGGCACCGTTCTTAGATAGTTTGTGAGAACAGTGGGTACCCCTGGAAGATAGTTGTTCTTCCTAATGAGAGCGGTTATTGCATTGCTCTTCATCTTCATACACTCCATGGTCTCCTCTTCGGCGAATGTCTCACGCTCATCATCTGTTAAGATATCATTGAGAATTAGCTGTAGGAACCTAGGATAGAAACAAAGAACATCATCAGTTATGCCTGTTCTTTCATCCAGTGGTCCCATGCATAGAATTACTTGATCAATCAGTAGCCTTCCAATGTTAATATGCCTATTGTTCGCAATGGCAAACCCTATCTTTTGAAGGAATAAGGGAATACCATGCAGATTTGTTAGCTTGGCAGTAAAAACATGGATTATGGTATGAAAGAAAAAGTTTCATGCCTTTGGCAAGTAATGCTTAAGGAACTCTCCCACAAAGAAGTTAGGTTGTTGACTTCTAATGAGAGTGAAGAAAGCATGTATCTCCTCAGTCGTGAGATCCGGAACAAGGTTTTCTGTAGGAAAATGAAGTATTCTATTAAAGTCATGTTCTGTCACCCTTATTGTTCTGCCCCCTGGCACAACAAAACTGAAGGATCTCACATTATTCTCACTTGTATCCGTGGCGGATGTGTACAACGCAGTCAATTGATCAATACAAAGGACCACGGGAGTACTCAAAGAATATGCCACTAATGAACGTGTGTTCAGAAACTCTGCCCATGCACGAAACTGTAAGTTCGTTATGGATTGCAAGTTTTGAAACGAGACATGATTAGTTTTGGTAATAATAAATTCTCCAGCCATTGTTTTTCAAATTTCCAGAAAATTTAATTTTAAACCAAAACTAATTTACCACTTAAATTTAATTAATTAGACCTAATTAATCAAATTTGACACAATACACCCCTTTTCTTTTCGAATGTAAACACCTAAACCAAAAACAAATTCCTAATCTTAGAACTGTTAAAATAACTTCATAATTTCCAAGTAAAATTAACCCTTAATAAACCTATTGAAGAATCAACAGGATATTCAAATGGTTTGAATTATCAAAGTATTCAAAGTTCAACTCTCTTTCTCGATGGTTTTCTCTCTAAAACAATTAGAAACTTAACAGAACACACATACACAGTGATTTCTCGGTTAAAAAGAAGTGACTGTAGTAAAATGGACTGTTGAAGGTTAAAAAATCAGTAGAAGATTAAGAAACTATCGAGTATGATTTTGTTCTTGGCTGTGTATATTGTAAGTATTATAACCGGCCTTGTGCTTTCTGAGATCTGTGAAGAAGTAAAAAAACTAAGGCAGTTATTTATACTTTGAGAAACTGTTAGGGGCATAAAAGTCTTTCTTTGTTCGATGGTTTTTAAAAGTGCCTTCGATGGTTTTCTGCCAGGGGCAAAACTGTCAACTCACCTTCGATAGTTTTTAGAAAACTATCGAAGCTTTTTGAGAATCAGAATTTAGAACGTTTATCAGAAAACTATCGAAGTGTTTTTCTTTGAAAATTTGAAAAACTATCGAACAAATTCTTTTGTAAAAACTATCGAGAACTTTAATATTAATTAATTAAGTTCACTTCGATATTTTTTTTTCTTGTACTTCAAAATTTATCGAGAATTTAAATATTGAATTAGGTAAATTCCTTCGATATATTTTAACATTTATTCTCAAAAACTATCGAGAATTGTTTTCGATAGTTTTTCTTTTCCTTTTCAAAAACTATCGAAAATTAATTTCGATAGAATTATCTATGTACTTGAAAAACTATCGAATTTCCTAAATTCGATGATTTTTGCTTCTTTCCAATTTCTAAAACATGTTCATGTTCTAAAAATTAGATCTTTTAATTTCCTGTCAAGTTTTATTTTGAATAAATCTTTTAAAATTCACCAAAATCAATTGTTAACAGAAAATTCACAATTTTCTTAGAATAAAATCAACTAAATATCATTAAATGATATTAATCAATTAAAATCCAATAAATTATGTTGCAATAATCTACAATGTTAAAAAAAAGTAAATTAATTCAAATTAAATAGATGCTTTAATATTTAGAACAAATATTAGCACCTAAATAATTTTTAGAATTAATAACCAACTAAATGCCAGAAGATATATCATCAATAATTATGACATAAAATTAGTACAATAATCCTAACTACAAGAACTGCTCCAGAAAATAAACTCACGAGTCCTAAGGATATAGAAATTCTTAAACTCATGTATTTACTAGGAATATCTGCAGTTACTGACTTCTAATCAACATCAATTAGAAAGATTTAAAATCCCAAGTTCACCAACCAGATTATTGAAAGTGGATTCATCAAGCGGTTTAGTAAAGATGTCTGCAATTTGATCCTCTGTGGGTACAAAATGTAACTCCACAGTTCCATTCATGACATGCTCTCGGATAAAATGATACATGATGTCGATGTGCTTCGTCCTCGAGTGTTGCACTGGGTTGTTTGAGATTGCTATGGCACTTGTGTTGTCGCAAAATATTGGAATCTTTGTCAACAAAAGCCCATAGTCACGGAGTTGGTTTCTCATCCACAAGATCTGAGCACAGCAGCTACCAGCAGCAATGTATTCAGCCTCAGCTGTTGATGTGGACACTGAATGCTGCTTCTTGCTGTACCAGGAAACTAACCTTCTTCCAAGAAACTGACAGCTTCCTGAAGTACTCTTCCGATCAATCTTACAACCTGCAAAATCAGAGTCTATGTATCCAATAAGATCAAATCCTGTATCTTTAGGGTACCAAATTCCAAGATTTGGAGTCCCCTTAAGATATCTAAATATTCGCTTAACAGCTATTAGATGAGATTCTTTAGGATCAGACTGAAACCTAGCACACAAGCATGTTGCAAACATTATATCTGGTCTACTTGCAGTGAGATAAAGTAATGAGCCTATCATACCTCTGTAGCCTGTGATGTCAACCTTCTTACCAGTTTCATCCTTATCAAGCTTAGTGGCAGTTGGCATAGGAGTCTTTGCTGTAGATGAGTCTTCCATTTGATACTTCTTCAGAAGATCTTTGATAAAAGAATAATAATGACTGAATCATAATTTCTGTTCGGGTTCCAAAGTAATTTCTGTTGAATAATAATGACTGAATCATCATTAAATTAAAAATAATTTCATTAATTAATATAATTATAATTATTTTTAAAATAAATGTGCATTGCACGTGTTAGGTCCAAAGTATCGTAGAAGGAGGGATTGAATACGATACTCACAAATAATTTAATTTCGTTCGCGGATAATTCATTCAGTTCTATAACGAAATCAAACACACCAAACCAAATCAAGTTTCGGGGAATATATCTTTTTATAAATATAAACCTCGACGGGTGCTACAATTTCTAATCTGTAGATTAGCTTCAATGAGTTCTAAGTTATACACAATCAAAACTTTGATAGATTTCAAGCATAATTAATTTCTCTGGTATTTTCTCTCTGGCTCGATCTCTCTCTCAGTTATTGCTTCTGTGTGAAATAACTCGACTAAGGAAGACACTGCCTCTCACTTAGTAATTGTAGACTTTGATTTAGAAAACTATCGAACCTTAATTGTTAAAACAATCTTGGCCGTCCAATTCTCATCAACCTGTCAGACAAAACAAACTTTCCACCTGCTCCAATTTGAAAACCATCGAATGATTAAAAAGAATTTATCATTCGATAGTTTTTAAATAAAAACTATCGAAATCTAAATTCCTTTTGAATTGAATTCTGATGGATTTCTTTTATCACTTTCGATGGTTTTCTTAAATGAAAAAACCATCTAACCATTTCTTGTCCTTGATCTTTTTAGTAGATCTTTTAAGTTCCCGGGTGCTTAGTTTTAGACTGTATCAATTTCTTCTTAGACGATAAAACAACTTGATCTTTTAAGTGCCATCACCTAGTGCAACTGGTCTGGTTCACATATGAATAATCACTTGATCAATTCTTCTTTTATGTCTTCATTTCAATGCTTCTGATAAGTCCTTTGTCGTTCTGGTTGCTTCGTTTAAATCACTGGAATCCTGTGGTACTTAACCCTAAATCATTCACATACTTCTGTCGTCTTGAATGTCTTGTTTCTTTTGCTGTCACTGAGGCTTGAACATTTTCATGAACTTCTTTCCGTGACCTGTTTACGGACTTCAAGAATACATAACGTATTTTGATTCTTTGAGTTTACCTTTTCTTCTTTGATTCTGGATTCCTGTGCTTCTGTTAATACTATTGTATGTCTTGTCCTTTGTTGAGTTGTAGTTATCTCTTTTACATCTTATGTTACATTATGCTTTACAACACGGGTTATAAAGCTAGTTTTTTTTAACAAATACAATTAATAAAATATTAAAAAGAAACAATAAAACAATAATTAACAATCCGTGCATCACACGGATTTTAAACAAGTTTATTTTAAAACCTATTTTAATGCTTTTAGTTATTTAAAAAAGTTTACCTATTTTAACATGTCTACTTATTTTTTTAACAAATATAATTAAAAAAATATTAAAATGTATATAATAAAATAAAAACGGTTAGAAACAATCCGTGTATCGCACAGATTTTAAGCTAGTAGACATTAGATAGTAAAAAAAACAAGTTTAAAGTGAAATAATAAATAAAATTTTATTGACAAACTCGAACTCGACTCGAGTTCTCGAAATGTTCATGAATAACTCGAACTCGGCTCATTTGTTAAGAAACTCGAGTTCGAACAACATAAATTTATCGAAAAGGTAATCGAGTCTGGCTTGACTTGTTAAGAAAAAACTAGATCTATAACTGGATAAGCAAAACCTTGACTCGACTTGATTCGTTTACGACCCTACCCATATCTAATTAAGCTTAATGGTCTTATTTGCAAGAAATAACAACTGAGTTAGGGCTCGATTATTTTTTCCCATTATTTTTTTTCCTACACTTTGGTATTATTAATATTATTATTAATATTATTATTATTATTATTATTAAAAATAATATAATATATTATTATTATTATATTTTTTTAGTTAAAATATAATATATTTTCTATATTAAAAAATATATAATATTAAAAAAAATCGTGCATCGCATGGGTTCTAAGCTAGTCTATATAAATTAATGATATGAAAACTCTATTTTACTTCCACTTCTATCGTCAGAATCTAATTCTACTAATAATCGTAATATCATATCTAACGGTTCTCATTCATCTTTTTTTAAAATTAACGGTTCCTATTATTTTAATAACAAAAATTTTGAAAAAAAATACCTTTTACAGTTAATATATATATAATAATAATAATAATTATTATTATTATTATTATTATTATTATTATTATTATTATTATTATTGGGTCATCCGTGTATAGACCGACCATGACACTAAATAATGCTACTCACATAAAATTAAAGATAACCAAAGTAAAATGTATAAATAGAATTTTTAAATATTCAAATTATTGCACAAATAGAGAAAACATGTCCTTGATAAACAATAGGGTCATAATCAACGAGCTATTATAATGTTGTGTTTGGTTGGGGTGATTGGAATGGAATGGAATGAAATGAGATTTAAAGTATAAAATAGTTAAATCCACACAACTTTCATTCTTTAGCTCATTCCATTCTTAATCACCTACATTATAATTCAAACACCCCACACTTTGAGATGGAATGTTTCATTCCTTAACTCATTCATTTTCTTCAAAATTCTTATCATAACAATTTTGTATTATCTCATTTTTTTTAAACACAACATAATAGTATTAGTTTTAAGAGCATCTCTAATAAGAGTTGTCAAGATAGCCTTGCTATATCATTTCATCAATTAATTTTTTATTTTATCTCTCTTCCATGTCATTTTTGATAACATTTGTTCAAAAGACATTAGTAACCTTTGTTGCCTATGTGATCCCATAATTATATTATAAATAACTTTTAAACTAAAATAAGTATATAATGTGTGTCCTTTTTGTATTTTAACCATTTTGAGAAATTATCAAAAATCGACCATCTTTAAGGAACCTATCAATTTCAATAAGTAGGCGACCAAAAGTGTCACACAACTTCAACGTTGGCAACCTCTTAATAACTCCTACTGAAAATGCTCTTAAAGACTGTATTTATAGAGAAATTAAAACTTCATTCACAGACTTTATCTCTCGTTTTGAGAGTCGACTCCCAAAATTAGGGTTCGAGCCGCCACTTCTCCATTCTTCAACCATCATCCCCTTCACTGATTAAACTCCCTTCACTCTCCCATCATCTCTTTTATTTATCAGTTTTTTAATAAAATCGAGATTTAATCCTTTTTGGGTGAGTTCTTGTTGAGTACCTTGTTATCAAAGTTGTTAGTCGTGCCCGTCTTTTTGGGATGTTAGTGTGTTCTGTTTTGATGTTTTTGTGTGGTTTGTTATGGATTTCGGTAGATTTTCTGAGAAGGATTTATATGATAGTTTGGGTGATCTGTAAGGCTTGTATCAAATCTGGGATGAGGGTGAATACCGCAAGAGCTCACCTTTCACAGCAAAAAATTGTTCATGTTTTGGGGGCATTTGTTACTCCAAAATCAGTTGATTTAACTGATAGTTTTGAACATTGGGCTACAGATGTTTGTTACGTGAAGGTCAATTGCGATGCTACTAGTTTCACAGCTGATGTAGGTTGGATTACTCGAGATGTCATTGTAATACTTTTTAGATTAAAGAATTTGATATTCTATGTGTTAAGCGATCTGAAAACAAAACGGCTACTTGTTTTAGCTTGTTTTTTGTTTCACAATCAGGTTATAGTTGACAGTTCGGGGATTTGTCCCAGCTGGATTCAATAATTTGCTAAGTTAATAAAATCTACTTGTTCGTAAAAAAAAAAAACTTCAAATCTTAATGGTGTGTGGTTTCGGAAGTCAGAGAAGGAATATTGGTGGAAGGTATGAGATAAGATATCTACGTGACAAAAATGGTATACATCGCCATGTAAATGAGGGCGACTTAACTAATTCATTATCATAAAGTCATAAACAAATAGCCAAATAAGCTTTATCATGCAACATCTGACCATTAATTTTGTTTAAGCATTTCAACTATAGTGTTAAGTTCTACATCTGAAATTAGAGCCAAGTGTCCATGAGAGTCAAGTATCTGTTCATCTTCTGCAGTTCTGCAACAAAATCTGAATTCTTGAAATGACTCTTTTTGAATAAATCCTCTCGCGTGTTTGAAACTCGAAACTTCGACCTCTTGTTAGTTTTTAGTTATCAACAAAAAATGTACTATGAGCAACTTTGTGCTAATCATATGATCGAACCCGCTCGTCTCTAATTATAATTTGATGAAATTAAGAAGTCATTGTGAACTCATGACTCAAATGATATATATATGTTCTTCATTTAATTTGCAAGTATATATGTAATATGATGATCATGATTGCCATTTATAACTTGAAATTCAGTTATTAAGGCCATAATAATCAATTCTGCATGTTATAATGCTAGAAAATCAAAGTACTAGTTAACATGCATATAGATCAAGATCATATAGTGGAGTTGTACTGCAATATGTGCAAGCAAATTGAGCAAGAGTAGAATAAAATATCATTTCATTAGAAAAAAACTCTGCAATGTACATGAAAGTAGCCCATTAGGCTATTTGGTACAAAATTGTGAACTCTCAAAGGATGTTTGGTACTATCCTCAACAAGCCCTAATCATCATCACTAACTAATCACTACTATTTACACTTGAAGAAGATTGAAAACTAAGATACTAATCTTAAGAAGAGAAAGATTATCAAGATTTGATATTGATCATAAGTGTTTATTCATGCCAGCAAAGAAGCATGACTACACATCTTCTAATGATGTAAAGTCTAGCTCTTTGCTGTCTCAACACTCCTCCAAGTCCTTTGCTTGCTATCCTTCTCTTGGATCCTCTGATGCTACTGCTACCATTGCTCATCATCTTCATCTTTGTTTCTTTGTTTTGTAAGAGAAGAGAGCTGGGATTGTTAGGTGAAATGAGAAGAAGTAGATGATATTGAATTGGAGAGGGATTAAGTGAAAGAAGGAGTTCTTATAGGAAGGTGAATGAAGTGGTCCTGGCTTTGTATTGGTCTACTAAAGTGCCAACTATGGGGCATCAAAGGATGTGCAGTGCCTCCTTAGCTCACCAGACAGTAACCTTATGGGTCCTACTTTCCCACTTGTGATTCCATGACAAATAGTAATACACACAACCCCCTCAATGTATTCATACATATCTTTCGGATGCACATTCTACTGTTTACTCTTGTCATTCACTTTCTTATTACTTGTATGCAAGGGATCATCCACCACTCTAGTCAAAAATCACAAAATCATACTCAAATTGGTACAACAGAAGCCATTGTAGTTCTTGTTAGAACATTTAAGAGTACACAATATGTACTCCGTCCCCAAATACTAAGTAGTTTTGAAAAAAATTACGCATATTAAGAATTAAGGAGTATCTATCATGTTTCGAACTATAGTTCGAGTTGCATTAATCTATACTCTTTATTAATAAGCAAAACAATGTGAAAATTGTGTGCGGTACTAAAGTACCAAAGTGCCAAATTTGGTTATCACTTAACTCGGGTTCAATTCCTCGCAACTACATAATTATACAAGATTTATTTACTTTAAATTCTTTAGGTTCATCCAGGGTTCGAATCCTTACAACTACGTAATTATACAAGATTTATTTATTTACTTTAAATTCAATAGTTTCATCGAGCGTTAGATTCTTTGTAGCTACGTAATCATACAAGATTTATTTATATACTTTAATTTCTTTAGTTTTATGCACAATTCGATTGTCTATAACTACATAATTAAATAGTTATTTATTTATTATATATTTTTATCATTCAATTCTCGAAAAATACATTTTTAAATAATACTTATTAATACTAATATTTTAATATCGATTTATGTTTGATCCGTGCTTGACACGGTTTATAAGCTAGTATCAACAAACAAGGGGAGTACTGTTTTACCAAAATCATCTGCTCTTAAATATAATTGTTGGGTGTCAACAACAAACAGAGTGGGTGTGCCATTACAACAAGAAGGCAACAAACGCCTTGTATGGATTATGACCTGCTCAAAATTGTTGTTGATGAGGAGGTCATATTATGAGTTAGGAAGTTGTATAAATCTACATTAAACATACAAGATATTTATGTAGTTTATGTGCACACAAGCAACACACATATGTGACATTGCAACCACCTAATGAGACATTTGAGGGGTTTGAGTTGAATCCTACTTAATAATGCACGTCTTAACCACCAAAAGCACAAATGACCCCATTTCATCTTAATCACTTTTAGTATGTGCACGTACACGTATGCTCATTCTAGTGGGATTCACACGAATGCATATGTTGGAATCGAACGCTAAGTCAAATGTCATCAGATGTAAACAGTATACTCCATTTTATATGTACACATTGCATGTCTGTATTCCATTCAACTTCAAATTAACAGTCAAAGTATTGCACGTGAAACTCCAATTACCGTGCCAAATTATGTTGTTAACTTAAGCTAAGCAACAGAAGGACTAATAAGATACAAGTACCAAAGCACAAAACCCAATTAACAGACAAAATGAATACTAGTTAATTATTTGGTGACATAGAGATTAAGCAATAGACCACTACTTGCTCTGTCTTGTGTTCCTCCCCTTACAACACAGTCCTCATTTCTACTGATATTATTCTCTTCTCTCTTTCCGATCAATCACACCCTCCGCGGCTTGCCGCCTTCACATTGATGCTATAGCCCTGAAGACCGTAGCATTATTCTTACATAAACAGAATGCAGAGTTACACATGCGATGTTCTTTGATAAAAACTACCAAGGACGTTTCACATTTCAGTGCGTGAATATTTAAATTTCTGTCATCGATCATGTATCGAAAACTTAATTAGTTTGTGCTTAATAAAACATAACCTCATTCGGTAAACACATAAAATATGCATAATGCAGTAAGTTCAAAGTGTTCCAGGCTTAGTTGAAGTGTCCCATGCTGGATAATATATTTATATACGTGTGTGTTTATTAAAAATTTGATGCTGGTGAGCTTGGACCAAGTAGAACGTGCAGGTCATGTGCTTCATACTCCTGATGTTCCTGCTAGACTCGATAGTCGACATCATCTACTCTACCACTGAGATATCATTTGTTATTCAAAACTTATAATTTTAATACTACTTTGGCCATCAAAATACAGTTGTTCTTCATGTTTTCTTTTCCATGACACAGCTCATGTTTGAATCTCCAAAAGAATGCAAGTACGGCAGTTTGCAAAATGATAACCAAAGTGTAAAGTGTTCTGGATAATTGTCACTTAAAGAGTGCATGTCATTACTTTTGATTAGATTCTATTCTCTTAATTGTCATGCTATCTGATGCACTTATCTTTTAAGTTGATACTTTTCTATTAAGCTTACCATCATCAAACGTTCGTAGTATGTTTAAGTCTTCTTTTAAAATGTAATTAATGGTACATACTCCTGCTGAACGTCTTGTTATCAAAGTGGAGTGTATTTGATACTAATATAGATGATAAACAAGCCAATAAGTCAACCGTAAAAAATAATTAGTTACAGAGTATTGTATATAAATTCAGAGTCAATGAACATTTCTGTTGTGAGAAAAGATAAAAATATATTATTCTCTCTTTTTCAATAGAATTGGGGATTTTATTTCTCTACAATCTTTACTCTTTTGTCATGGTATCAGAGCTAACGATCTCTCATTTTTCTTCTTCCGCTACCTATACTTACATACAGTAATACATAACGTCATCTTCATTTCTTCGTTTAGTTTGATTTGTTGTTCGATTTGATTGTAAATTGTGTGAATTGTTGGTTATTCAAAGCTTATATTTCAGCAATCTAGGGTTTCTTATCGCTATCTGCACATCAATTGTATGTTCATACTATTGATTCGATTCAATAACTCATGGTGATGAATTACGCTGCTGCAACTGCTGGAACGACATCAAATTTCACTGGTAATCAATCAACTTCGCAAGTAATCGACTCAAATCACCCTTATTTTCTTCAGAATTCAGATAATCCAGATGCTATGGCAATGAATGTCAAGGTTAACAATCAATTCAAGATGAAATCTGGAAATTATGTCAATCCTACTGCTAGGAAACAAGTTCACAATGACTTGTATTGTGATTATTGTCAAAATTCTGGTCACACCAGGGAAAAATGCTTTTGTTTACACGGTTATCCACATTGGCATAGGTTATTTGGCAAGCCTAAACCTAAGCCAAAAAAGCTATCTCACTCTACCTCAGTTAAATCGGCAGCACAAGTTTCTAACATTCCTTCTGGATCTTCTGGTCTTAGCTCTACCTCTACTGATACAGAGTCTCATGATGCTCCTTTAATCTCAGTTGTACAGTGTCAACAGTTATCAAAGATGATTCAGGACTCTCTGAAGCAAAGCAACAGTTGGAGTTCTACTCCTTCCTCTTCTCAGATGGCTGGTAATTTCTCTTGTTCTGTTGTTAGTGCTAATTATGTGCTTAGTACTACAACTGACCCTTATGAATCTTGGATATTGGATTCTGGTGCTACAAACCATATAGCTGGTCATTTACATTTACTAACTAATGTCAAGCCATTATCTGCTAAACTGTATCTACCTGACGGGAGTACAACATCTATTACTCATATTGGGGATGTGTGTTTGAATCCTGAGTTAATTCTTTATGAGGTTTTATGTGTCCCTCATTTTCAATGTAACCCCATTTCCATTATCAAACTCACCACTGATCTCTCTTGTCTGGTGTTTTTCTCGTCCAATGTTTGTTATATACAGGACCCTATTTTGAAGAAGGACATGGAGATTGGTAATCTGCATGATGGACTTTATAAACTCAACTCTTCTATGTTGTCTAGTACCTTGTCTCAGCCTAGTGTGCCTAGTTTAACTTGTATGTCCTCCTCTAGTTCTACTGTAATGTCAAGCAATAATATTAGTTCTAAAAGTTGTAATTCTACATCAGTTGAGAATGCTATGTTGTGAATGGGACATCCTTCTTCTGTCATTCTTCAGAAATTAAAATTTGTGAATTTGCATTCCTTAAATTTTGATGCTTGTGATGTGTGTCATATGTCTAAACAACATAGACTTCCTTTCTCTTCTAGTAATTCTCACAGTTCTGAACTATTTGATCTTATTCATATAGATGTTTGGGGTCCCTACAAGCAGTATACTCACAATAATTGTACCTATTTTCTTACTGTGGTTGATGATTAATCTAGGGCTACTTGGGTGTTTTTGTTTCAACATAAGACTCAAGTACCTAACCTCATTCGAAACGATATTGCCTATGTTAAAACTTAGTTTCACAAAGTAATCAAAGTAGTAAGATCTGATAATGGTACTGAATTCACCAATCAAGATCTTACTACTTATCTTCAATCACTTGATATATTACAACAAACTTCTTGTGCTAGAACTTCTCAGCAAAATGGCAGAGCTGAAAGAAAACATCAACATCTGTTAAACATTGCTAGAGCACTTAAATTTCAATCAAATCTTCCCAATTCTTTCTTGGGTGACTTTATCTTAACTGTTACTCATATTGTGAATCTCCTACCTTGAAAAATACTTCATTATAAAACACATTTTGAATTGTTATTTGACAAAGAACCAAATTATTTGTCAATCAAGGCATTTGGGTGTTTATGTTATGCCACTAATACAAATACTTTGGACAAATTTTCTTCCAAAGTTATAAAAGGGGTGTTTATTTGGTATCCTCGTGGAAAAAAAGGTTTCAAAATATATGATTTACACACAAAAAAAGTGTGTACTGTCTAGAGATGTTTTCTTTGTAGAAGATATTTTTCCTTTTAAATCTTCAAAATTATGTCCTACTTCTGCTTCCACTCCATCTGATATACCTTTGTTTCCTTTACATCCATCTCAATCTTCTCATGGTCTTGATTCAACTCCTTCTTTAATCTTACATTCTGAGGTACCTGATAATTCTTCTTATATTCCATCCTCAAATGTATCATTGCCCTCTACCAGACCATCTAGAGTTAAACAAATACCTTCTAAGTTCAAAGATTTCATTGGCCTTCCTTCTACTCATGCAGTTACTTCTCTCTCTCCTACTTCTTCATCTGGGGCAGGTATGGATTTATCTGGGGCAGGTATGGATTTTTGTACTTATCCTATCAGTAAGTACTTATCTTATGATCGGTTTACTCCTCATTATCAAGCTTATGTTGCTGCTATTACTCCTGTCAGAGTACCTTATACATTTGCACAGGCTGCTCCTAATCTTTACTGGCTTCAAGCTATGAAGTCTGAAATAAATGCTCTTGAGAATAATCATACATGGCAGCTAGTTCTTACTCCTTATGGTCATCACATTGTCGACTGTGAGTGGCTATTTAGGATTAAATATTTGCCTGATGGGTCTATTGATAGATATAAAGCACGTTTAGTTGCTCGGGGATTCACACAAACACAAGGTTTGGATTATTTTGAAACGTTTGCACCTGTTGCAAAAATGGAAACTGCTCGAATTCTACTTGTTGTTATCGCCTCTAAATAGTGGGATGTTTTTCAAATGAACGTTGTTAATGCGTTTCTACATGGTGACTTGAATGAAAAAGTATACAAGCGATTACCACCTGGATATCAGTATCTTACAAATATGAAAATTCCTCCTAATGTTGTTTGTCTTCTCAAAAAGTCTCTTTATGGCCTGAAACAGGCTCCTCGTTGCTGGTTTGTTAAGCTCTCTCAGGCTCTTCTGGAATTTGGGTTCATACAGTCTCATATTGACAATAATTTATTCACATTTTACAAATCTGGGGAATTTTGTGTCGTGCTGATTTATGTAGATGATATCTTGATTACAGGGTCTTCATCTTCTTTTATCAACATTGTTAAGAGCTTTCTGTTATCCAGATCCAAGATAAAAGATCTTGGTCTTATTCACTACTTTCTTGGATTGGAGGTTGCTCGTTCGAATGATGGGTTTTATATCAATCAACGAAAATATGTTTTGGATTTGTTAACAGAGACTGGCATGCTGACTGCTAAACCCTCTTCTGTACCAATGGAACAGAATCATCATTTGACTGATAACTACTCTGACCTTTTAAATGTCAAGAATGCATCTTTATATCGAAGAATTATGGGAAAGTTGGTCTATCTTACAATTACATGCTGCTTATAGAGTTTTAAGATATATCAAGCAATCTCCAGGTCAGGGGCTACTTATATTTGCTGACTCTTCTCTTGATCTTGTTGCATATTGTGATTCTAACTGGGGTGGATGTAAGGCCTCTCGCCAATCTCTTACTGATTATTGTATAATGCTTGGCAATTCGTTGATATCTTGGAAGTGTAAAAAACAACACACAGTTTCACAATCTAGTGTTGAGGCCGAATATCGAGCAATGGCAGCTACTTTGTGGTGAAGTTACTTGGCTTGTGGCTATTCTTAAAGACTTTGAGGTGTTTCCTAAACTACCAGTGCCTTTTCATTGTGACTCACGTTCAGCTATCTACATTGTTTCAAACTCTGTGTTTCATGAACGTACGAAGTACATAGAGATTGATTGTATCTACTACTTCTCAACCGGCTGATATGTTTACAAAAGCATTGGTTGTTGTTTCTCTTCATAGTTTAAGCTGCAAGTTGAATGTCTGCAATTTATTTCAGTCCTCCAACTTGAGGGGGCTGATACTAATATAGATAATAAACAAGTCAATAAGTCAACTGTAAAAAGTTAGTTAGAGAGTATTGTATATAAAGTCAGAGTCAGTGAACATTTCTGTTGTGAGAAAAGATAAAAACATGTTATTCTCTCTTCTTCAATACAGTTGGGGATTTTATCTCTCTACAATCTTTACTCTTTTGTCAGTATTAGACCTGATAATTCATTCGTTTCGTGTACTTTTATGTACATGAATGCTAAATCCAAATACTAGGAATACAATTTGTTATGACATGTAATAGCTGCATCTCTAATTTTCTTTGGATCTGATATTCTTTATTAGGATGCTGGCGCAATAGTATGGCCCAAATACACTCTCATGTTAGAAATGTTAGAAGAGTGTCTCTTCTGTTCCAATGCCAAGAATAAATTTTCTTGAATATGATGTAATTTAAATTTCTCTGATTTTCTTTGGCTGTGAACTTCCTTATTAGGACAAGCTCGATAATAAGTCCCTAAACAATTTCATGTTATAGTTTCATAATTTTTCGAAAGTTCCCAGAACCTCGGAAGTACCATTCTTGCTATAGTCAGTAGTGTGCATTATTGGTCAAGTTTAAATGAATATAGCAATCCCCAACATGTTCTGGAACAAATTTCACATGGAAAGAGTAGTATTTTCGGAAATGATTAGCACTAATACAGTTGTGTTCTTGCATGCACATCGAAGTTCCTAAATCATATATTCAATTTGAGGAACCTAGTATGAAGGACGCCATTTGCATTATGAGTTGATCCGTATTAGCTAGCTTCATTACCATAAAACAAGTAATCAGCACGTTTCGAAGGATTTAAGTAATTCTTACTCCTTAAACAGCAACACATCTGCTGGCTTAAATATTCAAACCATGGGCACTTGAAAGATGGTTAAATCTGAATAAAGTATACATCTGCATGGAATATATATACTAGTTACTGTACTTGTTATGCTTATTCTTTTCCCAGAAATGAGATTGCCAACAAGAATAAGGCTGGCTAACAGTCAGCTAGTAATTACAAGTGTTGCGATAAAAGATGTATATCACGTACTGCAATGAGATTAAATTAGATTTATGTGTTGCATTGTTTTTCAAATTGCTTGTACTAAAAACTGGTTTGCAATATCTGCGTTTTATCTTTCATATTTAGATCAGTATAACTAGTTAAAAGAAGAAGAGACACAATTCCGACATATATATCATGTAATCCACACTTGACTACTCTGCATTACTCACTATGCATGCATGCCTCAAAGTCCTACTTACACGCACAATGCAGACATAAATTCTTTATCTGCATTTCATCAGTACTCGATAATGTTTATAAGTTAGATGACCAACTCCTGTAAATATGTAATGAAGACCTTCCAGTTTAAACACTATCATCACACAAAAATTAGACCACCATAACAAGTGGCAACGTCTCCACAATTCGAAAATGATCGGGTAGGAGGGTTTGAATTCAGACATTTTTTTAACCATGTATAAGATGCATGAATATGCTGTTAATTGGTTCTAATATATATCATGTTAACTCTCCTAAAATCTAGAGATATAGGGTTTATTTTAGCTTAATGAGGAAGTTCAGTGTTATCAGTACAGAGATCAAAGATCTATACGTGTGTGCCTGTTTCGTGGCCATTTATTTATTTTTGGTGCTAATTAAGCTGCATGGCCATATTTAGTAATATTAGTAATACAATGAAACCACCACATTCTTTTTCCCGAAATTCCAGTTTTTTCTTGTGGTTAGTTCATCTTCTTTGTTTCTTTCTTTCATTTTCCCACATGTAATATCCATTTTGATTCCCTGACAAAATGAATTATGCTTGATTTTATTGTTCATTTGTTTCCCAGTTTTGACCCCTCTTTTCTATGATTTTTAATGTGAAGGAGATGATTGATTGAGGTTATAACAGGTAATTTTGTGAAATCTTCATTAATTGCATTTGTTTACATTGTTATGTTCGATTTAAGAAGTAGGATTTCATTACATCTGTGTGTTATTTATGACATGCACTGTGTCTGTGTCTTGAATCAACTTTAAAAAAGAAAACACATGTTAAGTAATTGTGATTTTCTATGAATTTATGCAGAATTACAATGATCGAGTTTGATCTTAGAGGGGTTTTAAGGCTAATAATCTAATTCATAAATGGAAAATTCAAATGGGAAGGAAAAAATTGATGAGGACTCGGAAGAAAACGTGGATGACAATGAAGATTCAGACTGTGATTCGATCTCTTTTGATGAACCTGGTGTTTTGCACAAGGTTAATACATTCAAGGGAGAGGGTAATGTCTTTTTTCAAAAACGTGATCATGAAAGTGCATTATTGAAGTATGAAGAGGCTATCAATTGGCTTCCCAAGGACCACAATGATGTTCCATATATACGGAGTAACATGGCTGCTTGTTACATGCAAATGGGTCTTGTTGAGTATCCGAAAGCAATTAACGAGTGTAATTTGGCGCTGGAGGTTGCTCCTACGTATAGCAAAGCATTGTTGAAGAGAGCTAGATGTTTAGTGGCTTTGAACAGGCTTGATTCGGCTAAGAGAGATGTTGACACTATCTTGAGTACTGAGCCAAATAATATGTCAGCATTGGAGATTATGGAAGATTTGAAAAAGGCAGAGCGGAAAAGTTCATCAGCAGAAGAAAACGATTTTGTGTTGCCACCTTTTGACTATGTCGAGCCAGCTTTGATCAGAATTTTGAAAGAGAGGGTAAAAAAACGGAGGTATGGTCAAGCTGAGAATAAGGTAGAACCAAAAGTGGAGGAGGAAAACGAGGAAGAGAATGGTGAGGATAGCTTGAGAAACCAATGTAAAGTTGTGAAAAAAGAAGAGCATGGCGAGGGAAAAATCACAGATGATAAATTTGTGGTGAAGGATAAGATAAGTGTCAGTGATGAAGTGGTAAAGGTGACAGTTAAATTGGTACTTGGAGATGATATAAGGTTTGCACAGTTACCGGTTAAATGCAGCATTCGATTGGTAAGGAATATAGTTCAGGATCGATTCCCTAATTTAATAGGTGCGTTAATCAAATATAGGGATCCTGAGGGGGACTTGGTCACTATTACCACAACAGAGGAGCTAAGATTAGCTGAGAAATCTGGAGGTCCTTTAGGTTCTTTGAGGCTATACATTGTAGAAGTTACTCCAGAGAGAGAACCACTTTATGACGAGGTGCTAAATAGCAACGCACTGAAAGGTGCAGATGATAGTTATGTTTGTAATGTTAATGCAATAGAGAATGGGCCATGCTGTGTTGAGGACTGGATAGTTCAGTTTGCACGGCTTTTCAAGAACCATGTTGGCTTCGATTCGGATTCATATTTAGATCTTCATGTGCTAGGAGTGAAATTATACACTGAAGCAATGGAGGAGACTGTCACAAGTGAAGAAGCACAAGAGATTTTTGAGATTGCTATAGAAAAGTTTCAAGAAATGACTGCTTTGGCTTTGTTCAATTGGGGAAATGTTCATTTGAACAGGGCAAGGAAGCTCGTGGGTTTCGGAGAAGATAGTCGTAGTGAAACAATATTGGCACATGTGAAAAGTGGGTATGAGTATGCAGACAAAGAATATACAATGGCCGGGATTAGATATGCAGATTCTCTAAGATTTAAGCCAGATTTCTATGAAGGCCATTTTGCACTTGGACAACAACTATTTGAACAAGCAAAGCTTTGTTGGTATTACGCAATAGGGAACAAGATTGATTTGGATACATGGCCTTCGACAAAGGTGTTGGACCTATACAATAAGGCTGAAGAAAACATGGATTTTGGTATGCAGTTGTGGGAAGAACTGGAGGAGGAACTACTTAGTGATGGACTACAGAATGCAGATAAACGTAAAGATGATTTAAAGAAAATGGGGATAGATAGACTATATAAAGAGATATCAGCTGATGAAGCAGAAGAGCGAGCTGGAAGTATGGGTTCTCAAATATATCTTTTATGGGGTACTATACTCTATGAGCGTTCTATTGTGGAATATAAGTTGGACTTGCCAACATGGGAAGAATGTCTGGAGGTTGCAGTTGAAAAATTCGAACTCTCAGGAGCATCTTCGGCAGACATAGCTGTGATGACGAAGAATCATATTTCCAATGGAGAATCCTTAGATGGTGAGAACATGTATATATAGAGAGAGTGACATTAACAAATATTAACTCATTGAAACAATTACTTACAGTTTTGAACTCAATGCAGGTTTTGGATTCAAAATAGATGAGATCATACAGGCATGGAATGATATGTATGATGCAAAAAGATGGGAATCTGCGGTATCATCCTTTCGTCTAGAGCCACTGTTTCGTCGAAGAGTTCCAAAACTTCATACTGTCATAGAGCATGTATCATTATATTGTTCATGACCGAGGAAGAATGAACCAAGCATAAGAATATAGTTCTTTGTTGGTTGATATTTCTGTGGTTCTCAACTGAGGCAGGTACCCCATAAAATGAAACAGTACATCTCCTACTCACTTGGTGCACCTCTTCCTTAATGTAGTCTATGGCACTTGTTATATGCTTCAATCTCGAAGCTCACAATATTCACTGTGAATTTACTTAGACACCATTCAGTGACCTTGGTTTCTATAAATAATTTTTGCAGGTGAACTAGTACATACGATGTCCCTCTGAATTGAGAATGTAGAAGGAAAAAAGTTGACAGCACGAAGATGCAGCTCTTTTCATTTTGAATTGTTAGAGTAGTTTTTTTGCCCTCTTGAGAATACATGTCTAATCTGTGTGATGAAACCAATTTAGATTAGCCAACTTTTCATTTGGTAGGCGATACCTAGTGTACAAGTCTCACGCATCCATTGGCGAAGTTCATATATAGTCTTGGCCTGATTTTTCTTTTCCTCTTGCTTGTAAACCACAATCATGCACTGTCGTAAATAGTGTGCCCTGTATACAATTTAGGACCCGTATATATGTAAGACAAAAGATACGCCAATTGTTGTGTTTATATATGCCTTAGTTTATAAAATGTTTTCTTCTGTATATTCTCAGTTAAATTTTAATCCGCAGTCTGTATGCAGTTGATTACAAAGAATGACCCGAAACAAGAATCAAAGAATACCCTGTCAATATCCAATATACACAACTTTCTCTTTGTAATCAAATAGCTGCATTTGAAATGTATGAGACTACTACCCGAACGTTGTACTGCTGGGAATGCTTAACAAGTCCACTGCCACTGTAACTAGCCAGCAAACTCTGACATTGTTCATTGTAGGAGTTGTAATCCAGAACAAGCATTAAAGGACGAGTTGCACATTTTTGTTGAATGATTGAATGCGAAAATGGACTTTCTATCCACATACATAATCATACTACTGTTGGTACCTGAACTAAATCTAAAGCTCCAGTACAATGACAAGCATAATTTGACTCAGCCAGGATATTGATATTCCAAGCAAAATTGCTTGTTCTTCTGGCAAGCTACAAGTTATTGTATATACGTGTTGCAGTTAGGTTTGGAATTATTCAGTCTTTAACAGGCACCATATGCTGAGGCAGATGCAAGACTTTTCACTTTGACATGCCGCAATGCACTAGGCTATATCTTTTTTACACCGTGCGTCAACCATTCATTCAGGTAATGAATACAGAAAGTACAGATACCTTGGATCAAGTCATCAAGTAGAAACTTCTTTGAAACCTTACTTATATTTACTCTCAAATCTACAGCAGCTCCTGGATCAATGATTTTGAAGGTGTGAGACCATGCTGTGGTTGAGGAGTGAAATGAGATTAAGTATACATTCTGATTCTGTAATAGAAGAGAAAAATTAACAATGCTCAATTAACAGCCAATGGAGCAAGTGTCTTCTGAAAAAAGATATTATGTGGCTTACTATCCACTGTTCACAGCTTTCTTTGAAGAATTCCGACATCTTGATGTTAGTGTAGAAAATTTATTTTAGCCCGGATTGATCTTGACAAGTTAATAAATAAAATATTTCAAACTTCAATCAATAGGAACATAAAAATAAATTTTAGTTTGGAACATTTAAAATTCTGGTTCCGCCACTGTCCATGCTCTATATCTATCCGATTAAGAGAGAACTAGATACGTATGATCAGCATCTTCCTAAAAATCAATTTGGTTATCATACCGTCTTCTTCTTTACGGATGCAACAATAAGCAATGACAAACAGATTAATGCATTGATTGGAATCAAATATTACACTTACTCACTTATACATGAAGAGAAGCTTTAAACAAGAAAACTATCATGAAATGCGAACTTGGAACATTTTTTGTGGGCTTTGCGCTTGATAAGACCATGAGACTATAAGGCCTTACAATAGATAGCAAAAGTGTTGTCAATGTAGTCTAAATTTGTAAGTTGTGACAAGCGAGATTAGTTGAAAACTTTTACCTGCACCGTTTTATTTCCTTGGGCTTTCACTTGGGAGAGTAGGTGGAGTGTATGGGCTCATATCAAGTCAAAACATATTCCTTTGTCCTTATTTCTTTCAATTATATAGCCTTTGAATCAGAAAATAGACATTATTATTCTCGAGATCACTTTAGTCTTTTTTCGACTTATTATTACTTATGGACATTTCGGCCAATCATTTAAAATCAATTTATCTCAGTAACGTTTTTTATGGCACTTTTATAACAAAAAATATGAAGACAAGAGAGTACCCCAACTGTAATTCAAACTTCTTGGTTAATACTCCTTATGTCCCCCTGAGTTTTTTACGGTGAGGGACGAGGGCTCGGTACGTATTAAGACTCCTATAAAATATATTTTTATAAATTATTTTAAATATTTTTTTTTCTGAATAAAAGTATAATGTTTAAATTTTTATTTATAAAAAGAAAATTTTGAAAATAAGTTGTAGAATTATAATTTATAGGAGTCTTAAAATATGTGTCAAACAATGTAAAAAACCGTAAAAAAATGAGAGAGAGAGAGAGGGGGAGTAATAAAGAGATTGCCCGGACCACCTCTTGTAAGAAAACAAAACAGATATGCAAATTGAATGCAGATATTGAAATTTAACAGAGTACTATAGTCACTTTCTATAAGAAAAATGGCAGGATCAGGATGAATTTGTGGACACCCAGTGTAGTGATGGAGCACATGGGGTAGAAATGAATTACTCATGCGTGGGAGGCTAACACTTCACTATTTTCACAATAGTACTGCTTGCTACTTTTATGTGGATTTTTCATTTGATTTAGAGTGACGTGATTTCTTGCATTCATTTCAATTTTAGATGAGGTTATAATGTTGAAGCATGTAAGGAAAAATCTAGCTTTTCCTTCAATTTCAGATGAAAGAAATACATGTGTTTAATACTTTTCGCGAATAATAACGCAATTTCGAACAAAAACAACCCTTCTCTGGATCTTTAATCTCTATTTTTATGTGCTAGTGTGTTTACACATGTGCACAGAACATGGTATGAACTAAAGTATAACTTGGTGGCTAAGGATACCAAGAAATTCTCAAATCCAGAATCAGTCTCAGAAGTCAGAATAAGATAATACGTTGCTTAATGTCCTTTAAAATCCACTTAACATCAAAGAAACAATCAATATATGAACTTAAAAACGAATATAAATTTCAATGACAAAGCAACATATTGAGCTAAAGTTGATGGTGACTCCAAACCCCCATCAACCAAACACAAAACAACCATTACACAACAAAATCTAAAAACTTGATATCATCATCATCATCGAACACTACCATTTTAATCATCCCCACAGTACCACCAAACACCACCACTCACCCAACCAGACCCCCCACTTTACACTTTCTCCTTTCATTGTCTTGTCTTTACACAAATCCAGATTCCAGGCTGGCTGTCTATCTATCCCCTTGAATTATTACACAAAAGTTATAATCCTCTACATCAACTAACTATCTGAATACAAAGACTCATGCTTAAACAAATCATAAGGGGCCCACAAACCATCCAATGGACAAGGCTTCTTGGAATCTAATCTCAACCAGGGCTTACCTTTACCACTCCAATGTAACAAACTAACTGAACCAGGATGAAGATCTCTACACAAACCCTGTAAATTGTCTCCACCAAGCCCATGTTGATTCCATCTATGTTCCACTCCTTCTACATTCCCTGCAAACACAAGTAAAAAAGGTGGCAATGACCCCAACTCATAGATTCTATATCTCTTTTGTATTCTCATCCAATTCTCCAGTTTCTCTGTGTATCTATCTTTTCTCCACTTCACTAAATCAATAACCATCACTCCTGTGTTGAAATAACAGGGTTTTCTTGACCTAAATGTGTTTGCAAAAATAGGGTTTTGCCAGAATCTTGTAGTAAAATAATGTGTGAAATTTGCATGGCAATATTCTGGTGCACCAAGAACTCTAGAATTGAGATTTATATTCCAGAGCTTTTGTATATCATCGACTACAATAAGATCAGAATCAAAGTAAATGATTCTTTTTACTGTGGACGGTAAAAGTTCAGCTAGGTAAATTCTTGCATAGTTTAGAGGCTGATCAAGTGCACGACGAATAGAGGATGAAATCTTGTTGTTTACGAGATTTGTATCGAAATGATAAATGTGAAAATTAAGATAAGGGAATGTAGTGAGAATGGTGTGTTGAAGTTGTGATCGACGATGGGCTGCAAGAAAATGGAAAACAATGTTTTCCGGGCAAGTAGCGTGTTTAAGAACGGATAAAACTCCGGCGACTGAGCCACGGAGATAAGTGGCATCAAGAGTCATGGATATATGGATTGTATGAGTAGATGGGTTGGTGTTTGTTTTGGGACATTCTGCTCCGTTTCGAAATGAGGGTGCTTCTTGAAATTTCGGTAGGGTTAGGAGATTTGCTTCAGCCGGAAAGTGTACGGACGGTGAGAAAAAGAGGAGTGAGAGGGCCAGGAGAAGGGTGGTTGGGAGGTGGAGATGTGGTGACATTATTGTGAAATGGCATGTGATTGTTTTTTGGAAGAATGATTGTGTTTTGAGAAAAAGAGGGGAGATGAGGGAATTAATTGGGATAGTATTGTTGTCTTGTTTCGCATTATAAAAAGTTACTGTGGGATGTACTAGATATTGTTTTTGTTTTTTTGCAGTATTTGAAGTTTTGCTTCTTGACATATTAGACCTTCTTGGTGTTTCACATTATTAACAAAACAAGTAAGCGATCGTGATGAAAAATAAATGTAATTTGAACTACACAATAAGTAAGGAATCTTGAAAAATATTATTATAATTCAATAAATATTTGTAAATGGGGTATGAAATATTTGTAGATTGAATAATGATATATATCCACGTTTTCAGCTACAAAGATGTCATCATCTCCACAAGACACCATTCTCACTACAACGTCGCCATCTTAAGCAGGTGAGTGCTATCTGTGTATGAGGTACTACTATCCTTGCAAGAGGTGAGTGTCATCTCTATGAGGTACCGCAATCTCAAAAAACAAATTACAAGCATATCACAAAAGTCTCAATAAAGCAAAGTCTGTCTGCATCACACCATACCGAAAGGAAGCTCAACTGTAGACAACAAGTACAATCACTCAACTGTAGCATGACATAAAGTATGGACATACTGCATAAGGTAAAGTCATACCTTACACTGTGGCTACAGTGTACGTCACTTAGGCTACAGTGTGCATTACCTAGACTATATTGTAATGATAATCACACTATAAATACAACACTTCTACACACAAACAGGGGATTGGACTCTCACAGTCACATTCATACTCTCATGCTCACTCTCACAAAACACAAACACAAACACTCTATATCTGATATTTACTGCACTTACATTCTAATTTGTTCTGATTACTGATTCTCACGTCTGAGTTACTTGACGGCCACCACCCCGGGCAAATATGGTTTTGCAGATTCCCTTCTATATATTGCAACCGCCATCAAAACAGTATGACGTCTGACAACACAAGTCATTACCACCACCGGAACAGTAAAAGGAGCCGGAGAACAAGTGTAACACTTATCAAATAATCAACTTTGATACAAATGCTTTCATTACAGCCCATCAGTGCCATCACAGAGTTGTTAGATGTTTTTTTCTTCTTAAAATAGTGTGAGTTTATGTGTTTATAACACAAAAATGTAATCATTTTAAAATTTGTAACGTAGTTAATCGAAGAAAATGAAAGAAATCATGAAAAGAGGAGTAATGTGTAAATCTTTAAAATTACAGGGTACAAATGTAATAATTTGTTATACCTAGTTTTATTGTACGAATTAAAGTGCCGTGAATTCGTGAAACAGAATTTTATGTGAGTGGAGAAATGAATAAAAAAAAAAGGAATAAAATATGTTTGCGAGGCGCCAGGCTGGAAAGGCGCGTCAAAATTGTCGATTAATTTAATTTTTATATGAGCAGCTGTGATCACGTGGTGGTGGGTGCACGGGTAGTTCTATTGTAATTGTACAGATTAGAGTTTATTTTAACTCACAGTGTATAGTAATGACATAGACGGTAGTTTATTAGCTAGCACAATTAACGCAAGGGAATGTGTTGCAGCGGTTGGTCTAAATCTTTGTTTAAAAAAAATAAATATTACGCTGTGTTCCCGAATATGTTCCCGAATTTATGAGATAAAAGAAAAAAAATAGAAAATAGAATATTTTCCTTTCTCTCTAAATCACTCCAAAAGTGGAAAGAAGGTTTTGAAGATAAATTTATAAAGATTTTCTTCCCAAATCTTCAGAAATCAATTCTTTTCTCTCCTAAAAATCTTTCGAGAACAAGATAAAGAAAATAAATCCACCACTTTCTTTTCTTTTCTTTCCAGAAAAAATTTCTGAAACACGGTGTTAGTTCGTTACACGCGTAATGATATGATTTGTTTAAGAAAAATGTAATTTGATCCTTTTTTTTACAGGAATTTGATCCTTAAAATCACATGCTACTTTAGTTTAAGGATTATTAATTGTTAAAACGTAATACGCCGGTCTTTTAGACTTGCGCCCGATTTCTAAAATTGAAGGAAGTAAGTATTGATAGAATAAAATATTTTAATCTCATTTCTTTGAATGGGAATATTAGAGTGAAAAAAATAATATTAGAGTGAAAGTTGACTCAATTTTTATTTATATATTTGCTTTTGTTTCAATCTATTATCTATTATATATATATATATATAATAGAGCAACTAGGGGGTTTGTGAGACAATTTAATCAAGATTGAAATGATAATTATACCCTCTGAATCATAAAATGACATTATTGTCCATTCCTTATTTATTTCATATTAACACTCTACTATTATTATATATTAATATATTTACACATTAATTACTAATCTTCATTAAAGTATATTAATTGTTTTGTAATTAATATTTATTTTTTATATGCATGATATTTTTAAATGATATATATTATTAAAAAATAATAGCATATAATTTAAAAATATTAATGATATTGAAATAAATATATAAATATCATGAATTTGTGATATCGAATGGTTAGTAATGTGTCATGATTTCATGTTATCTTCATTGTGGTTGACCTGATTTTCAAGAAAGTTATTCATTGTTAACTAAGTAAAAATATGTATGTAAAATCATATCGAGTTTTCTAAAAACAAATTATGGAGTAAATAAATATCAAATACTTATTTACTCGAAAATCAACAGCAACCTATTCACATCCAAATTATAGACATGTATCACTAAGGGAGGGAATTCACCATATCACGTCATGCCCAACCCTGATCCAATCCCCACTCCGAACGGGGTGGGGTATTAGGAATTTTTTCGGAAACGGGACAGGAATCAAGGACAAATATATGAAAAATTTGGAGTAAAGAAATATCAAATACTTATTTACTCGAAAATCAACAGCAATCTATTCACATCCAAATTATAGACATGTATCACTAAGGAAGGGAATTCACCATATCACGTCATGCCCAACCCTGATCAAATCCCCACTCCGAACGGGGCGGGGTATCAGGAATTTTTTCGGAAACGGGACAGGAATCGGGGACAAATATAGGAAAATTTTGGGGATCGGGGCGGGGTTGGAGATTAGGGTCTTCCCAAACCCATCTCCGACCCCCCAAACCCTATTTATTTAAAAAAGTAAATATATTTTATATGTATATTAAATAAATTATTAAGAATATATAGATATAATGTTATAACTTTAATTTTTTTATCCACTAAATAATAAAAATGTTACATATTATGATACAATTTAATTCTAATAATATAATTTTTGTTTATTATTAATAGTATAAATAAAAAGTAATAAAAATTAAGGTTTAAGCGGTTCTTTTAATATAAAAATAAAAAACAAATATATGATTTATCATGTTATTTTATATTAAAAAAATATTATTCATAATTTTAAAAACTTAAAAAAAGTTTCTGATTCCTCGCGGGGCCCATTCCCCGTTCGTGTCCGAACTTGCCCGACGCCCATCTTTATGTATCACATGAAACGATTACAATATAATTAAAAGAGAGAAATAATAACTTTACAACTATTGTTAACTTAAATTTTCAAATATCTCAGTCATCAAATCATCAACACTAATTAACAATATGTATATAAAATCATATCGAGTTTTTAAAAAAACAAATTATGCAGTAAAGAAACATCAAAACTTACTTACTCGAAAATCGACAACAAATTACTCACATCCAGATCATACACGTGATCCCACGAACTTCGAATTAAACAACTAAAATAAAATTAAAAATAGGAATATTAATCTTACAATATCTATTGTTAACTTAAATTTTCAAATATTTCGGTCGTCAAACTATCAACACGAATATATCACAAATAAATATACCGAAATTAATGATAAATTATAAAATAATCTGGAATAAACCCGTGCCTCACACGGGTTATAAAGCTAGTTAAAACTAGTTTACTAAGCCGCGCTTCGCAGTGATTTTATAATAATTTCTCCAATTTTTTCTGAAAAATATTATACAAAATATGTTTTTAGATAAAATAATACATTTCTAACATAAAATTAAAGTTTCTTTTGAATTATCCATTTAGTCTTGTTCATTTACCGAAATTTTGAATAAATATAGAAAAGGGCATTGTTTAATATATTTTATTATTTTAATGTATATCAAATATTAATATATTTATCACTTTATTTTTCTCAAAATTCACATTGCAACTTCTATTTTAAAATACATTATATAACATCAATATTATTGAAAAAAAAAAATAACAACAATATTAAATTCTAGCATATAATATAATCCTCCTAATAAATCGCTCTCTTGTTAAAAATGTTTCCTTATAATGACCCGATTTCTCGTTGTTACCAAATTTAAACAGATGACAAAATATTATTAAATAAATTACATCATCGATTAATCTCTTTTATTTTATCATAATATTTAATTTAAATAATTTTCAAAATTCTAATTTATTGTTAAAAATATATGTACTCGAGAAAATAAATGAAAAGAAAATATGGCTTATATATATATATATATATATTTTTAATAAAAACTTGCATTTTCTGTAACTATTATCTTCTACATAATAGAAGGTAAAACTTAAAAAATGTTTTTTAATGTATATGTAAAACATATCTATACTATCAATATTATTATATAATAGACGAAACATTAAAAGTTTGGTCGGTCGGTATGGTATGTTGTGATTTTACTTAATTGCACTTGTAAAGCATAATGTAACATAAGATGTAAAAGAGATAACTACAACTCAACAAAGGACAAGACAGACAGTAGTATTAACAGAAGCACGGGAATCCAGAATCAAAGAAGAAAAGGTAAACTCAAAAAATCAAAATACGTTATGTATTCTTGAAGTCCGTAAACAGGTCACGGAAAGAAGTTCATGAAAATGTTCAAGCCTCAGTGACAGCAAAAGAAACAAGACTTTCAAGACGACAGAAGTAGGTGAATGATTTAGGGTTAAGTACCACGGGATTCCATTGATTTAATTGAAGCAACCAGAACGACAAGGGACGTATCAGCAGCATTGAATTGAAGACATAAAAGAAGAATTGATCAAGTGTTATTCATCTGTGAACCAGACCAGTTGCACTAGGTGACGACACTGAAAAGATCAAGTTGTTTTATCGTCTCAGAAGAAAGTGATACAGTCTATTACTTAAACACCCAGGAGCTCAGTGGAATCATTAAATGAGATAAAAGATAAGAAAATCATTCGATAGTTTTTCTATTTAGAAAACTATCGAATGGAATGAAAAGTGATTCAAAGAAAACCAAAGTAAATCAATTTAGCATTCGATAGTTTTTTTTAAAAAACTATCGAATGGTAAAATGATTTATTACATTCGATGGTTTTTAATTTGAGGAGCAGGTGAAAGTGTGACTTGTTGTCAGGTTGATTTTGAAGATGGACGGCCAAGATTGTTTCTACAAGTTTGGTTCGATAGTTTTCAAAAACCAAGTCTACAATTACTATCAGAGGAAGTGTGTCTTCTTCAGTCGGAGTTATTTCACAGTAGCAATAACTGAGAGAGAGATCAAGCCAGAGAGAAAATACCAGAGAAATTAATTCTGCTTGAAATCTATCAAAGTTTTGATTGTGTATAACTTAGAACTCATTGAAGCTAATCTACGGATTAGAAATTGTAGCACCCCTCGAGGTTTATATTTATAAAAAGATATATTCCCCGAAACTTGATTTGGTTTGGTGTGTTTGATTTCGTTATAGAACTGAATGAATTATCCGCGAATGAAATTAAATTATTTGTGAGTATCGTATTCAACCCCCCCTTCTACGATACTTTGGACCTAACAATTGGTATCAGAGCTACTTAATTGATATACAAATCAGATCCGGTGAATGAGACCAAAATCAAACGTAGCGTGAAAATTCGAAGCAAATTTTTTAACTTTCAAAATTTTTCATTTAATTGGAATTTCTTGAATTTTAAACAATTTGAAATTTTCAGAAACCATGAGTGCTCCAAAGACAACCGCTGGTATTAAAGTTCCCCCGTTTACTAGAGATGATTTCGGTTTGTGGAAGATGAAGATGCTGTTATTTATCAAGGCATCTAATTCGTTGTATATTGGCATATTAGAGAACGAACCATTTGTACCAATGAACCCAGTTAATGAATCTACAGCTCCTGATGGTAGCAGGATTCCTCAAGGCACCCAACCTAAGGATATTACTGAGTATACAGATTCTGACAAAGAACTGATTCGATTGGACACCGGTTTAATGTTGATATTGGCGGACTCCGCAGACAAGGAAATGAGCTATCAGTTGATGAACTGTACAAGCGGGAAATATATGTGGGATACCATTAACCTAATAATGGAAGGAACTGAAGACGTTCAGGAAAACAGATTGGACATCCTGACTTCTCAATACGAAGCGTTTAGGTCTCTGCCAGGAGAAAGTATAACTCAGGTCTTTGAGAAATATACTAAGCTCCTAAATGAATTGGCAATGAAAGGAAAGACCTATCCACTGAGAGAATCAAACAGGAAGTTCATGATGACGTTTCCCCATCATGTAGAACACAAGTCATCATCCATAAGGGAAAGAATTGACTTCATAAAGATGTCATTAGAGATGATCTATGGCAAGTTGAAGACCTATGAGATGGAACAGGAACATAGAGTGATAATCTACGGATCAGGGACAGTGGACAGCAAGCACAATGCACTTGTAAGATCAGCAGCACTTGTAGTGGATGAACCAATAACTTCTGAGATTCAGGTTCAAACCCCTAGAGTTGGAAAGGAGGTGATAATAGAAGCAGAAATGGATTCTGTGAATCTGGGTGTTGATGAAAGTGATTACTACACCCTAGAAGAGCTTGAGCAAATGGAAGACAAAACCATGGCGTACTTAGCTGCAAAGTTTAGTCACATTCGTTTCAAGAGAAACCCTAAGTACAAGTTCAAGGGCTCAACCAACAGATTCCAGAAGAGCAATTATACACCTAGTACAGGCTTTAAGGGAGGCTACAAGACTGGCATGATTGATAGAAGCAAATCAAGATGCTACAACTGCAATGAGTTAGGGTATTTCGCCACTGAATGCCGGAAGCCTCGTCAAGCAAGAGACATGAAAGATGTCTATGGAAAGAAAGACTCATATGAGGATTTGAAGAAGGAGAATGCCAAGCTTAAACAGCAACTGGGGGCATTTTCTGGAAAGCAGAAAGGGAAAGCTTATATAGCAGAGGGAAAGCACTGGGATGATACTGATTGGGATGAAGATGAAGAGTATGTAAATGTTGCCCTAATGGATGACTCTTCAGAGGAATCACCACAATCATCTCAGGTACCTATCTTAACTACAATTGATATGTCTAACTCTGAGTACAAGGAAACTATGCAAGATCTTAGTGTAGAATTGTTTAATGTACACACAAGCATGCTAGCATCAGAAATGGAAAATGCTAAACTAGTTCTTAAGATTAAAAATTTAGAATCTAAAAATAAAGAACTAGAGCTTGTAGCTGTCACATTAGAAGATCTTAAGAAAAAGAATGCGTACTTAGAGAACAAGGTCAAGTGTAATGATGAGATAGAGACTATCCTCAGGAAGCAGATTTCAGATCTAGATTTGAAGCTGAATGCTTTTAAGAATTCCGCCCTGATTGCTAAGGAGATCATAGATACTCAGGCCATAGGGAATAAAACTGCTATAGGACTTGACTATTCCAAAAAGGCTGGGAAAAGGACTCTGGAATTTCCTGTGACATCTTCTGTTTTCAAGAAGGATATTCCACATATTCTTAAGAATGTGGTCAGTCCAGTCTTTGTCAAGCCCTTCTCAGAACCTTTTAATGAGGATGACCTTTTCATAGGACAGGAATTGCTTAAGGAGGATTTATTGAAGGAAAAAGAGGTAAAGACTAAGTTGCCTAGGAAATCAGTAAAAACTGTTATACCTAAAACTGAAGTAGGTGACTTAGTTAGTAATGCTAAAAAGAACAGGACTGGGAAGAAGAAGATTGTTAATCAGGAAATGGTTCCATATTCTCCCATTGCCTCTAGGAAGTTGTGCGCTATTTGTAATTCTGCTGGACACCTTACACATGCATGTAAAAAGGTTAAAGTAGAAACTCCTAATACTTCTGAAATGCATAACATGTCTGACATGCCTGATCTTCATGAACCTTGTGGAAAGAAAGAGTGTTTGCTATGTAAGTACAATGATAAGTGGATTTCATATCTACTTGGATCGTCCTAATTTGGCTTAATCTGATCGTTCTGTTCTCAAGTACGTGTCGTTTTAATGTGTTTTGGGTGTAAGTTTTTGTAGAAGTGATTTATCAGCAGAGAGGGGGTAATTCTATGATCATTAGGTGGTGTTTAAGCTTGTGGATGATGTTCGAGCATTTGTGAATAATGAATGGGCAAAGAAATGGCAAAGGAAGAATTTTTAGCATTTTCTGACAGAACAGCCCGCGCGCCCGCGCCAGAGCCCGCGCGCCCGCGCCACAGTTGACAGAATACTCCGCGCGCCCGCGCCACAGTCCGCGCGCCCGCGCCATCCAAATTGCTGAATTATGCTGTTTTGTGGTCAGAAAAGTAATTTGTCATATTGGTTAGCCTGAAAGCCTTATAAGTTGTTGGTGGACGTTTTCTAGGGGATACAGAGAGATATATCAAGATATATATATTCATAACCATCCACCGGAGAGAAGAAGAAGAAGACGGCTGATTTAAGAAGACCTAGTTTTTCATCTAATCTTTGTATTCTTCTAAATTAGGCGATACTTGAATTCTCGTTTGTTCTTTCTAAACCCTAATTATTCTATTCAGTTTTACAGACTTATTATTATAATGTTATCATCAGAACCCACGATGATGAACGGTTCGATTATGAACTAATCGTCGTCGTGGGATTCTAACGGAGTTTATTATGGAGTTTAGTAGTTAATTGTTTTTATATATTCTGTGTGTGATGGCTAATTGATTTCCTATCATGGTTGTGCTTATTCGTTGTGGATGCGTAGCTAACATTCATGATTGATTGTTAAACTCTTGTGAAGCGAAAGTGGATCTTGAGTTTTAGAACTTGCCATGCTAGCATAGGTTCATAATTGTTTATCAATATGATTCGTAGTATAAGATGAAAATACTTATATTACCCTGTGTGATCTGAATAGATAACTTGATCGTTAAACCACTATGTTTTCAATCTCTATAGACATATAGGGACTAAGCATAATTGGTGTCCATTTAACTTCTATCTTTATTGTGGATGTTTAAGTGGTAGGGTATATGTATACTGAGAGGTAGCGTATACTAGTTTTGTGTTATCTGATTAGTTGTCACAACCGTCATATGCAGAGATTAAGAACAAAAGACTCTAGATGAAGTAAGTAATGATGTTAGAATCCCATGTTTTATTCATATTAGTAATTCACAAGTTATTCTCTTTAGTTCATTAAAATCTTGTTAGTATTCGTAATTTAGTTAATCAAACCAAATTTGATACTTGTCTTAGCAGTGAGTAATAACCAAACATTGGTGCATAAGTACAGACTATTACAACCTAAACCAGTCCTTGTGAGATCGAACTTGATTTTTCTATATACTACTTGTGACCGTGTATACTTGCGTGATATTGTGTGAACAAGTTTTTGGCGCCGCTGCCGGGGACTCGGTGTTATTTATATAGTTTATGTGCTTGTCATCAGTGGTCGTTAGAGTTCACTGACTCGGATTGTAGTTGTTTGTTCTGTGTGTTTCAGGTACTTGAACGTGTATGCGAACACGTTCTCAGACTCGTAAATTGGAAGAAGAAAGATTAAAGTTAGTAAAGATGGGAGAAGTACCAGAAGGAGTAGCACCTGCAGCTAAGGCTTTGAAGGACTATTCTCAGCCAAAGATCAATGACATTCAGTCGAGCATTGTCAGGCCGGCTATTGCAGCCAATACCTTTGAAATCAAGCCTGGCACGATTCAGATGGTGCAGAATTCAGTTCAGTTTGGGGGTGCTCCAACAGAAGATCCTAATATGCATATTAGGGATTTCATCGAGATCTGCGACACCTTCAAATTCAACGGAGTATCGGAAGATGCTGTGAAACTGAGACTTTTCCCATTTTCTCTGAGGGATAAGGCTAAGGGATGGTTGCATTCTCTACCAGCTGGTTCTATCACTACATGGGAGGATCTTGCTCAGAAGTTTCTCACTAAATTCTTCCCCATGGCTAAAACAGCTGCAATCAGGAATGCGCTCACTCAGTTTTCTCAGCATTCTGGTGAAACTTTATGTGAAGCTTGGGAGCGTTACAAGGAGATGCTTAGGAAGTGTCCTCATCATGGAATGCCTGACTGGATGGTAATAAATTGTTTCTATAATGGTCTGGGAGGTCAATCTCGACCAATGCTTGATGCGGCATCAGGTGGAGCTCTGTGGGCTAAGAGCTATGATGAGGCTTATGAGCTAATTGAGATGATGGCTGCTAATGAATACCAGAATCCAACTGGAAGGCTATCGCATGGTAAGGTAGCAGGGGTGCTAGAAGTGGATGCTGCCACGGCAATAGCAGCTCAGCTGCAGGCTTTGTCAATGAAGGTGGATTCCTTATCTACTTATGGAGTTCAGCAGGTGGCTAGTGTGTGTGAGCTTTGTGCAGGGGCACATGATACGAATCAGTGTGCCATATCCAGTGAATCGGCACAGTTCGTGAGCAATTTTCAGAGACCACAGCAGCCAGTGCCTAATGCCTATCATCCCAACAATAGAAACCATCCTAATTTCAGTTGGAGTAACAATCAAGGTGGTCAGAATCAACCTCAACACCCATATCAGCAGTACGGAGCAAGGCCATTTAACCCTTCTGGTTATCAGCAGCAGTATGCACCAAGGCAGCCGTATCAACCACCAGGTTTTCATCAACCTTCTCAAGGTAATGCTGGTCAGTTAGCTAATGAAAAGTCTGAATTGGAGGAATTGAGGCTAATGTGCAAGAGTCAAGCTGCTTCCATCAAGACTTTGGAGAATCAAATCGGTCAGATTGCGAATGCATTGTTGAATAGACCACAGGGAACTCTCCCTAGTGATACTGAAGCTAATCCTGGCAAACGGGAGACCAAGGAACATGTTAAAGCAGTTACCCTGCGATCCGGGAAGGTTACAGTTGACCAAAACTCAGAAACGGCAGAGAACGAAGAAAATCAGGATTTTGAACTGGAAACTAGGCACGCTCGTCCCCTACTAAGCGCGCCCGCACCTGTCATTCTGCCAGACAGTGGTGAAAATGGTGAAAAAGTAAGTTTAGGTGGAAATGTAGCGGAAGAGGTTGACCGTTCTTCCGAGAAACCTATTCCGAAGCAAGCTACAGAGAGCAAGGAGGTCTATCCTCCTCCACCATTCCCCAAACGTCTTCAGAAGCAGAAGTTGGATAAGCAATTCGCTAAATTTCTGGAGGTTTTTAAGAAGTTGCAAATCAATATACCTTTTGCTGAAGCTCTTGAGCAAATGCCGAGTTATGCCAAGTTCATGAAGGGTATTCTCTCACGGAAATTGAAGCTTGAAGATTTGGAAACCGTTGCTCTTACAGAAGAGTGCAGTGCTATCCTGCAGCAAAAGTTACCTCCGAAACTGAAAGATCCAGGGAGTTTCACCATACCTTGCACTATCGGTAACCTATCTTTCGATAAGTGTTTGTGTGATTTGGGAGCGAGTATTAATCTCATGCCATTGTCTGTCTTCTTGCAACTTGGGCTACCTGAGCCTAAGCCTACTACCATGTCTCTACAGCTGGCAGATAGATCTATCACATATCCCAGGGGTATTGTGGAGGATGTCTTGGTAAGGGTTGATAAGCTTATCTTCCCTGCAGATTTTGTCATTCTGGACTATGAGGAAGACAAGAAGATTCGTATTATTTTGGGAAGGCCGTTTCTCGCTACAGGTCGTACTTTGATAGATGTGCAAAAGGGGGAGCTCACAATGAGGGTGCATAACCAAAATGTTACCTTCAACGTTTTCAATGCAATGAAATTTCCTACAGAGGAGGAGGAATGTTTTTCTATGGATCTAGTGGAATCTGCAGTAAGCAAGTGGTTTGACCAACTGATCAAGTCAGACACCTTGGAGAAAGCACTGATGGGAGAATCTGATTTTGAAGATGCAGAATTAGAAGAGCAACTGCAGTTTGTGAATGCATCTCCGTGGAAGAGACGGATTGGCATGCCATTCGATTCTCTTGAGTTGGCAGCACTCAAGAATAAAGAGAAGCGTTTAAAACCCTCCATTGAAGAGGCCCCCACTCTTGAGCTCAAACCACTACCAGAGCACTTGAGGTATGCTTTTCTAGGTGATGCGTCTACTTTACCTGTTATTATTGCATCTAACTTGACAGGTAGTGAAGAAGAAAAGCTGTTACGGGTTCTGAGAGAGTTTAAATCAGCAATAGGATGGACCATAGCGGATTTAAAAGGGATCAGCCCTTCTTATTGTATGCACAAGATTCCGCTAGAACCAGAGTGCAAACCAACGGTGGACCCTCAGAGACGTCTCAACCCTATCATGAAAGAGGTAGTGAAGAAAGAAATTCTCAAGTGGTTAGATGCTGGGATCATCTACCCTATTTCAGATAGTGCATGGGTGAGTCCAGTTCAATGTGTTCCGAAGAAAGGAGGAATGACAGTGGTTGCTAATGAAAAGAATGAGCTTATCCCAACTCGTACAGTTACTGGATGGAGGATTTGCATGGATTACCGGAAGCTAAACAAGGCTACAAGGAAGGATCATTTTCCTCTTCCATTCATTGATCAGATGTTGGACAGGTTGGCTGGGCATGAGTTCTATTGCTTGCTTGATGGTTATTCAGGGTACCATCAGATAGGAATTACTCCAGAAGATCAAGAGAAGACCACTTTCACATGTCCTTTTGGCACTTTTGCGTTCCGTCGCGTTCCGTTCGGACTCTGTGGAGCACCTGCTACTTTTCAGAGGTGCATGATGGCCATTTTCTCGGAGATGATTGGCATAAATGTGGAAGTGTTCATGGATGATTTCTCAGTCTTTGGAATGTCATATGATGAGTGCCTAAGTAATTTAGGCATGGTGCTGAAAAGATGTGTTGAGACTAATCTAGTGCTCAACTGGGAAAAATGTCACTTCATGGTGAAAGAAGGAATCATCCTCGGGCATAAGGTATCTAGCAAGGGGCTTGAAGTGGACAAGGCCAAGGTGGAGACAATTGAAAATCTTCCTCCACCAGTCTCAGTTAAAGGGATTCGTAGTTTTCTTGGTCATGCGGGTTTCTATAGGCGGTTCATTCAAGATTTCTCTAAAATTTCTAAACCCTTGTGCAAATTGTTGGAGAAGGATATTCCTTTCAAGTTCGATGAAGATTGCTTAGCGGCTTTTGAGCTTTTGAAGAAAAAGTTGACATCAGCACCTATAATGATTGCACCAGATTGGAGTAAGCCGTTTGAGTTGATGTGTGATGCTAGTGACTATGCAGTAGGAGCTGTTCTTGGTCAAAGAAATAGCAATGTTTTTCATGCGATCTACTATGCTAGCAAAACACTCAATGATGCACAACTGAGTTACACTACTACAGAGAAGGAGCTGTTGGCAATTGTGTACAGTTTCGAGAAATTCAGGTCTTATTTGCTTGGAACTAAAGTAGTAGTGTTTACTGATCATGCCGCAATTCGTTATCTGATTGCAAAGAAAGATTCAAAGCCGAGGTTGATTCGTTGGGTTCTCTTGCTTCAAGAATTCGATTTGGAGATCAAGGACAGAAAGGGTACCGAAAACCAGGTGGCGGATCACTTGTCTCGGTTGGAGGACCACGGGAAGAATGCAGGTGATAGAACTATAATCAATGAATTTTTCCCTGATGAGCAACTTTTTGGGGTGCAAGATGAAGAGCCATGGTTTGCAGATATTGTGAACTATCTTGTGAGTAATGTCATCCCTGTTGAATTCTCTTATGCTCAAAAGAAGAAGTTTTTGCATGATGTGAAGTGGTACTGTTGGGACGAACCTTTCTTGTTCAGACAGGGAGCGGATCAGGTGATACGAAGATGCATTCCGTATGGCGAAACTGAAAGTGTGTTGAGGGATTGCCATTCCACCACTTATGGAGGCCATTATGGTGGAGAGAAAACAGCTACTCGTGTTCTTCAAGCAGGATTTTACTGGCCAACTCTGTTTAAAGATGCTCACCAGTTCGTGTTGAGGTGTGATCGATGCCAAAGAGTGGGTAATATTTCTAGGAGGAATGAGATGCCTCTTAATATGCTGCTGGAAGTGGAGATTTTCGACGTGTGGGGCATAGATTTTATGGGACCGTTTGTTTCATCTTGCAACAATCAGTACATACTGTTAGCTGTGGATTACGTGTCTAAATGGGTCGAGGTAAAGGCTTTACCGACCAATGACGCTAAAGTGGTGCTGACCTTCCTGCAGAAGCAAATTTTCACGCGTTTTGGTACTCCAAGGGTAATAATCAGTGATGAGGGTACGCATTTTTGTAACCGTAAGTTCACAGCTTTGATGGCTAAGTATAAAATCAATCATCGTGTTGCTACTGCCTATCATCCTCAGACAAATGGTCAAGCTGAAGTTTCTAATAGGGAGATCAAGCGGATTCTTGAAAAGGTAGTAAATCCTTCAAGGAAGGATTGGTCGTTGAAACTTGATGAAGCTGTTTGGGCTTACAGGACAGCTTACAAGACTCCGTTGGGTACATCCCCATTTCAGTTGGTTTATGGTAAGGCTTGTCATTTGCCTGCAGAGCTGGAACACAAAGCATATTGGGCGTTGAAGAAGTTGAATTTCGATTTGAAAGCTGCTGGTGAGAAAAGAATGCTTCAAATTAATGAGTTGGATGAGTTCCGTCTACAGGTTTATGAAAATCACAAGTTATACAAAGAGAAGGTTAAGAGATGGCATGATAAGAAGTTGGTGCACAAGTCCTTTGCTCCTGGCCAACTTGTTTTGCTCTTCAATTCTCGTCTCAAACTTTTTCCTGGTAAACTCAAGTCACGGTGGTCGGGACCTTTTACGGTAAAAACGGTGTTTCCACATGGTGCAGTGGAAGTCTATGATAAGACATCGGATGAAGCATTCAAAGTTAATGGTCAGAGATTAAAACCGTACTATGGTGAACGGGTGAATCGCGAGGAGGAAAGCGCGGTTCTTGTTTCAGCTGAATAAGGAGTCAGGAATCACGTCAAGCTATTGACGTAAAACGAGCGCTTCATGGGAGGCAACCCATGTTAATGTTGTAAGTATTCTGTTTTTATATTTAAAAAAAAAAACAAAAAAAAAAAAAAAAAAAAAAAAAAAAAAAAAAAAAAAAAGGGAAAAATTTTTTTTTGGCAGAAACAGCCGCGCGCCCGCGCCAGAGCCCGCGCGCCCGCGCCAGGTATTCTGCTGAAAAGAAAAAAAAACGGGAAAAGCTGAAAAAAAAACCCCCAAGTCATACAAAGTCAAATTTTTTTGGTTTTTTTTCTTCTTATTTAAGCCTACCTCTACCCCTACCCAACCTCATTCTATAAAACCCTAGCCTCCTAAACACTCACTTTTTCTCTCTACTCTATAGATACACCTCCTTACATATATTCATCCTAAATCTTCTTACTATCATGGCACCACCAAAGAGAGGTCGATTGGTGGGTAGTAGTAGTACTCGTCGTTCTTCTTCAGAGGAGGAATCGAGTGCTGGGGTTGGTATGCAGAAGTTCTCTTCTCCAGAGGCTCAATTGGAATTCAATCGGTTGTTGGCTAAACCCGTGGCTAAAGAAAGGGGATTTTTGCCTAGATCTTCTGATGGGCATCTTTTAGCCATGATTACGAAGAGGGGTTGGGAATCGTTTTGTGAAGCTCCGCAGCCGGTCCCGTTGTCCATTGTTCGGGAATTTTATGCTAATGCACGAGCCGACAAGAATGGTTATAGTGTGGTTCGTGGGATGACGGTGGACTATACGGCTAGGGCAATTGGTCGGGTGTTGAATTTACCACCAAAGAAGAGGGGTGAGGAAGATTGGTCGCTGAAGACTCGAGAGGACCTTGATCTCGAGTATATTCTTGAGGAGATTTCTGTTCCGGGCACGTCTTGGAAATACAGGTCTGGCACCACTGTTCCTGCATCTTTTCCGGCTGCTGCTATGAATAGGTATGCGAGAGCTTGGAATCAGTTTTTATGTGCTAATGTTGTCCCTTCTTCGCATACTCATGATGTTACTGTAGAAAGGGTTATTATTCTGTGGGGCATTTTGAATGATGATTATATAGATTTGGCGGATCTTTTGCATAGAAGCATTGTGAAGTTTTTGAAGAGCAATACAGCGGGGGCTATTCCTCACGCCTCTGTTGTCACCAAGTTATGTGCTGCGGTTGGTGTACGTTGGTCTGCGGAGGAGCCAGTTCAGATGCCGTCTGCTCCTATTGACCATACGTCGATTTTTCGGATGGAGGAATGGGATGGTGGTGATCCGGATAACTGTGGTTTGGGATACACTATTTGGGGTGTTGAAGGAAGTGAGGCTCCTATTCAGGAGTCTGCAGATCGTAGGGCAAGAGCTACTAGGATTCCGCAAGAAGGTGCTGCGAGGATTCGGAGAGACGTTGATAGTGCTGTTCTTGGAGATGTGCAATACAGGCGGTTGACTCGGCGCATTGATAGGATGCATGATATTCAGAGCCGTTTTGCACAAGATTTAACTCAGGCGTTGGGTACTGCGTTCCGCGCCACTGGAGTTGATATTGCTTGGCCTGTCTTTGGTATGGATTCTGTTTATCCACCACCTGATACACCACCCGAGGAGGGTGGTCCTGCTGATGATTAGGTATTCTCTGCATCTTTCCTTGGTTATTACCTTCAATGAGGACATTGAACATTGTAAGTTTGGGGGTGGTAATTAGGGAATGTTAGTGTGTGTCATATAGGATTCATATTGCATTCTTAGTTAGTTTCATTCATATAATATCATGTTTTGTCATATAGAGCATTTTGTTTTGCATATGTGTTTATCTATTATGTGAGTCCATGTAGTGCATTTGCATAGCATGCATATTTCGTGATCTCTTATGACTTGGCTATTTCCGTTAGTGAGTCGATGTTGATGGGAGTGTGATAGTGACGGTAGAGGGTTGATTAAGTTCCTATGAATTGACTTGCATGCCAGAAACAAATGTAAATTCACAAGTCTCATTGGTTGCTTTTGAATTTGATCAGACCATGTTTGTTTGGAAGTCAGAATTTAACCACTTGCTTATATTTAGAATGTTTTCTATTCTCTTGAAATTGAAAGAAGCACTTAAGTCTAAGTTTGGGGGAAAACAGGGATATCATGCTAATTGTCAATAATGGCTAGGTGTCAAATGGCTAGTAGCCGGCTCATTGAAAAGATGAGTAGTCTAGGGTGGGATGAGAAAAAGGCAAAGTGCACTCATTCCGAAAGAAAAAAAAAAAAAAAAAAAAAGTTGTTTTAGTTGTTTTATGCAGAATTGATCAGGTTGAGCTCTTTAATACTCGAGCAATTAAGTTCTAGGGGACTTTGTGCCTAGTGACCTAAGACTTTTCCGGTCTGGGATCCACTAACCTAAAGCTCGCTACATGGGTATTATTGTATAAGCCTTTTGGGGTCTCAACCATTGCACGGTCAAATAAGCATGTGAGTCGTAATAAAGCATGATTTCCTGTCTAGCTCAAGTCGAGGATGAGGTGTCTTTAAGTGGTTTCTTGTGTCTAGAGTTCATTTTATTTATAAGTTTGTGGTTGTTTTGGTGAAGAATAGGATATGGTCTTGATTTAGTTTGGGAGTATATTGATGAGCATTGCACACACGCACGTTTCTGTGTATGTATGGTTAGCAAGTGGGAATTTGGTCGAACTTTGCTTGAAAGATTGCATTCCTTGTTATATTGGCTTGTTGATTGGTTACGGTTAAGTTTGAGGGGATCAGTTGCATTTTCATAATAGTTGCATTCATGCATTGCATTGCAGTTATAGAGTCTGTTTATGCTTGAGGACAAGCATCGGTTTAAGTTTGGGGGTGTGATAAGTGGATTTCATATCTACTTGGATCGTCCTAATTTGGCTTAATCTGATCGTTCTGTTCTCAAGTACGTGTCGTTTTAATGTGTTTTGGGTGTAAGTTTTTGTAGAAGTGATTTATCAGCAGAGAGGGGGTAATTCTATGATCATTAGGTGGTGTTTAAGCTTGTGGATGATGTTCGAGCATTTGTGAATAATGAATGGGCAAAGAAATGGCAAAGGAAGAATTTTTAGCATTTTCTGACAGAACAGCCCGCGCGCCCGCGCCAGAGCCCGCGCGCCCGCGCCACAGTTGACAGAATACTCCGCGCGCCCGCGCCACAGTCCGCGCGCCCGCGCCATCCAAATTGCTGAATTATGCTGTTTTGTGGTCAGAAAAGTAATTTGTCATATTGGTTAGCCTGAAAGCCTTATAAGTTGTTGGTGGACGTTTTCTAGGGGATACAGAGAGATATATCAAGATATATATATTCATAACCATCCACCGGAGAGAAGAAGAAGAAGACGGCTGATTTAAGAAGACCTAGTTTTTCATCTAATCTTTGTATTCTTCTAAATTAGGCGATACTTGAATTCTCGTTTGTTCTTTCTAAACCCTAATTATTCTATTCAGTTTTACAGACTTATTATTATAATGTTATCATCAGAACCCACGATGATGAACGGTTCGATTATGAACTAATCGTCGTCGTGGGATTCTAACGGAGTTTATTATGGAGTTTAGTAGTTAATTGTTTTTATATATTCTGTGTGTGATGGCTAATTGATTTCCTATCATGGTTGTGCTTATTCGTTGTGGATGCGTAGCTAACATTCATGATTGATTGTTAAACTCTTGTGAAGCGAAAGTGGATCTTGAGTTTTAGAACTTGCCATGCTAGCATAGGTTCATAATTGTTTATCAATATGATTCGTAGTATAAGATGAAAATACTTATATTACCCTGTGTGATCTGAATAGATAACTTGATCGTTAAACCACTATGTTTTCAATCTCTATAGACATATAGGGACTAAGCATAATTGGTGTCCATTTAACTTCTATCTTTATTGTGGATGTTTAAGTGGTAGGGTATATGTATACTGAGAGGTAGCGTATACTAGTTTTGTGTTATCTGATTAGTTGTCACAACCGTCATATGCAGAGATTAAGAACAAAAGACTCTAGATGAAGTAAGTAATGATGTTAGAATCCCATGTTTTATTCATATTAGTAATTCACAAGTTATTCTCTTTAGTTCATTAAAATCTTGTTAGTATTCGTAATTTAGTTAATCAAACCAAATTTGATACTTGTCTTAGCAGTGAGTAATAACCAAACATTGGTGCATAAGTACAGACTATTACAACCTAAACCAGTCCTTGTGAGATCGAACTTGATTTTTCTATATACTACTTGTGACCGCGTATACTTGCGTGATATTGTGTGAACATACAACATTATGCATGCTTATTTTAAGTTGATGAATGATAGTAGCAATAGCACTGTTAATGTTAAATCCACAGATACTATGAATATCAAACAGGGTAAGACTAAATTGAATGTTACTCCTGTTAAATCATCTAAACCTTCAGGACCCAAACAATTTTGGGTACCAAAGTCCGCTTAATCAATCTGTGATTGCAGGGTAAGGTTAAAAGCTCAAAGGTTGTGTGGATTCTGGATAGTGGTTGTTCTAGACACATGACAGGTAAAGAGTCCCTGCTTACAGAGGTGGTTAAGAAGACCGGCCCGATTGTAACCTTTGGAGATGACAACAAAGGATTCACTACGGGATATGGTAAATTGAAAGCTGGAAATGTCATCATTGAAAACATCTCTCTTGTAGAAGGATTAAAGCACAATCTTCTAAGTATCAGTCAGTTCTGTGATAAAGGCTACAATATAGATTTCAGAAAGGACAAGTGCTTGATCACCAACAAGAAGGATGAGAAGCTTACTCTACTGGGAGTGAGAAAAGGAAATTTGTTTATAGCTGACTTAAGTTCTACCAGTGAAGGAGAAGTTACATGTTTCTATGCAAAGGCATCTTCAGAACAAAGTTGGCTATGGCACAAGAAGCTCTCACACTTGAACTTCAAAATTATGAACTCTTTGGTAAAGAGAGAGTTAGTGAGAGGGTTGCCCCTGATGGAATTCAATCAGGAGGGACTATGTGAAGCATGTGAAAAAGGGAAGTCGAAGAAAGCATCACATGGAAGCAAAGGAATGACAAGCATTGCTGAACCATTACAACTGATTCATATGGATTTATTTGGTCCAGTCAATGTTATGTCAATTTCAAGAAATAGATATGCATCGGTGATGGTGGACGACTACTCCAAGTACACGTGGGTCTTGTTCATACAATCAAAAGATGAAGCAACACAACTAATCATTGATCACATCAAGAAGATAGAAGTGGAAGCTAAGCTACCTGTGCAGACAATCAGATCAGACAATGGAACTGAATTTAAGAATGCAGTTCTTAATGATTTCTGCTCAGAGAAAGGAATATCAAGACAGTTTTCAGCACCAAGAACTCCTCAACAGAATGGAGTAGTGGAAAGGAAGAACAGGACCTTGGTTGAAGCAGCAAGGACCATGTTGAGTGAATCAAAACTTCCCACTTACTTTTGGGCTGAAGCAGTGAACACAGCTTGCTACACTCAGAATCGAACCCTGATCAACAAAGATCATGAAAAGACTCCGTATGAGTTAATGGCCAACAAGAAACCAACACTGAAGTACTTTCATGTGTTTGGTGCAAAGTGCTTTGTACTTAAAGATGGAGAACATCTTGGCAAGTTTGATGCCAAAGCAGATGAAGGCATTTTTTTGGGCTATTCTCTGGAATCTAAGGCTTTCAGGGTATATGTGATTGAAGACAAGAAGGTGTTGGAAAGCTTTAATGTAACATTTGACGACACCAAAAGACCAGGCCTGCAAACTGGAGAGAACTCTGAATCCTTGGTATTTGAAAATCTATCAGGAGATCTCTCTGACAATGAAGAAGTACCTGAAGTTGTTACAGTTATTAATAATAATCATAATGATAATTATTCTGGACAAAGTGGTGACCAAAGTGGAGATCCTCAAAATTCTACAGGATCCACTAGTCAGTCTATAGAATCATCAGATCAAACCGTCAACAACTCAGGGGGAGCAGGAGAAGGATCAACTAGTCACACTCCACAACATCTAGAACAAGGAGAATCATCAAGATCGCATCTGCCAAGACAAAGGGTATGGAATAGAGATCATCCCTTTCACTTGATCATTGGTGATCCGGACACAGGAGTGAGAACTAGGAGAACATCACAAAATGAATGTCATTATTCTGGGTTTCTTTCATAAACAGAACCTAAGAAAGTTGAAGATGCTCTAGATGATCCAGATTGGGTGATTGCTATGCAAGAGGAACTCAATCAGTTTGAAAGGCAGAAAGTTTGGAAGCTGGTACCCAGGCCTAAGGGAAAATCTGTTATTGGAACAAGATGGGTATTCAGAAATAAGTTGGACGAAGATGGCATTGTAACGAGAAACAAAGCCAGATTGGTTGCTAAAGGTTACTCTCAAGAAGAGGGAATTGATTATGATGAAACCTATGCACCAGTAGCAAGACTTGAGGCCATCAGAATGTTTCTGGCATTTGCTGCACATTCCAATCACAAGGTATATCAGATGGATGTGAAGAGTGTTTTTCTGAATGGGGAGTTAGAAGAAGAAGTGTATGTGGAACAACCTCCAGGTTTTGAGGATTCAAAACTGGCAGACTTTGTGTACTTTCTATTCAAAGCTCTCTACGGACTCAAACAAGCTCCAAGGACATGGTATGACACTCTCTCTGAATTCTTACTTGAAAATGATTTTACAAGAGGTGTTGTAGACAAAACTCTCTTTGTCAAAAAGCATAAAAATGATTTGATATTGGTGCAAGTATATGTTGATGACATAATATTTGGTTCTACTAATGATGATCTATGCAAGAGATTTTCTAAGTTAATACAGAGTCGTTATGAAATGAGCATGATGGGTGAATTGTCATTCTTTCTTGGACTGCAATTATACCAAAAACAAGATGGTATATTCATTTTTCAGTCCAAGTACATTAAAGATCTTCTGAAGAAGTATCAAATGGAAGACTCATCTACAGCAAAGACTCTTATGCCAACTGCCACTAAGCTTGATAAGGATGAAACTGGTAAGAAGGTTGACATCACAGGCTACAGAGGTATGATAGGCTCATTACTTTATCTCACTGCAAGTAGACCAGATATAATGTTTGCAACATGCTTGTGTGCTAGGTTTCAGTCTGATCCTAAAGAATCTCATCTAATAGCTGTTAAGCGAATATTTAGATATCTTAAGGGGACTCCAAATCTTGGAATTTGGTACCCTAAAGATACATGATTTGATCTTATTGGATACACAGACTCTGATTTTGCAGGTTGTAAGATTGATCGGAAGAGTACTTCAGGAAGTTGTTAGTTTCTTGGAAGAAGGTTAGTTTCCTGGTATAGCAAGAAGCAACATTCAGTTTCCACATCAACAGCTGAGGCTGAATACATTGCTGCTGGAAGCTGCTGTGCTCAGATCTTGTGGATGAGAAACCAACTCCGTGACTATGGGCTTTTGTTGACAAAGATTCCAATATTTTGCGACAACACAAGTGCCATAGCAATCTAAAACAACCCAGTGCAACACTCGAGGACGAAACACATCGACATCAGATGATGAACGGGAGATATTTGAAGGTGAAGTCAACCAGGAGTGCATGAGAATGAAGAGCAATGCAATAACCGCTCTCATAAGGAAGAACAACTATCTTCCAGGGGTACCCACTGTTCTCACAGATTATCTAAGAACGGTGCCCCTACCACTTCTGCCCCCAGGGGAACAGGTAATTGAAGGTAATATTCCTCCACCTCAACCTGAAATGGGACCTGAACCAATGGATGTCGATCCAGAGCCCTTAGTGGCCATTCCTTACCAGGAGGTTGCAAACCCACAACCTCTAACCACGGTCGAAGAGCCTTTGTAAGAGCTAAATGAAACAATAAACGCACCTCCTTCCCCTCCTATACCCAGTAAACAAACATCCTTGAGTGTAGAGGGAGATAGTGCCAAAGCAGCACCACATAAGGAGATACACCCTTCAACAACAGCTCTTCCTTCCTCTAAAAGGAGAAGAACAGAAACCTTCACAGATTTTTCTGATTTTGATTGGGCAATGCTAACGAAAGCTATATCTGAACCAATAGCTCAATCAAGTAAGGAAGAATTGACGGAAGCAACTGGTGTTCCGACCATATTATGGTCAGGTTCACTGGTTGAAGGTTCTAAGAACCAAGGGTCTTCACAGACGTCGAGAGAAGGCTTTGACCTAAATGCACAATCTAAAGGGTCATTGTCTACCTCCCCAGATGGAACATATCTGGATCCTGCGGGTAAAGGGTCTGGCGTAGGTGCAGATCGGCAACTCGGTGACAATGAATCAATTTCAATTGAGGAGTTAACTGGGGTAAAGTCTTCACAGACTATTGGGGAAGATTCAGGATCTCTGCTGTTAATAGAGCCTGTTTCTAACCCCCTAGAGATTCAAACTCTAGATCCTTCAAAGGATATATCATCTACGGATGATCAGCAACTTGGTTTAACCAAGGACGGGGACTTGCGAAGCCCCATTGCACCACCGGTGACCTCCTTAAGGACGGCTACGGTGTTTTCTTCTGCAGGTACATTGAGCAAAGAGGGATTGAGTGAAACAAAAACACTTACACCTGGCCTGAGTGAGAAAGGTAAAATGAGTGAAACACCGACAGAAACGTTGAGTGTACACCCAGAGCCAAACGTGATGAGTGACACCCTAACCCTTCCAAATATTGATGATATGCTATTACCAACAGAACGAGAGTTACATGTTCAATCCACTCTCAAGGAGATGACAGTTCACGACAAACAAGGAAATCCACTATTCAAGGTTCCAATGCGACCTTCCTTTGACCAAGGGATCTCCTCTGGTCAAGCCAATGCTTCTTTAAAGACTATTCAAGAGAAGGTTGACTTGGCTGCAGCTGATTCCAGAAGAACTTATCGGGTCTTAGGCAGTGCATCTGACACTATAACAGGTACTAAACTGGCAGTGGACTCCTTGAAGAAGGAAGCTATGGAAGAACTGGTAGAACTGAGGAGTGACGTCAAAGAACTTAAAGATGGATTCATGAATGAAGTTGATGCTTTGCAACAAGGACAAGAAGCTTTGAAAGAGGACGTTCTGGTTATCCGGGATGGTCAAGCTAGGGTAAAAGATGCAATGGACACCCTTTCTCGAGTGGAGTCTAAGCTGAACCAGAGACTGGACAAGATTCAGAAGACTACCAACTCTAGATTGGATGACATTGACCTGAAGCTGGCTTCTATGCAAGAGATGAATAAGGATCTATTGGATTTCATGGAAAATCAAAGTGATGGGGTACAGTCTATTTGGACTATGCTAAAGAACCAACAAAGTGGACAACCTGGACCTTCAAATCAACAACATGATCCTTCTACTGCCTTTTATGCTGAGGATGCTTTTATCGAGGATTCCTCAACTAAGGGGGAGAAAGTTGGAGATGGGAAGAAGGATGGATGGGGAGTTTGGGAAACGGTTGAAGCTATTCTGATAAGACAGTACTGGATAGAAGAACTTGTACAAGAAGAAGAGAAGAGTGAAGAGGTATTTGAGGTCATGCAAGAGCAACCAATTCAGGAGGAGCATGAGCCATATTATCCAGAGCCTGTTGAATATCCAATCTGGGAGGATAATATGGAAGAAGAAGCAAATCCTCTGTCACAAGAAGAAGAAGCTTCCTTGGAAGCGATAAGAGCTCAAAGGGCTGTAATAGATGCCAGGCATGCTGAGAAAGAAAGACACCAAGCAGTTCTAAGGATTGAAAAGCTAAAAAGATCCAAGGTGCAAGCTGAAGTAAGAAAGAAAAAGATGATGGATTTGGAAAGCAAGCATGGAAGTGAATGGGAGATGGCTTATAAAACCTTTTGTGGAGTTGAAGACGGATTAGAATTCAACGACAATGCAGAGGTGGAAGTCATAATTCAGAACATAAGAAGTGCAAATCCTGATGATCATGTTTACTTCACTGCACTGAGGAATACTGTGATCTTTCTGAAAGCTGGGGTCAAAGCAAATGGAGCCTGGAACATCCTGATCAATTTTCTTGAGAAAGGTACATTTGTGATTTCCACTAAGTTTTTAGAACAGGGAACATACACAGAACTGCAGATGATACTCATCAAGATTCAAAGAACTACAAGACTAAATGAACTGCTCCGTGAGCATGTTAAGGAGATCTTGATGAAAGTCGGTCCAGAGATTACTGAAGATCCTCCAATGGTTAGATTCATGACGAATGACTTGTTCAGAATCTGCTATTTGGCTGAGGACAAACTGAGAGACTATCCAAGCAACTATCTAATATCATTTGAGAAGTATCTTAGATCCACTGGATTCACATCAACGGAGAAGGACAAAGCAGCAGACACTCTTAGAAGATTTCTAATGGAGAATGTTCCTTACTATAGGAAAAGAGTGGAAAGAGGATTGGAAGTGCATACCAGATTACCAAACATGCCAAAGCTAAACAAGGAAGATGTTAACATTGCATGGTTATGGGCTGGAGTGGGTCAAGAGGTTGAATATATTGGAAGACACATCCAAGGAGCAATCCTTAAACCTGGAGAACCACTGCACTATCTATCAGTGATTGATTATCAAGCTGCTAACTCCGATCCAATGATTGAGGAATGTGAGATCTGAATGGACTGAAGATTGAAGCAAAGAACAAAAGAACTATCAGCTCAGACTAGAGGAGCAACTTCATTGTATAAAGTTTTATTGTTTTTTGATTTATGAAATCTGGAAATGTATATATATCTGATCCAGAATGCATTTAATATTATTACGCTATCTTACTTTAAGTAGTTTCATGTTTCCTTAGTTAGTTGAGTTATCCTCGAAGTATTTGCTTGTCGAACTCTATCCAATCAAAAAGGGGGAGATTGTAAAGCATAATGTAACATAAGATGTAAAAGAGATAACTACAACTCAACAAAGGACAAGACAGACAATAATATTAACAGAAGCACAGGAATCCAGAATCAAAGAAGAAAAGGTAAACTCAAAAAATCAAAATACGTTATGTATTCTTGAAGTCCGTAAACAGGTCACGGAAAGAAGTTCATGAAAAATGTTCAAGCCTCAGTGACAGCAAAAGGAACAAGACTTTCAAGACGACAGAAGTATGTGAATGATTTAGGGTTAAGTACCACGGGATTCCAGTGATTTAATCGAAGCAACCAGAACGAAAAAGGACTTATCAGCAGCATTGAATTGAAGACGTAGAAGAAGAATTGATCAAGTGTTATTCATCTGTGAACCAGACCAGTTGCACTAGTTGACGGCACTACAAAGATCAAGTTGTTTTATCGTCTCAGAAGATATTGATACAGTCTAAAACTAAAACACCCAGGAGCTCAGGAGTAATTACTAAAGGACAAAAGACAATAAAAAGAATTCGATAGTTTTTCATTTCAGAAAACTATCGAATGGTGTTAAAGGTAATTCAATTTAAAACAAAGTAAATCAATTTGGCACTCGATAGTTTTGATTTAAAAACTATCGAATGGTAAATTGATTTAAACCATTCGATGGTTTTTAAATAGGGAGCAGGTGAAAAGTTTGTTTTGTTTGAATGGTTGATGGAAATTGGACGGCCAGGATTGATCCTTCAAACTTGGTTCGATAGTTTTCAATTCAAGACTGCAGTTAATACAGAGATGAAGAAGTGTCTTCTTCAGTTAAGGCAAAACACACAGAGACATTACTGAGAGAGAGAATTGAGCCGGAGAAATTATCAGAGAAATTAATAGTGCTCAGAACTTGATTATTGTATTGAATCTGTGTAACCTTAAACTCATTGAATCTAATCTACGGATTAGAAATTGTAGCACCCCTCGAGGTTTATATTTATAAAAAGATATATTCCCCGAATCTTGGTTTGGTTTGGTGTGTTTGATTTCGTTATAGAACTGAATGAATTATCCGCGAACGAAATTAAATTATTTGTGAGTATCGTATTCAACCCCCCCCCCCCCCCTTCTACGATACTTTGGACCTAACATCCATACCTGCATATCACACTTTCCCACATGAATTATATGACTTGTTTGGTGGTTATCTTGGCTAAGGGTTTAGCCTCAATCCACTTAGTGAAATAGTCAATTGCCACTATCAAAAATTTTCTTTGTGCACTTGCTACTGGAAACGGTCCAAGTATATCCATTCCCCACATAACAAATAGGATGGGTGAGTTAATAGATGACAACATCTCAGGTGGCTGTCTTACGATAGGTGCATGTTTCTGGTATCGTTCACATCTTTTCACATAATTTTTAGCACTAGCAAGCATATCTGACCAGTAGAAGCCAAGACGAGTAATTTTATGACCAAGGGCCCTGCCCCCCAAGTGTTGCCCACAAATCCCTTCATGAACCTTCTTCAAGGCTAACTCTGCTTCCTGAGGCCTTAAACACTTCAAGTAGGGGATAATAAAAGATTTCTTGTAGAAGATCCCTTCAATTAAAGCATACCTTAGTGCTCTTACTGACAATTTTTGTACTTCCAAAGCATTGACAGGCAGCCAACCAGTTTCCAAATGATCTTTTATGGGATCAATCCAACATTCACCAATTTCAATTGGTGCTAGACTTGGAAGTACACACTTCCAGCATAGTTCTCTATTTCAGAAGAGGCAAATTTAGACAAGGCATCAGCCTTCATGTTTTCCTCCCTAGGAATGTGTTCCACATAGCATTCTTCAAACTGAGTCATGATGGCTTTCACAAGCTTCAAATACTTAGCCATCGTTTTATTTCTGGCCTCAAATTCTCCGTTTACTTGAGAGACTACTAATCTTGAATCTCCACATACTTTGAGAGTCTTGACTCTTAAGGCTCCAGTCAAGCCTAAACCGACGATCAAAGCTTCATATTCAGCTTCATTGTTTGTTGTAGGAAAGTCTAGTCTTAGTGCATACTCAATGAGAAATCCATCAGGACTTTGTTGCACCAAACCTGTTCCACTTGATTTTGTTTTTGATGCCCCATCAAAATAGAGCACCCAATATTCCTTGAATACCATCTCCTCATCTTGCTTTTCAGTTTGCTTACCTTCTATTGGTACTACTTTCTGCCTCCCGACTTTTTGGTTGTCAATAGTGCATTCAACCATGAAGTCAGCAAGTGTTTGTGCTTTTATGGCCGTTCGAGGCTTGTATTTAATGTCAAACTCTCCCAACTCAATTGCCCACTTGATCAACCTTCCACTGACCTTAGGACTATGCATGATGTTTCTTAGAGGTTGATTAGTAAAGACCTCTATCTTGTGCACCTGGAAGTACGGGCGTAACTTTCTTGAGGCCATGATCCGGGCTAATGCAAACTTTTCTATCACATAATAGTTTATTTCTGCTCCATGCAGAATTTTGCTCACGTAGTAGATAGGTTTCTGAACCTTCAACTCCTCCTTAACCAAAACAACTCCAAGGGCGGTATTTGAAACTGCCAAGTATAAGTAGAGTGTCTCTCCGGGTTTTGGTTTTGCCAACAATGGTGTTTCAGCCATGTACTTCTTTAAGGCCTCAAAGGCTTCTTGACTTTATGCTGTCCACTCAAAAAATTTCATGTTTTTCAAGGCTTTGAAGAAGGGCAAACACTTCTCCCCGGACTTGGAGATGAACCTTCCTAGCGCTGCCACTCTCACAGTGAGTTTCTGAACGTATTTGACGGACCGTGGTGGTTCCATATCCATAATAGCTTTGATCTTGTCAGGGTTGGCCTCAATTCCTCGTTTAGAGACCATCAGACCCAAAAACTTTCCTGATCCTACGCCAAAGGCACACTTAGCAGGATTCAACATCATCTTGTGGTGCCTCGGCACTTCAAAGGCCTCCTGAAGGTGCTTTATATGATCTGCCTTATCGAGGCTTTTGACCAACATGTCATCCATATAAACCTCCATAGTCTTTCCAATGAGGTGCTCAAAAATTTTATTCACCAACCTTTGATATGTTGCACCTGCATTCTTCAGTCCAAATGCCATAACCAGATAACAATAAACACCAAAGGCAGTGCTGAATGATACCTTAGGAATGTCATCTTTGCGCATCTTGATCTGATTGTATCTGCTAAAGCCATCCATGAAGCTCAACATCTCGTGCCCTATAGTGGCATCTATCAGAGTGTCGATTCTTGGTAGAGGAAAACAGTACTTAGGACATGCATTATTCAAGTCCGTGAAATCCACACACATTCTCCACTTCCCATTGGATTTCTTGACCATTACCGGGTTAGCCAACCATTCGAGGAACTGAATCTCTTTGATAAATCTTGCTTCCAAAAGCTTATCTACCTCTTGCTTAATGGCCTCTTGTCTTTTTGGAGCAAAATTTCTTTTCTTTTGCTTCACTGTCTTCCTTTCTGGATCCACATTCAACTTGTGGGTTATCAGCTGGGGATCAATCCATGGCATATCAGCTGTTGTCCAAGCAAAAACATCTTCATTTTCTTGAAGAAAATATGTGATTTTTCCCTTCAAGGGTTTAGGTAGTAATGATCCAATGTAGGTGACTCTGTCTGGCTCACCTGGAACTAAGGGAATAGGAATTAAATCCTCAGCTGGCTTTCCCCTTCTTTCTTCATCATCTCTTTTATCTAAATATCTTCAATTGGGAGTACCTACCCCCCGACTCCATCATGCCTTAACGCAGCTACATAACAGCTTCTAGCCATTTTCTGATCACCTCGTTCTTCACCAACTTCATTCCTGGTTGGAAACTTGATCTTCAGATGGTATGTTGAGGTTACAGCCTTGAATGCATGTAGGTCTGTCCTTCCTAGGATTGCATTATAAGTTGAGGTTGTCTTTATGACCAGAAAGTTCAACATCTGAGTTGCTGTCTTCGAGCCTTGCCCCATGGTCATAGGGAGTTAAATTGTGCCTTCCACTTTTGCTTCTACTCCATTAAATATATAGGTATATTCAAGGGTGTCAACTGAGAATCAGTGTATGCCATCTTGATGAAAGCATCATCGAACAAGATATCCACGGAAGCTCCGTTGTCGACCAGAACCCTCTTGGTTTCAGAATTTCCTATCACATGTATGATGACCAGGGGGCCATCATGAGAAAATTTCACTCCCTCTAAGTCATAATCATCAAAACTTATAGCTACTTCTGTCTTGGCACGTTTCAGTGCTTCTCCAACAGCTGTCATTACTTCTCTAGCATAAGCTTTCCTTGAGTTTCTTGAAGAACCGGCTGCAGTTGGTCCTCGGAATATCATGTTAATGACTGACCCTCGGGGTCTAGGATTACGATCTTGATCATTATCCTTTCTATCATAGTCTTTTTTCTCATAATTTCCTCTTTGATTTCCACGATTCCCATCTTTAGTGAATTTGTTTAGTTTTCCCCTTCGGATCAGGAATTCGAAATCATCTTTCAGCTGTCTTCAATCGTCTGTATCATGACCAACTTCTTTGTGGAATCGGTAGAATTGATTCTGATTCCTTTTTGATAAGTCAGTCCTTAGTGGTTTTGGCCATCAAAGATCTTCTTCCGTCTCAATTTCCATCAGAATTTGGCTTCTAGGGGTGTTCAATCTTGCATATTCCGTGAACCTTGGTCCAAGATTGTTCTTTAGGTGGAGAGTCAGAATCATTCGCTGTCCTAGGATACTTATCTCTAACATCATACTCTTGAATCTCCTTTCTCTTCTTTTCGTTCCCGCTTCCCCCAGCAGCGGGTTCATACTTCCTCATGTTTTCTTCAGCTTTGATATACTTTCCAGCTCTATCTTGTAGCTTCAACATGCTTTCAGGTGGATGTTTTGCCAATGATCTCTTAAAATGGTCATTAGTGGTTCATTGTTGCAGGGTTATCATAGCTACCTTGTCCTCCAGATCCGGGACCTTCAAGACCTCTCCAGTGAATCGATTTATGTAGTCCCTCAAGGATTCATTCTTACCTTGCTGGATTCCCATAAGAGATGCAGAACTCTTCTCATACACCCTCCCACTAACAAACTGATTGATAAACGCCTTGCTCAATTCCTTGAAAGACCCAATAGAATTAGGAGGGAGACGGCTATACCAACGTTGAGCCATGCCCGCCAGGGTTTGTGGGAACGCTCTACATTTGACCGCATCGTTAGTAGGCTGCAATAGTAGTGCATTAGAGAAAGTCCTTACATGATTAGAGGGATCTCCCGTTCCATCATAAGCTTTGATGGTTGGCATCTTGAACTTCCTGGATATATAAACCTTCATAATATCCTCAGTAAAGGGGGGTGTAGGATCATCTGGATCTCCTAAGGGTAATAACACAGTCGGATCACCCTTTGGGACTTCAGTCTTCTTAGTTTTTCTCGGGGGTGGATCTTAGTTGATCAGCGGGATTCTCCTAGTCCCAGTTGATTGGGTTCGTGCTCTAGCTTCTTCTTCAGCCAATACCTTCTTGAGTCTTGCAGCCTCGGCTTCATATGCCGCAATTTTATCCTTGGTAGTCTAGAGTTGTTCCTGATTTTCTTGGGAGGAACGCCTCCTTCTTGGGGAAACATCTTTTTCATCATCAGTTGTGTAATTCTCATCCTCGGTATAGGGACCATAGAAGTCTCGAATCAGAGGAGTTTGTTGAGTTCGAGTTTGAGCTTGTGGGTTAGAGGGCCCTAGGCCTTGAATGTAAGGAGGCATGTATGCTTCGTGGTATGTTGGATTGACACCACTACTCCCAATTGTGGGTCGAGGTGGCACACCATAAGTAGGCATCCCAAGAGTTTGACTCATGTATTGGGGAAGATCCGTGATATGGAGTTGAAGGTCACGTGGTGCATTCAAAAGCAGTGGAGAGGTTGTGATTGGTTGATGAAGAATAGTCTCTTGAGTCTGAGGATTGGATCCATGAACAACTATCTGCAAAGGATTCGTCCCTTCGACCGAGATTGGGATTTCTGGTCCTTGGGTTGTGGTGAGGGGGATATTCGCCCCTTGCGTTCCAGTAGTTGGCGGTGGTTGGCTTCCTATTCCATGAGTCTCTATTTCAGAGGTAAGAGGAAGTCCTTCAGAAGTTTGAGTTTCGCGACTTGTTTTCCGTGTATTTTGCCATGGTTGATGTTCGATTCCCCACAGTCGGCACCAAATGTTATGGATTAAAAACTAGGGTGTAATTAATGTTAGGGTTTGAGAGCTTTCGAGTTTTAATGGTTGTTCTTGTGTTTCGTGACTGAACATGTCCTTACAAGATGCCTACGTATCTCAATTCGTAATTGAGAATCAAGCCAAAAAACGTAGTTCTAGATTGAAGGATCATGTCCTTTATATAGGCGTTAGGAGCCTGGTATTTAGGGTAGAATTAAGTGTCTTAGGGGCCAAGCTCTTAGATCAGGATTGTGACTCCTGGTTTGTAAGAGACTAACTCCTTTTAGGGTTTGGTGTCCCTCAAGACTACTTCTAGTAGTTGAAGCTCACAATCTTAGACACATTTAATGGACTGTATAATCAGCCTTTTAATTAATTACGAATTTAATAATTAATTATGATTTCAGGCCTTATTTATTTGGCATAATTTATGGACCAACATAGATTTAATTGATATATCATTAATTATGTTTCTAAGACTTTATTCAAGCCCATATCAGTATCCGTCGGATTCGAATTCAGATAATATTATTTAAATATTTTCGGATACGGATTCAGATACGAATTCAGATTTCCGGATTCGGATACAGATACGAATACAAACATATCTGTATCCAATTATGCCTTTGACAACCCTAGTCATCACTAGTATTGAACATAATATGGTTTTAAAATGTTTAGACTATTTTATGATTAGCAATTAGCACTAAACTCTGAGTTAATTCCAAGCAATTCATGCCACGGGTTGAAGAAAAGTAAAGACCTAAAGCACTTCAGCCAATTTTAAAGACAATGAAAATATTCTGAGCGCCAGATGATCTGCTACGAATTAAAATTTCAAATTGATTGGATATTTATTTGCAAAATCTGAATGATTCGTATGTGAAAATAAACAAACGGGATGAGTTATGAAACGAAAGATAAGGATTGGGTTCAAGAGAACCGAAATTTGGGCCAGATAAACAGAATTTATCTGGGCTTTAAAAGATGATACCCATCACACCCTTCTATTTACTCTTGCTTAAGAAATCACATGAAAACAATGTACATTGCCTAATATTTTATGCATCATGCTTCATTTTTCCATGTAGGGCAATAAATTTAAGTTTTAACCACAAGAAAAATGTCAATTTTTTTGCATATCTTTGCGGTGGACATGCATATTCTGTAATATATAACACCATCCCATTCATTTTTTCTTTTCATTCACTTCCTTTAATTTTTCCTTCTTTTTGTACTGTTTTTGTGCCAAAGTCGAAATTATATTAATATTCCTGTCTATTTTTATTAAATTTAATGAAATTAATTTAAAATGATATCAATCCTTCTCTAATCTAATATGTACTCTTTATTAATAAAAAAATAATGTTTAAATAGTGCATAATAGTACAAAAGTATCAAAAGTATCATATTTGTTTATCCCTGAACTCATGTTGTACAAGATTTATTTATTTACTTTAATTTTTTTAGCTTCATCCCGAATTTAATTGCATGCTACTACATAATTAACTAGTGTTTTTATATCATTCAATTTTCTACAAGTAAATATTTTAGGAATACTTATTAATTATATTTATTCTTAAAAATTTATTAATATTAATATTTTAATCTCGACTCAACTGGTGCATTTTAATATTTAGAAATGAACAGGTTCCTACATTTAATTACAATTATATATCAAGTCGATACACAACAAGAGTTTGTACGAAGGGATAACTCGACAAAAGTATTTTGGATCAGTGTTGGCATCAAGTGACAGGTAGAAGATACAGAAGTAACATAAAAACAATCGAGCTGGACATGAATGATGAATTGATGAAATGAGCATGGGAGCTTAGAGGATGTGTCGATATACAAGATGCAATGAACAGGAAGGGATGGCGACTTAGCTAAAAGGATTGGCCTAGTTGGTTTCAAAAGTTTGCATCAATTTTAATGGAGACATGGAAAACATCACATGTCATGTACACTTAATGTAATGAATTTCTTCTTGTTCATGTACAGATGCAACATCCCAAGTTCCCCAAAATGTATCATACCAATGTTTCCGGCTTTAAGAACATATGAGATGAACTGAAATCCACATTACAAGTCGAACTAGATCAAACACCATAGTTGCTACAAGTGGTCCCTTGACATTATTATCTTATCTTGTACCCTTGCTAGAATACTTAGGTGAGCTTTGTACCTCTGATGAGCTACATTGTTCGTTCTGTGGTTTTAACTTGTTTTGTATCTGCATACATGAAGGGATTTGATCCGTGATCCGTGACAGATGATTGTTATAACATATCCTATTATATTTATTTACAACGATAAAGTATTATTCAGACATAATCACTCATTTATACCGCGCTTATTAATTAAAATAGCTACTAGCAAACTAGTCTATCGGAGATGGTTAAAATATCGGAGCAAGACATGTTATTTGCTTCCTAAATACAGTATATCTATATCATCAACATTGACGAAAAGGAGAGATCAAGACTTGGTCTACGGGACATGAATGCAGTTAATTTCTACAAGCACAACAATGCCTGTCTTCGCAGATTTAGACTAAACCTGCGTATTAAAAACTCCCGTTATTTGCGAATAGTGAGTGTGTCTCTCTCCTTGTGCGTGTTTTATTCCGATCTTTGGTAGTACTAATTCGGTTTTGACTAGGCTATGTATGTAGATACACACAACATTGCTTGGACTTGCTCAATATCAATCGGTGTTGATTGCCCTTCGGGGCGGTGTTGGGGTGAAGTGGAGATGTCACCCCATAGTGTGAACTACGGTGTCTTGATTCCGATAATGTTACGTAGGCAGCTATGATAAATATGATGCAACCGGTTGACGTTTACATATCAAGGTGTACATAATTTTCATGGTGTTCGTCCATAATTTGAGATCTATCAAATGATGTACGAGGTGGAAAATTGTGAGGTTTAAAGACTGGGCTAGTTTTTTGTGCTAATGTGAAAAATTCGCATAAATTTTTCTTCTTGAGTTAGTTGTTTTGTTTTTGCGTTTTCCGGAGTTCCAACGGTCGGATCACCCTGAATTTTGGACAGCACCTTCCTTACTCATATATCTAAATTCTGAACGGTGGAGATCGGATTTAGAGGTCCAAAAAAGGCCTGTTAATGAGTTCCTGGTAGAAACTTGTTGCACCACGGTGAGGATTAGGCTCCCCGTGGTGAGACGACTTGGAGTGGGTATTTTTGATCCAAAAGTGTTTTTGAATTAATTCTTAAACTAGGCTCATGATTACTAATATATGTAAACGGTAGTGAATTAGCTAAATTTTAATGATTACATACGTATTAATATATACAAGAAAAATGCTCTTTCACTTAGCCAACAAAATCCTTCTTCTTTGTATATTTTGTTTACTTTAATTACCGTCTTATATATAGTTTATAACTTGTGATGGTAGAACTTGGTTTTCTACCGGTGTTATTACGCTGCGTCAAGACCTCTTTTGAACCCAACAAATATTAATTGGAACGTCCCCAGAAGTTGACATTTATATAATGTCAATATCGGAGTTAGGTTTATTATTAAATATATGTACATTAATAATTAAATAATGCTAATATAAGACTTTTGAGGTATTAATAGAGTTTGTTATTAGTCATGTTGAGTATAAATTCCAGTTCCAGGTGCATTAACACTGCATTATAGACTTACAGTTGATATATATGTGTGTATATATATATATAGATATAAGCTGCATGCATATTTTTTCTTTGACTAGAAAGCCTTGAATTCAAATGTGGAGAGTTAAATAAAGATGAGTACGACCTGCCAAACATCAATCATCACGTAACTCTTCAACCCTACCCCATGCAAAAACACGGCAAATATATTTTTGTGACCACAATTAATTACTTTGCGGATGTTTGCAAGGTCTTTTTCTTAAGAAATCAAAGGTAGAACTTAGAGATTACTTCGACTGTCAAAGTCCATACGCCAAAGAGTACTATACTGCCCTAGTCCTATACTGACATCTGAAAACGAACACGTAATTAGGAGTATAATTAAGTAAATAGAGAGGTCAATGATTTTCTTTTGTTATTACTTTACCCACCAAATCACTGACCGGATGACTACCATAAGTCTATAACTGTTTATTTTCCCTTCCAGTTTTTCTAATTCACTAGTTACTAGTAGTTACTAAAATATAGAAGTCAACTTGCATCTACAATTTCTGTCAAAAATAAAGAAGTTTGCATCTAGAAGATCAAAATGTAGATGTTTGGAAGTAGTAAAAGCACTAGGATATTACTTTGTTATTCTAAAATTCTACCCAGACTTTGGACTTGACTGTCATTATCATGCAATGCCAGCGAATGCTCCTCCTTACACAAGAAAATATCACGAGCTTGCCAACTTATTTGTTCAGCAACATTTCCTGTGGTCACATTCAGGACGGAAACGTTCTAGAGTTCGTTCAAACAGTTGACATTTTAATCTTCCTCCCGTTTAGTATCCGCATGTATATACATCTAAAATCAATTACCGATCTCTTTAATTTTCTTACCCCGAAAAATTAAATTTCTATAATAACCATAAAATCAAGGAATAATTAAGGTAACATATATAATGCACAATACAAATAACAATGCAATAATGTAATCCAAGTTAAAAAAAAAGGATTCATCTTCATTCTTAAATATTACGAGTGTTATGATTTTGGATCTGTTTAGGCATCTAGATGACATTGACTAATGTTTAAAACTAGCTAGTTTTGACTTGGATCCATGTAGTGTTAACATAATTTGCTGCACCACAAATTTACAAATTACAAGACGCGTTTTATTGTCAAAGGATTGCAAGTCTAAATGTAACAGTACGTACTACGCAATTTCAAGTCCATAATATTTGGCATTTTCTACTTGACTTCATTTACCAGATTACTATAAACTTATATTTTGGATTCCACTTTTTTTTATGAAATAAAGTAATTTAAACCATCTTGCAACAAGTTGAATTGGTCCATGAAAATAATTGATTATCTGCGAGTAACAGAAAGAAACAGAAATTTTGTATATATATTTGATACTCCATAATATGTGATGTGCCAGTGCTAACTACAACTCTACCAAGTGGCCGAACTGATTTTGACTTGCCCTTACAATTTCATACAACGGAGGTTTAAGAGTATCTCCGATCATCATCAACTCTTAGCAAAAAAATTATATGACATGTCTTAAATAAAAATTATAGTGATTTATCAGCAAATCGGTGACAAATCGAAACAAAAATCGGATAATTTTAATATATTTAATATATTAGCATTATTTATAATAAAATATATAATTTAAAAATAATTCTTAGCGATAAATCTAATTTCAAAAATCGAATTAATTAAATATTTTTAAATAATAAATCAGAAATTTATCGACAATTTTTGAAAAATCTAACGTTTTTTAGAACAGTGTTGAAGAGATGTAAATTTTTAAGAAGTATTTTCTCTCTTTTTTTAAGAACAAAAATACAATTTACAAGCAAGAAGCAACCAACAGTGTCGAAGACAAATAGCCATACCATCATTACGTATGTAAATTTATCTGACAAGGCAATTACAAAGCACCATCTGGTCCCCAACCTTCGACTTGTATCGGCCAGATTCGTAAGCTAGTCAGTGCCGAATACGATTCCATTTTTCAGAACCCGCGAACCGGCCCGAACCGTCCGAACCGCCCGAACCGCCCGAACCGGCCCGCACGGCTCGAACCGCACGAACCGGCCCGCACGGCTCGGACCGCCCGAACCGGCCCGCACGGCTCGTTCACTCGCCCACTCGCCCAACGGTCTTCTAGCCGTTGCCCTGCCGCCTGTTCTGTCCGGCTGTCCGCCTGTCCCCCACCCCACCCCACCCCACCCCAACCCAACCCAACCCAACCCAACCCAACCCAACGCAACGGACACATATTTGTCACTATAAATACATGTTTGTCTTCTAAATTTCTAATTCACCAATTTCTCTCAAAATCTCAATCTCTCTTGCTAGTTGCTGGCTTGCTGCTACTGTTTTCTTTCTCATTCTTCTCTACTGCTAGTCTGCTACTTACTGCTCTGTATTACATTTTATTTATTCATACAAGATTTTGCATTTTATTTATTTTTACAACATCAACTACTCAACGACTCACGATCCATGGATCCATGGATGACAATGAATACTTCGGATTCTGACACATCAACTACTCACGATGGATAGTTATTTTTTGTTTTGCACTTTAGAAATTTATTTAATTTGAATTGTAATTTTATATGTTTATGCGGTTTGTTCTGTTTTTTTAGAGAGGAGTCCTCTCAAATAATTTGTACAATATTTTTGAAATTAATAAAATTTATATGAGGTACCGTCCTCTTTTATCACAAATTAACAAATTAAAAATTAATAAGTAATTATAAGATTACAAATAATATGTAATTCGTAATTAAATATAACTTGCATTATGCATGTCTAGCACGTGGCAGCTTCTTCAAGACGTGGCAGCTTCAAGTTGTGACAGACTTGCATATATGAGGCTGTCTGTCAGTGAGTGAATTAATTATGCAAGTTGCACAGCCCGTACTCGCCCAGCCCGCCCGTATTCGCCCAGCCCGCCCGGCTCGTTCGCTCAAAAACTAGCCGTATTCGCCCAGTATTCGCCCAGCCCGGCTCGCACATTCGCCCGCCGACTCGCCGTGCCGATTCCGGTTTTACCTTTTCCGATTCAAGCCCGGCTCGTAACCGGCCCGTACATCCTTAGTGCCGGTTCCGTGCTCGCCGGAGCCGAGCCCGACCCGTGACAAGCCCGGCCCGGCTCGCACGGACCGCCCAAGTGGCCACCTCTAATTAGAGCATTCACAATTCACATCCCATCCCCATCCCCAACCTCATATTCTTACTAAAAATAGTAATTCCCTAAATTTATCCTTATAATTTATTTATCATCTAAAAATTTACTACATCTCATTCCCCATTCTTATCTCTATATTTTTTTATATTACTTCTTTCTCTCACATCTCTTTACAACTTTAACTACTAACTATATTATTTTATCATTTCTCACTCTACTTACACATAAAATGGTATAAAATATAAAATAGGGTTTGAATAGTAAGTTCCCAAATTTGGGGACTCATTTCTTGATCCCCAAAACATACCCTAAAATGGGGAATCAGATGTAGATGACATTTCTTGCTATAATTCATAATTTTCTCAAAATATGGGGATGGGGGAAGAAATGGGGCACCCATTGTGAATGCTCTTATATGACCATGCTATTTGTATGTAATCAATTAATATGGGTTGTTTGTAAATCAGCAAAAAAAGAAAAAACAAATGGCACAAAAATGGGTTTTATGTGATCAAATAGTGATCTAATTTTGATATCGAAATTATATATTATGCTACTATCTGTAACTCTATAATAAGCTTATTGCATAATCTACTTATCTACTTATCTATATTAAATGGTGTCTAAGAACAAATTGAGCCCAAAAAATGACTGTAAAATTATAATTTTACTCTTATTTGTTGAAAAATCACAAAAATGCTACTTTCTATAGGTTATGCTAAAAATTAATTAATTTGTGTGCTCATTAAGAATCGAACCATTGACTTCCTCTTAGCAAATTCATGCTTTAACCAATGTGCTAAGTTAACTTTTGATTTGTAATTTAGAATTCCTATTAGGTAAACCATATGATCTTCTTTTATTCTTTTCATAATTTAAATTTTAAGTATATAGAACGTTGACTTATATTATTTATATACCATTATTTTTGTTTTCGTAACTTTATATATAACTACATATCCGATCATGTTTGTAAATTTTTTATTATACATGTTTCTTTTCAATTAAAAAATATCAATTATATTGTTAATTGATATAATTTATATTTATTTGAACTGGTCAAGTATTTATATATAAAATATAATAATAAAATTTAATCTAATATAAATTACATATTAGATAGAAGGATCTCATTATTCGTTAGTTAATATTTTTTAAATTAAGAAAGTTAGTGTTGATATTTATCATTAAATTATGAAATAATTATTATACAATTTGTTCGTCTCATTCATTTGTTAATAGTTTTATTTTCGAAATGTACACTCCTTTATGTTTATCTTTCCAAAAGACATATTATTTTTTACAACTTTAATAAATCTCACGTGTCACTAATTTGTTCATTTTTTTATCATTCCTTCACCGTTCACATCTTTCACAAAAATTTGATTTATGACGCGAAAATTTAGTGTTTGATTTCATTTTTGATACACAAAGTTACACGGGCACGAAAATAAATGATAAAAACATATAATGTCTTAATGACATGTATGGTAGACTTTGTTATTATACAACAACCGCTCATATATATTATGTATACTTCCGCAAAAAAAAACCTTAACTCTCAATTTTTAGTTAATGGGTTGTCATTAACCAAACAGTTGGTGATAAGACTTCTCTTTACTGTTTTCTTTTGATTTCGTTTTCGATTTGTATAAGTCTCTCTCATTATTGAGAGTTTTAGTACCCCGTTTAGTGGATTTTCTCTACCCATTATTCGGGTTTGTTCTCTCTCCTTGTTAGAGTTTGGTTTGTTTTAGTATCCGGGATCGTAGATCTGCAGGATTTATAATAGTGGTTCATTGATTTGAATTGTATGGAGTCACAATTACAATTAATTATTCGAATACGTATTGACAAATTATATATATATATATTACACGACTACAACAGATTGTTAGATTTCCTCTCTAAAAAGGCTGCAAACTTCAGCGATATGAACGAGTGATGTGTCACAATGAATGGTTTGCTCAACAATCATAGCTCGGGGTGAAGAAAATTCTGATTTGATCTATTTTATTACGTGTTTATTCTATTTTGATTATTTTTGTAGATGTCGTATGACCGTTTATTAATGAATTACTTGATTCTCAAATAAAATATTATGTATAAGATATAAAAAATTAAGAAAATTTGTAATATATCTTAAGATATAATCTCACATATATGATTATCTTTTTTACAAATATACTTTTATTACATTAAAATCACACGAGTTTACAAACATCTGTGTTATACACGAACAATTATGCTACAATAATTATTTATATTACACTTAATTGATCATTTTAATAAATTTCGTTTCACGACATTGAAAATTTAATTATTATTTGAGAAATTAATAATAATAATAATCATGTGATGATTATCGTATAGATATATTGATCCAACTTTTTAAACCTGATCAAATTATAAAGTATTTGGTTCATGAAAACGGCATACAATATTATAAAATTAATTTACAAATATAAAATAAAGTTGAAATATTATAATTTACCATCTATTTAATTATAAAATTATTTCAAAATTACTGATTTGTGCAAAAATTATTTTCGTATATGAACAGTCGCACGGACTTCTACGCTAGTTTTAACTAAATTTATGTAATCAGTCGTAGTCAAATAATTATAAAAAAAAGCATTACCAAAGTTTCCGCTTATAGTCAAAAGAAAGAACTTTCTTTGTTTGCCATCGCAGTTGCCACATATTAAGAAAGCCTAGTGGCTCAACGTCAAACTTCCCTATTTCTTCGCTTGTTTTCTGCGAAACAATGACCAGGCTTTCTACCACTATGTTTCATTCTAATTTTGTCCTCATTTCTATAATTTCTCAGACTATTCTGCACAAAAATATTTTTCAAGGGCCAAATTAGTTTGTAATTTAGTTTAAAATTCTTTGTATGTGTGGAAGATCTTGCATGGCATGCACAAATAATATCAGTACAAAAAAAAATTCCGTATCAGAAAAATAAAAAAAACCATTTATTTCCTTGGGAGATATTTTTAAACAATATATGTGTTAATCTATGACCATTATTAATAAACGAACCCCCTTTTTAATAGTACTGTACCAAATTTAGTTTGTATTTTTTTTGGTTCGCACTTTTTTTTGATTTCACCCCTAAAATCCTATCTCACGTAGAAATATTATTTTACGTATAATTCTATGTTGTCTTTTAAGAAAAATAAAATTATATCTTACATTGAAATCGTATCTCACATAGAATTCTATGTTGTTAAAAAATAGTAATCTAAAATAGATTATAATATTATTATTGTAGTAAAATATATTATATTATTTTTATACCCATGAGTGTCAACTCAGATCAACCACAAGACCCAATTATTATAACTTACATGTTGAATCAAAATACTAATCTCAATCTACTTTATACAACGGAATAATATTAATTTAAAATATATTATAGTATTATTATTGTACCAAATATATTATATTATTATTATACCCATCAGCTCACAATCAGATCAACCACCAGACTTGATTATAATTAATTAGTTGTTGAATCAAGATACAAATCTCAATCTATGTTATATTCTTTCATTAATTATCTTAATCTACTACTTCGTACGAAGCATCGACCCACCCTCAAAACTTTAAGTATCGTTCTCCTCCTAACTCTCCATAGTATATTTGAGTATAATACTTAGTTTAATATTTGATCAAACTAAAATATGTGCAATTTTTATAAAATACCGTAAAAAAAAAGGGATTTCCCCTCTTAATAAGGATTATAGATTTATATTATATAAATAAATAAAATTTTTAAATAAATTAATTAGGTCTGTGCTTTGCACGATTATCCTCTAGTGTATGTAAATGTATTGACTCGAAAATGTCAAATAGTTCAAGTGGTTTGAGTTACATGAGCCGGACCGAGTGAGAGGATAAGCATAAATAGCATGAATGAATTAAGAAATGTTGTTGTCTACACGCCTACACGGGATATACACAGATATTTAAAAGCTGTAGAAGCCAGGACGGGAAGTTGGAACAATTTGTATTTGCTTGCCTAAAACAAGCATATCAGTCATCACTGTGGGTCTGTTTGGCTGAACTAATTTATCAATTATTAGCTTTATACCCGTGCGATGCACGGGATCATTATCATTTATTTGAAAACATATTTAATTATTATATTAAATTCTCTTATTATTAGTTTCAGTATGAAATATTTGTATATTTAACTTTTAATTTTTTGATAATTTTTTATTATATAATTGTAATTTATTGATCATTTTGTGTAAGTTTCCTAACTTTTATATTGAGATAACTCTTATAATTATTTCTCATTTGCAATATTTTTACAAACCTACTTGTTATGTTTATATTTTTAAATTCAAATAAAATTATCACATTTAATATTAGAAATTTATCAAAAATACTCTTCATGTGTAATCTTCTTTTATCTTATCTTGGTAGTGTATATACAATATAAGTAACTTTTGTAGTAGGAGGGAATCGAACCATGATCTTTTTAATAGTACTAATTCTGAAATTACAGTTTTAGCCCTGACGACCAAACCATGTTAACTCTCTTATGCTAATTATATATAGGATATAATAAGTTGATAAGAATTTATGAGGAATGTTTATGTACTCAGCTTATTTGATAACTTATAATTTATAAATTGGTAAGTTGAATGTTAGAAATCACAAACATTTTACTTAACTTATCAACTTATTCTTTAATTAATCTATTTTTTTAATATTTTATATTTTTACATTTGTGTTTTTAAATATTTTTTTAATTTAAAATACAAGTGTTGAAATCATTGTATTTAAAATTTATTTTTTCAAATTTAATTTAGCAAATTCTTCACTAACTTATAAATAAATTTATCCAAACACTCATATAACATATAAGAATTCATCTACTTATCCAAACACGCACTCTCTTTGTCTCGTCTGTAGGAGGACTTTTATATATGCAACTAATTTCTATGTAGACTAATCATGACACGTTTGTTGTTAGATTGCGTTGATTAGTTTTCATGTTTGTATTTACCCAAGTAAAAAATATATCTACCCTGTTTTTAACATGGACCTAGTTAGAAACACAAATGAGTCGGACCTTAAATAAAATTGGAATTTTAATCCTTATAAATCGTTCGATTTAATTTGGATGGTGATCAAGAAATCAAAATAAAGATATATGATTCGTACTTGGTTTTATACGATATACGATTTTTTTCTCATTACATGTTTGCCACTTGCCGGTGTGCAATTAAGCACTTCAAAATCACGATCAATTCCTTAAATTGAATCCCTGATAATCTGAATTATTAGTATATAACTTTCGAAGTAGGTAAAAAAGTGAGAAAGCTAGACGACTGTAAATTTGAAAATGACGCAAATATATTTACGTGCATAAAATGACATCATGGAATTAGATGGTGACTAAATGGTTGGTAACGACGTATAGGAGGAATAAGACTATTATAATCTTGTATGTGGCATTCGTTCCGCCACCTTTCGCAATTAAACAAACTTAAAATTTATAAATTACAGTTTTTCCCTTAGCAGCCTGTGTCAGCCTCTGTACTACATATGGTGGCCGGCTAGCTGAGCTTGTTTCTTTCAAATGAATTGATTTTTCGAATAAATAAATATTTTCTACGTCTCTTTCATTTTTTTACACTTTTTTTTGGAAATATTCCTCTCAATTATTTATATTTCAATTTTTTTCTAAACTAGTAAAGTTTTATAATATAAAAATTAATTACATCTCATACTTTTCCCATTATCTTCACTTTATATATTAAATATTAATTGATCTCGTCACTAATAATGAGGGGACCGAGGAAGTATCATTTTCAATAAATTGTATCATTCTGTTACTCCACAAACTTATCTTCCCTGTAATGTGCATGTTTCGTTGTCACCAATTCACCATCGCTTCTAATTATTCAGTTTGGAACCAAGTTAAAGGTACAACATAAGAAATTAGACACAACTTAACAAAAATAAAATCTGTTGTGTTAAAAATGTAAAAATCATAATATCGGACAATCTTAAATTTATATTGCAAGAATTTGATTACGAAAGCATATCAATACTATTATATAGGGTCGTGCTCCATTGAGAACCTACACTATTACGAGATACGAGATCTAATCCTAGTCATTCATTAATATACTTCATATTAATCTCCCACCACTAATTAAATTTTATTAATATTTTAATATTCTACCCCCGCCCCATCCCACCATCTCCGACCACCGAGAATCTCCATTTCCGGCCACCACTAACTCCAGTCATCATCTCCGGCGATCAATTCCGGCCAACCCAAAAAATCCAAAAATCACCACCAGAAAACAAAAAATCACCACACTGCCGTCAACTCCGACCACCACCAGAAAATAAAAAATCACCACCACCTCCGGCGATTAGCAAAAAATCACCACCAATTTACGAAAATCACCACAACAAACTATCACAAACTACCACACCACCACTACTTCTGGCCACCAAGTCTGACCATCGTCAACTAATCACCAACAATGTGCCAAAATCACCAGAAAATCATTACAAATCAGTATAAAAAAACAAAAATCACCACAATTGCAAGAAAAATCACCATCACTAAAATAATCATAAGAATTAATTAAAAATAACTACAGTCAAACCAACTAAATCATCACCCACCACTATATAATCATCACCGTCAAAATCAACCCACCACTACATCACCGTATCACCACCATCAATTTATGACCATTAAAATCGATACAAAGTCAGTAAAATCACAAAAAACTAAACAATCACCACCATCATCACTGTAACCACTCATCACTACATACAAAATTATTCCATTATTAAATCACCACGAATTTAAGACAAATCACCAAAAAAATGAACGAAAGTCACCAATAATTAAACAAAATCACTAGAAATTCGAAAGTAAAATAGAAGAAATCAAATTTGGGAACATTAATCGCTTTAAAATAAAATCACCATCGACGGAGATAGAGAGAACGGATCTGACAAGTAGTCATTCCATTGGACAACCATTACAACCAATAAGTTTGAGAATTTGAGAGGCGAAAACTCTTGCTGCAACATAGCCTGTTTGAGAGGTTACTGAGATATAATGCAGGATCAATCAGTGTCACACACACATTGCGGAATTTGTAGATTATGTTGAAAATTCTGTCCAGAGGACTTCTTCCAGTAACTCTCGTGCAAGTATAAAGGAGTCAATTTTGATTTAAAAGATCCGTTTATTTTTCGAAATCCGCGTTTTCTTCTTCTATCTATGTTGTATTGTTATAATGTTAGATAGAGAAGAACGAATCTGATCAGAGAATAGAGAGAGATAGAAAGAGAGGGAAAAAATCGGGTAGCAGCTGGTGGGGGTGGGGATGCAGGTGGTGAGATGGGGGTATGGGTGGGTAAGACAAAAGGAATGGTTGAGATTAAAAGACTCAATAAAAAATGGAGGGCTGAGATTAGATCTCAGTTCTCATTTTAATGTGGGTTCTCATATGAGCAAGACCCCTATTATATAATATAATAGACGAAACATTAAAAGTTTGGTTGGTCGGTATGGTACGTTGTGATTTTACTTAATTGTCCTTAATTAACCGTACTTTGTGTTTTTACTTAATTAACCTTACTTATTTATAGAAATATATTATTAAATAATAATATTACATATTTATAACCAGTTACATTTTTCACCTAAAATACATTATTTTTTTCTATTTTTCTAACAAATTCCCGTACTTTTTCAAATATATCACAGACAATTATCTTTTTTAACTTAAACATGTTAGTTTTCTATTTTTCCTTACTAAAACCCCTCATTTTTCAAAAATATCACGGACAAATATTTAGTTATTTATTTTTAAACCTATTTTAATATTATAATTATTTTTTAAAAGTTTACATATTTTAACATGTCTACTTATTTTTCTTAACAAATGCAATTACTAAAAATATTAAAATACAAGTAATCAAATCCCTATTTATAACCAATTACCTTTTCAGCTAAAACACATTATATATATATATTTTCTAACAAAGTCCCTCATTTTCAAAATATATCATGGGAAATTGCCTTTTACAATTTACTTTTTCTATTTGCATTTACCTTTTAAAACTAAATATATGTTACATTTTTTATTTTTTCTTACTAAAACCTCTCCTTTTCCAAAAATATAATGGGCAAACCCTAACTTATTTATTTTAAAATCTATTTTAATTTTTTAAATTAATTAAAAGTGTTTTGCTATTTTAACATGTCTATTTATTTTTTTAACAAATACAATTAATAAAATATTTTAAAAAATAATAAAATAACAATTAACAATATGTATCACACAAAAAATCAAGCAATGAATAATAGAGGAGGGGGCCCTGAAGAATAATCTATAATATTGTGGCCTATCGCAAAATTACAAAATGTGTTAATGATGTAGTGGTGGCCTATTTCTCTCCGGTTCCTACCATTATAAAACAAACAACACATAATAATTTCCCACTTGTGAGGAGTGAACTGGAAATTAACAAAACCCGTCATAAAACTTGCACATGAGACAGCATTTTCGTATTTCTTCATATTTTAAATGCCGTTCTCTATTCTCCAACAGAACGCAAAAAATAATGCAACTCCTATCTATAATTAAATAAATTCAAATTAAAGCTACAAATTTATGATTATGAAGCTCTATATAGATTGTCTTCGGGATTCTTCAGTAGGGTCAGTTTAAACGAGAAAAAACCAACCACTGCCCATATGTTTTTCCAAAAATTGCAGGGGCCCTCCCTCCCTCCCAATGGCTTATAGCTTAACCGTACAGATTTGTACATGATTTATTAACTCTTCAGAAATTACACTTTTCGTTGTTTTACCCATTTTTATTGATTAATAGTAGATTTCTTTTTAACTAAATAAATACTATGGTAAACGGAAATTTTAACTAAAAAACGGAAGTGTACGGTATTGATTATCTAGAAGAAAATATATTAGGAAGGATAATTTTCATATTCCAAGGGAGAAAAAAATTCAACCTGGACAATAAATAGAGACAAAATAAAGGATAGGAAAAACAAGCAGCGAATTAAATCATGACAGATATGACTTATGGGAATTTTTTGTTCCATGACCATTTACCCTAATCTGTCCTCATCCTCTATACATCCCTCATTATAACCTTGCCCCCATAACTTTCACCCATCCATCTAGATCAATATGACACGCCTTTTTTTATTTTAATTAATTATTTTGAACGAAAAGCATCATTCTCATAAAGAAGAAAAAAGTACACGTGGAGTTGTAAAATTGGGAACTGGAAATTTGGGATTCTTTTTACTTTTTATTAAAGGAGTTCGTGATTTAGTCGTCTAAAGTAATGATTGTATTTACGAAAATAATTTTATTCAAATATCTACTTTCTTAGTTTTTTTTAATTATTTTAATTCTAATTCAAAAATATAAAAATGTACATGAATTGAGATATGCAAAAGATTATTAAATGTCATAATTATTAACAATCAACTACAAAACTAAAACACATATTGCATATATTAAATGCATAAAGCATCTCTAACCATCAAGATCCCTTAGTTAAAAATTTATATAACATGTCATAAATACAATTTTTAAAGAATGTGCGAGAAAAATTCAACTCCAATGAAACACTAGTGTTAAGCTAAATTTTTAGCCGACCCCTTGATACTTACCATTTTTGTCAAACTTCTATAGACTTGTAGTAAAATTTTACATCATCTATTACCATATTAAAATAATATATTTTATTTTTAACAATTTTGTATAATAAAAATATACTATTTTTAAAATATAGTCACACCAATATAGCTAATACCATTATAGATGCTTTTACCCAACACATAACTAAAACATATTCTAAGAGAATGTTTAAAGTATTTTTAACAAGTAAATATAAATAAAAACTTCTTTGAAGTTTATTAAAAAATAATTAATATTTTCAGAGAAAAAATGAAGACATAATTTAATCAAAATTAAAAATTTGTTTATTATTATATAAATATATAAAAGTACTTTATTTTGTGGGGCCTTAAAATTTGGGGGGTTTTTGGTGTTTGCCTGTTTAGCCTAATGATTGCGCTGGCCCAGCCTAATAATATGAATCTATAACCGGTATAAATAAGAAAAATACTTTTTAATCGTACTTTTTGTACTAAATTTGGTTCTATTTTTTTTGGTTTCACTATAAAGTGCTATTTCAGAACTAAAGTCATATCTCACATATAATTAAATTCATATTTCACATAAAATTTAATATAAATTTTTAATTTAAAATATATTATCAATTCTTCAATACCTCGAATAGAATTTACGGTACTTCGATAGTTAATTATTTTGCATATTTCTTTGTTTTATTAAACTTAATTATTTTAAATATTTGTTTTTTTTATTAATTTTTTTGCTTATATTTCTTTATATTTCACATATAATTATATGTTATTTTTAAAAAGAATAATAATCTAAAATGCATTATAAGCAAAATCCCTTTATATTTTATTTATATAATTTATAATTTATTTATATTTTAAATTTGTAAAAAATTACATAATAAAAACTCATCTTTAATATCAAATTTGTTTCACACATTTTTTTTTGATTTCACCCCTAGAATCCCATTTCACTTAACGTGTGTTTTCATGCACTTCTCTAGATAATCTAAATTTATTTGAATGATCGTATAATTCTTTTAATTTTTATCTTTTATTCTCTTTCACTTCATTTTATGTTATTAATGAGTTGCACAAATATCGTATATCTATACTATTATATTAAAGACGAAACATTGAAAGTTTTGTAGTCTGGTCATAAAAAATTTTGTAATCTGGTCACTACATTCATAGCCGTTAGATATCTCTGATCAAATCAATGAGAACTGTTAGATAAAATATTAAAATTATCATATAGAATATCTTTTCTATTTTTTCTAACAAAAACATCTCATTTTCCAAAAATATCGCAAACAGTTTCACTTAATAAAATAACATAATAAGGTTATAATTGCTAATAACTAACCAATTACCACTTTTAGCCAAATTGTATATTCTTTTTTATATTTTCTAACTAAAATTTCTAGTTTCTATTTTTCCAAAATAAAACCTATAATTTTCCAAAAATATCAAGAATAGTTCTATTTAATAAAATAAAATAATAATATTATAATTATTAATCACAGGCAAATCATTACTTTTATATTTTAAAATTCAACGAAAACATGTTAATTTCTATATTTCTTACTAAAGCCCCTATTTTTCCAAAATATCACGGGCAAACCGTTACTTATTTATTTTAAAATCTATTTTAATACTTTTAATTATTTAAAAATGTTTAAAATATAAATATAAATAATAAAATTAACAATTATTAAAAATAATCCGTGCATTGCACGGGTTTTAAGCTATATTATTAAAGACGAAACATTAAAAGTTTGGTAGTCGGACGGACGGACGGTCAGTACTTGTGATTTTACTTAATTACCCTTACTTATTTTTTTAAAAAATTATCACTAAATAATAACATTATTTATAATCAATAACCTTTTCAGTTAAAATACATTATCTTTTTTTTTTTATTTTTTTCTAACAAAATCCTCTATTTTTCTAAAAAAAACATGGACGATCATCTTTTTTAACAAAAACATGTTACTCTTTCTATTTTTCCTTACTAAAACCCCCCATTTTCCAAAAATATAACGGCAAACCCTTAATTAACATTTTTATAACCAACTACCTTTTCAGCTCAAATACATTGTCTTTTCTATTTTTTTCTAACAAAATTCTCTATTTTTCTAAAAAAAATCACGGGCAATTACCTTTTTTAACTAAAACATGTTACTATTTCGATTTTTCCTTACTAAAATCTCTCATTTTCCAAAGATATCCCGGGCAAATTCTTACTTATTTATTTTGAAACCTATTTAAATACTTTTAATTACGGGCACTTACTTTTCAGCTAAAACACGTTACTTTTTCTATTTTTATTTAATAAGACCTCTCCTTTATCAAAAATATCACGGACAAACAGTTATTAATTTATTTTAAAATCTATTTTAATACTTTTAATTATTTAAAAAAGTTGAACACGACTACTATTTTTTTTAGCAAATGCAAATTATTAGAATATTAAAACATAAATAATAATAAATAATAATTATTAATAACAATTCGTGCATCGCACGGGTTTTAAGATAGTATCTTTTATGTATGTAATGTTTTTTTTTTTTTTGATTTTTCACGTATTCATCAAAACTAGATATATAATATTTTTTTTTACTTTTCTTAAAATATAATAAAAACCCGACAAATATAACTATAGAATTATATTTTATATAATCAATAGAATTGGTTTAATTCTATTGGAATTTTAATTCTTCTAATATAATATTAGTGAATTGCACCTAATAAAAATGATATTTTATTGAATAAAATATTTATAAAATTCAGTTATTAATTGTATACAAAAATATAATATAATTGTAATGAAAATAAGTAATTTTTTTAATAATACTGTTAATATTATAATACAAAATAATATAAATCTGAATATTAATCAATTTAATAAATTTTAAAAAAAATAATAAATTTAATAAATTATTTCAACCGGTGTTTTGCATCCATTATCATCAAATATATGTAAAGACAAAGTGTAATATAAACACAAGAGAGAGAGGGAGGAGGAGAACGCCATGCTCAATAGTCAGCAACACCAGCAGCAAAACTTGGCCGGGGGTGCGCATTTTTGTAAGACACGGTCCACAGTCATGGGTCCCCCATCAACTTGCCTTAGCTTTGAACCCCACCAACGAGTTTTTTTAACACATTTAAATTTAAATAAAAAAATCATATAATCCTTGAAACATAATTCTTTAACGAGTTCGTATTCCAAATTACTACTCTCTCCATCCCATTTTATGTGAATCACTTATTTTTTCAAACATTTCAATGTGTTTGGAAAAGATAGTTGTAAATAATATTTTTTCAAATTTTTTTGTTTTATATATAAATATAAATAATATATTTTTATAAAAAACAAAAAAATTGAAAAAATATTATCTACACATATCTTTTCCGAACATGTTGAAATGCGTGCAAAACAAAATGATCCACATAAAATGGGACGGAAATAGTACATGCTATCTTTAAATTATAGGATCAGATGAGATATTTTTGTAACGACTTGTTATTCCAAATTACTACATGCTATCTTTTAAAAGCAGTTTTTTTTTACTTAATAAAATGGATGTATTCCGTTATCTTATCAGATGTGTATATAATATAGGACAATCTTATAGAAATACTCAAAAAATCAAATGAATATCTACAAGAGCATATAATCAGATAAGATCTATGAGTCTCCATGCTAAGATGATCACGCTAGTACTGGTCAGTGATTGTAGGGGCGCGGCTCATACTTTTGTTTAGCTGATCCGTTGCACATCTTTTTAACCTGGTCTAGGTATAAAATGCATTAAATTAATTATAAGAAAATAAATTTATATTTACATTGTATATAAAAGAATATCTTTTAGAAACAACCGAGTAACATACACTATACATTAAAGTACTTATTTATATTCTAAATTCTAAAATTAAAATAAATAAGATACAATGTCAGATCTAGGAGGTTCTCTCACAACTTAAAGTTTTATCATACATAGCATGAGAGCTTGAGTAAAGAATTTATATTCGACTCCCTATCATTTTCAATATTCTTATTACACAATTTATTTATTATAGATATAAAAGACAAATTACTAAAATGAGCTCTTCAATTTAAAAATAAACTTTCAAGTGAGAAAATTTTAAATGTTGCAAAACAATTGGACAAAGAAGTGATGAATAGTCACTGATTGCCAATTTGGAGATGGCACACAGCACAAATATATACCCCTGAAAGTCGCATGTATTCCAAATCACCCTCTCATCCTTTTTTCTACACACCAATGAATCTTCCTAGAAACTTACCCTCTATTTGGTTGACCCCAAATGATCCTCCATTTTTACCCATTTTTATATCCTACACTCGCTTACAATTGTACAATCATGCTAAACAAATACTCCCTTTATCCCTCTAATTTCTTTACATTTTTTTTAATATTCTTCTCAATTTTTTACATTTCAATTTTTTTTAAAATAATAAAATTTTATAATATAAAAATTAACTACATCAACTACTTTCCACCACTATTCATTTTATACATTAAATATTGATTAGTCCCACCACTTTACTCACTTTTCTTCACTAAATTATATTTTTTTTTTAAAATTCGTGTTCAACCTCAATGTATAAAATTGATCGGGACGGAAAGAATATTAAATTATTAGTAACATATTTTTAGCCCAATTTACCTTTATAGTATTAAAGAACACTGATTCCACTTTTCCTCCTATATATACCCGACCTCTTCTTAAAACCCACTAAATCATCCCTCACTTTATAATATACTACTGCATCTCTCTCTCTCTCTCTCTCTTTCTCTGAAGTTCTTGCTAAAAATACTTGAAAAATGGATGGAAGTTGCATAGATGAGAGCACAACAAGTGAATCTATATCCATAACCTTAACACCAACAACATCTATATTCACATCTTCACCAACCCTCTTTCCGAAATCACCAGAAAGTTTATGCAGAATGGGAAGTGGAACAAGCATCATACTTGACTCAGAGTCAGGCATAGAAGCTGAATCAAGAAAGCTCCCATCATCTAAATACAAAGGAGTTGTTCCTCAACCTAATGGACGTTGGGGAGCTCAAATCTATGAAAAACATCAACGTGTTTGGCTAGGCACATTTAACGAGGAACATGAAGCTGCCAAAGCTTATGACATAGCCGCTCAGCGTTTCCGTGGCCGTGATGCTGTTACTAATTTCAAGCTTCTGTCACAGGATGATGATGTTGAGCTCATGTTTTTAGACACGCACTCAAAAGCTGAGATTGTAGATATGTTGAGAAAGCATACTTATAGTGATGAGCTAGAGCAAAGTAAAAAAACAAACGGGTACAAGAAAAAAATGGACAATAGTAACCCTAGTGTCAAGTGTATGGATCGTTTGTTTGAAAAGACAGTGACACCAAGTGACGTTGGTAAGTTAAACAGGCTGGTGATACCTAAACAACACGCTGAAAAGCACTTTCCGTTACAAAATGGTAATACCTCGAAAGGCGTGCTGTTAAATTTTGAGGATTTGAGTGGGAAAGTGTGGAGGTTTAGATACTCTTATTGGAATAGTAGTCAAAGTTATGTGTTGACTAAAGGTTGGAGTAGGTTTGTCAAGGAGAAGGGATTGAATGCTGGTGACATTGTCAGTTTTCAGAGATCTAATGGTGTGGATAAGCAGTTGTATATTGATTGGAAACCCAGGAACGGGGCGGATACGGATATTCGGGTCATGCCGGGTTCTGGCCCGGCTCGACCCGTCGAGATGGTCAGGTTGTTCGGGGTGAATATTTTTAAGGTGCCTGAAGGTGGTGTTGATGGTAATAGTAATGGTAATGGCAATGGCAATGGCAATGGAAAGAGAACGAGGGAGATGGAGTTTCTACAAGTTTGTAACAATAGTAAGAAACAAAGGGTGGTTGATGACATTTAGTAGTCTATTAATTTCGTTATTATTGTAATCGTCAAATGTCTAATTATCATCCGACTTGAATCGGATTTTCTATAAATCATGTTGATACGGAAGTCCGGTGCAAATTAGTAATTGTATTAATTTTGTGGTTTTGGTTATTGTTGCAAGTTGCAAGAAATGAAGAATGCAAGGTGGTTTAGACAAAAGAAGAGCTGAAGAGAGCTGTTCAAACTTAGGTGGAACATTGTCATAAAAAGGAGAAAAATAATGTCAAATTGTTCTGTTCAAACTTTGGAGATTGTTTTATTATACATACATATATCTGTGTGTCACTTGTTTAGTAGTAGTACTAGTTTGGTACTTGATTGAAAGTATCCTATGCTTCGTTGCAAATAGTATAAAAACTCGTGTTTGATATATGTTGTGTATAGAATCAAAGGATTGTTTATTCGAGTTGAGTAAGCAAGCTAGAATTCATCTTCTTCTTTTCTCCTTGTGTTGAACGTTTTCATCTTGTTTTTACCCACTTTTGAGTTGGCATCAATTTCTGTTGCCAGTTGTCTATGTACTACTTGTTAAATCATTCAATTTTATGTTTTATGAAACTAAATCATGGTAAATAACCGTGTACATGTATTCACGTCAAAAACTCTAGTTTACATCTATCGCAACGAAAACACGAGTTTTTATACTATTTGCAACACTTTGAATATACAGAACTAAAAAATTACAAAAAACTATTATAATATGTTTAAAGAAACAGGATACTGAACATGTGCATGTAATGCTTGTGAGTTGTGACAAAAACACAGGAAGGAGGTTTATTGGTGTAATTTGGTAGAATAACTAACTGAATAGTGATTAGCTACAATGCCTTTTGGAGTCACTTTGAGCCGCTTCATAATCAAAATGTTATGAGTATTTAATATATTAGAAGATGGGAGCTTAGTGAGTGAGACTTGTCTAATCAGAAGCAGCAGTCTGGTTGACTGGTTCCCACTTCGCACCAGAAAAATGAAATAAATTTTCACACACTAAATTACTTTTGCAACAACAATTACCCCGATATAACTTATACTCCCTCCGTCTCGGTTATTTCTATACACTTTCTATTTTAGGATGTTCCATTCATTTTTATACATTTCAAAAATAGTAACTTTTAATAATATAAAACACTATTACACCCACTACTTTCTCCACTATCTCTATTCTATAACAATATAAATCACTATTACATCCACTACTTCCTCCACTATCTCAAATCTATTATTAAATATTGATAGATCCCACCACTTTACTCACTTTTCATCTAATTTTACTCATTTTTTATATCTTTTCTTAGTCTACGTATCCAGTTCCAGTGTATAGAATTCACTGGGACGGAGGGAGTAGTACATTAAAAGAGTTTTATAAATTACTATTATCGATTGAAACCGAATTCATTTATCATTTTAAAGAAGCAATTACGCACCAAATCACAACAAAAATTTGGAAGTATATTACCAAGGATCACTATTCACTACCGCTAATATTATGTAATATTATTAGATAATATTTTACTAACAATAATACAAGGAAAATTATAAAATCTATCCACTCCTTCAACTCTGAGAAATGATCATGTGCTTTTTATGCGTTTATACAAGATAATACAAGAGGAGCGAATTTTGAGTGAATAGTAGTAGTTTTTGTAGGCACTTGAAAAATTGTCCGGATTAGAGATAGATAGGGGGTCTGAACCTGATCAATTCCGTACAACTGCCCTCAAATTTGTAGATCAAATTTTCACAACACTTAAACAATCTTGTCTACTTAATCACAGTAGATACGCTTTGATATAATAGGGAATCAAAATCGTGACTGAAATGATTCTTTCCTCGATTTCAGATAAAAATTTGTCCACATACATGTACTATATCTTTCGGACTACAAGTCTACAACAATATATGTGGGATCTTGCGGCAATTCTTCTCTCAAACATTTGTCATCATACATTTGTATGGGTTAGCTGAGTGGATTTACATGGGCTAGCTCACAACATTTCCCCAATCTTTTAAGGAGCTAAATTAAATAAATGTAAAAAAAAGTAATTAAAATGACAAGTAGTATGTTTCCCTCGTTTGCTCCCGAGTTTAAAAATGGGTTAAATATCAAATTGGTCACTGAAATGAAAATCAGATATCACTTTCATCACTGATCTCAACGGGGTATCGTTTCAATCACTAAAGTCATCATAAACATCAAACATATAACTCTAAATATGTGTTTGAAAAGTAAAAATACATTTTCTCGAGTTCTACACATATTTCTGCAATGCTAGTGCAACCAAATTAAAATTTATGAATTATAGTATTTCAGATAATATATTTAGAATTTAAAAAATTTATTTACTATTTATTTTTAATTAAATCAAAGTAAATAACTATAAAATTAAAAATAAAAAGTAAATAAATTTTTTAAATCTAAATATAATATTATAAATATTAAAGTTCATAACTTTTCATTTGGTTGCGGTAGCATTCAATAAATATGTGTAGAACTCGATATAAATTATTTTTATTTTTCAAACAATGTATCCATTTGATATTTATGATGACTTTAGTGATTAAAGTGATATCCCGTTGAGATCAGTGATGAAAATGATATATGATCTTCACTTCAATGACCACTTTGATATTTAACCCGTTTAAAAATTACAGAGTAAAATTAATTTCACTAATATGCTCCCGAGTTGGAAAGAAAACATATAAATGAATATAACGTTACAATTCAATCCTTAAGTACAAGAAGTTAGTATAATTTAAGTATTAAGAGTATATTTGTAATATTACCGTATGTGTTTTTTAATTAATCACCCCACTTTCTTTCACTTGCATCCCATTTTTAAAATGAAAATTTTACAAAACAATCTTAAAAAAATTTACACTCTCAATCACTTATTTCCTTTAATGGGTTAACAAAGTCATGATACATTTGTATGGGTTAGCTGAGTGGATTTACATGGGCTAGCTGAGAAGATTTCCATGGACTAAGTCAACAGAGTTAATGGGCTAGTGCATAATACAAGTTTGGGCCACAGTCCTTTTTATATTCCAATATTGTCTGTCCATTTGTCACCTCCAGAAATGAGCACAGTAGCTTTGATTTATCCTTTTTCCCTGCAAAAATAGTTAATTAGATTATTGATTTTTGGTGGGAAGAAAAATGGGTGCTGCTGCTATAATAAGCTCATCATCCTTTCTTCATGGAGATGCCTTGTCATCTTACTCTTCTACTCTCTATCCTCTATCTGGTATGTATACACACATTAATCTGTATCCATATCTTTATCTTTAACATGCCCTTTATGTTTCAACACTTATCCCATGATTATTTGTTTATGCCATGATGTTATATTTCAATTTAACAGTGTTACATTAAAAACAATAATTAATACTCCTACTGTTTTTGCACTAGACTTACTACTAGTAGTAGCTAAGTTCAGTTTTGTTGTTGTTGCTAAATCTTGTTTTGATTCATGTTAGTAATTTTCTTGAATTGCCCTTAATTCAGGAAGCCATATTCAATGTCCAAAACGATTCTTTGTTTTCTCGAAGAGAATTTCGGGATTGGAAGAAGCTATCAGAATCAGAAGGTTCAATTTTCTTGTCTTTTTGCCAGCCCATATAGTAATGTAGTGTAGCCTAAAAATCACCCTTCTCAGTGTTGATGATTTATGTGTAGCATCTATGTTTATATATATTTAAGCTAAGGTCTTCAACACTATTATTTTTCATCATTGTAGCATATGAAGTTATAACAGAATGAACAATGTATGAACTCTATTGAACTCAAGAAGAGAGAAGAAGAAGAGAAACTGTGTTTAATTCTCAAGAAGTACAATCTGAATCTTACCTATATACTAATCTCTAACTAACTTTCTATACTTACACTTTTCTATCTCTATATTCTCTATATTGTGTAACTAACTTTGTCAGCTCATGTCACTAGCTCATGTCACTAACTTATTATTTACAGAATTACAAAAACAACTTAAATCAACTAATGTGTTACTAGGCTGAGATGCTACATGATGCCGAGCCAATAGAACTTGAGCTTGATGCTGTACAATGTGCTCAGTGTTATGCTCAATATCCCCCCTCAAGGTGGGAGGGGAGGAAGACACTCCCAGCTTGGAAGCAGAATGAATACCAAGCCTAGACAACAGAAGATTAAACTGATGAGCAAGAATTTTTTTTGTGAAAACATCCGCAAGCTGACTTGTTGTTGGAAGATAAGTAAGCTGTAATAGTCCTTCCATTACTTTGTCTCGGGTGAAATGACAATCTATCTCAATGTGTTTTGTGCGTTCATGGAACAGAGGATTCTTTGCTATAGCAATAGCTGATTGATTGTCACAATGAAGTGTTACTGGTTTAAGATGATGGAGACCAAGTTCATCAAGTAAACGTACTGTCTAAGTAACATCAGCAGCAACCGAAGCCATAGCACGATACTCACTTTCAGAAGAAGATTGTGAGACAGTGCTTTGTTTATTTGATTTCCAGGCGATTGGTGAAGATCCCAAGAGCAAAACATAACCAGTAATCGAACGTCTTGTGTCTGGACAAGCAGCCCAATCACTATCAGAGTAGGCTTGTAATGTGAGCTGATCAGAAGCACATAATAAAATGCCTTGATGTTGATAATGAGCCACATAACGAAGAGTATGCTGGAGAGCTTCCCAGTGAGGCAACCGTGGAGTATGCATGAATTGACTAAGTACTTGAACAGAATAATTAAGATCTGGTCGAGTATTAGTCAAGTAATTAAGCTTGCCTACTAAAGAACGATAGATTTCTGGAGAAGTAAACAAGGGTCCTGTAGTGGAATTGAGCTTAAGAGATTGTGGTAGTGGAGTAAAAGCTTTTTTAGAGACATCAAAAGGTAAATCTTGTAGTAAATCTCTGGTAAATTTAGATTGTGTGAGAGCAATTCCAGTTGGAAGATAATCGACCTCAATGCCGAGAAAATAATGTAGTATACCTAAGTCTTTGATGCTGAAAGTTGAGTGAAGATGAGACTTGATATCTGTAATAGAAGTAGAATCATTACCAGTAATGATGATATCGTCTACATAAACAACCATGATAGTCACCTGCGAACATGTCCTTTTGAGAGAGAGACTATAATCATTTTTTGACTGCACGAAACCTTGATCAGTAAGTTCATGTAGGAGTTTATCGAACCATTCCGTTGAAGCTTGTTTAAGACCGTACAATGATTTCCTGAGTTTACAAACCAAATTGTGTGGATTATCAATGCCATCCGGGACAGTCATATAGACTTCTTCAGTTAAATCTCCGTGCAGAAACGCATTATTAACATCTAATTGGTACAAGGGCCAATTTCTGTGTCCATCAATAGCAATCAAACACCGAATTGTGTTCATTTTTACAACGAGAGAAAAAGTTTCTTCGTAATCTACTCCATATTGTTGGTTATAACCTTTTGCAACCAAACGTGCTTTGCACCTTTCAAGAGAACCATCTGCTCGTAATTTTTCTTTATAAACCCACTTGTGTCCAATAGCTTTCTTCCCTTTTGGCAGAGGCACTAAATCCCACGTCTTATTCTGGTTTAAAGCATCGATTTCCTTCTTCATAGCCTCTTGCCAAAGTGGATGTAATGAAGCTTCTTTAAAATTCTTGGGCTCAGTCATATGAGATAACTGGGAAGAAAATGTTGTGTGATGTGTAAACGCTGAGTGGCAATGAAAATCTTTAAGATATTCAGGTTCTTTTCTGGTTCTAGTAGATTGGCGAATTTGTACATCAGAAACAGTACTAGTATTGTTCGAAGAGTGTTAATTAGAAATATAAGCTGAAATATTTTCACTGTGTGGTGATGAAGTATGTGTATGAAAATTATGAAAAAAACTAGTGTTTTGTGGAGAATTAAGTGAGGATGGGAATACTTCGGAGTAAAAATCAAACTGAGGAGTAGTAATAGCTGGAATATGTATATCAGAAGAGAGTGGAAATAAATTGGTATTAGCGAGTGTATGATAAGGAAAATGGAACTCATGAAAAATAACATCTCTCGAGACAAACAATTTGTGAGTAATCAAATCGAGTACCTTGTAACCTTTTTGAGTTGGTGGATAACCGAGAAACACACGTGGAGAAGACCTGGGATCTAGCTTTGATCAATCAATTTTCCCAGTAGCAACATAGCATAAGCAACCAAACGGCTTTAAAACATCATAAGAAGGTTCAATTTTATACAAAAGTTTGTAAGGAACTTGATTATTAATGCTGGATAATGGCATTCGATTTATCAGATACGAGGCACAAAGTATGCACTCTCCCCAATACTGATCTGGAACCCTGAATTGAAAGAGTAATGCTCGAGCAGTTTCTAACAAATGTCGATGCTTTCTCTCTACCACCCCATTTTGTTGGGGTGTGTACGAACAACTAGTTTGATGAACTATTCCTTTATCTTGTGTAAAAAATTTCTTAATTTTCCTCCACAGAGTTCTACTGCATTATCAGAACGAAGACAAATCACTAAATTATGAAATTGTTTTTCTGCATAGTGAATACAATTTTCTAGGAGGACTGCAGCATCAGACTTGAATTTGATAAGTTGAACCCATGTGTATCTGCTAAAATTATCCACTATGGTTACAAACATGGAGCAACCAAAGTTTGTTGTAATCTTGTAAGGTCCCCACAAATCAACATGTAGTAACTGTAATACAACAATACTTTTAATGGTACTATGAGAAAAAGAATTCCTTGTTTGTCTAGCTAATGGACAAACTTGACAAATTGAATTTTGGATAGATGTAAAATCGCAAGAAGGTTGAAGAAGCTTCAATTGAGAATAAGGCAAATGTCCAAGTCTGAGATGCCATAATTGAGCTTTATCCATCTTTGCTGCAGTAAGACAATGTGCAGTAGAGCTGGTGTTGGATTCCACTGTGTAGAGACTATTTACCACTTTACCAAGAAGAATTTGCTGTCCTTTCTGTGAAAGGTCCTGTAGTATACAATTATCAATGTTGAAAATCATATTGCAATTCAGATCTTTGCACAACTTGTATACAAAAATAAGACGAAACTGAAAATCTGGCACATGTAACACATCCTTTAAAATGATATTATTCCCCAAGTCAACAGTCCCTACATGCAATGCTTGTATTTTCTTACAATTTGGTATTGTAATACAATTGTCTGACCCTTTAACAGGAGTGTAAGCAATGAAATCAGCCAAATTGTAAGAGATATGATCTGTAGCCCCGCTATCTAACAACCAGTTGCAATCAAGATGTGATAGCATACAAATTTTACCTACCAAGTTTGCTTGACCAACATCTGAGCCAGTATCATGAACATTTATTCCAGTATTAGAGTCTGCAATTTTATGGTTTGACAGCAAGGCAATAAGATGATTATACCGGTCAGTTGAAATCATGCTTGATGATGCCTCAGTTTCAGTATTAGAATTTTCTCATGTAGTAGTTGCAGTTGTTGCAAATCTTCTTTCCTTTGGTTTGAACCCTGCAGGGTAGCCATTCAGTTTAAAACACCTGTCAACACTATGACCAGGTACCTTACAATTGATGCAATAGTAATTAGACCCTGGCTTCTGTCTTTTGTTTTCAGAATTTCCAGTATTGCCAGCATAAGATCTATTATTACTAACACCCCCAGAGTTGCCAGAATTAGCATTATGATAGCCATTAGAACCATTTCTGTGACTATGACTGTTATAGTTACCAGAAAAGCTTGAACCACTGTTATTTCTATAATTCGGAAACTTCTTATCTACCAAAAAAGCCATACTCTCCAATTGATTATTAGACATTTCCTTGTGATTTTCTTCCTGAGCAGTCCTTTTATAGGCTTGAGCAACTGTAGGAGTAGGACTCATGAGTAGTAAATGACCTCTCACTGTTGAAAATTGATCATTCAGTTTCATCAAGAACTGTAGCAACCTATTCTGTTGATGCTTTTGTTGCTCTTTTGTACTCAAACTACATGTAAAATTATTACAAGTACACTGAGGAATTGGATCAGCATCATCTAGATTATCCCATAGAGTTTTAATAGCTGTATAGAATTCAGACACATTCTGCTTTCCCTGAGAAATCTCTGCTAATTTCTGTTCTAGAGAGTATGCCTGTGTCATTGACACAAATCCAAAACGATCTTCAAGATCCTTCCAAATATCTCTGGCAGTCTTAAGAAACAAAACACTCCGAACAATATTTTCATCCAAATTAAACAAAATCCAAGAAGTCATGAGAGAATTACATCTCTCCCAAGCAGGAAAATCAGCAGAATCAGATTCAGGCATGACAATTATTCCATTCACAAAATTTAACTCGTTCTTACCAGAAAGTGTGAGCATCATTGAACGCTTCCAATTAGCGTAGTTAGTTCCATTAAATTTCACCGAAACTAACTGATTAGTCGTTGCATCGGACGGATGTATATAATATACACTCGATGGATCTTGATTAGTGTTCAAAGTAGCAGTTCGATTTGCAGTAGTATCAGTCATGTTTATCAACGTAATTCAATCAGATAATCAAGAACAATTATCAAGAATTCCAAATTTAGAACTAGATTCAATCAGCAAGTACACAATGATCAAGAAAGTAAACGTTCGTCAGAGTAAATCTCCACAAATGTTCTTTTGATTCAAGAAACCAATCTCTCGATTCAATAACAATCAGTCTAATGTCAACTATTGAAGAAGCACAATTATGAAGATTAAAACGAAAAACACCTGGATCGCAGCTTGAAATCAATGAATCGATAATGATGATCGTCGTGTTTATTACGCCATTAACACCTTCAACCAAGCTCAAGAAAGCTCTGATACCATATTATTTTTCATCATTGTAGCATATGAAGTTATAACAGAATGAACAATGTATGAACTGTATTGAACTCAAGAAGAGAGAAGAAGAAGAGAAACCGTGTTTAATTCTCAAGAAGTACAATCTACAATATGTGAATCTTACCTATATACTAATCTCTAACTATCTTTCTATACTTACACTTTTCTATCTCTATATTCTGTAACTAACTTTGCCAGCTCATGTCACTAACTTATTATTTACAGAATTACAAAAACAACTTAAATCAACTAATGTGTTACTAGGCTAAGATGCTACATGATGCCGAGCCAGTAGAGCTTGAGCTTGATGCTGTACAATGTGCTCAGTGTTATGCTCAATAAACACTTTTAAGGGGGATATTCGATATTGTATGAAGTTTAAGCATGTTTCTCTTGACTGTGTTTAGTTTGGTTTTGTACTATTCTTAGATGATCTTCTTCATGTTTCAAAAGACTATAAACCTGGAACATAATACACTAATTATATACCATGCACCGTATAGTTATTCCCTTAATAGGTCTATATAATAAGCTAATACTGCAAGTCTATGATAATGAAATAGTGATCAAGGTATCAGCATTAATAGGATTTCAGAACTCTAGTTTAGTTGTTCTTACAACGTTTATGTAAACATCCCAAAATTCCAAATTGGCTTGTGGCTATCAATGTGCTTCATTGGAGGGAGGTCGCACAGCTGTAAGATTGTACTTTGTAGTAATGTATAAATATATTACAATATTCAGCTAGTTGTTTAGACAGACAAATGTCCATGTTAAAGCTGGGAAAAATTAACGTCTGCAAGTCAGATATGTGATAACAATTGTACGTGTGTGTGTGTGTGTGGGCTAGTTACATATCTAGGGAGAGATAGGAATTGGTTATCCGTTCATTAGTATTGTGCTGCACTGCAGCCTAAGTGTGTATCTAAAGATTGGTTCATGATGGAGTTTGAAATCTTAATACTTCGCTTGATCTGATGTCTCTTATATTCTTTTTGTTACATACAATTTTCTAGATTAGTAGATTAACACTCCTACATGATGTAAAAAGAAACATAAGTGTTGTGCATTTTAGCTGAGATTTAGTGGAATTGGAGTCATTACTTTCCTTCATGAACAAGAATTTGTTTATCTGATCCAGTTGGTTGATGCTTCTTCCTCAACAGGGAACGCGAGCTTAGCAAGAAATCAACAGGTTCAACACGTAGATTACCTTTAAAGCGTGGAAAGGTATCACCACGTCTTCCAGTCCCCAGTCACATAGCAAAGCCTCCCTATACAAGTTCAACTTTGTTGCCAGAAATTTCGAGCGAGTATCAAATTCATGATGCTGAAGGCCTTTCTAAAATGAGAGCTTCATGTAAGCTCGCTGCTCAGGTCTTAGAATATGCGGGAACCTTGGTTAGGGTGAGAAATTCAAACTGCAACCTTCCCCCTCCTTTCAGTTAAAATGTTTTATATGTATTGAATTTAAAGCACAATCAGAATTTGGACGTCGATATACCCGTATTAGTCAAAATTTTGGACCTATATCTCTTTCTTTTTTTTAGATGCTAATATTTTTGGTAGATATTCAGCCACTAATACTCTGGATCAGTCTTAGATTATGTATAGTTTTATACTACTTGTACAAAAAACAAAGAAATGTATTGAAATGTTAATATGCATCTATCTGTATAAATGTTTTGTCAAGTTTAAACTTTACTACTTTAGGGTTAATTTAATAAAATGTAGTCGATCATCACACTTAACAGGCCAAGAGAAATTGGGGCAGTAAAGAACTGAAACTGCCCGGGCACAGCCTTAAACAGTAGTTATGCGAGAAATTTATGAGCCAAATAGCCAGTCTTAAAGGTGACTAATAAGATTTCTGAATCTCTTCCATTGTCTAATATACTAATTTTTTATAACTGACTAGCCATAAGGTACCTATATTTTTCTAGAGTTCAGCTGTCGCGTGTGATGTAGATGCTTGCTTGGCTTAGGCTATCCTGCTTTCGTTATGTCGATTTCTGGTATTTACAGCTAGTCTAGATGCTTTCTGCAGTCTTCCTGGGGGTGCTTTGAGATGCAAACTTCACATTTTACTATCCTTTTATCCCTTTTTTGCAATTTTTAAGATAATCAGCCTGCTTATGCTGCAATTTATGAAATGTTAGAAGATGTGATACAATCTTTACATTCTTTATCAGCCATCAGTGACAACAAACGAAATTGATGAAGCAGTGCACCAAATGATTATTGAAGCTGGTGCTTATCCTTCACCACTTGGCTATGGGCGTTTTCCAAAGAGTGTATGCACCTCAGTAAATGAGTGCATGTGCCATGGAATACCTGACTCTCGGAAACTAAAGGTTTTATAGTAGTTTTGGCCATTGTTTCTTGCTCAAAATGCCTAGTGTTAATAGGTCAAAATGCTTAGTGTTAATAAAAATGAGCATACCTTTGCAGGATGGAGACATCATAAACATTGACGTCACAGTATTCTTGAACGTAAGTTGATGAGGGATGTTCTATTGTTTTTTCATTTATTTCATGATTACAGCGTGTCCGTGCTATTATCTTCTTATTAAAAGATTACATCCGTTTTGTAATATCCTTTTTGATCAATGTAAATTCTTCAAAAAAGATGGATTAAAAGCAATTTACTCCTTTCCATGATAGATATTCAAAATGCTTCCTTGTATCCCACTTGTAAAGCTAAGTGCTAAATTCTGTTTAAAATTGCAATTTTTTTGGTATTAGGGCTATCACGGGGATACATCAAAGACTTTTTTGTGTGGCAATGTTGATGATGCAACCAAAAATCTTGTGAAGGTAACCTTTTGTTTAAACTTGGTAACTTGCTCGATTAGCAAAGTACTACTATTATCAGTTTTATAAACACCGTTCATATTCAATACCATAATTCATAGCAAAATAAATAATAATGTGCTTCTACTAACTGGTAGAAATCTCGATAACTATAAGTGTGCACAAGAGGATGTTTTGAGTTGAAATTTGTTTCATTCCTCCCATTAGATTGTTTATATTTTTCTAACCTTCATAGTTTCTTTTCCTGTATACGACAGGTAACAGAAGAATGCTTACAAATAGGCATTTCTGTCTGCAAAGATGGTGCTCCTTTCAGAAATATTGGAAATAGTATTAGGTAACGTTGTTTCTTACTGCACTTACATGGAGATGGGGTTGGTAGACTAGTATTGGTCTCTCTCTTGACAGTCTTATGGTTGGTGTATCAGTGAACATGCTGAAAAGTTTGGTTATGGCGTGGTGGATCGTTTTGTTGGACATGGTGTAGGGACTGTATTTCATTCCGAGCCATTAATATATCATGATCGTAAGTAGCTTCCTGTTCTGGCTTCACTATTCTGAATGGTTTTATTTTTCAGTTTAGTGCTTTAGGAAATGTGAATCATAGTAAAAACAACTGCACACTATCCAGCCTTAAGGGTTCTTAAGGATCTAATGTTGATTTATAAAATTAAATGGATGAGTATAATGTAACATAAACTATCTTCAAGATTGGTGGTTTATGTGTATTACAGTGGGGTATTGTTTGGTCGGAAAATATAACCGTACGGAAATTTGCTAGGTCCTTTCCCACTTATTTGTGGAAAACATGTAAATGCATCTATTCCTGTTTAGTGACGTTGATGTTTTTTTTTGTGTGTGTTTTTACATGTACTGGTATCTTTTTCATACAGGCAATAAGAAGCCCGGTACAATGGTTGAAGGATTGACTTTTACAATTGGTGAGTGCATTACCTTCATTTGTTTGAAAGTTTGCTAAGTGCTTGGATCATAGATACTTGGCACAAACTGTGTTTAATTGTTTGAAATTTTAAAGCAGTTACCAATTATTAATGCATTGATCGTAGGCACTGTCTTGTCTACTTCAGATAAACTCTTGAGTCTTGATTTTGGTGTTCAACACTAACTGCAAATTTCATGAATACATTTACTGGAAGAGAAAGTTAGTGAGATGCACATTTTACATTATCATTGCCCTTGACAAATATCTTAGCTCAGTGCTCAGTAGTTCATAAAGAACCTATTACTTGTTCTGGCTTGCCAATTGATGACTAAACCAAATCGTTCATGATAATACAATCTTTTCATTTCGATGTTGAACCCGTTGTCATCTGATTAGGGTGCAGTAAGATTCACGAATTCCACTTCGTGTCCTGTAGATTCAAGCTATTAGTAAATGATGACTTCGGTGTTAAGTGAAGAAAATTTATTGTATAATTTCCTGGTATACATGGACTTTACTGCCTGCTATTAGCCAAATTTTGGTTCTTTGGAGAATGACTTTCATCTCTTCTCTTCATCAAACTTATCCTTCAGTTTGTATGTACAGGTAAACGTAAACACCCGGCTACAATGTCTGAAGGACTAGCCTTCCACACAATAATCAATGAATATATAGGAAGTTAAGTAGAATTGTAAATTTATAATATAACAATGAAGTAAATCACTTAAAATAAGCTGCCTTTCACTTTTTACTTCGTGGAATATGATCAATAACATTGAGTAGCATGTTAAAAGTTGCACTTTGTGAAGCTTTATATCTCTCCTGCTTGAGCATTTATGTTGTCTTTGGTATGCATGTTAACAAGAACATTGTCCACTTTTCTAGCATGTTAAACTTTTACTACTTGAAGTTTTATTACTCTGTTGGTTATTTTATCTATATGATGAAATGCATTAACAGTCGAACATGTTAATCATATGCAACTACAATTGCATAGGAAGTAAATGTTCAGTAATTAACTCAAAACGTATTCTTTGATTGCCATAATACTGATACGTGGAATTATATATGAACAATTGCTACACATTGCAACCAATATGCTGCAGAACCAATTCTTACGCTGGGAAGCATCGAGTGCATAACATGGGCAGATAATTGGACGACTCTGACAGATGATGGCAGCCCTGCAGCACAATTTGAACACTCAATTTTGATTACAAAAAGTGGTGCAGAAATTTTGACACAAACTTGAATGGATAATTTTATTATTCTTTGTCTTCCGGTGGAGTGTTGTTACATGGAAGTAGGCAGTTATGGGCTTCTTGTGTATAAACCACCATGGATGAAGTGAATTCCCCAGAAGCATGGGGTGTAAGAATTACTTGACATATCAAGTTGTTACAGTGAACTTATAGGCAGATAGATTAGATATTCAATGTCATACGGGATTAGAGACAATAATGTTATAAAGATGGAATCTCTTTAGTCTTCGAGCAGAAAATATATAGAGATGTCTATTCATCTGGGGATCTGTACATATTGTATTCTGACTTTTCTACTAGTGTCTACGTGCGGACAACTTGTAGATGTATATGTATGGCATTTGATGTAAAGATCTCCAGGAACAAATTGTGCAGACTCGAAACTCGAAACTCGAAAGTTATTATTGTATTATTAGCCTTGAGTCTACCATACTTGCAAAAATTGATGGAAGCTAATGTACTTTTAAAATGCCCTGTTTTTTTAAGGAAAGACTAGATATTTGATTTTAATTGCAGAATTCCACCATTACCTTTTGGTGTATATCAAAAACAAAATATAGTTGAAATATGTATTTGAAGAATGCACCTTTGAAGCAGGAATGATGAATATAGTCTTGGCATTGCACCTGATGTCATGTTGCAGTGCGTATGAGGGGAAAAAAATAAAAAAGAATTCACATTGCATGTCACTATCTGATCTGGTGCATATGGATTACAACTATGGGCCCAGATTACTGGTCCAGTCATGTCGAGGTTTATTTTCTCAAAATATGAAATTGATTCAGTTCTGGATGTAATTTACATTTTGAAGCTAGATTTTCGGTGAAGGTGACCACAAGTGTCAAAATGCGAAACTGATCTTTTCATGTCTATCAAGATCAGTTGATTAGTGATGTCTTATAAAATACAGATAAATGTTGTGCATATCTTCTGCAACTTGGTTTACTTCAATTTTCTTTTACTCTGTAAAAGATGGATTTCTTAAATTGTTACAGTTGGTGTCTGTGGATAGTGTTCATTTAATTGATCATCTCTTTGCAGGACGGAGACATCATTAGCATTGACGTCGCAGTTACTTGAATGTAAATTCCCAAGTAGTTATAATATTCTACCCTCTATCGTTCTAGATTAAAATTCATATTATCTAAGTTATTGTGGCCATGTCTTATCTTCCTATTATGAAGTCCTCAATGTTAGATTTGTTAGTTTTTTTATTTTTCCAAGATACGGTTTTTAAATATTCTTTAATGTTTTCCTCATATTTAATTTGTAAACTCAAGTGACAATTTCTTGTTTAAGCTGCATTTCTTGTTTTTTGGTATTAGGGTTATCATGGGGATACATCAAAGACTTTTTTATGTGGCAATGTTGATGATGCAACAGAAAAGCTTGTGAAGGTAACCTTTTTATTTATACTTGTATCTATTAATAAGATACTGCCAATATCAAATCAAAACCTGCAACATTGATCGTAATCACTAGTGTATACTGTATACACTCACAGTAACATTCATTCTAGAAAAACATTTCATTCCCCTGTAATTTGGTAAAAGTCACAGGATAGTTACTTTGACTCTATAGTCACTGTTATCAATATATTTGCAAGTTTATGTAAACTCTAAGCTTCATAGTCATTTTCCCTGTGTATGCAGGTGACAGAAGAGTTCTTGCAACTAGGAATATATGTCTGCAAAGATGGAGCTCCTTTTTGGAATATTGGAGATATGATTCGGTATTGGGATCCAATAATTCACTTGATCAGAGATGGAATTGGTATACTAGTTATGTTGTTCTTGACAGTTATATGGTTGATGTATCTGTTGGATTTTTAAGGTTTATAGATAAGTAAATAGAAAGTCATGGTAGAAGAAGACATGAGTATGAAGATGTAATATATTGATATAGGTTTGATATATGCTTGACACATCTAATTTGTCTAAGGATCAAGTCTTTATATCGACTTACAAAATAAAAACTGAAAAATAGACATAAATGAAAACATAATTGAGAATTATTCCTTGACTGATTTTTGCCACCAAATCAGCCTCCATTGAATATTGAAGCATATTCCAACACTCCTCCTTGCTTCAATATTTGTTATTGTCTTCTCCACATCAACATTAAAGATAGCATCTTCATGCTATAGTACATTTCTTTTGTTTCTTTGCAAATTCTTTTCATGTATATCAATCACAAATTATAGTTGTTTCCATCATATACTTTAGGAAAAATATTGTAAAATTTATAGAATCAGTACCATGTGTAGGAATGTAAACAAGGTTTATGGTTATGGTTGTGGTTATGGTTATGGTTGTGATTATGGTTATGTTTTATGATTTATGGTTATGGTTTATGGGGCATTGTTTTTGTATATGGTTATGGGTCATGGTATGTTTATCAAAATCATAGGTCCCTTAAGAAGAGAGCTCTGATACCATGTTGGATTTTTAAGATTTATAGATAAGTAAATAGAAAGGGATGGTAGAAGAAGACATGAGTATGAAGATGTAATATATTGATATAGGTTTGATATATGTTTGACACATCTAATTTGTCTAAGGATCAAGTCTTTATATCGACTTACAAAATAAAAACTGAAAAATAGACATAAATGAAAACATAATTGAGAATTATTCCTTGACTGATTTTTGCCACCAAATCAGCCTCCATTGAATATTGAAGCATATTCCAACAGTATCAGTGAACATGCTGCGAAGTTTGGTTATGGTGTGGATCGATTTGTTGGACATGGTGTAGGGACTGTACTTCATTCTCAACCATTAATATTTCATGACTGTAAGTAGCCTATTTAATATTTCATTATTATTAATATGGCTATATGATAAAATACTTTAGTTAACAACTAAAGAAATGGTAAGCCATATCATCAATGGTTAAGTTTGCATTACTGTTGGATATCAAAGAATTAATCTGAAATTTTCTTTTTAAAAACTGGACCAAGAAAAAGGTTGGTTTTGCACAAGGTGTGAGTGCGTGCCCTCTACTATATACTAAACACATCAAACACATCTATAATTGTGTTGGCATCTACAATGATATCTTCTTGCCAGTGTTTTTTTTTTGCATAAATCTATTCATTTTTCTTACAGGTAGTAACGAACCTGGGGCAATGGTTGAAGGTCAAACTTTTATACTTGGCGAGTGCACTATTTTTGCTTCAAAGGTTGATAATTATCTTGGTGATGGATATTTTGGCACAAAATGGGTGCAACTGTGTTGACATTAGGAAGAACCTCATCACTCGACATACTAAAAGTAGGCGTGATGCCGTATTCATATTTATACCTAATTCAATTAGTCATTGTATTTGGACAATTTTTTCTGACCGTACTTGCTGTTTCTGTTAAATTTTTGTTGTATTGATGTACATTATGGGTCACTATCTCACTCTCTACGAACCAAGGATATGCGTTGGAACAAAATTTACTAGCTAGCTCTTAGATTGTCTTCTTTGCATGAGCTATGACCCTTGACCCTATATGTAGAGAACATAGACTCTGTAAAACTGGAAATGAATTCCCCTACAGACGCTAGCTCGTAAATATAAGAGTTTACTTGGTTTTAGATCCAAGTGGAATAGATCATCACTTAAGAAACCTCGGTTGTTCTTGTTCCATGTGTATGTATCATGTGTGTTCAACAACATTGAGTAGCATGTACGTAGTTTGTACTTTGCAAGAGAAAGCTTTATTACTTATATTTTTTGTTTGTGGAATGCATTTTTACTAGTTCTGCATGAAGACTGCTAACACCTAAAACATGTTTGCACTTTCATCTGTACAAAAGTGTGATAAGTCTGTTGGTTTATTTTATGAATATGATGAATAACAGTAATAGTTAAACATTTTGATCTATCGCACATTTAAGAATATTGTGTGATAACATAAAAAGAATGACATGATGTCAATATTGTGAATATTTATGATCTTTGTCGTGGCCTGTTTCGCAATTTTGTCCGCTAAAAGCCTAATATTTTATATTTAAGTACCAAAAATAATAAAAGATACTTAAAATTAAATATGACTTACTGCTACATGTTTTCATGATTATGCTGCAGAACCTATTCTTACATTGGAAAGCACTGAGTTCATAACCTGGGAAGATAATTGAACAATTCTGACTGCGGATGGCAGCCCTTCTGTACAGTTTGAGCACACAATATTGATTACTAGTACTGTGCCCATATTTCAACACAAAATTGATTTCGTGTTGTAAACCTTCTTCTGGTGGATCGTAGTTGCCTGCAAGATGGTACATTTTGGTTTCTTGTGCCTATTTGATATCCAGATAGTAACTTTTTTCAGAGGATTAGTTGCGTTAGTTTTATTCTGGAATTGTTTGGCAATTGACGTGTCAAGGTGTTAACGGAGGAATTTGTGATAACAAATTTGAGTTTACACGTCGAAATTAAGATCTACGATGGTGGTTTGATGATAGAACAGTCGTCGGAGAATGACTGTGATTGTGTTTATAAGAAGCTGAGATCAAATGAGTGGTGGTGGTAAGCTCTCAACGTTCAACCCTTTAATGTGTCTTTGTACCCTATATTTATAGGGATCAAGCTTCACGTAGTTCTAATAGAATAAGGATCCTAAGTCTGCTAGAGATATGTCTCCTTGGTGATAAACATCAAGCATACTCCATGTCGGACTAGAACTCTCAACTCATTATGAAATGTATATCCAAGCCCACTAAGGAGAGCCCATACGATGAAGCCTAGCCCAATGACCCTAAGACTCAACTATGACCGTGTCTTCACGAATACAACATTAGCCCTAACTACCGGAGCTAACATCAACCGCTACCAACTACCACATCGGTCATTTAGTTGCAGTGACAAGTCATGGCTTACTTCAAATGCACAAGCTGATCCTTACCCCCTGATGAGGATAACCCACCAGAATACATGGCAAGTTCTCCAAAGTTATCGTCACACCAGACGTATCTTAATCCCCCAACAAGTATAACTTGCCAGAATACAGAAATAGACCCTTTAAGTGTATAGACAGACTTAATTACACCTTGATTCTCCAATAAGGATAACTTATTAGAATACAGAATCAGGCCTTCAGTCATGTTTGGTCTTCATCTTGTGGTCTTCTATAAACCTTCCATACATGTCACCCATTAAATGATATTCTATCCCTTCTTCATGGTATCTTTAAATTGGCGCCCCAACTTGGTCCTCTTCATTATGTTTGCACGCCATCCTGTGGTTCGCCCAAGGTTGGCGCTCCAACCTTGGTCCTGCCCATGGTTGACGTTCCAACTCATACCTGCTCCTGTTTTGGAGCTCCAAGTTCACCTCCTGCTACCTTCATCTATCATTCATATCAATATACATACCCCTATAATCATGTCATCCTAGTAGTTGACCATCTTCAAATAGTCAATTCTTTCCTTGCATAAATTTTGGATGTAACAACTAACCCCAAGCCTCTATTGTATTTAAAAAATATAAAGAGGCTTTCATAAAACAAACTAAAAATTATAAAGTTGTTCCTCAATATTGGCGCTCCAACTCAGCGTTGGCGCTCCAACTGAATATAAATGTTTTCCTTCTGTTTTAACGCTCCAAAACTTCTATAGATTCCCTAAATAAAACCTTTTCTCGTATTTTACTTGTATTTTTTTTTACGAATATACAGCTATTTTATACAGTATTTTTTCTATGAGTATTTAAACCCCGTGTTTCCCCCTTTTCATTCCATCCTTCATTTTCTCTCTCATCAAGAACACCCTTTAAAGCCCTAATCGCATTTTTGTTTAAATCCTTCTCAAATCTTCATCATTCATTGAATTAATAGCATCCAATTCATCTTTGCTACTCAAGGTATGTTTCGAACCCTTTTTTGCAGATTTTCACCGGGTATTCAGTTAGATCTAAGAGTTTTAAATTGTATACTCTTCATGTTCTTCGTATGTGTATCTGCATATAGTTTATGTATCGTAGTTTGATCTATTTTTCCCCTGCCATGCTTTTCAAATTATGTTCTTGACTAATAACTGGTTATAGGCTTACTGGCGCGCCAATAAATTTGGCGCAGTAACCCTATAGATTATATAAGATTATCTGTAGATGATATATCAATTTCCTTCGTTAGTTGCTTGTAGCATTTAGGCAATCCAAGTTGGCGCGACAACCCTTTATAGAAAAGATGTGTTCCCCCACTTATCTTCTTTTCTTCTTGGCTTGCAGCTGGCTAGGAGGGGAAACACATCCGTAACATTACCTTTCCATCCATTTAATGATTTTAACAGGAGAATTGGTCTTCCCTCAACACCATTCCACTATCCTTCTTATCAATACTCTAGAACCAAACCTTCAGACTTGGCACACCTATTAGAATTACATAAATCTGACCCAAACTTTTTAACCATGTCTCCATCTCCAAGATCGAGCTCGAATCAATCGTCTGAATCTTCAGTTGAAAATGTAACCAATCCAACACCCATACCCCGTCCTATTGACTATGATTCGGAGTTTGAGAATTGGGCTGAACCATCTTCTACAAATCCTTCCATTTCCCGTCATACAACCAGTAAGAAGTGAAGAAAGATTTCCGTAGAGGAAAATGACTATGAAGATGAATTGCTAGATGAAATTCAAGCTAACCCCTCAATTGCGAATGAACTACTAGAAGATTCTGAGAAAACTGAGAGTGTAGATGTTGGCGCGCCAACGACTGAGGACATTCAGGAGGAGGACCAATTCTCTTCTCCTGAATCTTCACCCGAAGAAACTCTTCTCCTGAATCTTCACCCGAAGAAACTCTTCCTTTCCCTTTGAAAACTCACGATGTAGATGTCGATTGGTCCCAACATGGGGTGTTATCAAAGAAAGAAATTGATCAAATCAGAAAAGATGTTGGAGTGTTTGCATGTGTTAACATGTCTTCTACCATTCCTTTAAAAGATATCAAGAAGGTTATGAAGTTATATGCCCAAGATGGAAAATTCGCCAAGCCTCATGAAGACATGTGCCCTCATAGGTTTGATATAGGTAATATTAGAGTTCCTAGGGCTGTAGTCACAGATAGGCATATTCCTTTAGGAATTGGCGCGCCACTTCACCCTTGGTTGCGCCAAGTAGTTGAATGGTATAATCTTGCACCCATCCGGTTATCACCTAATAGTTACAGAATGGCCCTCGGACTCTATATGATATATGATGAACTTGAATATCCTGAACAAACTATGCCAGAAATAAGTTGGTTTTTTAGCCTTCAATCCAATATCCCTGGTTACTATTTCCTGGTTGTTTGGAGGGACCACATGGGCAAAGGTATCAAAGATGAAAAAATTAGCAATATCAAGGATTGGAAAGAGAGGTTCTTTTATCTCTAAGATACTGCCAGACAACCAATTGAATTTGAAGTTGGCAGTAAGTATAGTCATTTTTCCGCCAATTGAACATTGGCGCCTCAACTTTTATTCTGTCTTCTTTCTTTATATCAGTCACTTATTTTAGCATGCCTTCCTTTATCTTTCAGTGAAACAACCAAAAACTTCACTCCAACCTCCTCTTTCTACACAATGCTCAACAGTTTTAGGATTGTTAGAGTCTGGAAGGAAACCTTTGACAATTTGAAAAAACACAAGTTCCTCCCTCCTTTGGCGGGTATTTCTGATTCTTCCCCAAAAAAGAAAACAAAGAAAAACAAAGGCAAAAAGATAGCCATTAGTAGAGACGAAGAAGGTAAGGATTACACTTTGGCACGTCAATGCATTTTTATTCCCTAACCTACTATGTTATTTATCATTTGTTCATTCATGTTTTAACGCGTCAATATGATAACAATTCCTGAATGCTTTAGGCACTCTTGTTTTCCATTGTATCTGTCATCCTAGTTTATTGACTTATTCAACATGCCTAAAACTTTGTATTATGCAGATATGACTGGAGTCCCTAATTTGTTTGGCGTGCCAATGAGTACTTCTTCTGCTCAACAGAAAGCATCAACTACTACCATCCCAGTTTCAAGTAAAAAAAATGCTGCCAGAAAAAACAAAACTCAGGACCCTCCTCAAGACTCTCAACCCCCAAGTAAAAAACAAAACACGGGCAAGGCTGAGAAAACTGGAGAAGATCACCAAGTTGGTGAAGTCGGCGCTCCTACTGAATCTGGCAAGCCAAAATGTTCCTATCTATGTGTGTTCAATGCATTTGGCCACCTTGGGGACTCCCTTATCTCTGAGGTCGACTATAAGAGATGGATGGCTAGATCAGATGCTGATAAGCAAAAAATTGCCAGTCGTGCCTCTCTTGACTTATTCATGTTCAATTCTGAATGTGAAAAGAACAAAGAAGAGAACCTAAAACGCATGAAAGATCTTGAGGCCGAAGTTGTGAAGCTAAAAACAGATGTGAAGTCCCTCAATACAAAGTTGAACAAATCAGAGTCAGAGTGGAAAACAGCCAATTCCACTATTTCTACCCTTGAAGCCAAGTTGGAGCGCCAAACCCAACTAGTGAAAGACAAGGACACCTTCATCCAATCTTTAGAGGAAAAGACCACTGACTTACAATTAAAATTTGAAGAACTTGAATCAGAGAAAAGTTCTGGTTGGGCGGCTGAAAAGGACAAGCTTGCTAAGGAGTCCTTTGATGATGGGATCAAAGCCTACTGCATCACTTTCCTTGCTGGCGAGCCTGACTATGACTGGCGCGCCAAATTTGGCATTGGGTTAGCTACATTCAGAACTGACTTGGCACAAAAAGCGACTACTGCTATTGCTACCAAGAGAGCTGAATTAGAGAAACTGGTAGCTGTGGAAGCAGAGGAATTGGCGCGCCAAGATGATGACACAACCAACCCTCCTGAAGCTGACAAGGTTGTGGAGGACAACACAGGAGCATTGAGGCGGCCAACGTGGAAAATGTTGAAAATACTGAAGCCTGATTTCAGTTTTATTTTGAAATTTTAAACTTTTGATCTGCAAGTCATATGACTTTGCAAAGTTGTAACCCTAACTTTGATTTACTTTACTTTTAACACTCTTAGTGGATAACATCTTATTCCTTGCATATATTTGTCACATGCATACTAGAAAAGGTAAAGTGACTGGCGCGCCAATAATCGAGGCGCGACAAACCTTTCCTGTACTAAATTTCTACACAATCTTATTTTCATCCATAACATTCAATCATAACATGATAACTAACAAATAAAAGGAAATAAATAGATTCATCCTTTGAACCTCTTCAAAAAATTTGAATTTTCATTACTTGCAATAAAAACGCCCTCACAGCTTATAACACAGTGAGTACCAGAAAATAATTTGTCCTCGGGATTGCCGGTATCAAGGCTCATAGCCTAACAAAAAATTGAAATAAAAAAATGCAATCACTAGCTCAGGGAAGTGTATAAATACTACCCCCCCCGAGGCTAGGAATAAATTTATTTGTTGTTTGTTTCAAGAACTGCAAGAGGCTCAATGACTCTCTTATTGGTAAAATTTCTTCAAGTGGATGACATTCCAAGCTTTTGGAATTGGTTCGTCATCCAAGTCTGACAGGTAATATGCTCCTCCCCAAAGAACAACTCTGACCTTGTAAGGACCTTCCCAATTCGCTTCGAAAACCCCATGAGCTGCTACTTTGGTATTTGGCATAACCTTTCTGAGAGAACCAAGTCACCAACTTTAAAAGAGCGAACCTTCACCTTGCTGTTGTAGAACCTTGTTGCCCTCTGCTGGTAAGCTGCAAGCTTGACCTGAGAGTTTTCTCTTTCTTCCTCCAATAAGTCTAGATAAAGCCTCTGATTGACCTGATTTGCCTCTTCATCAAAATTATCACGGTTGAATGAACCTGCACCTATCTCCACCGGAACCATAGCCTCTGAACCATAAGTGAGCATGAAGGGAGATTCCCCTGTCGTGGTCCTTGGAGTTGTATTGTAAGACCAAAGCACCATGGGCAACTCCTCTGGCCAGCTTCCCTTGCTATTCTCTAGCTTCGTCTCCAAGGTATGCTTTATAATTTTGTTCACTGCTTCAGTCTGTCCATTGCTTTGTGGATGATATACAACTGCAAAGTCTTTCTTGATGTGTAATTCCTCACAAAGACCTTTCAACTCCTTGCTATCAAATTGTTTCCCATTATCATAAATCAACTTGTAAGGGATTCCAAACCTGCACACAATAGAATTAAAAACAAAATCCCTTAGTTTCTTTGCAGTTATAGTAGCTAGCGGGGCAGCTTCCGCCCACTTGGTGAAATAGTCCACAGCCACCACTGCATATTTTACTCCTCCCTTTGCTGTTGGAAGTTCTCCAATCAGATCAATCCCCCACATTGATAAGTGGATTTCATATCTACTTGGATCGTCCTAATTTGGCTTAATCTGATCGTTCTGTTCTCAAGTACGTGTCGTTTTAATGTGTTTTGGGTGTAAGTTTTTGTAGAAGTGATTTATCAGCAGAGAGGGGGTAATTCTATGATCATTAGGTGGTGTTTAAGCTTGTGGATGATGTTCGAGCATTTGTGAATAATGAATGGGCAAAGAAATGGCAAAGGAAGAATTTTTAGCATTTTCTGACAGAACAGCCCGCGCGCCCGCGCCAGAGCCCGCGCGCCCGCGCCACAGTTGACAGAATACTCCGCGCGCCCGCGCCACAGTCCGCGCGCCCGCGCCATCCAAATTGCTGAATTATGCTGTTTTGTGGTCAGAAAAGTAATTTGTCATATTGGTTAGCCTGAAAGCCTTATAAGTTGTTGGTGGACGTTTTCTAGGGGATACAGAGAGATATATCAAGATATATATATTCATAACCATCCACCGGAGAGAATAAGAAGAAGACGGCTGATTTAAGAAGACCTAGTTTTTCATCTAATCTTTGTACTCTTCTAAATTAGGCGATACTTGAATTCTCGTTTGTTCTTTCTAAACCCTAGTTATTCTATTCAGTTTTACAGACTTATTATTATAATGTTATCATCAGAACCCACGATGATGAACGGTTCGATTATGAACTAATCGTCGTCGTGGGATTCTAACGGAGTTTATTATGGAGTTTAGTAGTTAATTGTTTTTATATATTCTGTGTGTGATGGCTAATTGATTTCCTATCATGGTTGTGCTTATTCGTTGTGGATGCGTAGCTAACATTCATGATTGATTGTTAAACTCTTGTGAAGCGAAAGTGGATCTTGAGTTTTAGAACTTGCCATGCTAGCATAGGTTCATAATTGTTTATCAATATGATTCGTAGTATAAGATGAAAATACTTATATTACCCTGTGTGATCTGAATAGATAACTTGATCGTTAAACCACTATGTTTTCAATCTCTATAGACATATAGAGACTAAGCATAATTGGTGTCCATTTAACTTCTATCTTTATTGTGGATGTTTAAGTGGTAGGGTATATGTATACTGAGAGGTAGCGTATACTAGTTTTGTGTTATCTGATTAGTTGTCACAACCGTCATATGCAGAGATTAAGAACAAAAGACTCTAGATGAAGTAAGTAATGATGTTAGAATCCCATGTTTTATTCATATTAGTAATTCACAAGTTATTCTCTTTAGTTCATTAAAATCTTGTTAGTATTCGTAATTTAGTTAATCAAACCAAATTTGATACTTGTCTTAGCAGTGAGTAATAACCAAACATTGGTGCATAAGTACAGACTATTACAACCTAAACCAGTCCTTGTGGGATCGAACTTGATTTTTCTATATACTACTTGTGACCGCGTATACTTGCGTGATATTGTGTGAACAAGTTTTTGGCGCCGCTGCCGGGGACCGGTGTTATTTTTATAGTTTATGTGCTTGTCATCAGTGGTCGTTAAAGTTCACTGACTCGGATTATACTCATCAATTTTACTTTGTTTGGTGTGTTTCAGATACTTAAGTGAAAGTGTATGCGAACACGTTCGCAAACTCGGAAAGCAGAACTTGAATTGAATCTAATTATGGGAGAACCTGTAGCACCAGAAACGAAGGCTTTGAAGGAATATTCTCAGCCTAAGATCAATGACATTCAGTCGAGCATTGTCAGGCCGGCTATTGCAGCCAATACCTTTGAAATCAAGCCTGGCACGATTCAGATGGTGCAGAATTCAGTTCAGTTTGGGGGTGCTCCAACAGAAGATCCTAATATGCATATTAGGGATTTCATCGAGATCTGCGACACCTTCAAATTCAACGGAGTATCGGAAGATGCTGTGAAACTGAGACTTTTCCCATTTTCTCTGAGGGATAAGGCTAAGGGATGGTTGCATTCTCTACCAGCTGGTTCTATCACTACATGGGAGGATCTTGCTCAGAAGTTTCTCACTAAATTCTTCCCCATGGCTAAAACAGCTGCAATCAGGAATGCGCTCACTCAGTTTTCTCAGCATTCTGGTGAAACTTTATGTGAAGCTTGGGAGCGTTACAAGGAGATGCTTAGGAAGTGTCCTCATCATGGAATGCCTGACTGGATGGTAATAAATTGTTTCTATAATGGTCTGGGAGGTCAATCTCGACCAATGCTTGATGCGGCATCAGGTGGAGCTCTGTGGGCTAAGAGCTATGATGAGGCTTATGAGCTAATTGAGATGATGGCTGCTAATGAATACCAGAATCCAACTGGAAGGCTATCGCATGGTAAGGTAGCAGGGGTGCTAGAAGTGGATGCTGCCACGGCAATAGCAGCTCAGCTGCAGGCTTTGTCAATGAAGGTGGATTCCTTATCTACTTATGGAGTTCAGCAGGTGGCTAGTGTGTGTGAGCTTTGTGCAGGGGCACATGATACGAATCAGTGTGCCATATCCAGTGAATCGGCACAGTTCGTGAGCAATTTTCAGAGACCACAGCAGCCAGTGCCTAATGCCTATCATCCCAACAATAGAAACCATCCTAATTTCAGTTGGAGTAACAATCAAGGTGGTCAGAATCAACCTCAACACCCATATCAGCAGTACGGAGCAAGGCCATTTAACCCTTCTGGTTATCAGCAGCAGTATGCACCAAGGCAGCCGTATCAACCACCAGGTTTTCATCAACCTTCTCAAGGTAATGCTGGTCAGTTAGCTAATGAAAAGTCTGAATTGGAGGAATTGAGGCTAATGTGCAAGAGTCAAGCTGCTTCCATCAAGACTTTGGAGAATCAAATCGGTCAGATTGCGAATGCATTGTTGAATAGACCACAGGGAACTCTCCCTAGTGATACTGAAGCTAATCCTGGCAAACGGGAGACCAAGGAACATGTTAAAGCAGTTACCCTGCGATCCGGGAAGGTTACAGTTGACCAAAACTCAGAAACGGCAGAGAACGAAGAAAATCAGGATTTTGAACTGGAAACTAGGCACGCTCGTCCCCTACTAAGCGCGCCCGCACCTGTCATTCTGCCAGACAGTGGTGAAAATGGTGAAAAAGTAAGTTTAGGTGGAAATGTAGCGGAAGAGGTTGACCGTTCTTCCGAGAAACCTATTCCGAAGCAAGCTCCAGAGAGCAAGGAGGTCTATCCTCCTCCACCATTCCCCAAACGTCTTCAGAAGCAGAAGTTGGATAAGCAATTCGCTAAATTTCTGGAGGTTTTTAAGAAGTTGCAAATCAATATACCTTTTGCTGAAGCTCTTGAGCAAATGCCGAGTTATGCCAAGTTCATGAAGGGTATTCTCTCACGGAAATTGAAGCTTGAAGATTTGGAAACCGTTGCTCTTACAGAAGAGTGCAGTGCTATCCTGCAGCAAAAGTTACCTCCGAAACTGAAAGATCCAGGGAGTTTCACCATACCTTGCACTATCGGTAACCTATCTTTCGATAAGTGTTTGTGTGATTTGGGAGCGAGTATTAATCTCATGCCATTGTCTGTCTTCTTGCAACTTGGGCTACCTGAGCCTAAGCCTACTACCATGTCTCTACAGCTGGCAGATAGATCTATCACATATCCCAGGGGTATTGTGGAGGATGTCTTGGTAAGGGTTGATAAGCTTATCTTCCCTGCAGATTTTGTCATTCTGGACTATGAGGAAGACAAGAAGATTCCTATTATTTTGGGAAGGCCGTTTCTCGCTACAGGTCGTACTTTGATAGATGTGCAAAAGGGGGAGCTCACAATGAGGGTGCATAACCAAAATGTTACCTTCAACGTTTTCAATGCAATGAAATTTCCTACAGAGGAGGAGGAATGTTTTTCTATGGATCTAGTGGAATCTGCAGTAAGCAAGGGGTTTGACCAACTGATCAAGTCAGACACCTTGGAGAAAGCACTGATGGGAGAATCTGATTTTGAAGATGCAGAATTAGAAGAGCAACTGCAGTTTGTGAATGCATCTCCGTGGAAGAGACGGATTGGCATGCCATTCGATTCTCTTGAGTTGGCAGCACTCAAGAATAAAGAGAAGCGTTTAAAACCCTCCATTGAAGAGGCCCCCACTCTTGAGCTCAAACCACTACCAGAGCACTTGAGGTATGCTTTTCTAGGTGATGCGTCTACTTTACCTGTTATTATTGCATCTAACTTGACAGGTAGTGAAGAAGAAAAGCTGTTACGGGTTCTGAGAGAGTTTAAATCAGCAATAGGATGGACCATAGCGGATTTAAAAGGGATCAGCCCTTCTTATTGTATGCACAAGATTCCGCTAGAACCAGAGTGCAAACCAACGGTGGACCCTCAGAGACGTCTCAACCCTATCATGAAAGAGGTAGTGAAGAAAGAAATTCTCAAGTGGTTAGATGCTGGGATCATCTACCCTATTTCAGATAGTGCATGGGTGAGTCCAGTTCAATGTGTTCCGAAGAAAGGAGGAATGACAGTGGTTGCTAATGAAAAGAATGAGCTTATCCCAACTCGTACAGTTACTGGATGGAGGATTTGCATGGATTACCGGAAGCTAAACAAGGCTACAAGGAAGGATCATTTTCCTCTTCCATTCATTGATCAGATGTTGGACAGGTTGGCTGGGCATGAGTTCTATTGCTTGCTTGATGGTTATTCAGGGTACCATCAGATAGGAATTACTCCAGAAGATCAAGAGAAGACCACTTTCACATGTCCTTTTGGCACTTTTGCGTTCCGTCGCGTTCCGTTCGGACTCTGTGGAGCACCTGCTACTTTTCAGAGGTGCATGATGGCCATTTTCTCGGAGATGATTGGCATAAATGTGGAAGTGTTCATGGATGATTTCTCAGTCTTTGGAATGTCATATGATGAGTGCCTAAGTAATTTAGGCATGGTGCTGAAAAGATGTGTTGAGACTAATCTAGTGCTCAACTGGGAAAAATGTCACTTCATGGTGAAAGAAGGAATCATCCTCGGGCATAAGGTATCTAGCAAGGGGCTTGAAGTGGACAAGGCCAAGGTGGAGACAATTGAAAATCTTCCTCCACCAGTCTCAGTTAAAGGGATTCGTAGTTTTCTTGGTCATGCGGGTTTCTATAGGCGGTTCATTCAAGATTTCTCTAAAATTTCTAAACCCTTGTGCAAATTGTTGGAGAAGGATATTCCTTTCAAGTTCGATGAAGATTGCTTAGCGGCTTTTGAGCTTTTGAAGAAAAAGTTGACATCAGCACCTATAATGATTGCACCAGATTGGAGTAAGCCGTTTGAGTTGATGTGTGATGCTAGTGACTATGCAGTAGGAGCTGTTCTTGGTCAAAGAAATAGCAATGTTTTTCATGCGATCTACTATGCTAGCAAAACACTCAATGATGCACAACTGAGTTACACTACTACAGAGAAGGAGCTGTTGGCAATTGTGTACAGTTTCGAGAAATTCAGGTCTTATTTGCTTGGAACTAAAGTAGTAGTGTTTACTGATCATGCCGCAATTCGTTATCTGATTGCAAAGAAAGATTCAAAGCCGAGGTTGATTCGTTGGGTTCTCTTGCTTCAAGAATTCGATTTGGAGATCAAGGACAGAAAGGGTACCGAAAACCAGGTGGCGGATCACTTGTCTCGGTTGGAGGACCACGGGAAGAATGCAGGTGATAGAACTATAATCAATGAATTTTTCCCTGATGAGCAACTTTTTGGGGTGCAAGATGAAGAGCCATGGTTTGCAGATATTGTGAACTATCTTGTGAGTAATGTCATCCCTGTTGAATTCTCTTATGCTCAAAAGAAGAAGTTTTTGCATGATGTGAAGTGGTACTGTTGGGACGAACCCTTCTTGTTCAGACAGGGAGCGGATCAGGTGATACGAAGATGCATTCCGTATGGCGAAACTGAAAGTGTGTTGAGGGATTGCCATTCCACCACTTATGGAGGCCATTATGGTGGAGAGAAAACAGCTACTCGTGTTCTTCAAGCAGGATTTTACTGGCCAACTCTGTTTAAAGATGCTCACCAGTTCGTGTTGAGGTGTGATCGATGCCAAAGAGTGGGTAATATTTCTAGGAGGAATGAGATGCCTCTTAATATGCTGCTGGAAGTGGAGATTTTCGACGTGTGGGGCATAGATTTTATGGGACCGTTTGTTTCATCTTGCAACAATCAGTACATACTGTTAGCTGTGGATTACGTGTCTAAATGGGTCGAGGTAAAGGCTTTACCGACCAATGACGCTAAAGTGGTGCTGACCTTCCTGCAGAAGCAAATTTTCACGCGTTTTGGTACTCCAAGGGTAATAATCAGTGATGAGGGTACGCATTTTTGTAACCGTAAGTTCACAGCTTTGATGGCTAAGTATAAAATCAATCATCGTGTTGCTACTGCCTATCATCCTCAGACAAATGGTCAAGCTGAAGTTTCTAATAGGGAGATCAAGCGGATTCTTGAAAAGGTAGTAAATCCTTCAAGGAAGGATTGGTCGTTGAAACTTGATGAAGCTGTTTGGGCTTACAGGACAGCTTACAAGACTCCGTTGGGTACATCCCCATTTCAGTTGGTTTATGGTAAGGCTTGTCATTTGCCTGCAGAGCTGGAACACAAAGCATATTGGGCGTTGAAGAAGTTGAATTTCGATTTGAAAGCTGCTGGTGAGAAAAGAATGCTTCAAATTAATGAGTTGGATGAGTTCCGTCTACAGGTTTATGAAAATCACAAGTTATACAAAGAGAAGGTTAAGAGATGGCATGATAAGAAGTTGGTGCACAAGTCCTTTGCTCCTGGCCAACTTGTTTTGCTCTTCAATTCTCGTCTCAAACTTTTTCCTGGTAAACTCAAGTCACGGTGGTCGGGACCTTTTACGGTAAAAACGGTGTTTCCACATGGTGCAGTGGAAGTCTATGATAAGACATCGGATGAAGCATTCAAAGTTAATGGTCAGAGATTAAAACCGTACTATGGTGAACGGGTGAATCGCGAGGAGGAAAGCGCGGTTCTTGTTTCAGCTGAATAAGGAGTCAGGAATCACGTCAAGCTATTGACGTAAAACGAGCGCTTCATGGGAGGCAACCCATGTTAATGTTGTAAGTATTCTGTTTTTATATTTAAAAAAAAAAAACAAAAAAAAAAAAAAAAAAAAAAAAAAAAAAAAAAAAAAAAGGGAAAAATTTTTTTTTGGCAGAAACAGCCGCGCGCCCGCGCCAGAGCCCGCGCGCCCGCGCCAGGTATTCTGCTGAAAAGAAAAAAAACGGGAAAAGCTGAAAAAAAAAAACCCCCAAGTCATACAAAGTCAAATTTTTTTGGTTTTTTTCTTCTTATTTAAGCCTACCTCTACCCCTACCCAACCCCATTCTATAAAACCCTAGCCTCCTAAACACTCACTTTTTCTCTCTACTCTATAGATACACCTCCTTACATATATTCATCCTAAATCTTCTTACTATCATGGCACCACCAAAGAGAGGTCGATTGGTGGGTAGTAGTAGTACTCGTCGTTCTTCTTCAGAGGAGGAATCGAGTGCTGGGGTTGGTATGCAGAAGTTCTCTTCTCCAGAGGCTCAATTGGAATTCAATCGGTTGTTGGCTAAACCCGTGGCTAAAGAAAGGGGATTTTTGCCTAGATCTTCTGATGGGCATCTTTTAGCCATGATTACGAAGAGGGGTTGGGAATCGTTTTGTGAAGCTCCGCAGCCGGTCCCGTTGTCCATTGTTCGGGAATTTTATGCTAATGCACGAGCCGACAAGAATGGTTATAGTGTGGTTCGTGGGATGACGGTGGACTATACGGCTAGGGCAATTGGTCGGGTGTTGAATTTACCACCAAAGAAGAGGGGTGAGGAAGATTGGTCGCTGAAGACTCGAGAGGACCTTGATCTCGAGTATATTCTTGAGGAGATTTCTGTTCCGGGCACGTCTTGGAAATACAGGTCTGGCACCACTGTTCCTGCATCTTTTCCGGCTGCTGCTATGAATAGGTATGCGAGAGCTTGGAATCAGTTTTTATGTGCTAATGTTGTCCCTTCTTCGCATACTCATGATGTTACTGTAGAAAGGGTTATTATTCTGTGGGGCATTTTGAATGATGATTATATAGATTTGGCGGATCTTTTGCATAGAAGCATTGTGAAGTTTTTGAAGAGCAATACAGCGGGGGCTATTCCTCACGCCTCTGTTGTCACCAAGTTATGTGCTGCGGTTGGTGTACGTTGGTCTGAGGAGGAGCCAGTTCAGATGCCGTCTGCTCCTATTGACCATACGTCGATTTTTCGGATGGAGGAATGGGATGGTGGTGATCCGGATAACTGTGGTTTGGGATACACTATTTGGGGTGTTGAAGGAAGTGAGGCTCCTATTCAGGAGTCTGCAGATCGTAGGGCAAGAGCTACTAGGATTCCGCAAGAAGGTGCTGCGAGGATTCGGAGAGACGTTGATAGTGCTGTTCTTGGAGATGTGCAATACAGGCGGTTGACTCGGCGCATTGATAGGATGCATGATATTCAGAGCCGTTTTGCACAAGATTTAACTCAGGCGTTGGGTACTGCGTTCCGCGCCACTGGAGTTGATATTGCTTGGCCTGTCTTTGGTATGGATTCTGTTTATCCACCACCTGATACACCACCCGAGGAGGGTGGTCCTGCTGATGATTAGGTATTCTCTGCATCTTTCCTTGGTTATTACCTTCAATGAGGACATTGAACATTGTAAGTTTGGGGGTGGTAATTAGGGAATGTTAGTGTGTGTCATATAGGATTCATATTGCATTCTTAGTTAGTTTCATTCATATAATATCATGTTTTGTCATATAGAGCATTTTGTTTTGCATATGTGTTTATCTATTATGTGAGTCCATGTAGTGCATTTGCATAGCATGCATATTTCGTGATCTCTTATGACTTGGCTATTTCCGTTAGTGAGTCGATGTTGATGGGAGTGTGATAGTGACGGTAGAGGGTTGATTAAGTTCCTATGAATTGACTTGCATGCCAGAAACAAATGTAAATTCACAAGTCTCATTGGTTGCTTTTGAATTTGATCAGACCATGTTTGTTTGGAAGTCAGAATTTAACCACTTGCTTATATTTAGAATGTTTTCTATTCTCTTGAAATTGAAAGAAGCACTTAAGTCTAAGTTTGGGGGAAAACAGGGATATCATGCTAATTGTCAATAATGGCTAGGTGTCAAATGGCTAGTAGCCGGCTCATTGAAAAGATGAGTAGTCTAGGGTGGGATGAGAAAAAGGCAAAGTGCACTCATTCCGAAAGAAAGAAAAAAAAAAAGAAAAAAGAAAAAAAAAAAAAAAAAAAGTTGTTTTAGTTGTTTTATGCAGAATTGATCAGGTTGAGCTCTTTAATACTCGAGCAATTAAGTTCTAGGGGACTTTGTGCCTAGTGACCTAAGACTTTTCCGGTCTGGGATCCACTAACCTAAAGCTCGCTACATGGGTATTATTGTATAAGCCTTTTGGGGTCTCAACCATTGCACGGTCAAATAAGCATGTGAGTCGTAATAAAGCATGATTTCCTGTCTAGCTCAAGTCGAGGATGAGGTGTCTTTAAGTGGTTTCTTGTGTCTAGAGTTCATTTTATTTATAAGTTTGTGGTTGTGTTGGTGAAGAATAGGATATGGTCTTGATTTAGTTTGGGAGTATATTGATGAGCATTGCACACACGCACGTTTCTGTGTATGTATGGTTAGCAAGTGGGAATTTGGTCGAACTTTGCTTGAAAGATTGCATTCCTTGTTATATTGGCTTGTTGATTGGTTACGGTTAAGTTTGAGGGGATCAGTTGCATTTTCATAATAGTTGCATTCATGCATTGCATTGCATTTATAGAGTCTGTTTATGCTTGAGGACAAGCATCGGTTTAAGTTTGGGGGTGTGATAAGTGGATTTCATATCTACTTGGATCGTCCTAATTTGGCTTAATCTGATCGTTCTGTTCTCAAGTACGTGTCGTTTTAATGTGTTTTGGGTGTAAGTTTTTGTAGAAGTGATTTATCAGCAGAGAGGGGGTAATTCTATGATCATTAGGTGGTGTTTAAGCTTGTGGATGATGTTCGAGCATTTGTGAATAATGAATGGGCAAAGAAATGGCAAAGGAAGAATTTTTAGCATTTTCTGACAGAACAGCCCGCGCGCCCGCGCCAGAGCCCGCGCGCCCGCGCCACAGTTGACAGAATACTCCGCGCGCCCGCGCCACAGTCCGCGCGCCCGCGCCATCCAAATTGCTGAATTATGCTGTTTTGTGGTCAGAAAAGTAATTTGTCATATTGGTTAGCCTGAAAGCCTTATAAGTTGTTGGTGGACGTTTTCTAGGGGATACAGAGAGATATATCAAGATATATATATTCATAACCATCCACCGGAGAGAATAAGAAGAAGACGGCTGATTTAAGAAGACCTAGTTTTTCATCTAATCTTTGTACTCTTCTAAATTAGGCGATACTTGAATTCTCGTTTGTTCTTTCTAAACCCTAGTTATTCTATTCAGTTTTACAGACTTATTATTATAATGTTATCATCAGAACCCACGATGATGAACGGTTCGATTATGAACTAATCGTCGTCGTGGGATTCTAACGGAGTTTATTATGGAGTTTAGTAGTTAATTGTTTTTATATATTCTGTGTGTGATGGCTAATTGATTTCCTATCATGGTTGTGCTTATTCGTTGTGGATGCGTAGCTAACATTCATGATTGATTGTTAAACTCTTGTGAAGCGAAAGTGGATCTTGAGTTTTAGAACTTGCCATGCTAGCATAGGTTCATAATTGTTTATCAATATGATTCGTAGTATAAGATGAAAATACTTATATTACCCTGTGTGATCTGAATAGATAACTTGATCGTTAAACCACTATGTTTTCAATCTCTATAGACATATAGAGACTAAGCATAATTGGTGTCCATTTAACTTCTATCTTTATTGTGGATGTTTAAGTGGTAGGGTATATGTATACTGAGAGGTAGCGTATACTAGTTTTGTGTTATCTGATTAGTTGTCACAACCGTCATATGCAGAGATTAAGAACAAAAGACTCTAGATGAAGTAAGTAATGATGTTAGAATCCCATGTTTTATTCATATTAGTAATTCACAAGTTATTCTCTTTAGTTCATTAAAATCTTGTTAGTATTCGTAATTTAGTTAATCAAACCAAATTTGATACTTGTCTTAGCAGTGAGTAATAACCAAACATTGGTGCATAAGTACAGACTATTACAACCTAAACCAGTCCTTGTGGGATCGAACTTGATTTTTCTATATACTACTTGTGACCGCGTATACTTGCGTGATATTGTGTGAACACACATCGCAAATGGCCATGGACTCACTAAGGATGTTAGAGAAGTGACATGGCTATGAGTGTAGTTTGCAAACTTCTGACACTTATCACATGCTCGAGAGAACTTGTAAGCGTCTTCCTTCATGGTAGGCCAATAATATCCCAGTTTCAGGATTTTTAACGCCAAAGATCTACCCCCGAGTGATTACCACAAATACCCTCATGAACCTCTCTGATGATGTAATTACATTTATCACCATATATACATTTTAACAACGGTTGATTAAAACCTCTTTTGTATAACACCCCATCACACTCCACATACCTTGCAACCTTGTATTTGAGCTTCCTTGCCTCGATTATATTCTCAGGCAGCCAACCATCTTTGATATACTTCCAGATTGGTGTCATCCATGTTACATGTTCAACCTCCTCTACCTGCATTACTTCAGTTTCCCGCACACTTGATTCCTGTAACACCTCCAAAGGAATAACACCCAACACATTCACATCCTTCTGTGACCCCCACTTTGCAAGTGCATCAGCCTGTTCATTCTCCCCTCGGGGAATCTTCACTAACTTTACTTTGGTGAACTTGGATATAAAATGTAAAACGCTTTTCATATACAACTCTGTCCTTGGCCCACGAGCTTGAAAACCTCCATTCACCTGATATACCACGATCATCGAATCACTTCGTACAAACAAATTCTCCACCTTCATCTCCAAAGAAAGTCTCAACCCCCCGAGCAACGCTTCATATTCAGCATCATTATTTGTTGCCCGAAATGCAAAGTTAATAGCACTTATGAGCATATGCCCTTCGGGACTTATCAAAACAATCCCAGCTCCAGCACCTTCATTATTGACTGCCCCATCAACACTTAGAGTCCACCAAAGTTCTAACTCCTCGGGCTCAGTAAATTCTGACTTAAGTACAGGTTGCAGAGGGACAATGGCTATTTTTTCCCCTCCAACCCAAGAGAAAATTCTAATATGAAGTCAGCCAACGCTTGTCCTTTTATAGACGCCCTTGGTTTGTAATCCAAGTTGAAATGTCCCAATTCAACCGCCCAATTCATCATCCGGCCCGTGACCTCCGGCTTATGCATAATATGTCGAAGCGGAAAAGACGTTCTGACCTCTACCTTATGAGCCTGAAAATATGGACGTAACTTGTGAGAAGCCAAAATAAGAGCATACACCAAATTTTCCATGTTTGTATATCGAGTCTCTACATCATGTAACCTATTACTAACACTGCACTTATAGAGTATTCCGAAACAGCCATGTACAAAATCAGCACCTCTCCTTCAACTGGTTTAGCGAGCATGGGAGGCGATCCCAAATGTTCCTTTATCTTTTGAAATGCCAACTCACATTCAGCCGTCCACACAAAATCCTTCCCGACCTTCTTAATAGCCTTAAAGAATTCCTGACACTTATCCGAAGACCTTGAAACAAACCTATTCAAAGCTGCAATCCTACTAGTCAAGCTCTGTACCTGCTTTACACATGTTGGAGACTTCATGTCAAGGAGTGCCTTGATCTTTGCTGGATTTGCTTTTATACCCCGATGATTGACAATGAAACCCAAAAACTTTCCTGACTCCACTCCGAACACACACTTTTGAGGATTTAACCTCATCCGATATCTTCGCAATATATTGAACATTTCTTCCAAGTGCTTGACATGATCCACCGCTTTCTTGGATTTAACCAACATGTCATCCACGTACACCTCCATGGTCTTCCCAATGTGATCCTTGAACATCATGTTTACCAACTTCTGATAAGTCGCTCCAACATTGACAAGCCCAAAAGGCATTCTAATGAGCATCAACCTTAATGGTCACTATATCTTCTGCAGACCCCGTATTTTCAACTGGTAGCGGCATTCTTGGATCAAGATCAATATCACAATTCATCTAAAAATCATCCACAACATCATAATCCACAATCACGGTTGAATCCTTCTCTGCCGAACTCGTTTCCCCCAACTCAACAATAGGATATGACTCCGTAACCAATGTCTTACCCTTGTCAAGTCTCCTGATCTTGCAAACTTCTCTAGATTCCTCCACCATCCACGACTCCTCTAATACATTCCTAGAAGATTCATAAGACGACAATAGCTGTGCTAAACTTCTGGGCGCGCCAACCTCCGGAACTGACTCCGTTTAAGCGCCAACTTCAGAGAGATACAAAGTTAGGGTGCCAACTTCTGGCGTGTCTGAAATTTCATCTCTTGTCAACCCTTCCTTCATCTCTGAGTCATCTGGAAATTGAACTGTATACACGACATTGACCAATGTCTTCTCAACATCAACCTCCCCATGTACTTCATTTACACCTGTCTTGCTATTAATTCGAAATCCTTTAATAGACTTATTGTAGCATTCCATATTAGGAATGAATATCACCTAGAAACTAGACAGAGGGGGGGGGGGGGTGAATGGATAGTTTGATGGATTTTTGCTTTCTTGAAACTAAATGTAAACTGTATATGATTATGCTATGTAATATGCAGAAAGTAAACAACACGCACAATCACTTTAATCTACTTTGTATAAGCAAATTAAATACTACAGCTTTCCAAGAAATTCACAATCGAATTTCTGGCTTCTAAACAAGAACAGTTTGTACTTGCTTGCTTACAGAGAAAAGAGCTTAGCAAATAACTATGTGTATCTCTCTTACAGCTTACAATAGGATGTGCATGATATATATATAAGCCCTATACAAACTAGTGCACACACCTATTTTTACACAGTTACCCCTTGCTGAAAGTCCAACTTGTCCTGCCATAAGAAGTTAACTGTGTCAGGAAGGACCACCTGCTTTTCGGAGTCTTTCCCGTTTCTTTAGCTGCTTGTCTCTTATCTTTCTCTCCAAGTTTAGCTGTAGATTTGCCATCTGTTCTTTGGACCACCTTGCCAGAACAAATGCTTCAGTATTTGTCTCTTTTGATTCTTGATTCTGTACCTTGATTTGTCTTGTTGTAAACGGCTAAGTGTTGATATCGTGAACTCCACTTCATTCCTGACTTCGCGATCTCACTTGTGAGGACTACGCGATATAGCCTTTGAAGACTTTGCGACATATGTCATTTGATGACTATGCGACATAGGTCATTTGACGACTATGCGACATAAGTCATTTGACGACTATGCGACATAGGTCATTTGATGACTATGCGACATAGGTCATTTGACGACTATGCGACATAGGTCATTTGACGACTATGCGACATAGGTCATTTGACGACTATGCGACATAGGTCATTTGATGACTATGAGACATAGGTCATTTTGATGACTATGCGACATAGGTCATTTTGATGACTATGCGATATAAGGCTTCCGAGGACTTCACGATCTAGGCTTCTTTGACTTTGCTGACTTCAACACTTCACGACATGTGTCTTGAGGACTTCTCGACATAGACCAAAATGGACTATGCGATGTAGCACTTCACGACATAGATATTGGTGACTTCACGACATAGCTTTCTTCTGACTTTGCTATATAATGCCTTAGACAAATTTCTGCAACTTATTTCTTCATGGCCTTATTCATTTCTATCCTGCTGCATGAACATTACTGAACTTCTACCAGGACAATTATTCAATGGCCTATATACAATCTAGATGCAAGAAACTTTACTAAGCTCATTATAGATATGAGCATACATGATAAAGCTATTGTTCATGAGAACAAGACAAGTACATTTAGAGACATATACTATATCCCAATGATAGAAATCACTAGGTCATGTAGTGTGACATTGTCACATAGTGTAGGCTTGTTAATAGTGGTATTCAGACATGTCTTGAGCCTAACAATCTCCCCCAAATTGTGAGTAAGATCCTTAGGCACAATTTCATGTCTGATAACAAGCCTAACTTACATAGAAGGAAATTAAGTAACAGAGAAGACAATTTATGAACATTGAGATCAGGAATTTGATTACATAGAAAAATTTGAAAGCTTACAGACTATCTTTGTTGCTCAGCAGCTTCAGCTTCCAATTGCTTCTCTTGAAAATCATCATAAATCTTCTTTTTCCTTATCTCTTCTCTTCTTTTCATGTCTATGATGGCTTCTTGAAGTTCTTCTCTTGCAATCCGTTCTTCAATGAGAGGGGAGTCTTTTAGATCATCAATTGCAGCTTTAAGAGCACTTTCCACATATGAATCCAGAAACTTCATCCTTATCTTGCTCATGCCTCCATAAGAATTTTTGTACTCCACAATGTAAGGATTTTGTTTGACCCTGCACAGCCCTTTCTGCCTTAGCTCTTTAGCCCCCTCCTCCATCTCAGCCATTTCTTTCTCTCTCTGTATGTTTTTCTCTTCATTCTCTTTCCTCATGTTTTCTTCATAATCAGCATGCATTTTCAAGTACCTGGTAATATCTATCTTCCATGTCCTTTCTTCTTTTTCTTCAAAATTCAGTAAGGCATTTATCCTTTCAAGCTCATACTTATAGAAATATTGCCAGCCTCCTTGCTTCATTATCCTTTCTCTTCCATCAGTGTACTTGATCTCTAGATGATCTAGCTTCACCTTGACTTCAAAGATTCTTTGAGATCTCAAGAATGCTATGGCATCTTCATCATAGTCTTCATCAAGAGGAAGCACTTTGATCCCTACAACATTAGTGATTATCCCATTCTTCTTTGTTATCCTTGTCCTCTTAGCTGCCCTCTTGATCTTCATGTGCTTCACTTGAGGTAGCTTTGTGGAGCAGGGATAATTAGTCTTCAGTGCCACATCACTTGGGAGTAGCTTCATTCCTTTTCCCTTCATCCACTGTAACACTCCACCAGCTGTGACTTTGTGGAAGTGTCTTTTTGATGTTCCTTTTGTGGCTCCTTCTTTCTTCTGTGGCAATTCAGGTTTAGAAGTCTTAGATAATGATTTTGGAGGATCATTACTAACAGTACCCACCCTAGACTTAGAGTCTTGTGTTGTGGTTAAAGTACTGCTAGCAATGTCCTTGACTTGCTGAATTCCACTTCTTGTTCTCTTGGTTGTTTCCTTTGTCCCCTTAGAATCCCTCTTGTCATCATCAGCACCTTTTGTCTTCTTTGAGGATTTGCTCCTGCTACTTTCACTTGGTCCATCCTTATCACTCCTTGAATGAGATCTCCTTCTGTAGGTTTTCTCCTCATCATCATCCTCACCATCCTTCTTCTTGCTCTTTTCTTTGACAGATTCAGGAATGACTCCATGAATCAGAAAAGATTGTAGAGTGTGAATCATTTCTAGTTCCTCAACTGTCCTAACTCCTCTCTTGGCTCTCAGCATTTGTAGCACCTGATTGATCTTTGCATTGTTCTTCATTTTCAGGTCTGAGGGAATGACAAGTTGGTCAATGTTGTTATCTTGAGATAGACTTTGGTAGATAATTGTCCTTGGTTTGGAGATAACCTCAGGCAATCTTTGATTTTGATCTATCTTCAAGTCATTGTATAGACTTTCATTGTTCACTCCATGCTTTTCAATCAACTCCAGAATGATTGACAGCTCAGTAAATCTCAGTCTTTCTAGAGTTAGTACTTGATGCTTTCCTTGAGCTTCTCTCTGTAGCTTCTTGCATCTTCATGAGCATTTCTGTAGATGGCTTTCAGAAACTCCAGGAATGCCTCATCATGATAGATGTTTGAATTTGCAACTTCCTGTAGCTTGGCCTCTGTGATAACTGTAGCTTTGACAGGTTGAGCATTAGGAGTAGGTTGAGCAGGTTGAGTAGCTGAAGTGTCTTTGGGCATCGTGGATGGATAGTAGGTGGTTGTGACTGTGCTTTTCTGACCTTGTGCACTTATAACCTCTACAGGGGGTAGGATTATTGGTTTGATTGTTTCTTCAGAAATTTTGCCCTTAAGCTTCTGTTGCTTGGCAGGTACTCCCCCTTTCTTTTGCAGAATGACCTCCTTTTGTTTCTCCCCCTTAGGCTTGGAATCAGACAAGATGTCTTGAGCTTCCCCAGGGATAGGCAGGTTCATTTGTCTCATCATAGAAGTCAACATTTGTTGTTGCACCAGCAGGATATTGGAGGTATTGTTGCCTTGGTCATCCAGCTTGTCATTGAGCTGGTTTAGAGATTGAACAAGTATCCTGTTTTCATCTTTCAGAGAGGCCACTTCTCTTTCTAGACCATCCACCTTGGAGAATAGCTGTTGAGACTTGAAAGAATTTAGAGATTGATCCTTGATCTTGGCAAAGTCAAATTTGGAGATGTTTGACATAGGAACTTCATCCACCAATTTATGACCATATTGATTCCTCCAAATCACATTCAACATTGCATTAGAGTTGATGTTGGCCTTGACTTGATTTTCCAATGTAGTAGCCAGTTTCTTGATGTTGTCAGTGACCATGGCTAGAGAGATATCCATCCTGCTGACATTAGAATTTGTTTTCTGGATTTCTTTGAGGATGCCATCCACCTTGGGAAAATCAGAGAGATATGAGTTTCTTAGCTGAGTGAGGGATCTTTCTGTCTCCTCCTGGATAGAATAAATCTCTGATTGAAGCCCTTTCCCAAGATAGTGCAGAGCCTTGAGCTGATTCTTGTAGACATCATTTATAGCATCAAAAACTGCAGCAGGAGAGAGATCCTTTGCATTGGAGCCTAGAGAGGTGAGATAATTTTCTCTCAGAAAAGCCAGGGCATCCTTGAGTTTGATAGACCTCTTAGCATCCAACCAGGCATCCACATTTCCCTCTGGTTCAGCTGCATCCACTATTTTCTCCTGCTGAGCTGCAACATCCTCCTTGTGGCAAAGAAGAATAGCCTCATAATCAGCATTTGGCAGGTTGGAGGTGAGGAGGTGTTGAGCTATTTTTGAGAACTCATCAATCTGTGCCACATGTAGATCTTGAATGGCTTCTTCTGTCATTTTAGAAGGCACAGTTGATGATCCTGAAGGCATGTCATGTTGCACAGGCTTCAGCCATTCTGACAGAGTGGCCTGAGCCAAGTGAGAGCTAGTGCTAGGCACTTCAAGGGATGAAAGTTTTTGAGTCTCCTCCAGCCTTGGAATGGCTGTAGAGTCTGATGTTGTCTCCATTGAAATGGGATGTGTTACAACATCAGCCCTATTTGTCTATGAAGACAGTTCCACATCCCTAAGGATGGGAGAATTTGGCATAGAGTCTCCAGTGAAAACTGGTGAATCCTCCATGTTTGTGTTGGTGTCATTAGGATATGCCCCAGCATGCATTCCCTGACCAACTAGATGTGGTTCCTGGGTGGTGAGCACAGTGTCATGCACCATGTCACTTGAGGTTGGCTCAATCACAGTGTTGGATTGTGATTGATCAATTGCAGAAAAGTCATGTGAATGACTGATCTGTTGAGAAGAAATGTTAGATGTAGATTCTGGAAGAGAAGTGTGGTGTGGATTGAATTTTGGCAACGCCCCCTGAGAAATAAGAGGAGTTTCAAGTGTGATGTGCTCTCCACTCAATGTGTCAGCATCCTTATTTCTCCTAGGATCAAGAGTGAGTTCTTGATCCTGTGCAGACTCAGTACAGATTGTAGTGGGGAGACTACTCTTTTCAATGCCAATAACCTGTTGGGAGGCCATTGACAGTAATAGGTGTACCCCTTTTTCCACATCTGAATCCTGTTGGGAGGATCCAGTGGTAGGTTTGGATTTGGATTTCTTACTTTGTCTGGTGAGAGGTGACTCAGGATTCTCACTTTCTAACTCTTCAGTTTCTTGAATCACTTTTAGGGGTCTCTTCTTAGTCTTCTTTTTAGTAACATCAGTCTTTTGGGAGACTGATGCACTTGGCTCCCTAATTTCTACAGTTGTGTTTGCAGTGGGGTTGCAGGATGGGATAGGAAGGTTAGGGTTAGACTGTGCAGCTCCTTCAGTCTTAGCCTCCCCTGTCCAGGAAAGTTCATGGTATATGGGCTTATCAAGTGGATAAGACTCAAATGTGTCCTGCATATGCTTGGTCACACTTAGAATCACATCCACTTGATTCCTTGTGTCCAATGAGCCAAATAGTACTTTGGACATGGACTTGGAATAAGCCATTTTAGTTTTATCTATACCCTCCAATTCATGGATATTTGCATCAAGAAAATTTAAAATAACTTGAAGGAAACGAGGGTAAAAGATGTCATTACCTCTACCACGAACGGTCCTGCCTAGCCTCTGAGCCAATTCCTTGAGAATTATGGCTCCCACATTGATCTCCTGGTTGTTGGCCAGGGAGTAGGCTAGCTTCACAGCAATGTGACTGATATGGTCCCATCCTGTCTTCCTGCATAGAAACACTTTCTGGAGTGCGTCAAACAGAAATGACCACTCCCTTCTCACAAACTTCTTATTTAGCTTTCCAGTATCTATCTCATCAGCATACAGAATGAAGGTCATGAAGTCTACGATTTGAGCATCTGTAGCTTCTTGGTCATGACCCTCCACCTTGAACCCTAAAGCTTCATTGATTTCCTTTTCACCAAACTGGAAGTGTTTGCCTCCAATTGAACAACTAACCTCCTGGAATGAGGTTCCATCTTCCCTAGACATAGTTGATACCAACGCCGTTCTCCAGAATCCTTCCAACACATCGATATACAATGTAGGGTTCAGGGTTAGGGCTTGGCGTAGGTAGGAAGTGTTCAAGAACCGTACAAAACACTTGTACCTTGGGTTAGCCTCAGCCTCAGAGGGAATGGTGAGAAGATTTATTTCTTTGGGAATGTTTAAAGGGCTTGAAGAGGAAGTTGTTTGAGATTTGGGTGCCATTGAAATTGAGATTGAGATTGAAGAAGAGAGAGAAGAGTTTAGGTTTTAGAAATTGAGAGCAAATGACAAGATGAAAAGTTGTGAACGGTCGACAAAAAGTATTTATATGATAGAGACACTGCGATATGGAGTTATGAATATGTACAGACTAAATGTATGTCGCGAAGTCTCAAAATGGCCTATACCGCAAAGTCCTTGCAAAGTATATCGTAGAGTCCTGAATTAAACTATGTCGCAAAGTCTTGAGGATATCAGAATTTGGATGACTTTGCGATATAGTGAAAATACCTTGTCTAAAACTCTCTTTTTGTCAGTAAGATTTTGTCAGACTTAAATCAAAAATTGAAATAAAGTAAATTTAAATCAAAATTCTGTCAAATATGGAGACTTGTCGATATAGTTATTCTAAGTCGTAAAGTCATTTAAAATGAACTATGTCGCAAACTCAAGAAATGAACTATATCGCAAAGTCTCACAATTTTAACAGTTTGCGATATAAGTCTGTTTGATTTGTATTATGTCGTGAACTCTCAAAATCATCTATTTTGAGATGTCTCAAAAGCTCACAACTCCTGAACCAAATATGATTTGAAAAATATGCAGTAAAATACTGAAATATTTATAGATCATATCTCAGCTAATTTTCACTCCATATGAATAGAGCATTTAAATACAGTGAAAATTTACTGCTGCAACAATTAACTAGCATACTTACTTTGGACAACTAAATGAAGGATTGAGCATTCCAATTTCACTCACAAGTCTGTTGAAGACAGCTTCATTCAGAGGCTTAGTAAATATGCCAGCTAATTGTTTCTCAGTTGGAACATAAGAGACTTCTATGGTACCATTTGCAGCATGTTCCCTAATGAAATGGTACCTGATCTCAATGTGCTTTGTAGTAGAATGATTAACAGGATTGGCAACTATGGATATTGCACTAGTATTATCACACAATAGAGGAATGTGTTCTAACACTAGTCCATAATCCATGAGTTGATTTCTAATCCAAAGCAATTGAGCACAACAACTTCCAGCAACAATATATTCAGCCTCAGCTGTGGATGTTGCTGTGGACTGTTGTTTCTTACTAAACCAGGACACTAACCTTTGACCTAAGAACTGACAGCTTCCAGATGTGCTCTTCCTGTCAATTCTGCATCCAGCATAATCAGAATCTGTGTATCCAACTAGATTGAACCCAGTGCCCTTTGGATACCATAGCCCAAGATTAGGAGTCCCTTTCAGATATTTGAAAATCCTTTTGATAGCCATCATGTGAGATTCCTTGGGATCAGACTGGAACCTTGCACAAAGGCATGTGGCAAACATGATATCAGGCCTGCTAGCAGTGAGATAGAGTAGTGATCCAACCATGCCTCTGTAAACCTTGATGTCTACTCTTTTGCCTTTCTTGTCTTCATCAAGCTTGATTGTAGTGGACATGGGAGTTTTTGCAGGGGATGAGTCTTCTAAACCATATTTCTTCAAAAGATCTTTGACATACTTTGATTGGTTTATGAAGATGCCATCCTCCCTTTGATGTACTTGCAAACCCAGAAAGTAGGTTAATTCTCCCATCATACTCATCTCATATTTGCTTTGCATCAACTTAGAGAACCTTTCACAGAGTTTTTCGTTTGAAGAGCCAAAGATGATATCATCCACATAGATTTGAACAAGAATGATATCATTTCCATGCTTCTTGAAGAATAGGGTTTTGTCAATTGTACCCCTGGTAAATTGATGCTCAAGAAGGACTTGAGATAGAGTCTCATACCAGGCTCTTGGTGCCTGTTTGAGTCCATAGAGTGCCTTAAGTAGTCTGTACACAAAGTCTGGAAAGTTTTCATTTTCAAAGCCAGGTGGTTGAGATACATACACTTCTTCAGCAAGATCACCATTGAGAAATGCACTTTTCACATCCATTTGATACACCTTGAAATTTGAGTGGGCTGCAAAAGCCAGGAAGATTCTGATGGCTTCCAGTCTTGCTACAGGTGCAAATGTCTCATCATAATCAATGCCTTCTTGCTGACAGTATCCTTTGGCAACCAGCCTTGCTTTGTTTCTAATTACCACTCCTTCTTCATCCATCTTGTTTCTGAATACCCATTTGGTGTCAATAACATTCTTTCTTTCAGGAGGTGGCACTAGCTCCCATACTTTGTTTTTCTCAAATTGATTCAATTCTTCTTGCATGGCAACAATCCAATCAGAAATCTTCAAAGCTTCTTCAACTACCTTAGGTTCCTCTTGTGACAGAAAGCAGCTATACAGACATGTATTTAATGTTGCCCTTATTGTTCTAACTCCCTCACTAGGATCTCCAATGATTTGATCCCTAGTGTGGGCTCTGTCCCATTTCCTTGTGTGCCCCTGTTCATTTCCTTGATCTGTTCCATGCTCATTTTGGTTTACAGTTGCATTCTCTTCTTCTCCCCCTGTGTTTGTGAACCCTTGCACAGGTGTTTGAAGAAGATTGTCAACTTCAAGGATTTCATTCTCTAGTACAGTTTGAACAGGTGGTTCATCTTCACTTTCAGAATCCTCAAGATAACCTTGATTCTCAAATCTTAATGGCACACTGTCTTGATCACTTGTTTTAAGTCCAGGAGTCTTCTTGTCATCAAAGGTAACATCCATGCTCTCCATGACTTTGTGTTTCTCAGGTACAAACACTCTGTATGCTGTCCTTTCCAGAGAGTATCCAATGAAGATACCTTCAAATGCTTTTGCATCAAATTTTCCAACATGCTCAGAGGTATCTTTCATCACAAAACACTTGCTTCCAAACACATGCAGATGCTTGAAGGATGCTCTTTTTCCAGTCATTAATGAGTAAAGAGTTTTGCCAGACTTCTTATTGATTAATGTTCTATTTTGTACATAGCATGCTGTGTTAACAGCATCAGCCCAAAAGCTAGTGGGTAGCTTTGCATCCAACAGCATTGTCCTTGCAGCTTCAATGAGAGTTCTATTCTTTCTCTCAACTACTCCATTTTGTTGAGGTGTTCTAGGAGCTGAGAATTGTTGAGAAATTCCTTTATCTTTGCAAAACTCATACAATGTTGAATTTCTGAACTCAGTCCCATTATCACTTCTCAAAGCAACTACAGAGGAACCAGTGCTTTGTGCTTCTCTATCAACTCTCTTGATATGCTCTATTATGACTTGAGGTGCTTCATCCTTGGAGAATAGGAATTCCACCCAAGTGTATCTTGAATGATCATCAACCATTACTAGAGCATATTTCTTTTTGGAAAGGGACATTACATTCACAGGACCAAATAAATCCATGTGAATTAGCTGCAGAGGTTTTGAGTTTGTATTGAGCAACTTGTTCTTGTGACTAGATCTTTTAATCTTTCCTTTCTGACAAGCTTCACATGCTCCATCTTGCACAAACTCCAAGGCAGGCAAATCCCTGATGAGTTCTCTCTTGATTAGAGAGTTCATTGCCTGAACATTTAAGTGAGATAGTTTCTTGTGCCATAGCCAGAATTCCTCATTTGTGGCTTTAGTGTAGAGACAACAAATTTCTCCCTTGTCTGCAGCCTTGAGATCAGCTACAAACAGGCTTCCTTTCTTCACACCAGTTAGAACAACTTCACCACTTTCTCTTTTTGAGATTGAACAATGATCTTCATCAAATTCCACTTTGAAACCCCTGTTGGTAAATTGTCCAATGCTCAAGAGATTATGCTTCAGTCCTTCAACAAATGCTACATCTTCAATAATGACATTTCCAGATTTTATACTGCCATATCCCATTGTATAACCAATGTTGTCATTTCCAAAGGTTACTGATGGGCCAGCCTTTTCCTCAAAATGTGATAGTAGGGCTATATCACCAGTCATGTGACTTGAGCATCCACTGTCCAAGATCCATATGACTCTTTTATTCATGTTGCCATGCATTCACAAAGTAACTAAGTTGTTTTTGGTACCCACACATGGTAGGGTCCAGTTGATTTAGAAACATTTTTGTTAACAATTCTTCTGTCATAAGTTGCATTCATCACAGTAGGATACTTCATATTGTTTGTGGCTTTGGAGTTCACACTCTTAGGCTCACATGAAGTGTACACCCTCTCGACCCTGATTGGGGATCCTGTCCTGTGAGTGTGCATGTGTGTGTGTGATTCACTAGATTGTGCAGAATCAAGTTTATGCTTTAGAGATAAACAGTTAGCAATCACAGTCACATAGCATGTCATGCAATTTGGCTTACCACAGAAGGAATCATGACTAGAGTTTAGGCTAGAAGAATGGTTACTCAGGTTATCAACTTCAACATTCACTTGTTTGTTACACTTATGAGTCAAATGATTAACAGATAGACATTTCTGACATTGTTTCCTGGGAGCATTTGGCACATAAGCATAATTGTTACCCTTGTTGACACCAACCTTACCATTTCTGTTTTGTTTCTTTTTCTTAACAACTTCTTTATTTGCTTTAGGACTTTTGACAAGATTGTCTTTGGTTTCTTTCTGACTGACAGATTCAGGAGGGGAAGAAGTGTCTTTAGCAGCCTCATCTTCTTCAAGAAGTTGTTGTTTGATGATCAATAGTTCTTCATCAAACTCAACAACACTCTTTTTGAAGATGGGCTGTTCAACACTAGACAGAATAGTTGGGGCATTTGTGTTTGTAAAAGATTCTTTTCCTTTGCCCTTTGCCTTCTTCCTTCCTTTATCATTCTCATAGTCAAAACCAACTCCAACCTTGCTATCTTCAGTGTGTTCCTTGTGATAGGTTTGAATAAGTTCAGAGGAGTTCTTAAAGCTTCTTAGTTTCAATTCAGTTTCAGCAATTTGTTCCCTAAGAGCTTTCTCTATTTGTTCAGCACAAATCACTTTGTTTTTAAGATACTCAACCTCCTTTTTCAAACCATCAAGGTTCACAACCATTAACTCAAGTTCCTCATTCTTTTCAGTAAGCTCAAGATTTCTAGCAATTAGTCTATCAATTTCTTCATTTGCTACTAACATGCTAGTATGAATATTAAACATCTCAGTACTCATATCTTCAACAGTTTGCTTATATTGAAGGGGAGTCATATCAAGGGAAGTAAGAATAGGTACCTGACTAGAATCACCATCATCAGAAAATTCCATCAAGGCATAGTTTGAGTACTCTTGTTCTTCTTCTTCATCAGAGTCATCCCAGCATTTTCCCTCAGCAATAAAAGCTTTGCCCTGTTGTTTCTTGAGTAGAGCCTCATACTTAGCTTCAAGCTCTAAGTATGCTTTGTCCTTCTTGACTTGTTTAGGCTTTTTGCACTCAGTGGCAAAATGCCCAAGTTCATTGCAGTTATAGCACCTTATTTTGGTCCTATCCACACTTCCTGTCTTGTATCCACCTTTAGCAGCACCAGCAATCCCTTTTCCTTTATTGAAGGTGTTTGAGCCACTGGATCCACCAGTGTTTCCAGTATTGAACTTGGACCTGAATGGCTGCTTTCTTTTAAACCTTATGTTAGGATACCTCCTAGCCATATAAGCAAAAGATTTGTTTTCCATTTTGTCCAGTTCTTCCATGCTGTAAAACTCATCATCCTCAGGCAAATCATAGACAACTTGGGCCTCATCACCAGTGTCTTCAACTTCCAGTTCCTCAATCTTGACCTGACTGATTTTAAGAGAGTCCATTCTTTGACTTAGGTTGTCAACAATAAGGGCACATGAAGTATTTTCCATTAACCCTTGTTTAGCTTGAATGGATCTCTTTTGAAACAACTCCAGCTCATAGGTTTTCAAAACACCATACAGCACATCAAAACCAATCTTAGTTAGATCTCTTTCTTTGAGGGAAGAGATTCTTGGTTCTAAATGGTCTGGAAGAGTTAGTAAAAACTTCATGTTAAGCTCTTCTGTCTCATAGTGTTTGTCGTAGAGTTTGAGCTCATTTACCAGCTTGTTGAACCTCTCAAACACTTCTGTGATTCCCTCTTTCGGCTGAGCCATGAAGGCTTCATATTGTGAAACAAAAATCTGCTTCTTGTTCTTTCTTACTTCAGTAGTTCCTTCACAGATCACTTCTATAAGATCCCACATCTTCTTGGCACTAGTACAGTGAGCAACAATGCCATACATGTTGAAATCCATAGATTCACAGATTATAAGTTGAAGATGTCCATCCAGTGCTATTTTCTCCTTTTCAGAATCAGTGTACTTTGTGGGGTCTTTGGGAACATGTTTTGCTGGTATTATCTCAGTGCCTACTGTTGTCTCACCAATCTCAATCATTGGAACAAAGGGACCATGTTTTAGAATGTCTAAAAACATGGGATTAGAAGCTTTGATGAACAACAACATCTTCTTCTTCCATAAGCTGTAGTGCTCCTTGTTGAAGGGAGGAATCTTGATACTGCTTAGTTTTTGTGAACTCATTCTTGATCTTTTTCTGTTTGTATGTTAACAGCCTGCTCTGATACCACTTGTTAGGAATGAATATCACCTAGAAACTAGACAGAGGGGGGGGGGGGGGTGAATGGATAGTTTGATGGATTTTTGCTTTCTTGAAACTAAATGTAAACTGTATATGATTATGCTATGTAATATGCAGAAAGTAAACAACACGCACAATCACTTTAATCTACTTTGTATAAGCAAATTAAATACTACAGCTTTCCAAGAAATTCACAATCGAATTTCTGGCTTCTAAACAAGAACAGTTTGTACTTGCTTGCTTACAGAGAAAAGAGCTTAGCAAATAACTATGTGTATCTCTCTTACATCTTACAATAGGATGTGCATGATATATATATAAGCCCTATACAAACTAGTGCACACACCTATTTTTACACAGTTACCCCTTGCTGAAAGTCCAACTTGTCCTGCCATAAGAAGTTAACTGTGTCAGGAAGGACGACCTGCTTTTCGGAGTCTTTCCCGTTTCTTTAGCTGTTTGTCTCTTATCTTTCTCTCCAAGTTTAGCTGTAGATTTGCCATCTGTTCTTTGGACCACCTTGCCAGAACAAATGCTTCAGTATTTGTCTCTTTTGATTCTTGATTCTGTACCTTGATTTGTCTTGTTGTAAACGGCTAAGTGTTGATATCGTGAACTCCACTTCATTCCTGACTTCGCGATCTCACTTGTGAGGACTACGCGATATAGCCTTTGAAGACTTTGCGACATAGGTCATTTGATGACTATGCGACATAGGTCATTTGACGACTATGCGACATAAGTCATTTGACGACTATGCGACATAGGTCATTTGACGACTATGCGACATAGGTCATTTGATGACTATGCGACATAGGTCATTTGACGACTATGCGACATAAGTCATTTGACGACTATGCGACATAGGTCATTTGATGACTATGCGACATAGGTCATTTGATGACTATGCGACATAGGTCATTTTGATGACTATGCGACATAGGTCATTTTGATGACTATGCGACATAAGGCTTCTGAGGACTTCACGATCTAGGCTTCTTTGACTTTGCTGACTTCAACACTTCACGACATGTGTCTTGAGGACTTCTCGACATTGACCAAAATGGACTATGCGATGTAGCACTTCACGACATAGATATTGGTGACTTTACGACATAGCTTTCTTCTGACTTTGCTATATAATGCCTTAGACAAATTTCTGCAACTTATTTCTTCATGGCCTTATTCATTTCTATCCTGCTGCATGAACATTACTGAACTTCTACCAGGACAATTATTCAATGGCCTATATACAATCTAGATGCAAGAAACTTTACTAAGCTCATTATAGATATGAGCATACATGATAAAGCTATTGTTCATGAGAACAAGACAAGTACATTTAGAGACCTATACTATATCCCAGTGATAGAAATCACTAGGTCATGTAGTGTGACATAGTCACATAGTGTAGGCTTGTTAATAGTGGTATTCAGACATGTCTTGAGCCTAACATTCCCTGGAATCATACTGACTTCCTCGAACACATCCAATTCCCCTTGGGGTAGGAACCTTCATGGACAAATGATAAATGGAAGTAACAACCCACATCTATTTCAACAATGGCCTTCCAACCAACACATTATGAGATGATTCTTGATCAACTACCATGAAATCTGCAATCTGAGTAGCAGAAAGCTTTCCACTTCCTAATGTCAATGACAATCTAATGGTCCCCTTTACACTGATAGATTCTCCCCCAAATCCATAAATGTAGATATTCTCAACCTTCATGTCCTTGTCAGGCAAACCCATCTTCTTGTAAGTATCATACTACAGGATGTTGACCGAACTCCCGTTGTCTACAAACACACGGTGCACATTCTGATTTCCAATATCCATAGTGACCACCAACACATCATTATGAGGATGATGAACCCATTTTGAATCCTCCTCAAAAAAGGTTATATCAGCTGACTCTCCCCGAAACAACTTTGGTGGTCGCTGATCTAGTCGATTCACATTGGTCATAGGTGCAGTTTTAGCCTCCCTAGCATACCTTTCCATAGCTTGGTTACTATCGCCTGCAATGTGAGGTCCTCCCACTATGGTGAATATACTTCCTTCCTTGATAAACTTTGACTCTTCTTGTTTATCTTTGTCATCATCTATTGGGGGGCGACCTATACCCCTTTTTTCAACCGAATGGTCAGCTCGATACTTCTTCACACACTCAGTTAAATACCCATCCTTAATCAAAACTTTAATTTCCACCTTAAGTTGCCTACATTCGTGGGTGTTATGACCGGTGGATTGATGGTACTCACAATATCTATTTCTGTCTTTGCTTTGGAAAAAATTCAGAGGTGATGGTTTTCGATATATCCCCCTGTCCTTGGTCACCTCGTAGATGTGCTCGATTGACGCGACAAGTGGTGTGTACGACCCCAACCTTCTATCTTGACCTGACAAGGGCTCTCGTCCTCTTTTCTCATTTGTAATATTCACCCGGTTAGGACTTCGTCCGCGATCCCTATACTCTGGATTTGGAGATCTATCTTTTCTTTTACTCCTGCCCTTATTACTCCCATATACTTCGCCTTTTTTGTTATCTGCCAACGACTTCTCAACCCTCTTATACGACTCAGCTTCAGAAAACAACTCAGCTAAAGTAGTTGGATCCTTTCCTTGTAGATGTTTCCAGAAATCAGTCCCCACTCTCAAACCAGCAATCAAGAAGTTTTTTAGTGTTTCATTCGTCGCACCTGTAACCCCTACGGCCTCTGCACTAAACCGCTTGAAGTAAGCACTCAATGTTTCTCCCTCACGCTGCTTGATATTTGCCAAGGAGGTTACATGAGGTGAATATTTAACCGCTGCTTGGAAATGTGTTAAAAACATCACCTGCATCTGATCCCAGGAAGTAATCACTTCACTTCCTAACTTCTGGAACCACTTCTAAGCACTGTCTCTGAAGGTTACAGCTAACAAACGACATCTAGCCAAACTCGGAACCTGATACACATCCATCTCAATATTGAAACGCCCCAAGAATTCTTTTGGATCAGAATTGCCATGAAACCGGAGATCGGCTGTCGTGTTTCGGTATCCCATGGGTAATAAAGCATCTTTCACAGTAGTAGAGAACATAGATGTCACCTTGGTGGAAAAGGCACCTGTTTCCCCTTCCAGGTGTGCCAGCAGCTTTCTTATATCTCCAACATTAACATCCCCTAACCCGGACACATTCTTAAATCCGCTAGGCTGACTTCCAACCAGGAATGCACCCATAATAGGCGGGGTAGACGCACCAAAACTTACCAACACAGATGATGGTGTGCTCACTATGGGAGGTGTTTGTGTCATGATGGGAGGTGTGAGTTATACGGAGATATGTGGAGTGATTGGTGGGGTGGACGCAACAATAGTTTGAGTAGGTTGATTTTGACCACTATGCAACAAATGTGGAGTTTGAGCATTAACTGGGATAGGTTGACTTACCTGTTGCTGTGCTAGATTCGGAATCTCTAGCGTGTCTAATTGAGTTTGATTTCTTCTCACCCCACTAGTTGCACTGTGTGAAGCTACAAGGACAATGACATGTTCTTTTGGGGGACCCATATCAGTATATCGTCCTGAATTCTCTCGACCTCGTCCTCAATTACCTCCTCCCCGAGAACCTCTTCCTCGATATCCTCCTCGTACAAGCTGCCCTTCTACATGCATCTCTCTCCTTCCGTCCTACCCAACAATATTTGTTCGGCCTCCGCCTTGTTCCTTCTCCATCTCCGAAAGCAACTCCTTTATCTCATCACTAGTTATCTCCAAGCCCATGAGATCCATCATTGCCGATAATCTTTGGCCAGTGTTCAGTTGCTTACCATGCGAGCCGCCCGGGTGATCAGTGGCTTCCAATGCCAGGGGGCTCGTGGGGACCCGGGGGTGCCATGAACTAGCTGACTATCCTCAGGAAATTCCACAATAGGTTCAGTCTCTCCAAAGTCTAACCTTCACAGAGTAATAAGTGGTCGCCTTATTATATCAGGATAGTTAACACCCCTTCCAATTCCAGTGGTTGGAACACCTCTGGCTGGTTCACTCTCCACATGACGTCCTCCACGCCCATACAAACCATGCCGAGACCTTCGAGATTCAACCGCCCTCAACCTAGCGTCAAAACCTCTCATAGTCGCATTCATACGATGTAACTCGTCCATAAGGTCCGTGTTACTGATCAGCACCGGTGGTCGACTTCGGGTGACATGGGTCGGATCTGCATCAGTCACCGGAACATAGGGTTCATCTCCTTCATAACCCTCCAAGTAAAATCTTCCCTCTTCGTACAAACTTTCATCACAATTTTGAGACATCTTTCCTCCTAGATGAAGATCTAATTCTGCCCCTCCTTCTAGCGCCAATTTGTTAACGGAGGAATTTGTGATAAAAAAATTTGAGATTACACGCCGGAATTAAGATCTACAATGGTGGTTTGATGACAGAACAGTCGCCGGAGAATGGTCGTGATTGTGTTTATAAGAAACTGAGATCAAAGGAGTGGTGGTGGTCTCTCTGAGCTATCAACGTCCAACCCCTTTAATGTGCCTACGTACCCTATATTTATAGGGATCAAGCTTCACGTAGTTCTAATAGAACAAGGATCTTAAGTCTGCTAGAGATAGGTCTCCTTGGTGATAAGCATCAAACATAGTCCATGTCGGACTAGAACTCTCAACTCATTATGAAATGTATATCCAAGTGTTAGATATGAATATCACTAGGAAACTAGATAGGGGGGGGGGGTGAATGGATAGTTTGAATATTTTTCAAATCTTGAAACTAAAAACTGTATTAGATTGTGTATGTATGAAAATGCGGAAATAAAAAGAACAGAACACACACAATCACTTTAATCTACTTTGTATAAAGTAAAACAAATACCACAGCTTCCAAAATTTCACAAGTGAAATTCTGGTTTCTAAACAAGAACAGTGCTTTCTTGTTTTCTTACAGAGAAAAGAGTGCTTGAATAATTCTACGTGTATCTCTCTTACTTGCAGCTAACTATAGGGTGTGCACAATATATATAAGACCTATACAAACTAGTGCACACACCTATTTACACAGCTACCCCTGACTATAACTCCAACTTGTTCTTCCATAAGAGGTTAACTGTGTCAAGAAAGACCACTTGTTTTCTGTCGTCCTTTCCCGTATCTGTAGCTGTTTGTCTCTATTCTTTCTCTCCAAGTTTTGCTGTAGATTTGCCATCTGTCTTTGGACCACTTAACCGTAACAGATGCTTCAGTATTTTTCTCCATGAACTCTGATACTGTACCTTGATTTGTCTTGTTGTAAATCGCTGGCCACGCCCGTCGTCGACGCGCCAAATTGATAATATTATTGTTTTGCTCTACTATGTTCACACTTAACTATAAAATATAGCAAACGTGGCAAGTAGGGATCGAACCCAAGGGAATAGCGTTAAATACTAGTACAAAGTAAAATAGTGGGGGGGGGGGGGTTGAGTTGGTTGTGGTATTTTATCAAATACCTTGCATACAAGAAATAAATTGCTAGAGAAATGTAACTAAGACAATGGCAATCATCCAATTTTACCAACACAACAAGGCACAATGAGTTAATTAGCAAGATAAGGAGATATTTGACCCAAGGAATATGTAAAATCAAGTACTTTAAACCAAACAAGTTCAAGCAAGACAAACCCAACTCTACCTAACCAAGATAATTGGTGAAGCACACAAAATCTTATTTCTCTTCTTAAAACACTAATTTAGTGAAGCACATAAATTAGTTCTCTTGATACACTACGCCATAGATGGCCTATCGCAACAAATTAGGGGGGGGGGGGTGTTACCATATTGGATGTTACTATAGCTATACATTTTTTGTGCTATCGTAACGCAGTGATTTTGGATGTTACCAAAGCCATGAAGCTATGTTACTTTAGTTGTAAAAGGTGTTACACTGGGCAACACAGTAATGTGTGTTACCTTAGAGTATAGTATTAATTTACAAATAAAATTAAATTTTATTTATAATTAATAGTTTGATAATTGTTTAAATCTAAAAGTAAATAATTTTAATAAAATCATTGAAATTATCATTAGAAAAAGTAACATTCCATCGAATTATTGAATTATTTATATTCCATAAAATTTAAAATATTTTTAATAAATTTAGAATTAAAGTATTTTAAAATAAAATTTAAGAATTATTAAATTTTCATTAAAATCATTAACATTTTTATTAGAGAAAATAATAATTTGTAAAAATTGTGAATTATTACAAAATAATGAAAATAATGAATTTAATAATTTTAACTTAATATAAATAAATTGAAATAAATTTGTAATAATTTTTTTTTAAAAATGAGAAAGGGAAAGTAGTCTCAGAGGCTGGGCCGAGCGGCAAACAAAAACGTAGAGCGGCAAAAACGAAAAATTAGAGCTGGGGCAAAACAAATAGGGGGAAAATTAGAATCGGGGAAAATACTCTCAGTTCTCTCACTTCTCTCTCCCTCACTCGTCATATCTCTCTCTATCTCTCTCTCTCTATCTCTCTCGTCGTATCTCTCTTCCCCTCTCTCCCTATCTCACCACTCACTGGTCTTTGTCCACTCAATCAACTTTCACGACTCACTCGGGTTTCACCAAATTTATTAGGGCTTCATTCATCTCGCTAATTAATTCAATTAGGGTTCAATTGAATGGGGTTGCAACAGATTCAGTTTTGGTTCAACATCTACAACTCAATCTTCGTTTGGTTTCGATTTTGAGGTATTCCCTTCACTTTATTAATTTGTGTATTCATGTAATCTACTCTCTCTATCTGGGTTTAAAAATGTCTAAGCAGAAAAAAGATAAACACAACAATATCATAGCTCTCACCGGAGCTGCTGGCGCTGCCGCTCTTCTCGCTTTCGCTCTCAACTTCGCCATTTCTTCACTCAATTCGTGAAATAAAAAGAAAGGTTAATTTTCAACTTGTTTATAATTAATTAATTGAATTTTTATTGTGCATCTGAATTTAAATTGTGATTAATTGTGTTTGTATTTGACTTATTTGTTATAGTGATTGAATTAGTTTTGTATTTGACTTTATTGTTCCAGAACTTAAAGGCTCTAATGTGCATGTACTAAACGCTTGCTTTGCATATAATGATGTTGCTGCACAAATTCCTACATTCTGATAAGCCTAAATGTTTGAAAAATGTCTAAAAGATCTTAATTCTACTTAATCAATGTCATGTTGCAAGTGTAAAAGTCATATTAAGTTGTAACTACTTCTAACACATTGAAAAAAACTGGTAGCGAAAATTATTAGGGAAGTAGTCAACACTTGTCGTGAATTGTATATATAAGAGAGTAAGAGAGAATGATTTATGCTTTTGCCAATGCATCTGGTGAACTATTGTTTGTGATATATGAGAGAAAATAACATAAACATAGGAGGAAAAAGACCTAGGAATGTTGGAGAACTGGAGCAGAAAAATGGGTTGGAAACTCTCTGAAGTCTAAAGGAGCATGTCACGTAATGAGACTCTTAGGTCACATTCAATGGAAAAGAGACAAACCGTAGGTGCTGCATTAGTGAAGACTGGTAACATAGTCAAGGTTTTCAGCTATTTGGTGCACATGCAGACTCCTTCCAAGGAGCAGCTTCATAGATGGCTATCTAAAATCATCTGTACAGACATATTCTCTAGTTGTCATGCCAATTATAGATTCCAGTGTATTCTGTGGGGATAAAAGGATTTGATAATTAGTATTAAGGGCTGACAATTGACTGCATTCTTATGCAAATTGCTTTGTTCATGTGCATTATTTCTGATCACATGAAAGACAGCTCAATGTTTAAAAAACTAATGCTTCCTGGGGTCCGTAATGCTATTGGACAGCCCGCCCTTACTTTAAGCATTTATCCTGCATTATTGCTCGACCAAATACATTTAGAATGACTGCAGAGAAAGTATTCACACGAGTATCTAAGCAGTATCGTTCAGTTTGTGTTTCTGTTGAAGTAGCAATCAACTGATATTTCCACCGTGCTATGATTTATTCCATGTTTTTAATTTCCTTGTCAACTGGATTTAAATTTCTCGTTCAGTTCAACACATACCTAAAGGACTGCGCACAATCAGATTCCGACCTCATTGTGGAGAGGTAATTATTTTAATTGCTTTTATCTGGCAATTGATTATTTTAAGTATTCAGCTTGAGCTTAAAATGACAAAATTTTCAAGCAGGTGATGTTGACCATTTGGCTGCTGGGTTGCTTCTATGTCATAACATATCTCATGGAATTAATTTGAGGAAGCTCTATAAATTAAAATAAAAATGAAAAACAACGTAAAAGTACCTAGATCGAAAACAATACTGTGGAATTCATGGTTTGGGGCTTCTGAATACTTTCTTAGAGAGCTCCAGGTAGATGGAAAACAATATTGTGTCCAGGTAGAGTCTCTAGTTTATTTTCATTGAAGGTGCATTTCTATGTCTTGGTGCTTTAGTTTTCCGCTGGGGTGGCCATGATTTTATATCTTATGGATGTCAACTTCGATTCATGTGATGATTGTTATTTACTCAGATTTTCATTTCCTTCTCAGGAATCTGAAGACTTTGAAGAAAGTAGCAATGGCTAAAATAACAACAAAACTGAACACATGCAAGAAACTGATTGTCCAATCTCCAGTCAGCCTTCTTATTCAGGTGAAAGTTGCACTTCGCTAGATAGCAAAGTCAGCTATACAAGCAACGGTACAAGTACTTTTACATTGTTTTTCATTTTCATTTACTCCCATGGGAGCCTTCACTCCCATGGGGGTTCAGTTACCTATAAATTGGTGCAGTGTACTTGTATGTTCTTGGGAACTACAGAAGTGTGCTCAGGTTTTTTTATGTAGTGAGATAAAGGACTTTAGTGATGGTGTCTCTCTTAACTTCAGGTTTTATGTACGCAACTCTTCACCAGAACTTTGAACCATGTTTGTTGTACAATTTGAAGTCAAGACATCCTCAAAGTAGTTGTAGTTCCAGCAAGATGTAGTGTAATCTAATATTTATCTTTATAGTAAGACAATAATTAATTGACATATATTCATGTTTAGTTGTTTATTGGAATTGACATACGGCTATTAGGAAGGTATATCTGAAACAATTTGATGTAGTGATCTCATTTTTTACTCTCTGTTTTATATGCCAAGTATATTCATTCCCTTTCCAGTGGGCCAAGATGCAGTCAGAGAATGAATCATGCAACAATATTCTGCCTGTAAATTCTTGTTGTCACTTTGACTCTTTAAATTGCCTAAAGGTGTTATTTCTTCTTCTAATCAAAATCTTGTTCTCAAAAGCTTACTCCATTTCAGGTAAAGGTGAATCCCACTCAATGTAAGGCTCTTACAATGGTCTGTGCTTTGTTACGCATACTACTTATGTATTGTACATGCATACTCAAGCAAAAATGAAAATGTTGGAGGCAAAGAAGGAAGCTCTGACAAATGAGTGACGGACATGGCTCTTAGACATCTAGTGGTTTAGATAGTGCCTTTTGATGACCTAGTATAGGTTTTTCTATCCCGCTTATGACTTTGCAATGTGGTTGTTAAAAATGAACATGTAATTTTCTTGTAGTACTTCTAAATTTTAATTTATGTTCTCTAGTGTTGGTGGATATTATTGGCTAATGTGGTTGGTTTGTTATTGGATTGGTTATCTTATTGGTGAATGAAATTAGGACTTGGTTTGGTTGTTGGTTTATTTGGTGGGAAATATAATATTTAAACAACATATTTTTATTTTGTTATACTTAGGGTGTTACTATAGCTATAATGGTGTGTTGCAATTGATAATATAACATGTGTGCCCCACATGTGGGACCCACTTTTTTGCAAAATTTTAATATCTTTGGTAACACAGAAAGTATGTTGGTGTAGAATGTTTATTGTGTTGCTGTAGATATTTTTAGTAACACAGTTTTCTATGTTACCTTAGGGGTCCTCAGTATGTTACTATAGACCCCTATAGCAACTGCTGAGAACCTAACACGGCTCTGATGTTACCATAGCCCTTTTTGGGGCTATAGCAACGCGAAACTGGGCTTATAGCAACATAGTTTTGTGGTTGCAAAAGGCCATTTATGGCGTAGTGATACTAGCAACCAATATTGAAGCAATACTAGTTTAACCAAATCAAGGAATTAAACAAAGAGAGGTTAAGACAAGTCCAAGGATGAGAAGCTCAACCTAGGTACTTGCACTTAAATCTTGAGGATTTAGGTACACTAAATCTTGTGCTACTATAATGAATGTACTAACAATTACGGATTAGCACAAACAATTAGCAATTGAAATTACAAGAAGAGTAAGGTGAAGCAACTTACAAATCTCCAAGCAAATTCATGAACAATACAACACAAGTATTCAAGATATAGTGAAAAGATCTTACTTAAAATGAAATGGGTTTAGTACAAGAAATCCTTCCTTGAGCCAAATAAATGAAGTTAGTTACTCATAATCAATGCTAGATTACAAGTAATAAATGCCTCCTCTAAACCTAATTGAATGTTCTTGGTGATAAAGATAAGATAATGTTGAGATAAAGGATGATAGAATGGATGTTAGAATGGATGGTATAATGCTTGGTTCCCAACTACACACTTAATACATCCATTAGTCAAGAGGATAAAATGGTCAAATTGCTTCCAAATAGTTCCAGCATGCCATGCACGGTCTGATGAACGGCAGTGCGGACGCCCGTGCAATTTTTCTGCATCACTTGGAACACTTCGCACGGCCTAGTGAACGGCCGTGCGGACGCCCGTGCGATTTTTCTGCATCACTTGGAACACTTCGCACGGCCTAGTGAACGGCCGTGCTGACGCCCGTGCGATTTTTCTGCATCACTTGGAACACTTCGCACGGCCTAATGAACGCCCGTGCGGACGCCCGTGCGGACAAAAATCTCCAAAATCATGCATTTGAATCTCCCTGCATCGCAATCCAACATCTTCTAAATTCCCTCTTGAATAATCTTTGCTTTCAAGCCCACAATAAGTCATCTTTTGAACAAATAATCATGTGGCACTGAAAAAGGGAAACATAACAAATATAAATAAAATGCATATGGAACCGAAAGAAAACCAAGAGAAAGAGAGACAAAAATGTGTATAAAATACACGTTATCAATCGCCTAAGTGTTGACATCGTGAACTCCAGCATACTCCTTATCATGTGACTTGTCGACATAGAGCATTTCTGACTTTGCTATATGAAGACTTTGCTATATGGGTATTTTAGGAGTATGCGATATGGCATATTTCTGACTTCACGATATAGCCTTTGAGGACTTCACGATATAGCCTTTTTGAGGACTTCACGATCTAGTACATTTCAGACTTTGCGATCTCAACACTTCACGACATGTGCCTTGAAGACTTCACGACATAGTTCATTTCAGACTATGCGATCTCAGCACTTCACGACATGGACTTTGAGGACTTCACGACATAGCTCATTCTGACTTCACGATATAGGGACTTAGACAAATTTCTGCAACTTATTTCTTCAAGCCTTATTCATTTTTATCCTGCTGCATGAACAATTTGAACTTCTTCCAGGACAATTATTTCATGGCCTATATACATTCTAGGTGCAAGAAACATACTAAGCTCATTATAAACTTGAGCATACAAAATAGAGTTAAGTACATGAAAACAAGACAAGTACAATAGAGACCTATACTATATCCCAGTGATAAACTTCACTAGGTCATGTAGAGTGACATAGTCACAAGGTGTAGACTTGTTAATAGTGGTATTCAGACATGCCTTGAGCCTAACAAGAACAATCAAGAACACAAAGTTAACTCTGTCACAATATGCCATTCCTGTTGTAGTGGAAGATGAGCAACTCATTGTTTTAACAGAGAAAACATATATGGAACATGCAGAAAACATATATGGAACATGCATCATGATGCACAACACAAAAAATATATTAAAAAGTGTTGGGTTTAAACCCAATACGGCAGTATGGATGGGTCATGGGCGATTAAGACTATTTTGGTAATAATTGTATGTGTAGACAATTATTATATATGGTTATGTCTTGGTCATGATTAATTTAGGAAATTAGGTGCCAAGAATAAAGAGTCATGTATAACAAGTATGGTAAGTCTTGTAGAACAAGTATGACAAGTCTTGATGGCTAAGTTTTGGGTGGCTATATACACATAGTCATATTATGTTTGATGTATGCTTGAGCATTATTTGGCTCAAGTATCGTGTGAGTGATACACCATATGGGCAGATTATATTATTGATAACTGTTTTGATTAATAATACTAGTTGGGACGTGGTTGTTTTCGCGTCATATATATTGTGTATGTGCTTTGCTTTGTTTGTTTGTTTAAATCTCGAATTGGTGTGTAGCCCCTAAACCTAATAAGTGGTAACAGAGCCAAGGTTCGTGATTCGAGATGGATAAGTTTGGGGGAAAGTTCGAGATTGAATTGTTTGATGGAAGAAATAATTTTGCCTTATGGCAGAGAATGGTGAAAGATCTGTTAATTCAGCGAGGGTTATATGCAACTCTCAAAGAGAAAAAACCTACTAATATTGAGGCCACAAAGTGGGAAGACATGAAGTTATGTGCGGCATCGATGATCCGATTGGCCCTTGCACCGGAAATCAAGTATGATGTTCTTGAGGAGAATAACCCTAAATATTTATGACAGAAGTTGACCAAGACGTATCACTCAAAGTCGTTAGCAAATAAGTTGTTCCTCAAGAAAGATTTGTTCGAGCTAAAATGGAAGAAGAGGGAGATCTGAGAGATCATCTGAATCGTTTTAATGGCTTGATCAACCAGCTGAATTATTTGGATGAAAAATGGAAGGATGAGGACAAAGCTGTTCTTCTACATGTGTCTCTACCAAAGAAGTATAGTAATGTGATTACTTCTCTGTTGGTTGGGAAAACGAAGTTAGCTTTGGATGAGACCATTGTCGTTCTTTTAGAGGCCAAAAGATTGATGAATCAAGGATCGAGTGACACATCAGATGGAAGTACACTCGTGGTGGATGTGCGTGACAAAAAAGAAGTATGTTAAAAAACATAACCCTAATATCAAGTGCTTTTATTGTGAAGAATTGGGGCATATACAATCCATGTGTCCAAAAGCAAAAGAAGACTTAAAGGAGTTGAAGAAAACTCGAGGAGGGGGTAATGTTTCGCTTGTGGCAACTGATGATGATGCTCTTTTGGTTCAAGAAGATAAGGGATCGAAAGAAGAATGGGTGCTTGACTCGGGATGTTCTCATCACATATGTAGGAGGGAGTGGTTCCTATCCTACAAGAAGTGTGTGGGAAAGATGGTAACTTTGCCAAACGGTAAGAGGGTAAAGGTAGCTAGCATTGGTGAGGTAATGATGAAACTTCACAATGATCATGTTTGGAAGTTAACTCAAGTAAGGTACGTACCGGAGTTAAATCGAAATCTAATTTTATTGGGTAAATTAGTTGATTTGGGATATATTGTTATGATCAAGAACGGAATGTTGGAGGTCACTAAAAGGGATTTAGAGATACTCAAAGGTTGGAAGGACAAGAGAAATCTTTTCGTGCTAGAAGGAGAGGTTCTTGTTCAAGGGGAGGCATGTCGGACGAACGTTGATGTATCTGATGGTTACCGTTCAACCTGATATTGGTATTGAGTTGAAGGGGATGATTGTTGGGTTTAAACCCAATACGGCAGTATGGATGGGTCATGGGCGATTAAGACTATTTTGGTAATAATTGTATGTGTAGACAATTATTATATATGGTATGTCTTGGTCATGATTAATTTAGGAAATTAGGTGCCAAGAATAAAGTTAAGAGTCTTGTATAAAAAGTATGGTAAGTCTTGTAGAACAAGTATGGCAAGTCTTGGTTGCTAAGTTTTGGGTGGCTATATAAACATAGTCATACTATGTTTGATGTATGCTTGAGCATTGTTTGACTTAAGTATCGTGTGAGTAATACACCGTGTGGGGAGATTGTATTATTAATAACTGTTTTAATTAATAATACTAGTTGGGACGTGGTTGTTTTCGCGTCATATATATTCTGTGTGTGATTTGCTTTGTTTGTTTGTTCGAATCTCGAATTGGTGTGTAGCCCCTAAACCTAATAAGTGGTATCAGAGCCAAGGTTCGTGATTCGAGATGGATAAGTTTGGGGGAAAGTTCGAGATTGAATTGTTTGATGGAAGAAATAATTTTGCCTTATGGCAGAGAATGGTGAAAGATCTGTTAATTCAGCGAGGGTTATATGCAACTCTCGAAGAGAAAAAACCTACTAATATTGAGTCCACAAAGTGGGAAGACATGAAGTTACGTGCGGCATCGATGATCCGATTGGCCCTTGCACCGGAAATCAAGTACGATGTTCTTGAGGAGAATAACCCTAAAAATTTATGAGAGAAGTTGACGAAGACGTATCACTCAAAGTCGTTAGCAAATAAGTTGTTCTTCAAGAAAGATTTGTTCGGGCTAAAATGGAAGAAGAGGGAGATCTGAGAGATCATCTGAATCATTTTAATGGCTTGATCAACCAGCTGAATTATTTGGATGAAAAATGGAAGGATGAGGACAAAGCTGTTCTTCTACTTGTGTCTCTACCAAAGAAGTATAGTAATGTGATTACTTCTCTGTTGGTTGGGAAAACGAAGTTAGCTTTGGATGAGACCATTGTCGTTCTTTTAGAGGCCGAAAGATTGATGAAGCAAGGATCGAGTGACACATCAGATGGAAGTACACTCGTGGTGGATGTGCATGACAAAAAAGAAGTATGTTAAAAAACATAACCCTAATATCAAGTGCTTTTATTGTGAAGAATTGGGGCATATACAATCCATGTGTCCAAAAGCAAAAGAAGACTTGAAGGAGTTGAAGAAAACTCGAGGAGGGGGTAATGTTTCGCTTGTGGCAACTGATGATGATGCTCTTTTGGTTCAAGAAGATAAGGGATCGAAAGAAGAATGGGTGCTTGACTCAGGATGTTCTCATCACATATGTAGGAGGGAGTGGTTCTTATCCTACAAAAAGTGTGAGGGAAAGATGGTAACTTTGCCAAAAGGTAAGAGGGTAAAGGTAGCTAGCATTGGTGAGGTAATGATGAAACTTCACAATGATCATGTTTGGAAGTTAACTCAAGTAAGGTACGTACCGGAGTTAAATCGATATCTAATTTCATTGGGTAAATTAGTTGATTTGGGATATACTATTATGATCAAGAACGGAATGTTGGAGGTCACTAAAAGGGATTTAGAGATACTCAAAGGTTGGAAAGACAAGATAAATCTTTTCGTGCTAGAAGGAGAGGTTCTTGTTCAAGGGGAGGCATGGCGGACGAACGTTGATGTATCTGATGGTTACCGTTCAACCTGATATTGGTATTGGGTTGAAGGGGATGATTGTTGGGTTTAAACCCAATACGACAGTATGGATGGGTCATGGGCGATTAAGACTATTTTGGTAATAATTGTATGTGTAGACAATTATTATATATGGTATGTCTTGGTCATGATTAATTTAGGAAATTATGTGCCAAGAATAAAGTTAAGAGTCTTGTATAACAAGTATGATAAGTCCTGTAGAACAAGTATGGCAAGTCTTGGTGGCTAAGTTTTGGGTGGCTATATAAACATAGTCATACTATGATTGATGTATGCTTGAGTATTGTTTGACTTAAGTATCGTGTGAGTGATACACCGTGTGGAGAGATTGTATTATTAATAACTGTTTTAATTAATAAAACAAGTTGGGACGTGGTTGTTTCCGCGTCATATATATTGTGTGTGTGATTTGCTTTGTTTGTTTGTTCGAATATGTGTGTAGCCCATAAACCTAACAAAATGTGTATTTACTTGTTAGTAAAACTATAGTTAAATACTAAAAACGGTAAATAAATTTTCTAAGTTGAATAAAAAATGTATTTAGTTGTTAGTAAAACTATAGTTAAATACTAAAAACGGTAAATAAATTTTCTAAGTTGAATAAGAATTATTAATGTAAAAAAGGATGGTCGGTGTTTAGGGTTCCTCAAAAATCATTATTTTGTACCGATAAAGCCCTGTACTGAGGTATTTTGATAATTTTTTCATTGTTGTTGACACTATATTACAGTATCATTATTAATGAATTGGAAATTTTGTATATCAGCCACAAAAATATTGTTAAGTGAATATTATACAAATGTTTAGCTATACAAGTGAAATTTGAAGGTCATATATAAGTTGCACTACAAGAAAAACGGCTAAATTCGACAAGAAAAATTCTATCGAATTTAATTAAATTCGACGGAATTTTGTCGAATTTAACTAAATTCGACAGAAAATGTGTTTGTCGAAAATGCTCGCGTCGAATTTAGTAAATCGGTCGAATTTAGTATGCTAAATTCGACTAACTTTGGTCAAAATTGATATTGTTAAATTCGACCAAATCTGGTCGAAATTAGCACTTCAGGCGCCAAATTTCAAAAGTTTGAAAATTTTAAATTTTGGTGAAAAATTCAAATTTTTTAAATTTTGCCGCCTGAAGTGCTAAATTCGACCAAATCTGGTCGAATTTAACATGCTAAAAACGACTGAATCTGGTCGAATTTAAAATGCTAAATTCGACCAAATCTGATCGAATTTAAAGTGCCGGAATTTAAAAAAAAACAGCAGCTTCTGCTGCTACCAAAAAAATCCATTTGAACCCCCCGGAGTTACTGTTCCGGTGAACCAAAAACATCTCCAAAAATTACCAAATTAACATATAAGTAGGTAAATCCAACGATTTAAATATTCACCTAAACATAATTTAAAAACGAAAACTAAAACCCATATTCCGGTAAACCGAACATTTTCCGATGAGTCAAAACAAATCTGAAAAATTCTCAATTTAATATATGTATCCAAGCATCCGACGATATATACAATAGTCAAAATTGAAAATCAAAAAAAAATTATAATTGTTAATTCCGGCCACCTCAAGAATTTTCCGGCGAAATAAAAAGTGCCCGGAAAATTATGAAATTAATAACTAAGCATAAACAAGCACCAACATACAATCTTGCAGCCTCAAAATCATCAAAAACTTCATCAAACCTCCAACCCGAATTAAACTTCAAATATTACCCAGAAAAATATTTGATAAAAATCAAAAAATATTTATATCAATGTATAGAGCTCGATTTGTAGAATACATACATATATAAATCACTAATTTTGGATGAGTAGATTGAGAGATGTGAATTTTTGAAGATTAAATATTATGTATATGTATATGTATATGTGGAGAGAGAGAGAGAGAGAGAGAGAGAGAGAGAGAGAGAGAGAGAGAGAGAGAGAGAGAGAGAGAGAGAGAGAGAGAGAGAGAGAGAGAGAGAGAGAGAGAGAGAGAGAGAGAGAGAGAGAGAGAGAGAGAGAGAGAGAGAGAGGAGAGAGAGAGAGAGGGATTAAATGGTTTAATTAATGGGATAAAATATGAATCGTTGGATGTGTGTTTTTTTTATTTTAATCAAGGGTTAGAAATTGATTAAAGAAGCACAATCCATGTGCTATGTTGTCCACCAATAACACATTGACACATGTTATCAAACAGAATTTTTAATTTTCTATTCCTAATATAGAGTAAAATAAATATGGATTAAAGTTATAAATCTAATTTAATGTTATTCCCAAATTTTCAAAAAATAAAAAATTAATTAGGTTGGAGATCTTAGTAGATCATTATTATATTGACTAATACTCGTAACTAGTGCTTTGTCACAAATTATTATTTCTATTTTTTAAAACATATTTCTCGACGATCCAACCGTACGGATGTCAATATAAATCTAATTTAATATTATTCCCAAATTTTCAAAAGATAAAAAATTAATTTGGCCACAGATCTTAGTAGATCATTATTATATTGACTAATACTCGTAACTACTGTTTTGTCACGGATTGTTGTTTCTATTTTTTGAAAATTATTTCTCGACGATCCAACCGTACGGATGTCAAGATATATCTAATTTAATGATATTCCCAAATTTTTAAAAATTAAAAAATTAATTTGGTCAGAGATCTTAGTAGATTACTACTATATTGACTAGTACTCGTAACTACTGTTTTGTCACGGATTGTTGTTTCTATTTTTTTAAAATTATTTCTCGACGATCCAACCGTACGGATGTCAACATATATATATATATAATTTAATGATATTCCCAAATTTTCAAAAGATAAAAAATTAATTTGGTTGGAGATTTTAGTAGGAAACTACTAAATCAATTAGTACGGTTGGAGATTTCTGGAAAGATGCGGCATAACCGGACATTTATATATTTTTTTATTTTTTCCCAACACTAGAATGACTACCTATTAACATCCGTACGGTTGGATCGTCGAAAAAATCAATTGAAAAAATTATTCAGTGAATTTGAGACATGTCCAGTTCCTCGAAACAGTACTATTCCAACTTTTCTGGAAAGATGCGGCATGTTAGATATAATTGCTAATGTTTGTTTATCAGTGTTTAAGCAACAGGTACTGACAAGAGTTTATCAGAAGCCGATCAGAGTTTAGTTAAACTCTGATAGGGTGAAGAGTTTAAAGGAAGCCGGTCAGAGTTTATTTAAAGTCTGACAAGGTGATAGTTGAATTAGCTGTCGGTGCAGAATTGAAGATTCTAGAAGCAATACATTCTGAAGATGGAAAGAAGCAGAATATATTGATACAGCTAAGGAAACAGGATAGAAGATAAGAAGCAATCCTTAATTGATATGAATTGTATAGCTAACTTGTAGGAATATCAATTAGAGAAGGATTGTATGTAGCTGTGTACTATATAAACACAGATAGGTTATCCCTAGAAGGGATGCGATCATTGAGATATTTTTTGTGTAACCTAGAAGCTCTTTATGATTCATTAACATCATAAAGAGAGAAGCTGTTAATAAGATTACAGTTTAATTGATTCATAAACAGTGTTATTAATTATTGTTATTCTCATACATACTTGATTATATTGTGTATTCGGCCTAACAATTGGTATCAGAGCCAAGGCTGTTTAATATATACAGTTTTACGATTAAAACACAGTAATAATCATGTCTGAAGAAAATCAAAATCAAGTTCCTCCTGCGGCTGAACAGGTTAAGCCAAATTCGGTGAGTCGATATGAAACTATCAGGGTTCCAATTCTCAGGCCAATAGAGTATCCAATATGGAAGGTGAAGATGACCATGTTTCTGGAGGCTACAGATCCAGAATATCTTGACAGAATCAATAATGGTCCTCATAAGCCAACTAAATTATCTCCTGCTGTTGGTGATAAAGAACAGACACTGATTCCAAAGGAAAAGAAAGATTATACTCCTGAAGACATCTCATCAATTGCAAAGGATGCAAAGGTTAGACATTTACTCCACAGTGCTTTAGATAATGTTATGTCTAACAGAGTAATTGGCTGCAAAACGGCAAAGGAAATCTGGGATGCTTTGGAAGTAAGGTGTCAAGGAACCACTGCTATAAAGAAGAACAGGAAGACAATACTCACACAGGAGTATGAGCACTTTGATTCAAGATCTAATGAAACCTTGACTGAGACTTATGACAGGTTTTGTAAATTACTGAATGATCTGTCTCTGGTTGACAAAGAATATAATCTTGAAGAGTCAAATCTCAAGTTTCTCTTATCTCTACCTGAAAAATGGGATCTGAAGACGACCTCAATCAGAGATAATTATGATCTTGATGATACAGATCTTGATGAGATTTATGGCTTGTTAAAGACTCACGAACTTGAGATAGATCAAAGAAACAGAAGATCAAGCAAGAAGACAAAATCTGTTGCTCTCAAAGTTGAGGAGAAGCCCATTGAAAAGAAGGAATCATCAAAGAAGAAAGCCAAGGGAAAGGCTTTAGTCATTAAATCTGAAAGTGAGTCATCAAACTCTGATGATGACTCAAACTCTGATGAAGCTTCTGACTCTGAGGATGATGAAGAACAGTTGATGCAAATGGCGGCATTGATGGTGAAGACCTTCAAGAAGATGGGATTCAAGAACTTCAAGAAAGGTAAAAGATTCTCAAGGAGAGATTCAAATTCTGAGAAGAAGAATTTCAGAAAGTCTGATGGAAGGGATACCAAGTCTGGTAAGAAGGACAAATCTGAGATCCAGTGCTACAAGTGCAAAGAGATGGGTCACTATGCTCCAGAGTGCAAGAAAGGAAAAACTGGAAAAGCACTCGTCTCTAAAGGCAAAGACTGGGCAGATACTTCAGATTCTGATGATGGAGAAAATTATGCTCTTATGACAACTGTCAAAGATGAGACTGAATCATCAGAAAATAAGGTACCCCTAACTACTTATGCGTATGATACTGATAATATTTCTGAATTAAGAATTTATCTTAAGAACATACATGTTAGTTATAGGGATCAGACTTTAGAGAATGAAAGGATTAAATCTGAGAATCTTAGTCTTAAAGAAAGAAACAAGTTTCTTGAAAGAGAACTTGAGAATATGAAGCAGACTCAAAAAGAAAGAGATGATGCTGTTTATGTGGAACAGGAGTTGCTTAAAAGGTATAGGCAACTAGAATCTGATTTAGAGAAGGAAAGAAAAATAATTAAAACTTGGACTAATTCTGGCAGAGATACACATCAAGTTTTTCAAACAGATGCTGTAGGTTTAGGATACAGTGAGGAAGATGAACTTAGGTTTCAAGATAAAATTAAGTTTAGAGCTTTCACAAGTTCATATTCAACTCCTGTAACATTTGTTCCTGAATCTGGAAAGTTAAAATCTGCAGTTGTGAAAGAAACTGTTATGGAGCCAGTTGAAACTTGTGTTGAACAAGTAGATACTGAATCTAAAACAGAGAAGCCTGTTGAGATAGAAGCTGTAAAAGAACCAATAAGAATCTGTGAGAAACAGGTTAATGTTGGTTTAATGACAGGAAAACAGTTTAAGCATAAGCTCAAAGAGGTTAAGTCTGCCATGAAACCTAAAGGGTCCAAGAGAAATAGGAATGGAAAAATAGGCATAAACAATAGAAATAATTATTTGCCTAATGCTGGTGCTTTAAGGAAAACATGTTACAGTTGTGGTAGTTCTAATCATCTTGCTAGATTTTGCACTAAGAACAAGCATATTAATTCTTTAACTTCTACTTTAGAAGTAAAGAATGATTATGTTAGAGTAAAACCACAGACTTTATGCAAACATTGTGGGAGCACTTGGCATTCTATTTACACATGTAAGAGTTATCATGCAATTTATCATAATTACTATGAGCTAAAACCCAACTTGAAATGGGTTAGAGCAAACTCTGCTAGTGTAAAATCTGACAATGTTAGTTTAAACTCTGAGAAAGTTGATTCCGCTGCAAAAGCTAACACTGTTAAGAAAGGCAAAGGGTCCAAGCAAGTCTGGATCCTTAAAACTAACACTTAGTGTTTGTTTGTGATTGCAGGGTATAATAAAGAGCACACTTATCTTGGACAGTGGATGCTCAGGACATATGACTGGAAATAAAGCCCTGCTATCAGACTTTGTGGAGAAGGATGGCCCAAAAGTTTCCTATGGAGATGGCAACGTAGGACATACTCTGGGATATGGCAACATTAATCTTGGAGGTGTCATCATCACAAATGTAGCTCTAGTCTCAGGACTCAAGCACAATCTGTTATCTGTGAGTCAAATCTGTGACAGAGGAAACCATGTAGATTTTCATAGTGAATACTGTGAAGTTATCAGTAAATCTACTGGAAAAGTTGTTCTAGTTGGACACAGGCGCAACAATATTTATGAAGCAAGTTTGGTAACAAACTCTGATGGAAAAACTAGTGTGTCTGACTGCAAGAATGTCAAATGAAGAGAGTTGGAATTGGCATAAAAAGCTCTCTCATCTCAATTTGAACAACATTAATGAGCTGATAAGAAAGGATCTTGTAAGAGGACTCCCAAAATCAACACTCAGTCTAAATGGCCTATGTGATTCCTGTCAAAAGGCCAAACAAAGGAAGTCATCTTTCAAAAGCAAGTCTGAATCTTCAGTGGTGGAACCTTATCATCTTCTACATGTTGATCTTTTTGGACCAGTGAATATAATGTCAATGGGCAGAAAGAAATATGCTCTAGTAATTGTTGATGAATATACTAGATATACATGGGTGTATTTCTTGTCAAAGAAGGATGAAACTGCTCAAATTCTAATGGATCATGTAAATCTACTGGACAAAGGATCACAGCACAAAGTTAAAATAATAAGGAGTGATAATGGAACTGAATTCAGAAATTCATTCCTGGAAGCTTTCTGCAAGGAAAGAGGGGTGAAACAAGAATTTTCTGCACCTGGCACTCCACAGCAAAATGGTGTAGTTGAAAGAAAGAACAGAACTTTAATTGAAGCAGCCAGAACTATGCTTGAAGAAGCAAAATTACCAACTTATTTCTGGGCAGAAGCTGTTCAAACTGCTTGTTTTACTCAAAATGCTACACTGATCAACAAGCATGGGAAAACACCATATGAGATGGTGAAAAATAAGAAGCCAAATTTGAAATATTTTCATATATTTGGATGCAAATGCTTTGTGTTGAAGACTCATCCTGAACAGTTGACAAAGTTCGAGTTAAAAGCTGATGAAGGAATTTTTGTTGGCTATCCACTGTCAACAAAAGCATTCAGAGTTTACAATCTAAGAACTAAAGTGATCATGGAATCCATACATGTGTCATTTGATGACAAGAAAATAATTGGACTTGAAGACAAGGATGAATATGATCAACTACGTTTTGAAAATGAAGATCTACTCTCTGATGATATAAACTCTGATGAAACAGGGTTGACAAACTCTGACGAAGCATACTCTGAACCTCTACTGGTAAATACTGGAGAAACTGAAAATTCTCAAATTGAACAAAATAGAGAACCAGTTGAGGGGGAGCGTGAAGAAGCTCAACATGACACAGCAAGTGAGTCAGTTGAGGAAACTGATTCAAACTCTGTTAGGCCGAATACACAATATAATCAAGTATGTATGAGAATAACAATAATTAATAACACTGTTTATGAATCAATTAAACTGTAATCTTATTAACAGCTTCTCTCTTTATGATGTTAATGAATCATAAAGAGCTTCTAGGTTACACAAAAAATATCTCAATGATCGCATCCCTTCTAGGGATAACCTATCTGTGTTTATATAGTACACAGCTACATACAATCCTTCTCTAATTGATATTCCTACAAGTTAGCTATACAATTCATATCAATTAAGGATTGCTTCTTATCTTCTATCCTGTTTCCTTAGCTGTATCAATATATTCTGCTTCTTTCCATCTTCAGAATGTATTGCTTCTAGAATCTTCAATTCTGCACCGACAGCTAATTCAACTATCACCTTGTCAGACTTTAAATAAACTCTGACCGGCTTCCTTTAAACTCTTCACCCTATCAGAGTTTAACTAAACTCTGATCGGCTTCTGATAAACTCTTGTCAGTACCTGTTGCTTAAACACTGATAAACAAACATTAGCAATTATATCTAACAATCTCCCCCAACTTGTTCATAATAAAATGTACAAGTTAAACATATAATTGATGATGTCAAAACCTTTTAACAAATGCAGTGTTTAACATATAACAGAGTTTAATTTAAAAACAGAGTTTAAATTTAACTTAGAATAGAAAATATTAAAAACTTACAGTCAGACTTTATTTGATTTCTTGAATATCAGGCACTGTCCTGAGATAATCAATTAGAAGTCTTCTTTCAGCCTTTTCCAGCTCTTCAACCATGATTTCTTTCAGTTCCTTGAGTTCTGGATCAGATTCACCAGTCTGATAAATAGCAGCTCTCAGAGAATAGATGGAATTCTTCCTCATCTCATTCCCTAGCTTAATAAAATGTGCTTTATCAGATTCTAGATTGAATTCTAAGACTTTAACTCCCAGATCAGTCCTTAGTCTTGTACTGTTTATCTTCATTTCTATAACATTTCCATAAGCATCTCTATACTTAGGAATGTATACCTTTGAAATTCCTCCTCCAAGCATCACCTTAGATCTTTGCATCTTTTGTCTGATAAATGTAGCAGCATTGTGAGTGTTTCTGTTTTTGACTTTTAACAAGTACAGAACATACTCCAATTCTTGATAAGATTTGAGATCTATATCAGACTCTGCAACTCTGTAAACTCTTCCATCATTCATAAAATACAACAGAAAATCTTTCTTCAAACTCTTGTGAAATATCAATTGAACAGAGTCTAGCATATCAAGATTCTCTTGAGTAATAGTGCCAGATACTGCCAATGATGATTGATCTCCAGATCTGTTGTTTATTCTCTTCTCCCTATGTGAACCTAAACCAGCTTTATCAAAAGTTTCTTTTCCAAGTACAGTCCTGGTTTGAGAAAAATCCACAGGTTGAAGTGTCAGAGCTTCAGATAGTACAGGTCTTCTAAAAATACCTTGGAGTTGTGGAGCTAGCTGAGTTTGCACAGCTTGAGCCTTGTCAGAGGCTGGCTTAATTTCAATAGTATCATCAACTTGAGCAGCGTCAGAGGTTGATTTTGATAATCTTGTTTCAACTTGAGCAATGTCAGAGGTTGAATATTCTTTCTCCTTCAGGTTAGACTTTTCAATCATTTTGCCTTTACCCTTATCAGAGTTTCTAATCATAGGCCTCCTGGTGTATTGTATACTCTGTTGAGTATTTTCTTTAATAATAATTCCAGTTTCTTTCTTTCTAGGAGCCTTGATTTCTTTCTTTTTGTATATCCCAGCTTCAAGATTCTTCCTGTGTTCTTCAGCAAGCATTTGCTCTTCAGCTTGGATATCTTCAATTGTAACATCTTTTCCGTGTTCTGCTATAAATAATTTAGCAGCAACTTCTTCATCAGTGCTAGGCTTATCAGTGTTTATCAAACTTTTGAGCCTTGAACCACTGGCAGAAATTACTTTTTCCTTACCAGAGTTTGATCTTCTCTCAGAGTTTGATCTTGATCTTGGTCTTAAGCCTAAACTCTTTTCAGATTCACCTCCCTTGCTTCCACCATCATTACCATCATCCCTCCGTCTCAGAGCTTGAGTGTCTTTGCATTTGTCACTTGGTACACTCTCCCCCCTTTTTGACATCATCAGAAAGTAGTACTGATGTCAGCAACTCCAGAGCATTAGAAATTGAAGTTAGTTGAGCAGACATAGCAGTCTGATTCTCCTCAACTTTCGACAATCTAGAATTGAAAGTCTTTTGCTCTTTACACAAAGAGATGTATAGAGATTTGTCCTTCTGCTGTGTAAGCTCTCTTGTAGCTATATCATTCCTTAACCCTTCAATCATCTTATCAGAAGCATCAAAACGATTGTTTAATGATTTGATTTGAACAACAGTCGCTTTGAAATGACTGAGAAGTTCAGGATTTGAAATCTCTTTAACAGAGTTAGCAGTTAAATCAGCAGCCCTTTGTGAAGTGAAAATACAATCTGCTGCTGTCCAGTTGTTAAAGTACATCTCTTGAAAATGTTCTTCAGTAGCCCTATTGAACTCTCTTTCTTCATCAGAGTTGGCTTGAACGTCAGATATGTGTGTAGGTGAATGAGCAGGACTAGCATTAACATTGTCATCCTCTCTTGCAATCTCTTCAGGAACATGTTCAGCAGTGACTTCATCATTGACTTTCTCTGCAACAGTTTCAGGAATATCAGAGTTTGCTTTAGCAAGTACCTCTGCTTCTCGCTGAACAATGTCAACAACTGATTGTTGTAGAGCTTCAAGAACAAGAGCATCTTCAGAGTTTGAAACAAACTCTGCTGCTACAGGAACATTCTCTGTTGCATCAGCAGATTCAGCAACAGCTTCTGTAGGATGATCAATTCTAATCTGATCAACTTCCTCACCGTTCTCAAAATCAAGAGAAATGATTTCTGTGTGGGAAGCAATAGTTTCTACCAATTCTGTAGTAGCTTGATCAGCTTCTCTTACATTTTCTTCAAGATCAAAAATTCTGCTGTCAGAATGAGCAGCAGCTTCCTCAACTACATCATTAGCATTTGATGTAGGAGCTTCTCTATCAAAATCCATTTCAATATCATCAGTATTTAGCCTGTCTTGATTGACAGCTTCTGGATTTGCAGCTTCCTCCTGAACAAAAGCTTCAGGAGCTTCATTTTCCTCAGGAACTTTGTTCATATTTGCAATAATATCACCAAAAAGTTGATTAGCAACTAATCTTCTCTTTCTCTGATGAAGATTTTCTTCATCAGCTTCAGTATCTGAGTCTGCAACAGAATCAGCAGCAACAGTCTTTGGTCGTTGGGCTCTCTTTTTCTTCATTCTTTTTCTCTGAGGCACAGCATCAACATTTGATACCTCAGCTTCAGGTTGTTGCAAGTTAGACTTAACTGCTCGAACTTTAGATCTCTTTGACCTCTGTGGTTGAAATACAGAAGGTCCAGCTTCAGCAGTTGAGACATTTTGCTGTTGTAAGTTGTCAAGAAATTGTTGCACAGAAGCAGGTAACATTAAAGGACCAACTTCTCCTTTCTTGTTGTCCTTGTTGATAAGATCAGAGAATATACGTTTGTGTAATTTAAACGAAAGAATTACATCCTCATCTAAAATCTCAACATCAGGGCAGCAATGATTGAATATCAATTGACAAAAATTTTACCTAGTAATTGGAAAGACAAAAAAACTTTAACCAATTAACTAACATACTCAGCAGCAATACAAATCACAAACAGGACTTAATAAACATACTCAATAACATTGGTCAATCACTATCAAACAAGTTCTATCTTTTCTCTGTTCAATCACACTTTTTCGAAAAACAAATGACTAAGCCCAAAATCATAAACTGTCTGAAACAAGGAAATTATTTTAACCATCAGAGATTAAAATAAAGTAACCTCGGCGTATTTCACACAAAACATCAGTGTTTACCATTTGTCCTTCTTTGTCAATTAAACTCTTTTCTCAATCTGTACAGTTGTGAAAATATGTGTGTGTAGTAGCAGAGTTTACCGAAATCAGTATTTAGACCATCTCAAAGTGCATAAAATCCACAATCTAAAGTAGTAAAAACTGGTTGCCTAAACTCTCATGTATAACATAAAATCTGATTTTATATCTAAACTCTGTATTACTGATATCCTTTCATTTGGATATGTCTTTTATTTTTCACCCCCTTTATTAATTATTTTTTTTTTTTTTTTTTTTTTTTTTTTTTTTTTTTTTTTTTTTTTTTATTTTTTTTATTTTTCCAGTAATCAGTGGTTGGCACTAGTCACCAAAAATCAAAGATTTTAGCCCTTATTTCATACAATAAGTTCCTGGATCGTCCTAGGCACAACATGATCTCAAAGGAATTTGTGCTCTGTTTGGCATCTTTTGAATTTGAGGGTGAATTATTTGAAATTAATAATCAGAGTTTAGACTTTTTATCAGTAAATATAATTAACTTATGAGAGAAAATGCAAACAGCTAATACAGACTCAGTGTATAGGATCAATAAACTAAGAGATGCTATAAATATTGAGACAGTATCATGCTGTGTTAGCTTACTGCACATTTTTGAGATCAGAGTCTATACAACTCTTAAGGATTCACAGTTACTTACTGAGAATTATGCTTCATACAAATTTCTTCATTGGTCCATATGTTTCAGACAAAATTACAATCAGAGTATAGCATTTAAACTGTAATTATCAGAGTATGACCAACAGAGTTTATCTTCAGAGTATGCTTTCAGAGTATGACTAACACTTCACAGAGTTTATCATCAGAGTTTAACATGCTGGTTCACATAACAGTTAACACATGCAAGGAATCATGAGCAACAAGAATTAAACATGTATAAATTTTGAGTCTGACCCGTATCTCTAGTCAGAACCAGAGATCATTCCAAGTTCATTTACCAATCTTGTAAAAGTAGCTTCACTCAAAGGTTTGGTGAAGATATCTGCAAGTTGTTGGTCTGTAGACACAAAATGAAGCTCAATATTCCCTTCTTCCACATGTTCTCTGATAAAATGATATCTTATGCTGATGTGCTTGGTCATGGAATGCTGTACTGGATTTCCTGTCATAGCAATAGCACTTTGGTTATCACAGAAAATAGGTATTCTAGAGTACCTTAATCCATAATCCAGCAATTGATTCTTCATCCATAAAATCTGTGCACAACAGCTACCAGCTGCTATATACTCTGCTTCAGCTGTGGATGTAGAAATTGATTTCTGTTTCTTACTGTACCAAGAAACCAATCTGTCACCTAAAAATTGACAGCTTCCACTTGTACTTTTTCTGTCTATCTTACAGCCTGCAAAATCTGCATCAGAGTAACCAATCAACTTAAACTCTGATTCTCTAGGATACCACAAACCCAAGGTTATGGTGCCTTTGAGATATTTGAAAATCCTTTTTACAGCTGTTAGATGAGGCTCTCTAGGATCTGCTTGAAATCTTGCACAAAGACATGTTGCATACATGATATCAGGTCTACTTGCTGTAAGATACAGTAAAGACCCTATCATTCCTCTGTAGTTAGTCATATCTACTGAGGCTCCTGTGTCTTTGTCAAGCTTCGTTGCTGTAGCCATGGGAGTTGTTGCAGATGAACTATCAAGCATACCAAATTTCTTTAGAAGATTTCTGGTATACTTTGCTTGATTGATAAAAATCCCATCATCTGTTTGCTTGACCTGTAAGCCTAGAAAATAACTAAGCTCTCCCATCATGCTCATTTGATACCTGGATTGCATAAGCTTTGCAAACTTCTTACAAAGTTTGTCATTAGTAGATCCAAAAATAATATCATCTACATAAATTTGAACTAACAGCAAATCATCACCAGAATTGAAATAAAACAAGGTTTTATCAATTGTACCTCTTGTGAACCCACTTTCTAAAAGAAATTGAGCAAGAGTTTCATACCATGCTCTTGGTGCTTGCTTTAGTCCATATAATGCCTTGTCAAGCCTGTAGACATAATCTGGATGCTTGGGATCTACAAATCCTGGTGGTTGTTCAACAAATACCTCTTCTTCAAGCTTCCCATTGAGAAAAGCACTTTTCACATCCATCTGAAAGACTTTAAACTTCTTGTGTGCAGCATAGGCCAGAAAAATCCTTATGGCCTCCAGTCTTGCAACTGGAGCAAAGGTTTCATCATAGTCAATTCCTTCCTGTTGTGAATAACCTTTTGCCACAAGTCTAGCCTTATTCCTTGTAATCACACCATCACTGTCAGTCTTGTTTCTAAAAACCCACTTTGTACCTACAATTGATCTGTTCTTTGGTCTAGGTACAAGTGTCCAGACTTCATTTCTTTCAAATTCATTTAACTCTTCTTGCATTGCTGTAATCCAATTAGCATCTTGAAGAGCTTCCTCCACTTTCTTTGGTTCAGTTTGAGACAAGAAAGCATGATACAGACACTCATTATTTGTTGCACTTCTGGTTCTTACACCAGCATCAGGATCTCCAATTATGAGATCAGGTGTGTGTGCCTGTGTCCACTTTCTTGCTGATGGTAAGTGGTTTCTTGCATCATTGTTGGATCCTCCCCCTTGATCCATGCTCTCCTGATTCATATGTTGACTTTCTACATTCTCTGAGGCTCCCCCTGAATTTGATGACTCAGAGTTTGAATTGTCAGAGTTTGAATCAGTTTCCTCAACTGACTCACTTGCTGTGTCATGTTGAGCTTCTTCACGCTCCCCCTCAACTGGTTCTCTATTTTGTTCAATTTGAGAATTATTAGTTTCTCCAGTATTTACCAGTAGAGGTTCAGAGTATGCTTCGTCAGAGTTTGTCAACCCTGCTTCATCAGAGTTTATATCATCAGAGAATAGATCTTCGTTTTCAAAACGTAGTTGATCATATCCATCCTTGTCTTCAAGTCCAATTATTTTCTTGTCATCAAATGACACATGTATGGATTCCATGATCACTTTAGTTCTTAGATTGTAAACTCTGAATGCTTTTGTTGACAGTGGATAGCCAACAAAAATTCCTTCATCAGCTTTTAACTCGAACTTTGTCAACTGTTCAGGATGAGTCTTCAACACAAAGCATTTGCATCCAAATATATGAAAATATTTCAAATTTGGCTTCTTATTTTTCACCATCTCATATGGTGTTTTCCCTTGCTTGTTGATCAGTGTAGCATTTTGAGTAAAACAAGCAGTTTGAACAGCTTCTGCCCAGAAGTATGTTGGTAATTTTGCTTCTTCAAGCATAGTTCTGGCTGCTTCAATTAAAGTTCTGTTCTTTCTTTCAACTACACCATTTTGCTGTGGAGTGCCAGGTGCAGAAAATTCTTGTTTCACCCCTCTTTCCTTGCAGAAAGCTTCCATGAATGAATTTCTGAATTCAGTTCCATTATCACTCCTTATTATTTTGACTTTGTGCTGTGATCCTTTGTCCAGTAGATTTACATGATCCATTAGAATTTGAGCAGTTTCATCCTTCTTTGACAAGAAATACACCCATGTATATCTAGTATATTCATCAACAATTACTAGAGCATATTTCTTTCTGCCCATTGACATTATATTCACTGGTCCAAAGAGATCAACATGTAGAAGATGATAAGGTTCCACCACTGAAGATTCAGACTTGCTTTTGAAAGATGACTTCCTTTGTTTGGCCTTTTGACAGGAATCACATAGGCCATTTAGACTGAGTGTTGATTTTGGGAGTCCTCTTACAAGATCCTTTCTTATCAGCTCATTAATGTTGTTCAAATTGAGATGAGAGAGCTTTTTATGCCAATTCCAACTCTCTTCATTTGACATTCTTGCAGTCAGACACACTGTTTTTCCATCAGAGTTTGTTACCAAACTTGCTTCATAAATATTGTTGCGCCTGTGTCCAACTAGAACAACTTTTCCAGTAGATTTACTGATAACTTCACAGTATTCACTATGAAAATCTACATGGTTTCCTCTGTCACAGATTTGACTCACAGATAACAGATTGTGCTTGAGTCCTGAGACTAGAGCTACATTTGTGATGATGACACCTCCAAGATTAATGTTGCCATATCCCAGAGTATGTCCTACGTTGCCATCTCCATAGGAAACTTTTGGGCCATCCTTCTCCACAAAGTCTGATAGCAGGGCTTTATTTCCAGTCATATGTCCTGAGCATCCACTGTCCAAGATAAGTGTGCTTTTTATTATACCCTGCAATCACAAACAAACACTAAGTGTTAGTTTTAAGGATCCAGACTTGCTTGGACCCTTTGCCTTTCTTAACAGTGTTAGCTTTTGCAGCGGAATCAACTTTCTCAGAGTTTAAACTAACATTGTCAGATTTTACACTAGCAGAGTTTGCTCTAACCCATTTCAAGTTGGGTTTTAGCTCATAGTAATTATGATAAATTGCATGATAACTCTTACATGTGTAAATAGAATGCCAAGTGCTCCCACAATGTTTGCATAAAGTCTGTGGTTTTACTCTAACATAATCATTCTTTACTTCTGAAGTAGAAGGTAAAGAATTAATATGCTTGTTCTTAGTGCAAAATCTAGCAAGATGATTAGAACTACCACAACTGTAACATGTTTTCCTTAAAGCACCAGCATTAGGCAAATAATTATTTCTATTGTTTATGCCTATTTTTCCATTCCTATTTCTCTTGGACCCTTTAGGTTTCATGGCAGACTTAACCTCTTTGAGCTTATGTTTAAACTGTTTTCCTGTCATTAAACCAACATTAACCTGTTTCTCACAGACTCTTATTGGTTCTTTAACAGCTTCTAACTCAACAGGCTTCTCTGTTTTAGATTCAGTATCTACTTGTTCAACACAAGTTTCAACTGGCTCCATAACAGTTTCTTTCACAACTGCAGATTTTAACTTTCCAGATTCAGGAACAAATGTTACAGGAGTTGAATATGAACTTGTGAAAGCTCTAAACTTAATTTTATCTTGAAACCTAAGTTCATCTTCCTCACTGTATCCTAAACCTACAGCATCTGTTTGAAAAACTTGATGTGTATCTCTGCCAGAATTAGTCCAAGTTTTAATTATTTTTCTTTCCTTCTCTAAATCAGATTCTAGTTGCCTATACCTTTTAAGCAACTCCTGTTCCACATAAACAGCATCATCTCTTTCTTTTTGAGTCTGCTTCATATTCTCAAGTTCTCTTTCAAGAAACTTGTTTCTTTCTTTAAGACTAAGATTCTCAGATTTAATCCTTTCATTCTCTAAAGTCTGATCCCTATAACTAACATGTATGTTCTTAAGATAAATTCTTAATTCAGAAATATTATCAGTATCATACGCATAAGTAGTTAGGGGTACCTTATTTTCTGATGATTCAGTCTCATCTTTGACAGTTGCCATAAGAGCATAATTTTCTCCATCATCAGAATCTGAAGTATCTGCCCAGTCTTTGCCTTTAGAGACGAGTGCTTTTCCAGTTTTTCCTTTCTTGCACTCTGGAGCATAGTGACCCATCTCTTTGCACTTGTAGCACTGGATCTCAGATTTGTCCTTCTTACCAGACTTGGTATCCCTTCCATCAGACTTTCTGAAATTCTTCTTCTCAGAATTTGAATCTCTCCTTGAGAATCTTTTACCTTTCTTGAAGTTCTTGAATCCCATCTTCTTGAAGGTCTTCACCATCAATGCCGCCATTTGCATCAACTGTTCTTCATCATCCTCAGAGTCAGAAGCTTCATCAGAGTTTGAGTCATCATCAGAGTTTGATGACTCACTTTCAGATTTAATGACTAAAGCCTTTCCCTTGGCTTTCTTCTTTGATGATTCCTTCTTTTCAATGGGCTTCTCCTCAACTTTGAGAGCAACAGATTTTGTCTTCTTGCTTGATCTTCTGTTTCTTTGATCTATCTCAAGTTCGTGAGTCTTTAACAAGCCATAAATCTCATCAAGATCTGTATCTTCAAGATCATAATTATCTCTGATTGAGGTCGTCTTCAGATCCCATTTTTCAGGTAGAGATAAGAGAAACTTGAGATTTGACTCTTCAAGATTATATTCTTTGTCAACCAGAGACAGATCATTCAGTAATTTACAAAACCTGTCATAAGTCTCAGTCAAGGTTTCATTAGATCTTGAATCAAAGTGCTCATACTCCTGTGTGAGTATTGTCTTCCTGTTCTTCTTTATAGCAGTGGTTCCTTGACACCTTACTTCCAAAGCATCCCAGATTTCCTTTGCCGTTTTGCAGCCAATTACTCTGTTAGACATAACATTATCTAAAGCACTGTGGAGTAGATGTCTAACCTTTGCATCCTTTGCAATTGATGAGATGTCTTCAGGAGTATAATCTTTCTTTTCCTTTGGAATCAGTGTCTGTTCTTTATCACCAACAGCAGGAGATAATTTAGTTGGCTTATGAGGACCATTATTGATTCTGTCAAGATATTCTGGATCTGTAGCCTCCAGAAACATGGTCATCTTCACCTTCCATATTGGATACTCTATTGGCCTGAGAATTGGAACCCTGATAGTTTCATATCGACTCACAGAATTTGGCTTAACCTGTTCAGCCGCAGGAGGAACTTGATTTTGATTTTCTTCAGACATGATTATTACTGTGTTTTAATCGTAAAACTGTATATATTAAACAGCCTTGGCTCTGATACCAATTGTTAGGCCGAATACACAATATAATCAAGTATGTATGAGAATAACAATAATTAATAACACTGTTTATGAATCAATTAAACTGTAATCTTATTAACAGCTTCTCTCTTTATGATGTTAATGAATCATAAAGAGCTTCTAGGTTACACAAAAAATATCTCAATGATCGCATCCCTTCTAGGGATAACCTATCTGTGTTTATATAGTACACAGCTACATACAATCCTTCTCTAATTGATATTCCTACAAGTTAGCTATACAATTCATATCAATTAAGGATTGCTTCTTATCTTCTATCCTGTTTCCTTAGCTGTATCAATATATTCTGCTTCTTTCCATCTTCAGAATGTATTGCTTCTAGAATCTTCAATTCTGCACCGACAGCTAATTCAACTATCACCTTGTCAGACTTTAAATAAACTCTGACCGGCTTCCTTTAAACTCTTCACCCTATCAGAGTTTAACTAAACTCTGATCGGCTTCTGATAAACTCTTGTCAGTACCTGTTGCTTAAACACTGATAAACAAACATTAGCAATTATATCTAACAAACTCTGACAATTCAAACTCTGAGTCATCAAATTCAGGGGGAGCCTCAGAGAATGTAGAAAGTCAACATATGAATCAGGAGAGCATGGATCAAGGGGGAGGATCCAACAATGATGCAAGAAACCACTTACCATCAGCAAGAAAGTGGACACAGGCACACACACCTGATCTCATAATTGGAGATCCTGATGCTGGTGTAAGAACCAGAAGTGCAACAAATAATGAGTGTCTGTATCATGCTTTCTTGTCTCAAACTGAACCAAAGAAAGTGGAGGAAGCTCTTCAAGATGCTAATTGGATTACAGCAATGCAAGAAGAGTTAAATGAATTTGAAAGAAATGAAGTCTGGACACTTGTACCTAGACCAAAGAACAGATCAATTGTAGGTACAAAGTGGGTTTTCAGAAACAAGACTGACAGTGATGGTGTGATTACAAGGAATAAGGCTAGACTTGTGGCAAAAGGTTATTCACAACAGGAAGGAATTGACTATGATGAAACCTTTGCTCCAGTTGCAAGACTGGAGGCTATAAGGATTTTTCTGGCCTATGCTGCACACAAGAAGTTTAAAGTCTTTCAGATGGATGTGAAAAGTGCTTTTCTCAATGGGAAGCTTGAAGAAGAGGTATTTGTTGAACAACCACCAGGATTTGTAGATTCCAAGCATCCAGATTATGTCTACAGGCTTGATAAGGCATTATATGGACTAAAGCAAGCACCAAGAGCATGGTATGAAACTCTTGCTCAATTTCTTTTAGAAAGTGGGTTCACAAGAGGTACAATCGATAAAACCTTGTTTTATTTCAATTCTGGTGATGATTTGCTTTTAGTTCAAATTTATGTAGATGATATTATTTTTGGATCTACTAATGACAAACTTTGTAAGAAGTTTGCAAAGCTTATGCAATCCAGGTATCAAATGAGCATGATGGGAGAGCTTAGTTATTTTCTAGGCTTACAGGTCAAGCAAACAGATGATGGGATTTTTATCAATCAAGCAAAATATACCAGAAATCTTCTCAAGAAATTTGGTATGCTTGATAGTTCATCTGCAACAACTCCCATGGCTACAGCAACGAAGCTTGACAAAGACACAGGAGCCTCAGTAGATATGACTAACTACAGAGGAATGATAGGGTCTTTACTGTATCTTACAGCAAGTAGACCTGATATCATGTATGCAACATGTCTTTGTGCAAGATTTCAAGCAGATCCTAAAGAGCCTCATCTAACAGCTGTAAAAAGGATTTTCAAATATCTCAAAGGCACCATAACCTTGGGTTTGTGGTATCCTAGAGAATCAGAGTTTAAGTTGATTGGTTACTCTGATGCAGATTTTGCAGGCTGTAAGATAGACAGAAAAAGTACAAGTGGAAGCTGTCAATTTTTAGGTGACAGATTAGTTTCTTGGTATAGCAAGAAACAGAAGTCGATTTCCACATCCACAGCTGAAGCAGAGTATATAGCAGCTGGTAGCTGTTGTGCACAGATTTTATGGATGAAGAATCAATTGCTGGATTATGGGTTAAGGTACTCTAAAATTCCTATTTTCTGTGATAACCAAAGTGCTATTGCTATGACAGGAAATCCAGTACAGCATTCCATGACCAAGCACATCAGCATAAGATATCATTTTATCAGAGAACATGTGGAAGAAGGGAATATTGAGCTTCATTTTGTGTCTACAGACCAACAACTTGCAGATATCTTCACCAAACCTTTGAGTGAAGCTACTTTTACAAGATTGGTAAATGAACTTGGAATGATCTCTGGTTCTGACTAGAGATACGGGTCAGACTCAAAATTTATACATGTTTAATTCTTGTTGCTCATGATTCCTTGCATGTGTTAACTGTTATGTGAACCAGCATGTTAAACTCTGATGATAAACTCTGTGAAGTGTTAGTCATACTCTGAAAGCATACTCTGAAGATAAACTCTGTTGGTCATACTCTGATAATTACAGTTTAAATGCTATACTCTGATTGTAATTTTGTCTGAAACATATGGACCAATGAAGAAATTTGTATGAAGCACAATTCTCAGTAAGTAACTGTGAATCCTTAAGAGTTGTATAGACTCTGATCTCAAGAATGTGCAGTAAGCTACCACAGCATGATACTGTCTCAATATTTATAGCATCTCTTAGTTTATTGATCCTATACACTGAGTCTGTATTAGCTGTCTGCATTTTCTCTCATAAGTTAATTATATTTACTGATGAAAAGTCTAAACTCTGATTATTAATTTCAAATAATTCACCCTCAAATTCAAAAGATGCCAAACAGAGCACAAATTCCTTTGAGATCATGTTGTGCCTAGGACGATCCAGGAACTTATTGTATGAAATAAGGGCTAAAATCTTTGATTTTTGGTGACTAGTGCCAACCACTGATACCAATTGTTAGATATAATTGCTAATGTTTGTTTATCAGTGTTTAAGCAACAGGTACTGACAAGAGTTTATCAGAAGCCGATCAGAGTTTAGTTAAACTCTGATAGGGTGAAGAGTTTAAAGGAAGCCGGTCAGAGTTTATTTAAAGTCTGACAAGGTGATAGTTGAATTAGCTGTCGGTGCAGAATTGAAGATTCTAGAAGCAATACATTCTGAAGATGGAAAGAAGCAGAATATATTGATACAGCTAAGGAAACAGGATAGAAGATAAGAAGCAATCCTTAATTGATATGAATTGTATAGCTAACTTGTAGGAATATCAATTAGAGAAGGATTGTATGTAGCTGTGTACTATATAAACACAGATAGGTTATCCCTAGAAGGGATGCGATCATTGAGATATTTTTTGTGTAACCTAGAAGCTCTTTATGATTCATTAACATCATAAAGAGAGAAGCTGTTAATAAGATTACAGTTTAATTGATTCATAAACAGTGTTATTAATTATTGTTATTCTCATACATACTTGATTATATTGTGTATTCGGCCTAACAATTGGTATCAGAGCCAAGGCTGTTTAATATATACAGTTTTACGATTAAAACACAGTAATAATCATGTCTGAAGAAAATCAAAATCAAGTTCCTCCTGCGGCTGAACAGGTTAAGCCAAATTCGGTGAGTCGATATGAAACTATCAGGGTTCCAATTCTCAGGCCAATAGAGTATCCAATATGGAAGGTGAAGATGACCATGTTTCTGGAGGCTACAGATCCAGAATATCTTGACAGAATCAATAATGGTCCTCATAAGCCAACTAAATTATCTCCTGCTGTTGGTGATAAAGAACAGACACTGATTCCAAAGGAAAAGAAAGATTATACTCCTGAAGACATCTCATCAATTGCAAAGGATGCAAAGGTTAGACATTTACTCCACAGTGCTTTAGATAATGTTATGTCTAACAGAGTAATTGGCTGCAAAACGGCAAAGGAAATCTGGGATGCTTTGGAAGTAAGGTGTCAAGGAACCACTGCTATAAAGAAGAACAGGAAGACAATACTCACACAGGAGTATGAGCACTTTGATTCAAGATCTAATGAAACCTTGACTGAGACTTATGACAGGTTTTGTAAATTACTGAATGATCTGTCTCTGGTTGACAAAGAATATAATCTTGAAGAGTCAAATCTCAAGTTTCTCTTATCTCTACCTGAAAAATGGGATCTGAAGACGACCTCAATCAGAGATAATTATGATCTTGATGATACAGATCTTGATGAGATTTATGGCTTGTTAAAGACTCACGAACTTGAGATAGATCAAAGAAACAGAAGATCAAGCAAGAAGACAAAATCTGTTGCTCTCAAAGTTGAGGAGAAGCCCATTGAAAAGAAGGAATCATCAAAGAAGAAAGCCAAGGGAAAGGCTTTAGTCATTAAATCTGAAAGTGAGTCATCAAACTCTGATGATGACTCAAACTCTGATGAAGCTTCTGACTCTGAGGATGATGAAGAACAGTTGATGCAAATGGCGGCATTGATGGTGAAGACCTTCAAGAAGATGGGATTCAAGAACTTCAAGAAAGGTAAAAGATTCTCAAGGAGAGATTCAAATTCTGAGAAGAAGAATTTCAGAAAGTCTGATGGAAGGGATACCAAGTCTGGTAAGAAGGACAAATCTGAGATCCAGTGCTACAAGTGCAAAGAGATGGGTCACTATGCTCCAGAGTGCAAGAAAGGAAAAACTGGAAAAGCACTCGTCTCTAAAGGCAAAGACTGGGCAGATACTTCAGATTCTGATGATGGAGAAAATTATGCTCTTATGACAACTGTCAAAGATGAGACTGAATCATCAGAAAATAAGGTACCCCTAACTACTTATGCGTATGATACTGATAATATTTCTGAATTAAGAATTTATCTTAAGAACATACATGTTAGTTATAGGGATCAGACTTTAGAGAATGAAAGGATTAAATCTGAGAATCTTAGTCTTAAAGAAAGAAACAAGTTTCTTGAAAGAGAACTTGAGAATATGAAGCAGACTCAAAAAGAAAGAGATGATGCTGTTTATGTGGAACAGGAGTTGCTTAAAAGGTATAGGCAACTAGAATCTGATTTAGAGAAGGAAAGAAAAATAATTAAAACTTGGACTAATTCTGGCAGAGATACACATCAAGTTTTTCAAACAGATGCTGTAGGTTTAGGATACAGTGAGGAAGATGAACTTAGGTTTCAAGATAAAATTAAGTTTAGAGCTTTCACAAGTTCATATTCAACTCCTGTAACATTTGTTCCTGAATCTGGAAAGTTAAAATCTGCAGTTGTGAAAGAAACTGTTATGGAGCCAGTTGAAACTTGTGTTGAACAAGTAGATACTGAATCTAAAACAGAGAAGCCTGTTGAGATAGAAGCTGTAAAAGAACCAATAAGAATCTGTGAGAAACAGGTTAATGTTGGTTTAATGACAGGAAAACAGTTTAAGCATAAGCTCAAAGAGGTTAAGTCTGCCATGAAACCTAAAGGGTCCAAGAGAAATAGGAATGGAAAAATAGGCATAAACAATAGAAATAATTATTTGCCTAATGCTGGTGCTTTAAGGAAAACATGTTACAGTTGTGGTAGTTCTAATCATCTTGCTAGATTTTGCACTAAGAACAAGCATATTAATTCTTTACCTTCTACTTCAGAAGTAAAGAATGATTATGTTAGAGTAAAACCACAGACTTTATGCAAACATTGTGGGAGCACTTGGCATTCTATTTACACATGTAAGAGTTATCATGCAATTTATCATAATTACTATGAGCTAAAACCCAACTTGAAATGGGTTAGAGCAAACTCTGCTAGTGTAAAATCTGACAATGTTAGTTTAAACTCTGAGAAAGTTGATTCCGCTGCAAAAGCTAACACTGTTAAGAAAGGCAAAGGGTCCAAGCAAGTCTGGATCCTTAAAACTAACACGTAGTGTTTGTTTGTGATTGCAGGGTATAATAAAGAGCACACTTATCTTGGACAGTGGATGCTCAGGACATATGACTGGAAATAAAGCCCTGCTATCAGACTTTGTGGAGAAGGATGGCCCAAAAGTTTCCTATGGAGATGGCAACGTAGGACATACTCTGGGATATGGCAACATTAATCTTGGAGGTGTCATCATCACAAATGTAGCTCTAGTCTCAGGACTCAAGCACAATCTGTTATCTGTGAGTCAAATCTGTGACAGAGGAAACCATGTAGATTTTCATAGTGAATACTGTGAAGTTATCAGTAAATCTACTGGAAAAGTTGTTCTAGTTGGACACAGGCGCAACAATATTTATGAAGCAAGTTTGGTAACAAACTCTGATGGAAAAATAGTGTGTCTGACTGCAAGAATGTCAAATGAAGAGAGTTGGAATTGGCATAAAAAGCTCTCTCATCTCAATTTGAACAACATTAATGAGCTGATAAGAAAGGATCTTGTAAGAGGACTCCCAAAATCAACACTCAGTCTAAATGGCCTATGTGATTCCTGTCAAAAGGCCAAACAAAGGAAGTCATCTTTCAAAAGCAAGTCTGAATCTTCAGTGGTGGAACCTTATCATCTTCTACATGTTGATCTTTTTGGACCAGTGAATATAATGTCAATGGGCAGAAAGAAATATGCTCTAGTAATTGTTGATGAATATACTAGATATACATGGGTGTATTTCTTGTCAAAGAAGGATGAAACTGCTCAAATTCTAATGGATCATGTAAATCTACTGGACAAAGGATCACAGCACAAAGTTAAAATAATAAGGAGTGATAATGGAACTGAATTCAGAAATTCATTCCTGGAAGCTTTCTGCAAGGAAAGAGGGGTGAAACAAGAATTTTCTGCACCTGGCACTCCACAGCAAAATGGTGTAGTTGAAAGAAAGAACAGAACTTTAATTGAAGCAGCCAGAACTATGCTTGAAGAAGCAAAATTACCAACTTATTTCTGGGCAGAAGCTGTTCAAACTGCTTGTTTTACTCAAAATGCTACACTGATCAACAAGCATGGGAAAACACCATATGAGATGGTGAAAAATAAGAAGCCAAATTTGAAATATTTTCATATATTTGGATGCAAATGCTTTGTGTTGAAGACTCATCCTGAACAGTTGACAAAGTTCGAGTTAAAAGCTGATGAAGGAATTTTTGTTGGCTATCCACTGTCAACAAAAGCATTCAGAGTTTACAATCTAAGAACTAAAGTGATCATGGAATCCATACATGTGTCATTTGATGACAAGAAAATAATTGGACTTGAAGACAAGGATGAATATGATCAACTACGTTTTGAAAATGAAGATCTACTCTCTGATGATATAAACTCTGATGAAACAGGGTTGACAAACTCTGACGAAGCATACTCTGAACCTCTACTGGTAAATACTGGAGAAACTGAAAATTCTCAAATTGAACAAAATAGAGAACCAGTTGAGGGGGAGCGTGAAGAAGCTCAACATGACACAGCAAGTGAGTCAGTTGAGGAAACTGATTCAAACTCTGACAATTCAAACTCTGAGTCATCAAATTCAGGGGGAGCCTCAGAGAATGTAGAAAGTCAACATATGAATCAGGAGAGCATGGATCAAGGGGGAGGATCCAACAATGATGCAAGAAACCACTTACCATCAGCAAGAAAGTGGACACAGGCACACACACCTGATCTCATAATTGGAGATCCTGATGCTGGTGTAAGAACCAGAAGTGCAACAAATAATGAGTGTCTGTATCATGCTTTCTTGTCTCAAACTGAACCAAAGAAAGTGGAGGAAGCTCTTCAAGATGCTAATTGGATTACAGCAATGCAAGAAGAGTTAAATGAATTTGAAAGAAATGAAGTCTGGACACTTGTACCTAGACCAAAGAACAGATCAATTGTAGGTACAAAGTGGGTTTTCAGAAACAAGACTGACAGTGATGGTGTGATTACAAGGAATAAGGCTAGACTTGTGGCAAAAGGTTATTCACAACAGGAAGGAATTGACTATGATGAAACCTTTGCTCCAGTTGCAAGACTGGAGGCTATAAGGATTTTTCTGGCCTATGCTGCACACAAGAAGTTTAAAGTCTTTCAGATGGATGTGAAAAGTGCTTTTCTCAATGGGAAGCTTGAAGAAGAGGTATTTGTTGAACAACCACCAGGATTTGTAGATTCCAAGCATCCAGATTATGTCTACAGGCTTGATAAGGCATTATATGGACTAAAGCAAGCACCAAGAGCATGGTATGAAACTCTTGCTCAATTTCTTTTAGAAAGTGGGTTCACAAGAGGTACAATCGATAAAACCTTGTTTTATTTCAATTCTGGTGATGATTTGCTTTTAGTTCAAATTTATGTAGATGATATTATTTTTGGATCTACTAATGACAAACTTTGTAAGAAGTTTGCAAAGCTTATGCAATCCAGGTATCAAATGAGCATGATGGGAGAGCTTAGTTATTTTCTAGGCTTACAGGTCAAGCAAACAGATGATGGGATTTTTATCAATCAAGCAAAATATACCAGAAATCTTCTCAAGAAATTTGGTATGCTTGATAGTTCATCTGCAACAACTCCCATGGCTACAGCAACGAAGCTTGACAAAGACACAGGAGCCTCAGTAGATATGACTAACTACAGAGGAATGATAGGGTCTTTACTGTATCTTACAGCAAGTAGACCTGATATCATGTATGCAACATGTCTTTGTGCAAGATTTCAAGCAGATCCTAAAGAGCCTCATCTAACAGCTGTAAAAAGGATTTTCAAATATCTCAAAGGCACCATAACCTTGGGTTTGTGGTATCCTAGAGAATCAGAGTTTAAGTTGATTGGTTACTCTGATGCAGATTTTGCAGGCTGTAAGATAGACAGAAAAAGTACAAGTGGAAGCTGTCAATTTTTAGGTGACAGATTAGTTTCTTGGTATAGCAAGAAACAGAAGTCGATTTCCACATCCACAGCTGAAGCAGAGTATATAGCAGCTGGTAGCTGTTGTGCACAGATTTTATGGATGAAGAATCAATTGCTGGATTATGGGTTAAGGTACTCTAAAATTCCTATTTTCTGTGATAACCAAAGTGCTATTGCTATGACAGGAAATCCAGTACAGCATTCCATGACCAAGCACATCAGCATAAGATATCATTTTATCAGAGAACATGTGGAAGAAGGGAATATTGAGCTTCATTTTGTGTCTACAGACCAACAACTTGCAGATATCTTCACCAAACCTTTGAGTGAAGCTACTTTTACAAGATTGGTAAATGAACTTGGAATGATCTCTGGTTCTGACTAGAGATACGGGTCAGACTCAAAATTTATACATGTTTAATTCTTGTTGCTCATGATTCCTTGCATGTGTTAACTGTTATGTGAACCAGCATGTTAAACTCTGATGATAAACTCTGTGAAGTGTTAGTCATACTCTGAAAGCATACTCTGAAGATAAACTCTGTTGGTCATACTCTGATAATTACAGTTTAAATGCTATACTCTGATTGTAATTTTGTCTGAAACATATGGACCAATGAAGAAATTTGTATGAAGCACAATTCTCAGTAAGTAACTGTGAATCCTTAAGAGTTGTATAGACTCTGATCTCAAGAATGTGCAGTAAGCTACCACAGCATGATACTGTCTCAATATTTATAGCATCTCTTAGTTTATTGATCCTATACACTGAGTCTGTATTAGCTGTCTGCATTTTCTCTCATAAGTTAATTATATTTACTGATGAAAAGTCTAAACTCTGATTATTAATTTCAAATAATTCACCCTCAAATTCAAAAGATGCCAAACAGAGCACAAATTCCTTTGAGATCATGTTGTGCCTAGGACGATCCAGGAACTTATTGTATGAAATAAGGGCTAAAATCTTTGATTTTTGGTGACTAGTGCCAACCACTGATTACTGGAAAAATAAAAAAAAAATATAAAAAAAAAAAAAAAAAAAAAAAAAAAAAAATAGATAAATTAAGGGGGTGAAAAATAAAAGACATATCCAAATGAAAGGATATCAGTAATACAGAGTTTAGATATAAAATCAGATTTTATGTTATACATGAGAGTTTAGGCAACCAGTTTTTACTACTTTAGATTGTGGATTTTATGCACTTTGAGATGGTTTAAATACTGATTTCGGTAAACTCTGCTACTACACACACATATTTTCACAACTGTACAGATTGAGAAAAGAGTTTATTGACAAAGAAGGACAAATGGTAAACACTGATGTTTTGTGTGAAATACGCCGAGGTTACTTTATTTTAATCTCTGATGGTTAAAATAATTTCCTTGTTTCAGACAGTTTATGATTTTGGGTTTAGTCATTTGTTTTTCGAAAAAGTGTGATTGAACAGAGAAAAGATAGAGTTTGTTTGATAGTGATTGACCAATGCTATTGAGTATGTTTATTAAGTCCTGTTTGTGATTTGTATTGCTGCTGAGTATGTTAGTTAATTGGTTAAAGTTTTTTTTTGTCTTTCCAATTACTAGGTAAAATTGATAATACTGAAAGTAAAGCAATAAAATGAGTCTTTTTCATTAATTGATTCACACTCTGTTACATTCAGTCAATTACATACTCATGCTTAGCTAATCTTTCTGGTACATACTAATCACTATGGTTACAAAAGAGAAAATCTATTTAACCAGGACAAGTACTTGAATGCTATCCAACATCGAAGCAGAAGAGCTAGAGCCAGAAGCTATTGTGCTCTACTACTTCTGATGATAGCTACCCAGTTGCTCATCTGGTCATTATACCATTTGGGATAGCTTGAAATCCTCCTAATGATGAATCATCATCATCATTTTCTCGGGATCTCTTTCTGCTTTGCAGCTTGCAGGATTCTAAGAAGAGGTTTTCTTTTGAACCCGACAAGAAACTCAGTTGATAAAGCATGAAGCAGATCTCCATGGCATCTTCATCTGCGAGGATTGGTGCATCATATGGTCCTGGACGGAAGATGTATACATGAGGGTTGGAGAAAGGCCCTTCGACTATTTCATCATCTACGATAAGACCTTCATCATTCAAGAATGAGAGAACAAGAAACTCATCGATAAGATAGTTTTCTTGTTGCTGCCAGTTCATGTTCAAAAACTCTTCCACATCCAGGAATTCGAAAGTTCCAGCCATTTTGGTGTATAGTAAGTTTAAGATATGAAGCCTGTTGTTACATTGCTTTGGTATTTAAAGCATTCAAACAGGGTATCTGAAAGGTTTTTCTTGGAGATTGAAAGGTTTTCGAAGCGCTTGGGATACTAAGGTGCGGAGTTTCGAGACAGTCATTATTATTTTGACTGTTGAGTTCTTTGTTCTTTATTATTTAAATTGATAATTTTATTATTATTGATTTTTTTTCTTTTAAGCGAATATTTTGAGTGTTATATGTGATGACAGGTGTCTCCACGTTTGCACGTGTGTATAGGAAGTTGTTAGATACAGCTGTCAGCGTATTCACGTTTGACATCTGTCCCACTAACATACTTCTAATCTTTACAGTTATTATTTAATACACTACATTCACACGATTCAATCTTTTACGCATTTCATCTTCTCATAACATTTTACTCACACACAAACACTCAAACACTTTCAAAGCCCAGTACTTTTTGTTTTCAAATCTTAAAAATGGCAACTACAGCGTTTATTGCTTCTGAATTAGAATTTGTCCCAAATAACTACTCCGCTCCTGTAGCAAATGAGAACGCACCGGAGGCGTTTCATTTGATTCAGAGTTTCTTGTCAAACTCTGATATTGGCACTGCTCTCACCGCACCATCGAAGCTGTCTGCAACACAAATCAAATCTTTTTGGCAGACAGGTGTTTATGATAATGGAGGAGAGTCTGGATCTCCATCTATCATTTTTCAATATGAGGACAATGACTATGCTGTTACTCCTACTACTGTTCGTGATGCTTTGGGTCTTGAAGATTTCAATTCGTTCACAGTTGCTGTTGGAGATTCTGAGTTAGTTAGAATGATGCGAGAAATAGGTTACTCTGGACCACTGACAAAGATTGGTCAATTGAAGCGACCGCTCTTGAGAAAGGAATGGAGTTTCTTTTTCGACTGCATTACAAGAGCGTTCGGGAAAAAGTGCACAAACTGGGATGCAATTCCCACTGATAGTTTACAGATCGGGTATTCTCTTCTCTATGGCAGTCAATTTGATGTTGCTAGATTAGTTTTAACTAATATTGGTGAGAAAATGCTAGAGAATAGAAATGTTGTTTACTTCTCTAGGTTTTGTCAATTGATATTCAATTATTGCTGCCCTGATGTTGAGATTTTAGATGAGGATGTAATTCTTTCGTTTAAATTGCACAAACGTATATTCTCTGATCTTATCAACAAGGACAACAAGAAAGGAGAAGTTGGTCCTTTAATGTTACCTGCATCTGTGCAACAATTTCTTGACAACTTACAACAGCAAAATGTCTCAACTGCTGAAGCTGGACCTTCTGTATCTCAACCACAGAGGTCAAAGAGATCTAAAGTTCGAGCAGTTAAGTCTAACTTGCAACAACCTGAAGCTGAGGTATCAAATGTTGATGCTGTGCCTCAGAGAAAAAGAATGAAGAAAAAGAGAGCCCAACGACCAAAGACTGTTGCTGCTGATTCTGTTGCAGACTCAGATACTGAAGCTGATGAAGAAAATCTTCATCAGAGAAAGAGAAGATTAGTTGCTAATCAACTTTTTGGTGATATTATTGCCAATATGAACAAAGTTCCTGAGGAAAATGAAGCTCCTGAAGCTTTTGTTCAGGAGGAAGCTGCAAATCCAGAAGCTGTCAATCAAGACAGGCTACATACTGATGATATTGAAATGGATTTTGATAGAGAAGCTCCTACATCAAATGCTAATGATGTAGTTGAGGAAGCTGCTGCTCATTCTGACAGCAGAATTTTTGATCTTGAAGAAAATGTAAGAGAAGCTGATCAAGCTACTACAGAATTGGTAGAAACTATTGCTTCCCACACAGAAATCATTTCTCTTGATTTTGAGAACGGTGAGGAAGTTGATCAGATTAGAATTGATCATCCTACAGAAGCTGTTGCTGAATCTGCTGATGCAACAGAGAATGTTCCTGTAGCAGCAGAGTTTGTTGCAAACTCTGAAGATGCTCTTGTTCTTGAAGCTCTACAACAATCAGTTGTTGAGATTGTTCAGCGAGAAGCAGAGGTAATTGCTAAAGCAAACTCTGATATTCCTGAAACTGTTGCAGAGAAAGTCAATGATGAAGCTGCACAGTTAGAACATGAAATCACTGCTGAACATGTTCCTGAAGAGATTGCAAGAGAGGATGACAATGTTAATGCTAGTCCTGCTCATTCACCTACACACATATCTGACGTTCAAGCCAACTCTGATGAAGAAAGAGAGTTCAATAGGGCTACTGAAGAACATTTTCAAGAGATGTACTTTAACAACTGGACAGCAGCAGATTGTATTTTCACTTCACAAAGGGCTGCTGATTTAACTGCTAACTCTGTTAAAGAGATTTCAAATCCTGAACTTCTCAGTCATTTCAAAGCGACTGTTGTTCAAATCAAATCATTAAACAATCGTTTTGATGCTTCTGATAAGATGATTGAAGGGTTAAGGAATGATATAGCTACAAGAGAGCTTACACAGCAGAAGGACAAATCTCTATACATCTCTTTGTGTAAAGAGCAAAAGACTTTCAATTCTAGATTGTCGAAAGTTGAGGAGAATCAGACTGCTATGTCTGCTCAACTAACTTCAATTTCTAATGCTCTGGAGTTGCTGACATCAGTACTACTTTCTGATGATGTCAAAAAGGGGGAGAGTGTACCAAGTGACAAATGCAAAGACACTCAAGCTCTGAGACGGAGGGATGATGGTAATGATGGTGGAAGCAAGGGAGGTGAATCTGAAAAGAGTTTAGGCTTAAGACCAAGATCAAGATCAAACTCTGAGAGAAGATCAAACTCTGGTAAGAAAAAAGTAATTTCTGCCAGTGGTTCAAGGCTCAAAAGTTTGATAAACACTGATAAGCCTAGCACTGATGAAGAAGTTGCTGCTAAATTATTTATAGCAGAACATGGAAAAGATGTTACAATTGAAGATATCCAAGCTGAAGAGCAAATGCTTGCTGAAGAACACAGGAAGAATCTTGAAGCTGGGATATACAAAAAGAAAGAAATCAAGGCTCCTAGAAAGAAAGAAACTGGAATTATTATTAAAGAAAATACTCAACAGAGTATACAATACACCAGGAGGTCTATGATTAGAAACTCTGATAAGGGTAAAGGCAAAATGATTGAAGAGCCTAACCTGAAGGAGAAAGATTATTCAACCTCTGACATTGCTCAAGTTGAAACAAGATTACCAAAATCAACCTCTGAAGCTGCTCAAGTTGATGATACTATTGAAGTTAAGCCAGCCTCTGACAAGACTCAAGCTGTGCAAACTCAGCTAGCTCCACAACTCCAAGGTATTTTTAGAAGACCTGTACTATCTGAAGCTCTGACACTTCAACCTGTGGATTTTTCTCAAACCAGGACTGTACTTGGAAAAGAAACTTTTGATAAAGCTGGTTTAGGTTCACATAGGGAGAAGAGAATAAACAACAGATCTGGAGATCAATCATCATTGGCAGTATCTGGCACTATTACTCAAGAGAATCTTGATATGCTAGACTCTGTTCAGTTGATATTTCACAAGGGTTTGAAGAAAGATTTTCTGTTGTATTTTATGAATGATGGAAGAGTTTACAGAGTTGCAGAGTCTGATATAGATCTCAAATCTTATCAAGAATTGGAGTATGTTCTGTACTTGTTAAAAGTCAAAAACAGAAACACTCAAAATGCTGCTACATTTATCAGACAAAAGATGCAAAGATCTAAGGTGATGCTTGGAGGAGGAATTTCAAAGGTATACATTCCTAAGTATAGAGATGCTTATGGAAATGTTATAGAAATGAAGAGAAACAGTACAAGACTAAGGACTGATCTGGGAGTTAAAGTCTTAGAATTCAATCAAGAATCTGATAAAGCACATTTTATTAGGCTAGGGAATGAAATGAAGAAGAATTCCATCTATTCTCTGAGAGCTGCTATTTATCAGACTGGTGAATCTGATCCAGAACTCAAGGAACTGAAAGAAATCATGGTTGAAGAGCTGGAAAAGGCTGAAAGAAGACTTCTAATTGATTATCTCAGGACAGTGCCTGATATTCAAGAAATCAAATAAAGTCTGACTGTAAGTTTTTAATATTTTCTATTCTAAGTTAAATTTAAACTCTGTTTTTAAATTAAACTCTGTTATATGTTAAACACTGCATTTGTTAAAAGGTTTTGACATCATCAATTATATGTTTAACTTGTACATTTTATTATGAACAAGTTGGGGGAGATTGTTAGATATAATTGCTAATGTTTGTTTATCAGTGTTTAAGCAACAGGTACTGACAAGAGTTTATCAGAAGCCGATCAGAGTTTAGTTAAACTCTGATAGGGTGAAGAGTTTAAAGGAAGCCGGTCAGAGTTTATTTAAAGTCTGACAAGGTGATAGTTGAATTAGCTGTCGGTGCAGAATTGAAGATTCTAGAAGCAATACATTCTGAAGATGGAAAGAAGCAGAATATATTGATACAGCTAAGGAAACAGGATAGAAGATAAGAAGCAATCCTTAATTGATATGAATTGTATAGCTAACTTGTAGGAATATCAATTAGAGAAGGATTGTATGTAGCTGTGTACTATATAAACACAGATAGGTTATCCCTAGAAGGGATGCGATCATTGAGATATTTTTTGTGTAACCTAGAAGCTCTTTATGATTCATTAACATCATAAAGAGAGAAGCTGTTAATAAGATTACAGTTTAATTGATTCATAAACAGTGTTATTAATTATTGTTATTCTCATACATACTTGATTATATTGTGTATTCGGCCTAACAATTGCTTTATCAACTGAGTTTCTTGTCGGGTTCAAAAGAAAACCTCTTCTTAGAATCCTGCAAGCTGCAAAGCAGAAAGAGATCCCGAGAAGATGATGATGATGATTCATCATTAGGAGGATTTCAAGCTATCCCAAATGGTATAATGACCAGATGAGCAACTGGGTAGCTATCATCAGAAGTAGTAGAGCACAATAGCTTCTGGCTCTAGCTCTTCTGCTTCGATGTTGGATAGCATTCAAGTACTTGTCCTGGTTAAATAGATTTTCTCTTTTGTAACCATAGTGATTAGTATGTACCAGAAAGATTAGCTAAGCATGAGTATGTAATTGACTGAATGTAACAGAGTGTGAATCAATTAATGAAAAAGACTCATTTTATTGCTTTACTTTCAGTATTATCAATTTTACCTAGTAATTGGAAAGACAAAAAAACTTTAACCAATTAACTAACATACTCAGCAGCAATACAAATCACAAACAGGACTTAATAAACATACTCAATAGCATTGGTCAATCACTATCAAACAAACTCTATCTTTTCTCTGTTCAATCACACTTTTTCGAAAAACAAATGACTAAACCCAAAATCATAAACTGTCTGAAACAAGGAAATTATTTTAACCATCAGAGATTAAAATAAAGTAACCTCGGCGTATTTCACACAAAACATCAGTGTTTACCATTTGTCCTTCTTTGTCAATAAACTCTTTTCTCAATCTGTACAGTTGTGAAAATATGTGTGTGTAGTAGCAGAGTTTACCGAAATCAGTATTTAGACCATCTCAAAGTGCATAAAATCCACAATCTAAAGTAGTAAAAACTGGTTGCCTAAACTCTCATGTATAACATAAAATCTGATTTTATATCTAAACTCTGTATTACTGATATCCTTTCATTTGGATATGTCTTTTATTTTTCACCCCCTTAATTTATCTATTTTTTTTTTTTTTTTTTAAGCGAATATTTTGAGTGTTATATGTGATGACAGGTGTCTCCACGTTTGCACGTGTGTATAGGAAGTTGTTAGATACAGCTGTCAGCGTATTCACGTTTGACATCTGTCCCACTAACATACTTCTAATCTTTACAGTTATTATTTAATACACTACATACACACGATTCAATCTTTTACGCATTTCATCTTCTCATAACATTTTACTCACACACAAACACTCAAACACTTTCAAAGCCCAGTACTTTTTGTTTTCAAATCTTAAAAATGGCAACTACAGCGTTTATTGCTTCTGAATTAGAATTTGTCCCAAATAACTACTCCGCTCCTGTAGCAAATGAGAACGCACCGGAGGCGTTTCATTTGATTCAGAGTTTCTTGTCAAACTCTGATATTGGCACTGCTCTCACCGCACCATCGAAGCTGTCTGCAACACAAATCAAATCTTTTTGGCAGACAGGTGTTTATGATAATGGAGGAGAGTCTGGATCTCCATCTATCATTTTTCAATATGAGGACAATGACTATGCTGTTACTCCTACTACTGTTCGTGATGCTTTGGGTCTTGAAGATTTCAATTCGTTCACAGTTGCTGTTGGAGATTCTGAGTTAGTTAGAATGATGCGAGAAATAGGTTACTCTGGACCACTGACAAAGATTGGTCAATTGAAGCGACCGCTCTTGAGAAAGGAATGGAGTTTCTTTTTCGACTGCATTACAAGAGCGTTCGGGAAAAAGTGCACAAACTGGGATGCAATTCCCACTGATAGTTTACAGATCGGGTATTCTCTTCTCTATGGCAGTCAATTTGATGTTGCTAGATTAGTTTTAACTAATATTGGTGAGAAAATGCTAGAGAATAGAAATGTTGTTTACTTCTCTAGGTTTTGTCAATTGATATTCAATTATTGCTGCCCTGATGTTGAGATTTTAGATGAGGGTGTAATTCTTTCGTTTAAATTGCACAAACGTATATTCTCTGATCTTATCAACAAGGACAACAAGAAAGGAGAAGTTGGTCCTTTAATGTTACCTGCATCTGTGCAACAATTTCTTGACAACTTACAACAGCAAAATGTCTCAACTGCTGAAGCTGGACCTTCTGTATCTCAACCACAGAGGTCAAAGAGATCTAAAGTTCGAGCAGTTAAGTCTAACTTGCAACAACCTGAAGCTGAGGTATCAAATGTTGATGCTGTGCCTCAGAGAAAAAGAATGAAGAAAAAGAGAGCCCAACGACCAAAGACTGTTGCTGCTGATTCTGTTGCAGACTCAGATACTGAAGCTGATGAAGAAAATCTTCATCAGAGAAAGAGAAGATTAGTTGCTAATCAACTTTTTGGTGATATTATTGCCAATATGAACAAAGTTCCTGAGGAAAATGAAGCTCCTGAAGCTTTTGTTCAGGAGGAAGCTGCAAATCCAGAAGCTGTCAATCAAGACAGGCTACATACTGATGATATTGAAATGGATTTTGATAGAGAAGCTCCTACATCAAATGCTAATGATGTAGTTGAGGAAGCTGCTGCTCATTCTGACAGCAGAATTTTTGATCTTGAAGAAAATGTAAGAGAAGCTGATCAAGCTACTACAGAATTGGTAGAAACTATTGCTTCCCACACAGAAATCATTTCTCTTGATTTTGAGAACGGTGAGGAAGTTGATCAGATTAGAATTGATCATCCTACAGAAGCTGTTGCTGAATCTGCTGATGCAACAGAGAATGTTCCTGTAGCAGCAGAGTTTGTTGCAAACTCTGAAGATGCTCTTGTTCTTGAAGCTCTACAACAATCAGTTGTTGAGATTGTTCAGCGAGAAGCAGAGGTAATTGCTAAAGCAAACTCTGATATTCCTGAAACTGTTGCAGAGAAAGTCAATGATGAAGCTGCACAGTTAGAACATGAAATCACTGCTGAACATGTTCCTGAAGAGATTGCAAGAGAGGATGACAATGTTAATGCTAGTCCTGCTCATTCACCTACACACATATCTGACGTTCAAGCCAACTCTGATGAAGAAAGAGAGTTCAATAGGGCTACTGAAGAACATTTTCAAGAGATGTACTTTAACAACTGGACAGCAGCAGATTGTATTTTCACTTCACAAAGGGCTGCTGATTTAACTGCTAACTCTGTTAAAGAGATTTCAAATCCTGAACTTCTCAGTCTTTTCAAAGCGACTGTTGTTCAAATCAAATCATTAAACAATCGTTTTGATGCTTCTGATAAGATGATTGAAGGGTTAAGGAATGATATAGCTACAAGAGAGCTTACACAGCAGAAGGACAAATCTCTATACATCTCTTTGTGTAAAGAGCAAAAGACTTTCAATTCTAGATTGTCGAAAGTTGAGGAGAATCAGACTGCTATGTCTGCTCAACTAACTTCAATTTCTAATGCTCTGGAGTTGCTGACATCAGTACTACTTTCTGATGATGTCAAAAAGGGGGAGAGTGTACCAAGTGACAAATGCAAAGACACTCAAGCTCTGAGACGGAGGGATGATGGTAATGATGGTGGAAGCAAGGGAGGTGAATCTGAAAAGAGTTTAGGCTTAAGACCAAGATCAAGATCAAACTCTGAGAGAAGATCAAACTCTGGTAAGAAAAAAGTAATTTCTGCCAGTGGTTCAAGGCTCAAAAGTTTGATAAACACTGATAAGCCTAGCACTGATGAAGAAGTTGCTGCTAAATTATTTATAGCAGAACATGGAAAAGATGTTACAATTGAAGATATCCAAGCTGAAGAGCAAATGCTTGCTGAAGAACACAGGAAGAATCTTGAAGCTGGGATATACAAAAAGAAAGAAATCAAGGCTCCTAGAAAGAAAGAAACTGGAATTATTATTAAAGAAAATACTCAACAGAGTATACAATACACCAGGAGGTCTATGATTAGAAACTCTGATAAGGGTAAAGGCAAAATGATTGAAGAGCCTAACCTGAAGGAGAAAGATTATTCAACCTCTGACATTGCTCAAGTTGAAACAAGATTACCAAAATCAACCTCTGATGCTGCTCAAGTTGATGATACTATTGAAGTTAAGCCAGCCTCTGACAAGACTCAAGCTGTGCAAACTCAGCTAGCTCCACAACTCCAAGGTATTTTTAGAAGACCTGTACTATCTGAAGCTCTGACACTTCAACCTGTGGATTTTTCTCAAACCAGGACTGTACTTGGAAAAGAAACTTTTGATAAAGCTGGTTTAGGTTCACATAGGGAGAAGAGAATAAACAACAGATCTGGAGATCAATCATCATTGGCAGTATCTGGCACTATTACTCAAGAGAATCTTGATATGCTAGACTCTGTTCAGTTGATATTTCACAAGGGTTTGAAGAAAGATTTTCTGTTGTATTTTATGAATGATGGAAGAGTTTACAGAGTTGCAGAGTCTGATATAGATCTCAAATCTTATCAAGAATTGGAGTATGTTCTGTACTTGTTAAAAGTCAAAAACAGAAACACTCAAAATGCTGCTACATTTATCAGACAAAAGATGCAAAGATCTAAGGTGATGCTTGGAGGAGGAATTTCAAAGGTATACATTCCTAAGTATAGAGATGCTTATGGAAATGTTATAGAAATGAAGAGAAACAGTACAAGACTAAGGACTGATCTGGGAGTTAAAGTCTTAGAATTCAATCAAGAATCTGATAAAGCACATTTTATTAGGCTAGGGAATGAAATGAGGAAGAATTCCATCTATTCTCTGAGAGCTGCTATTTATCAGACTGGTGAATCTGATCCAGAACTCAAGGAACTGAAAGAAATCATGGTTGAAGAGCTGGAAAAGGCTGAAAGAAGACTTCTAATTGATTATCTCAGGACAGTGCCTGATATTCAAGAAATCAAATAAAGTCTGACTGTAAGTTTTTAATATTTTCTATTCTAAGTTAAATTTAAACTCTGTTTTTAAATTAAACTCTGTTATATGTTAAACACTGCATTTGTTAAAAGGTTTTGACATCATCAATTATATGTTTAACTTGTACATTTTATTATGAACAAGTTGGGGGAGATTGTTAGATATAATTGCTAATGTTTGTTTATCAGTGTTTAAGCAACAGGTACTGACAAGAGTTTATCAGAAGCCGATCAGAGTTTAGTTAAACTCTGATAGGGTGAAGAGTTTAAAGGAAGCCGGTCAGAGTTTATTTAAAGTCTGACAAGGTGATAGTTGAATTAGCTGTCGGTGCAGAATTGAAGATTCTAGAAGCAATACATTCTGAAGATGGAAAGAAGCAGAATATATTGATACAGCTAAGGAAACAGGATAGAAGATAAGAAGCAATCCTTAATTGATATGAATTGTATAGCTAACTTGTAGGAATATCAATTAGAGAAGGATTGTATGTAGCTGTGTACTATATAAACACAGATAGGTTATCCCTAGAAGGGATGCGATCATTGAGATATTTTTTGTGTAACCTAGAAGCTCTTTATGATTCATTAACATCATAAAGAGAGAAGCTGTTAATAAGATTACAGTTTAATTGATTCATAAACAGTGTTATTAATTATTGTTATTCTCATACATACTTGATTATATTGTGTATTCGGCCTAACACGGCATAACCGGACATTCATATTTTTTGATTAATTTTTCCCAACCCTAGAATGAGTACCGATTAACATCCGTACGGTTGGATCGTCGAATAAATCAATTAAAAAATTATTCGGGTTTAGGGTTTAGGGTTTAGGGCACTCATGGGTCCCACGTTTTTCAATATTATTTTGAATTAAAAATTAATTACTAATTAATTATTCATTAATTTTTTTTATTAATTTTTAATTGCAAATTAGAAAAATTAGTAGGGCCCACTTAACTCCGCGGGGCCCACTCGTGGGGCCCATGTTTTGTAATATTATGTTTAATAAAAAATTAATTATTAATTAATTATCAATTAATTATTAATTGAAAATTAGAAAAATTTTGTGGGGCCCACTTGTGGGGCCCACGTTTTTTAATAATATTAATTTAATTATTGATTTTTTTTCATGTTATTTATTCACATTTAATTATTTAATAACGTTTTTTTTAAAATTGCAAAAATAAACCTTCGACGGAATTCTGTCACTTTTATAAATGCGACTAAAAACTGTCGAATATAGTTTTGAACGGTCTGAAAAATTTCGGCGGCAATATTCCCACAAAAACTAAAAGTTAAATTCGACAGAATTCGGTCGAAGTTTGAAATCTGAAATTAATATTTTTGGTGGGATTGTTCCCGCTTTTTTTTGGTGGGTTCTAATTTCGACAGTACAAACAATTCTGTCGAATTTAGTATTGAAAATGCGACATAATAAAAATTTCTGTCGAATTTAGTACTAAATTCGACAGAATAATTTCGACAGAAACTAATTGCGACAGAATTGTGTCGAATTTAGCCGCAGTCTTAATTTTCAGCTGATATATGTCGAATTTGGTGTATGTCGAATTTATTCTGTCGAATTTAGCCTTACTTTCTTGTAGTGTTGTCACTCCGAGTGTAATAATGTATGTAAGGGTCTGCAAAAAGTCATGAAATTGGTTAAAAACATCATGACGTCCCAAAAACTACTCAACACTTTGTGTGGGTGCATGGCAGCAGAGGCAGTTAGACATATACAAACACCAGTTCGACATAATTATAAGTGTTCGCAGAGCACCGGAACAGTATTCACTCAAATGCCGCTTCTCAATTATCGCCACCATCTACCTAAATTTATGTACTGGATAAATTTTCACGTACACCGGCCAGTCTACTAATTAATCAGCAATTAATAATTAATCATATATCAATTCAGTCTGAGATCACTTTTGCGTAGCGTCGAGGTTAGTACCACAGTCTAGGAACCCTATGCGTAACTAATTACGTTAACATTAATTTGTAAGCCAATGACAGCAAAATTAGTATGTAAAGGTATTATTGTGTGACAGCTATAAATTAACACAAGACAGAAACAGGATTCAGGGTTGTACCAAGGTTGTAATAATTAATCAATGGAAAAAAGAGATAAAAAGTTAAAACAAAAAAGGCGATGATGATAAGTGAAGGTGAAACCGAAAGACTAGATTTATGCCATGCATGCAAACACAGCATTGGATTATTATGAATTATTACCACGATTAAAGAAGGGCAGGCTTCGCAGGGAAACTACAGTAAAAAGTCTGTAGCTACTATCAACACATACACACAATTATTATTATATAATATAATGTGTATTATATACATAGACTTTGGATATATATGTACACGTAGGTATATACGTACTCGAATGAAAAGTATATTTAAAACAAATTAAAAATCTCGTAGCAACAATTTATAACGTATAAGCCAATGGTATTTTTATGATAGGTGATTTGTGCAAAATGTAACAGGTGATTTACGTATATTGAACTAGCGAAAATACGAATGTTTGCGGTGGAACATGAGTCCATTGATACATGTAAAATGTAGAGGCAGGAGAGGGGTAGGCAAGGCATAAGCGTGAGGGATATGTTTGTTGTTTGTCTGTAAAGACGAAAGATGATGGCTTTGGGTGAAACCCCAAAAACAGAAGGGTTATCAGTGGTCCAAATGTTTCATTCTGACAAAAGAGGGAGCTCAAAGGTGTTACTACTAGTAGTAGTAGTAGTCCAAGTCTTCAGTGAGTGACTTATCCTCAGCAAAGACTCACTCCTACTGCAAGTTTTCTAGCACCATGACCAGAGAAAAAGTAGCCAAAATAAAACAAAAGGAAAAGTGTGCATTTACTATACACATATACTTACTTGTTCAAATATTTATGCTATGGGCAATTGTGAATTTAGCTTAGCTAGATGAACAGTAGATTCTGAATCAGTCTGAGCCCTGTACGAGCTCTGCAGTTTTTTGACCACCCATGCATCTTTCATTTGCTCTCTCTTCTCTCCCTCTCTGAGTCGTAATATTAATTATTATCTGAGACTTTTTAGATTCTTTACATTATTCATCTGCCACAACCTTCATTAATGATTTGCATTTTCTTGAACCCCTTGCTAGCCTAGCCTTTTATCTTGTATATGTGTTAGCTTCGTCCTTTCCTCCTCCTTTACAGTATAACGGAAAGGGAAATTTTAAGTATATCATATACTGAGACTACTCACTTTCAGCGTACGTAACGCACATCTAATATAGACAATTAAGACACACAAGACTATACAGCTTAAATTATATACTTTGAGTATGTTTTTAATTTTTACTCAGTTGTTGCACAGAGGAGATTACACAATTGCTACACAAGCTCCGTAGCTATAAGAGTCATCAAGGTTGTAAAAATCAATTAACTCGGACAAGTACTTGGAATCGGAAATCAAGCTGAATCGAGTTTAATCAAGTACTAGGACGAGTACCCAGAAATCTGGATGAGCACTTGAATTTCAATAAAGAAATCGAGTGCACTCATTTTTGATATTTTACAAGTTATGATTTGTTTATGTGCAGAAAGGGAAGTGGTCAAACCCTTTCCTTTATCTCTCTCCGATTCAAATGATCAACGTATCTTAATCTGTGCATTTTCTTCGTACAACGTTACTGTTATGCAATCTAATGTAGGCTTAAAAGTTTTAAAATAACCCTAAAGCATTGGTTAGAAAGGGCTAAAGTCTAAGTTGTCAGAAAATTCCTTCCAGAGATCCTTGTAGAGTAGAATATTTATCTAATCTATACTCTATATTAATAAGCAAAACAATGTGAAAATGGCGCGTCGTACCAAAGTACCAAATTTGGTTATCACTTAATCCGGGTTCGATTCCTCGCAACTACATAATTATACAAGATTTATTTACTTTAAATTCTTTAGCTTCATCCAGGGTTCGATTCCTTACAACTACGTAATTATACAAGATTTATTTATTTACTTTAAATTCAATAGTTTCATCAAGCGTTGGATTCTTTGCAGCTACGTAATCATACAAGATTTATTTATTTATTTTAATTTCTTTAGCTTTATGCACAGTCCGATTGTTTATAACTACATAATTAAATAGTTATTTATTTATTATATATTTTTATCATTCAATTCTCGAGAAATATATTTTTAAATCATATTTATTAATAATTTATTAATACTAATGTCCGTGCTTGGCACGGGTTATATGTTAGTATATACTAATTTTAAGAAAAAACATATCTTATGACAACCAAAACAAAAATTAATAAAATCGTGCGGAATAGCTTAATCCCAATATATCATAATTACTAGCTAGGTAGATCTTAATTAACTTAACGGGTTTACATTGTGTATCAAAACATTACATAATCGTGATGAACACCACTTTTATGTTCTTCTTCATCATGAGGATCAGCTTCTTCAAGTACATCAAACAAGTCATAATCCTCACAAAGAGGCGCATGACCATCTCCAAAAGCACGAACATGGTCTTTAAGTGATCTCTTATGCTTAAAATCTGATCCACAAGTACAAAACCAAAGCTTTCCACAATTCTTCTCATGAGTTCTCCAATCTCCTCTCACTGCAAAAGGCTTCCCACATTTTCTACACCCGAATGGCTTTGCTCCGTGCTTTCTCTTATAGTGTGTTTGCAGTGTCCTAAAGTCCTTAAGTGGCTTGGATCTTGGGTGTTCTATGTTGTTCTTGCAACCCTCTGCACAGCAATAACAAGGAAGTCTCAAGATTGATGAAGCGGGCTTTGTCCCTCTTAGTGATTCTGGGCCTTTTCGATATTGAGAACCATGCCCCCACATATGCATCTTGATGAATACACAAGAAAGAAAAAGCTTCACATCAATATGATCAACAATAGAACAAGTGAAACATTAAGAGAAAAATTGAGTACAAGCTAATTACAGCATATCTGATTTTATGCTCAATAAACTACTATACCTACTTACAGACTTTAATTCTACACAATAATGACTGCTATATATATGAGAAAAATCAGAGTAAACAAGGAAGTTAGGAGTTAACAACTAAGCCATTGATTAATTAACATCAGCAACTAAAACCTAAAAAATAATGGAGAAGAAAGTGTGTTAACATGCTTTTGCCTTTTATTTAGTTTGAAAAGAACTATTCACCAAAAAGAAATTTATTGTAACCCTAGCTAGATAGATAGATCCAAAATGTTGAATTAACAGTTAAAAACCTGCATGTTGTTGTAACGGTTGAATGTTTTGTTGCAAACAGTGCAAGAAAATTGTGTCGAACCGATAAGGATTTGAGCGGAAGTGGGGATCCAATACTTTGCTTCATTAGCCGCATCAACGCCATTAGGGTTGCTAGAGCCAGCACCAAGAGTAGGAGGGCCAATATGAAGAGCTACCGTGACTTCATTTTGATGATTATTAATATGAGAGTGGTAATTAGGGTTTTGATAATTATGGTGTGTTTGGTAATTAGAGACTTGTTGTTGGCCAGGAGGAGCAAGAGAAAGAAGAATATTGGATTCTTCATCTTCTTGATCTTCAACATCCAAACAACAACCACTTTCACTAGTAGAAGATATGTATGTGAAAGTGTTACTTTGCATGGTGAAGGCAAGAATTACAATAAAACATAAACGAGTTTTTAGGTTTTGATTGGAAAGCTAAGTGGGGAACAAGGCAGACAATAGTAGATAAAGAAAGGTAAAGGATACATATATGTGTGTGGTTGATAATGTGCTTGTTATATAGGCTACCTAGGTTATGTAGATTTTTACATATGCATAGCACATATTTTATATAAAACTAGAGAGAGAGAGAAGGAAGGAGAGAGCAAGGAGTTTGAATGTGTATCTATTTATGTGTGTGTGCACGTGGAATGAAGTAAAATTGAAATGTTGTGCTTTGGTTTGTTTGGAAATTGGAGGAGACAAGTGATCGGCAAGGAGGGGGGGAATTGTGGAAGAAATAAAATTGCATAGAAGGGTGAACCAACACTCCCCCCTTGCCCTTGTCATGCCTCCGGCCCACAATATAGCTCGCTTCCCAACCATGCCCCTTTCCATTTCATGTCTCTATCTCGCTTCCTATTATCCTATTATTATATGTTTGTTCAAATATATATATATATATATATATATAAAGAAAAAGATCGAACTCTACGGAGAACCGTTTAACTTAACAACAAACGAAAACAATTGTTTAGTACATGTTTCGCACTTTTTTAAGAGTGGATCAAAAATTTTAACAAGAGAATAAATGTCTTTGGTTAAACTTAAATAAATTGGAAAGGGAGAGTGAGGTATAGTCTTATGCAGTTTCCACTTTTGTTAAGAAAGGAGAAAAATGAAAGAGATGAGATGCAGCAAAGAAAGGAGATGTTACAGTGCAGAGAGTAAAATAAGCAGGGCAAGCTAGGTCATCTCCATCAGATTTACACATAAATATAAAGCAACAAAAGTTGTTTTATTGATACATTCACATGATAACAAGCCAGCTTCATCAAACATCAACATCTTGATTTGACTGCTTATGTATACAAGCCTCTTTTACACCTAGTTCATGTCGTGTACATATGAGATACATACATATTCTTTGATGATCAAACAACTGTGTCTAATCTTAAAGGCTTTAATTGGTCTATGTCTAAATGCTCTTTGTACATTGTTTGCTATACATACATTAAGTACGGAGATCTGTTTGTTCTTCGTTTGTTTCACTTACGAATGGAGATAGTGACCGAGGGAAGAAATTGTGATTTTTCCTGGATAAACTAAAACTTAACTAATTAAAGCTAGACCAGATAGACCAAAAAAGAAAATGGTCGTAATTATTATCTTTGCAGATTTTTTTTTTTCACAGATAGAAAAGCTAATTAAGAAGCTAGACCAGATAGACCAAAAAAAATGGTCGTAATTATTAGTTTGACTTATGGTTGTTAATTGAGGTATAGACGACATTTTGGAGATGACTAGCTAGCAATTTATTCCATACGCCGAAATTTTCAAATATGATGTCCTTTTGCTAGCTAAAGTGTATGTGACGTTCCCTAGGTTAAATAGGAAAAATAGGGAGAATTTTGTATAACAGTGTTATGTTATTTGTCGGAATAAAATTTGTCGGAATAAAGATCTGGGGTGATGTTTTGTGGCGGAGGAAGGTTGTTGTGGGTGGTGGCTGAGCTCGTACGATGACTCCTCAGTAATTAAATAGAGAATGAGTTATTTCTCTTATTCTTACCGAGTGTCAATTGTCGTATCATACAAGGTGCCTACGTACTCCTTTATATAGGTATCAAGCCTCATGTAATTCTTAGGGAACAAGTCATCGAATAGGGCTAGGGTTTTCTCTAGCCCACTCAGCCCAAAGCCCATTAATAGTCAGGACTTTCCATCCATATCACGTCCGGTCCCACATGTTTTCCTATAATCTCGTGGCATCTCCACATTTCCTTCCCGTAATTATAGGTCTGTCTCGTGTCAACCAATAAACATCCATTCCATAAAAAGAAATTTACATACCTGAAATTCCCACGTGGTGCGAGCTGGCCAGGCTCGCACCGCACAATTCAACATAAACATAAAATACTTAAAGTTAAGTTTACTTTCACACAAAGCGAGCCCTCCACAACCAAGTGGTGTGAGCTCTCACACGGATGCGAGTTCAATGTCCCTCACAGATATGCAAGGTGCGAGCCCGAGATCCGGCTAGCGCGTGCGAGCCCAAGATCCGGCTAGTGCGTGCGAGCCTGAGATCTGGCTAGAACGAGGCCAAGATCCAGCTAGCACAAGGCCGAGATCCGGCTCGAACGAGACCGAGATCCGGCTAGCACAATGAGGCTGAGATCCGGTTAGAAGGAGTCTAAGATCTGGCTAGCACAGCGAGGCCGAGATCCGGGTAGCGCGTGCGAGCCCGAGATTCGGCTATCACGAGGCTGAGATCCGGCTAGCGTGTGTGAGCCCGAGTTCCGGCTAGCACGAGGCCGGGATCCGGCTAGAACGAGGTCGAGATCCGGTTAGAACAAGGTCGAGATCCGGCTAGCACAAGGTCGAGATCCGGCTAGAACGAGGCCGAGATTCGGCTATCACAACAAGGCCGAGATCCGGCTAGAACGGGACCAAAACCCGGCTAGTGAAGTTTGCTCGATCCGCCAGCTAGCATGCTGACCCAACCTCCAGATAGCGAGATGAGCCCAAACTCCTTAGAGAGGTGTGCTAGAACCCCTTTTAGTGAGGTGGGCTGGAGCTCCATCCCAGCTCGCGTTGAGTCCATGTGTCCGTTGTTAGATTTTCGTTCATCTTCAATGTCTTTATTAGGCTCAATATGAGCATTCCATATTAGTGAAGTGAATCGGAGCCTCAGCTCATTTCAGCTCGGTCTACTAGGCCCATCTTCACTAGGATTCAAGGTGGGTCTGCTTAGAGCCCATGTCCAAATTTGGGCATAACAGTTTTGATTTGGGAAAAAGAATATCGATCTTGGTATAAGAAAAGTAACTATGATAGATGCAAGTGTGATGAGGGTGATTGATGTATTATAAATTTAAACTCAATTTTCAATTAGTTAGCGTGTAAATTTTAAAATTACTAGAATAGCACTCGTGCGATGCACGGTTGTGATAGTTTTTTTTATATATTTATAATATTAAATTTTAATCTCAATTTATATACTATAAATGTTGCTAAGGCTATTAAATATTTTTTTTTCAGGTTTTTAATATTGGTTTGAATAATATATTTAAAGTAAATACATTTTATTTTAAATATTGAGTTGTAAATAGTATATAATAATATTGGTAAAATGTGTTTGAAAAATAAATCAAGCAAGTAATTAAAATTATGAAGGAAAGGAGGAAGAAAGAGAATTAGTGGAGTTAATAATTAATGAATAGTGAGAAGCGGGAATTTTTTTAATAAGAGAATGACATGTGGCAAGTTATTGAGTTAACGTGTCTTTCTTTTAATATTAGTATAGATACAATCAAATGTCAGTAAGGTAGAGAACATACGTGAAAATGAGTTAGTAAACTCAGTCCGAAAAAACTCATATACGCGTACATATTCATTTTTTTTTAAGTCTGTTGTGCATTTTAATTATTAATTTGAATCTCAATTAGGTTAAGAATTTGAGCAAAAATGTACAATTGGTCATTGGGGTGTGAGGTTACTTGTAAGATCCGGGAAAATTACGTGTTATTATATGATGTGAAATGAAATTTTAATTTCATATTAAGAGTTATTAAATGATTTATCTGTTTAAACGTGCTAAGTTATTCGTTAAATGATTGAATATGTGATATTGTGGTGCTATGTGAAATGTGTTGGGAATTTGAAATTATTTTGAAAAGGGTGTCATACTATTTTATTTTATTTTAATTATTGAAAAGAAAATTTGGATCGTTCCCAAATTATTCGGGAGATTGGTATATCGTTCGTACCAATATTTCATTCGTTAAAGTGGGAAGTACTCAAAAATATTCGTAATAGAGGTATTTTGGTTCGTATATTTTGTATTAAACGATACTTGTAGTTATCCGTACTTTATGGATGCTTATCGTCTCGTGAAACGTGTATTCTGCTTTATTAAAGGTTTAAAGCATATATTCTGTTAAATTGTATTTAAAGCGATCTATCGGATCAGTATCGATCCAAAAATGTCGTTTGGGGTATTATTTTCCGTTTAATATAAAAAGGCAAATCGTACTTTGTTTTGCGTATAATAAAGCTTAATTACAGTTAAAAATCTAAAAACCCCTGAAACGTGTTCTTCGTGTTCTTGAGAATCAAACCAACTTTTGAAGGCGTTATCGGAATCCGATTTCGATGTTCTTGTAACCAAAATGAATCTCTCATCATCCTCTACCTAAATCCATCATCAAAATCTATGTGGGTATGATTTCTGAGTTTTTCCTATTTTAATTATTTGTATTTATTTCGAATTTAGGTTTAATTTTGGGGAAATCTGTGTTCTTGATGATTCTTGTTAATTGACAGTATGGTTAGATTGTACGTGTTGTGTAGAGCATGTTAGTGCTTTCTAATTGAGTTTTTGGTTGTTAAATCGAGCTAAACGAATTGTTTGGAGCTCATCAGAGTTCGTGGGGTTTTGGCCGGAATTTTCATTCCGTTGATTAATGTTTTCTTGTGTTTACACTATTACATAGATCGTACGATTTGGGATATGTCCATGTAAATTTCTTCAAGTTTTGAAGTCGATTGCTGTTGCCGGAAAAGTCACCGCCGCCGGCCGGAGGTGTTGTTCGTTCGATTATGAACGTGTTTTGTTGTGTTTTAACTGGTAATTGGATGTTGATTATGAACCCCGTGTTTTCCCCTCAAAAACCTGTGCGTTTGGAGATGATTTTGGAGTCGCCGGAATCGGGTTTGGTTCGCCGGAACTCCGCCGCCGGCGGGTTGTTCTTGGCAACCCACCGTGTTCTTGGCGACCCGTTTTCAAAACCCTAACCCGACCCGGTTTGATCCAGAAAACCCTAATTCCAATTAGTGAATAGTGTTTTTGGGATTTATTTTTAAAAATAATTCAAAAATTGTTTTGAAAATTCTAAAAATCATATCTTTGATTTAAAAATACATTCTTATTATTCCGAAAATTTTATAAATTCCTAAATATTTATTTAAATTCGAAAATTGATTAAATTTAATTATTTTAATTATTTTTGATTAATAATTAATTTATTTAATTAATTGATTAATTCTTTTAATCAGTTAATTCTTAATAATTAATTATTAATTAGATTTAATTAATTAAAATTAAGTTTAATTATTTTCTAGCTTGGTTTATTTATTTAAAAATAGTTTGAGCATTCAAAGAGTGTCAATTAATTTTATTAATTGATTTATTTGCATTTAAAATACTTATATTGGATTTAAAAATCCGATTTTTGATTTAAAAATTGTTTGTGGCTTATTTAAATTCAAATAAGCTTCGTATGATGTTTTAAAAATAGTTATAAGTGCTATATGATTTGTGTGAGTTGTGTAATGTATTTTATAGTCCGTATATGCCCGTACTAGGGCTAGTGTCTGAGTTTTTAATCTCGTAAATTATACCGGACGTCTGATACGTACCCGGTTACTTGTTTAAATGTGCTATGTGGATGATGTGGATTATGTGAATTATCTGGTTAGTGAGTTATAAATACGAATAATTGTTTTGAGACGTGTTTAAATGTAGTAGTTGTGTCTAAAATTATCGTGTGGGGTAGTTGGGATAGAAATTTGTCGGTTATGTTAGAAAGTGAGATTTACAAGGCCGTTGACTTGGATGTTGACTTTTTATAGTATGGGGATTGTCGTCAAGCGAGTTACGTGGATTACTTATGTGGTTGATTGCGATTGGTCTATCAATTGAAAGGTGGATGTTTATGCAACAGAGATATCGGTAAGATCGGTAAGTGCGTCGAAGTTAAGTTACGATCATTTATGGAATATGAGGATTATACGTTGAAGACTACTTACCGTCTCATGTTTGACTATCGAGGCTGGCACGTGGATTCGAAATGGTAGAAGCAGACTAGTGGTATTCGCAAGAGCGTTAAAGCAAAGAAGGACGGAAGTCGAGAATCGTGCGATAAGACAGAATAAGGAGGGATCGTATTGTTTCAGCGTTACGAAATAGCTAAGGACCAGAGGCAAGTGTTTATACCCTTGCTTATTAATTAAGGGATATTATCTTGAATTATTAGTATGCATGTTGAATGCTTATTACTGAATTTTCAAATGTTGATTTCTTTGCATTGAATTGCAAGTATGTTATTTAATCTCGTAAATTGACGAGTACTCTTTTATACCTTTTGAGTTTAGATTCATATTTTCATATTGATTGGAAAGATATACTTATTATATTGAAAAGTTTGAAGAGATAATTATGGGCCGTATACTAAGGCTTTCTTTTAAAAGACATGATTTTAAAACATTAGGTTGGAATATTGCCAACCCTAGATGAGTGGGAACTTGTGAACCCTATCAGGGAAAACTTATTCTGAAATTCTGAAGTGGTGTTGCTTGCCCTTCAAGTATTCCGTTTTTCACCTTGCACCTATGCAAACCTTGTTATCCTTTCTTGTTAATGCGATCATCTGATCCATTCCCTGATTCGAATTCATATATGATGTGCATGATTTAGTTTACTTCCTTCAAGTACAAGGCTTATCTATTATAAGTACATGTTCGAAGGACTTGAACTATTTCTGTCAGAAGTTGATAAACCCTTGTTTTCTTCATTTATAAACTTCACCTTGAATTCTTCTTAAACTTGAACTTGACTCTCTTGTCATTTACCAGATTGGTAAACCTTAATTAATTCTTCCATAATGTGATGATTTGAACTATTGAGGCCATCTAGAGCCTGTTCTTTGAACCCTACTCTATATTGACTTGTTACCCTTTTCTGTTGATATCATATTGTCTGTTTCATATCAGATTCAATCTTGTTAAGCATGTTATTGTTTATTCTTTGAACCCTACTCTATATTGACTTGTTACAAATTCTGTTGATATCATAATGCCTGTTTCATATCAGACTAAATCTTATTGAGCATGTCATTGTTTATTCTTCATTGTTATCCCAGTTGTTGCATCGATCTCGTCGATATTTATGATGTTGTTACTTGCCATGTGTACTCCCCATTGTTGTGTCGATCTCGTCGATACTAGATTATATTGCTATCCCTTTATTGATTCTTCATAATTGAACTGTTTCCTGGAACGTGAGTTTTCCAGCAATTGTTGTATTAGGTTGTCGATTCTTCCGACACCTGATTGTCGAAGTAAGGTTGTCAATTGTTCTGACACCTGACGTATATAATATAGGATTGGAATGTTTTTAAAAATGGACCAATTATTGGTCGGGCCATTTATGGTCGATGTAATTTAGGCCCAGATTGGCCTTGGATCCGTAGAGGACTATGCCTGAGCTAGTCTGGGGTTGTTGCGTGGCTGGCCAGCAGCACAACCTTTGATTTGATAAAATGTGAAAATCCAATTCTAGAATAAGTTCTTATTTTTGGGATGAGTTACATCCATATGTTTTGTTCGTGTGAGTTATGACCTGATTCTCAGGTTTATTCGTTGCGTGAAGTTGTTGGTTCGTTGATTAATAATAGTGGTTTCAATCTTGCTGAAATCACTTACTCTTAATACATTTGGATTCCAAATAGTCGAAATCCACTTCCTTGATTCCATTGGCAGTCGTGAGATATCTATCTTGATGAGTTTTATTCATACCGCATATCCAGTCGGTACCATGTTGAAGTCTTGAAGTGCGTTCTTTATTTCTTGACCGAGCGTGTTGGCTCATTCTTACCCCTTGATTATTCTAACCTTCCAGAGTTGTTGGTTTCAGAAAATGTTGTGAATAGATCTGTTATCTTAAAGATTTGTATTTTTGTACAAGCTATGGTCTTGAAGACGTATGAGTTATATTTATTTCATATTTTCTACATACTATTGTAGATATTGTTGATTCGGTCATCGTAACGACCAATATAAATCTTTTGTGTTTTAAAACTATTCGGTTGCGAGAAACTGAATGAGAAATTGTGGTAAATTACCAAACTTAATTTGAAAATTTTGGAGATTTTAATTGTTCAAAAACAAAAGTAGTTATTTGAAAATCCAAAGTTTATTTTGGAAACCTTTCGTATTATATTTAATAATGCGCTTGCTGAGCAATTCATTCGCTCATACTTGTTTTATTTATATATATTTTAGCCTGCCAGAAAGAAGGTGTATTGGCGAGAGTTGTCCGCGTAGCTGATCAGAGATGGGGAAAGATATTAGCGTAAAGACGTTTTGATCCAGAGCATTGGAGCTAGTGAGAGGTTTTGTATTTAGATGTTGTCTATTGAATAATATATTGTATAAGATTAGTTGCCTGGTATACTTCTTATCGAAGTTATACTAGTGTATTAGAATTTGTGTAAAGAGAATGGTTGTAAAGAAGAAAGATTGTTTGTAATGAAATTTGGATTCTTGTTTCTAGCACTATAACCTTTAAAGATTCTTGGTAGAGTTGGGGTCACAGATATTATTATTATTGTGTTGATTTTATATTGAACAGGTTGTTTGAATTAAGAGTGCATTGTGACGACCAAATCATTTGACCCCGGATTTGGGGGCGTTACAGTTGGTATCAGAGCAAGGGTTATAGTAAAACTAGAAACGAGAGTGTGTGGGAGTGTATATAGTTATATAAGGAACGTCAGAGCTCATTTAGAGTTCGTATTGGACTATTGGATATATATAGTACCGCTGAGTGAGTTGAGATGGAAGTATTTGATTGAGATAGTTGTGCTGAAATGGATAGAACTTCTTGCGTTTGTAGACGTCTATGGCGGAATCTTCGAGGACTATTACGAGTCGACGACGACGTACGATATTGATAACCTTGCGACATGGAAAAGAAGGGCTGAAATCGAATAACGTGGAAAAGAAGGGCTGAAATCGAATAACGAGCTATCGAAGGAGTCGACGGAGGAGGCATATGTGAAGACCTTGGTAATACCTTCCCATCCTAATGAAATATTTGACATTCCTTTAAAGAGAAACCTGTGTTGACGGATATATTCCACCTGTTGATCTTGCATTTGATACTCTTGATCAATCATGTTTTAAATTGTGCCAAAGATTGTTGTTATGCCTATTTCAAATTTTGAGGCTTATGTTATTTAAATTCCAACTCCTTCATTCTTCCGGAGTGGATAACTCTAATTGTGATGTAACACTATTTGTTGATACTTCCTTTCTGGTTATTCTTTTTTTTTTTTTGAAATAACACCTTTGGAATCTATTCAATTTCAATCCAAGGTGTGTATTTGAGATTTCTTATCGAAAGGCCCTGGTTGTCATTCCGACTCTAAATTTCTTTCATATTTCTCTACTCCAACTGAGGTAAACAACCCTATTTATAGGGGACACAAGGACTATCTGTCTATGTGATAGAAGTCTGACGGGACGCCGTCACTTGTGTGTTGTGAAATACAAGAAGGCTAATTACCTTTAGTACTGTCTTAATAGAGACACACAACATTGAGTTCATGTGATCAAATTGGTCTCTCAGTAATTCTTTCACTTCCAATAATGTTTGCTTTGGAATATGCAGATTTGGTAACCCCAATTGTGGGACATTTGCTACGTTATAGAATCTTTCACTTCAAAATATCATGAATTTTTGTTATACCAAATAATCTGGGAGGTATGCCATTAGGGTGAACTGAAATTTACCCTACCATAATGAACGAAGAATTTGCGATTGAATTACCACGAACGAAAGCGGATTACGATGCGATTAGAATACTAGTAACATATAACGGAGCCAGTTGTTCTCTCTCTATCGATTAACGTTACGATGTGGAAGAGGTGAAGTTAGATAATTCAAAAGTTGATTGGAAATTGGGGAAAAATGTGTAGTTGTGCTGATGATATCCCATGTTGTGAAAGATGAACATAATAGATTTTTGTCTCAATGAGAAGAACTTTTAAAATTTGATGATTGGCTAACAATGGAGAATGAGTTAATCTTTGAGTATTTCAGGATTGTATGAGATGGTTGCAAGTCTTTTGCTCACGATAGTTAAGGTAGATTTTACCAGTCAATGTGGATGTATAGGATGAGAATCAAAATGACGTTGAGTTGATCAAGCTGTTTGGGAATTGAGATGGAACCATGGAAAAAGTGTCTTGAGTGTTGCTGTGAATGTATCTTCTGAATTATTTAGGAATCAGATGGAGAACAATTAAGTTATTGGAACTAGGTAGAACAATTTTAAAGATATGGGACTAAGTCACCAAGTTGATAAGGAATATTCTCACAATTGTAGATAGGGAAAGAAGATGAAGAGGTGTTAATAAGGATTTAAAGACAATGGATAAGGTAATGAAGGGTTGTTTTCAGCTGAAGAGTTAATTGGCATAAAAGGTATGTGATCGTTGAAAGCAGTTGTTAAATATATTGAAGGTAGATAGAGTTGACCCAAGAATATGGATGGCTGATAGTATGAGTAGAAAAAGGGAGATTAGAGACGTAAATATCTTCGGTTCAAGGATTAGAAAGGATGGAGTTTTAAGGTTATGATAACAAGAGATCAACTAGAAGGAATGACAGAAATAAGGATTCAACCAGAATTGATTAAAGAAAAAGGGCTACATAAAGGAAAGAGTTATGGAAAGAGAAATGGAATTCAATTACAGGAAGGAGCGAGAGAGAATAAGGGATAAGAAGGAAATGTAAGGATATATAAGAGGTTTAAAAAGGATATTAATGTTGGTGAGTATTTAAGTGCTTGGGATGCTAGAAAATGAAGACAGAGTAACAGAGGTATAGTAGACGATTACAACTAAAGAGATTCCTGAATGGAAGTGGAAACATATTAAGATAGACTTTGTAGTAGAGTTGCTAAGGCTTAGAGCTAATCATGATGTTATTTGAGTTATTATTGACCGATTAACGAGAGATATTTATTAGATGAATTGGTTCATCTCTAGCTATTTGAATGAGGTAATAGTACGACATGGAATGACGAGTTTAATTGTATTTGACAGAGATCCGCGACTTAATTAAATAATTCAGACAGACTATGGTTGTGTACTAAATTTTTAAGGTAATTGGAAGGACCATTTACCGTTGATTAGATTTTCTTACGACAACAGTTATTATGACAATTTTGAATTGCTACCATATGTCGGTTTACTGCGTGTTAGGAAAGTTGCGTATAAGTTTGCGTACCACTCCATGGGTGGTGTATTCATAGTGTATTTCATAAAATACGAACCTATAGAGATTTAGTTAAATTGTTCTATGTTGAGTAACCGATTGAGATATTGAGTCAGTATGAGAGAGTGGTAAGTAATAGAGGAGTCAAATTAGTATGAGTATGAGGAGAAATCCTAAGGTTGAAGAGTCAACCTAGGAATTTGAGAATGAGATGTTGGAAAAATATCCACCTATGTTTGCGCAAGTTGATTCTGAGGACAGAATCCTGTTAAGGGGGGAAGGATGTAAGATCCGGGAAAATTACGTGTTATTATATGATATGAAATGAAATTTTAATTTCATATTAAGAGTTATTAAATGATTTATCTGTTTAAACGTGCTAAGTTATTCGTTAAATGATTGAATATGTGATATTGTGGTGCTATGTGAAATGTGTGGGGAATTTGAAATTATTTTGAAAAGGGTGTCATACTATTTTATTTTATTTTAATTATTGAAAAGAAAATTTGGATCGTTCCCAAATTATTCGGGAGATTGGTATATCGTTCGTACCAATATTTCATTCGTTAAAGTGGGAAGTACTCAAAAATATTCGTAATAGAGGTATTTTGGTTCGTATATTTTGTATTAAACGATACTTGTAGTTATCCGTACTTTATGGATGCTTATCGTCTCGTGAAACGTGTATTCTGCTTTATTAAAGGTTTAAAGCATATATTCTGTTAAATTGTATTTAAAGCGATCTATCGGATCAGTATCGATCCAAAAATGTCGTTTGGGGTATTATTTTCCGTTTAATATAAAAAGGCAAATCGTACTTTGTTTTGCGTATAATAAAGCTTAATTACAGTTAAAAATCTAAAAACCCCTGAAACGTGTTCTTCGTGTTCTTGAGAATCAAACCAACTTTTGAAGGCGTTATCGGAATCCGATTTCGATGTTCTTGTAACCAAAATGAATCTCTCATTATCCTCTACCTAAATCCATCATCAAAATCTATGTGGGTATGATTTCTGAGTTTTTCCTATTTTAATTATTTGTATTTATTTCGAATTTAGGTTTAATTTTGGGGAAATCTGTGTTCTTAATGATTCTTGTTAATTGACAGTATGGTTAGATTGTACGTGTTGTGTAGAGCATGTTAGTGCTTTCTAATTGAGTTTTTGGTTGTTAAATCGAGCTAAACGAATTGTTTGGAGCTCATCGGAGTTCGTGGGGTTTTGGCCGGAATTTTCATTCCGTTGATTAATGTTTTCTTGTGTTTACACTATTACATAGATCGTACGATTTGGGATATGTCCATGTAAATTTCTTCAAGTTTTGAAGTCGATTGCTGTTGCCGGAAAAGTCACCGCCGCCGGCCGGAGGTGTTGTTCGTTCGATTATGAACGTGTTTTGTTGTGTTTTAACTGGTAATTGGATGTTGATTATGAACCCCGTGTTTTCCCCTCAAAAACCTGTGCGTTTGGAGATGATTTTGGAGTCGCCGGAATCGGGTTTGGTTCGCCGGAACTCCGCCGCCGGCGGGTTGTTCTTGGCGACCCACCGTGTTCTTGGCGACCCGTTTTCAAAACCCTAACCCGACCCGGTTTGATCCAGAAAACCCTAATTCCAATTAGTGAATAGTGTTTTTGGGATTTATTTTTAAAAATAATTCAAAAATTGTTTTGAAAATTCTAAAAATCATATCTTTGATTTAAAAATACATTCTTATTATTCCGAAAATTTTATAAATTCCTAAATATTTATTTAAATTCGAAAATTGATTAAATTTAATTATTTTAATTATTTTTGATTAATAATTAATTTATTTAATTAATTGATTAATTCTTTTAATCAGTTAATTCTTAATAATTAATTATTAATTAGATTTAATTAATTAAAATTAAGTTTAATTATTTTCTAGCTTGGTTTATTTATTTAAAAATAGTTTGAGCATTCAAAGAGTGTCAATTAATTTTATTAATTGATTTATTTGCATTTAAAATACTTATATTGGATTTAAAAATCCGATTTTTGATTTAAAAATTGTTTGTGGCTTATTTAAATTCAAATAAGCTTCGTATGATGTTTTAAAAATAGTTATAAGTGCTATATGATTTGTGTGAGTTGTGTAATGTATTTTATAGTCCGTATATGCCCGTACTAGGGCTAGTGTCTGAGTTTTTAATCTCGTAAATTATACCGGACGTCTGATACGTACCCGGTTACTTGTTTAAATGTGCTATGTGGATGATGTGGATTATGTGAATTATCTGGTTAGTGAGTTATAAATACGAATAATTGTTTTGAGACGTGTTTAAATGTAGTAGTTGTGTCTAAAATTATCGTGTGGGGTAGTTGGGATAGAAATTTGTCGGTTATGTTAGAAAGTGAGATTTACAAGGCCGTTGACTTGGATGTTGACTTTTTATAGTATGGGGATTGTCGTCAAGCGAGTTACGTGGATTACTTATGTGGTTGATTGCGATTGGTCTATCAATTGAAAGGTGGATGTTTATGCAACAGAGATATCGGTAAGATCGGTAAGTGCGTCGAAGTTAAGTTACGATCATTTATGGAATATGAGGATTATACGTTGAAGACTACTTACCGTCTCATGTTTGAATATCGAGGCTGGCACGTGGATTCGAAATGGTAGAAGCAGACTAGTGGTATTCGCAAGAGCGTTAAAGCAAAGAAGGACGGAAGTCGAGAATCGTGCAATAAGACAGAATAAGGAGGGATCGTATTGTTTCAGCGTTACGAAATAGCTAAGGACCAGAGGCAAGTGTTTATACCCTTGCTTATTAATTAAGGGATATTATCTTGAATTATTAGTATGCATGTTGAATGCTTATTACTGAATTTTCAAATGTTGATTTCTTTGCATTGAATTGCAAGTATGTTATTTAATCTCGTAAATTGACGAGTACTCTTTTATACCTTTTGAGTTTAGATTCATATTTTCATATTGATTGGAAAGATATACTTATTATATTGAAAAGTTTGAAGAGATAATTATGGGCCGTATACTAAGGCTTTCTTTTAAAAGACATGATTTTAAAACATTAGGTTGGAATATTGCCAACCCTAGATGAGTGGGAACTTGTGAACCCTATCAGGGAAAACTTATTCTGAAATTCTGAAGTGGTGTTGCTTGCCCTTCAAGTATTCCGTTTTTCACCTTGCACCTATGCAAACCTTGTTATCCTTTCTTGTTAATGCGATCATCTGATCCATTCCCTGATTCGAATTCATATATGATGTGCATGATTTAGTTTACTTCCTTCAAGTACAAGGCTTATCTATTATAAGTACATGTTCGAAGGACTTGAACTATTTCTGTCAGAAGTTGATAAACCCTTGTTTTCTTCATTTATAAACTTCACCTTGAATTCTTCTTAAACTTGAACTTGACTCTCTTGTCATTTACCAGATTGGTAAACCTTAATTAATTCTTCCATAATGTGATGATTTGAACTATTGAGGCCATCTAGAGCCTGTTCTTTGAACCCTACTCTATATTGACTTGTTACCCTTTTCTGTTGATATCATATTGTCTGTTTCATATCAGATTCAATCTTGTTAAACATGTTATTGTTTATTCTTTGAACCCTACTCTATATTGACTTGTTACAAATTCTGTTGATATCATAATGCCTGTTTCATATCAGACTAAATCTTATTGAGCATGTCATTGTTTATTCTTCATTGTTATCCCAGTTGTTGCATCGATCTCGTCGATATTTATGATGTTGTTACTTGCCATGTGTACTCCCCATTGTTGTGTCGATCTCGTCGATACTAGATTATATTGCTATCCCTTTATTGATTCTTCATAATTGAACTGTTTCCTGGAACGTGAGTTTTCCAGCAATTGTTGTATTAGGTTGTCGATTCTTCCGACACCTGATTGTCGAAGTAAGGTTGTCAATTGTTCTGACACCTGACGTATATAATATAGGATTGGAATGTTTTTAAAAATGGACCAATTATTGGTCGGGCCATTTATGGTCGATGTAATTTAGGCCCAGATTGGCCTTGGATCCGTAGAGGACTATGCCTGAGCTAGTCTGGGGTTGTTGCGTGGCTGGCCAGCAGCACAACCTTTGATTTGATAAAATGTGAAAATCCAATTCTAGAATAAGTTCTTATTTTTGGGATGAGTTACATCCATATGTTTTGTTCGTGTGAGTTATGACCTGATTCTCAGGTTTATTCGTTGCGTGAAGTTGTTGGTTCGTTGATTAATAATAGTGGTTTCAATCTTGCTGAAATCACTTACTCTTAATACATTTGGATTCCAAATAGTCGAAATCCACTTCCTTGATTCCATTGGCAGTCGTGAGATATCTATCTTGATGAGTTTTATTCATACCGCATATCCAGTCGGTACCATGTTGAAGTCTTGAAGTGCGTTCTTTATTTCTTGACCGAGCGTGTTGGCTCATTCTTACCCCTTGATTATTCTAACCTTCCAGAGTTGTTGGTTTCAGAAAATGTTGTGAATAGATCTGTTATCTTAAAGATTTGTATTTTTGTACAAGCTATGGTCTTGAAGACGTATGAGTTATATTTATTTCATATTTTCTACATACTATTATAGATATTGTTGATTCGGTCATCGTAACGACCAATATAAATCTTTTGTGTTTTAAAACTATTCGGTTGCGAGAAACTGAATGAGAAATTGTGGTAAATTACCAAACTTAATTTGAAAATTTTGGAGATTTTAATTGTTCAAAAACAAAAGTAGTTATTTGAAAATCCAAAGTTTATTTTGGAAACCTTTCGTATTATATTTAATAATGCGCTTGCTGAGCAATTCATTCGCTCATACTTGTTTTATTTATATATATTTTAGCCTGCCAAAAAGAAGGTGTATTGGCGAGAGTTGTCCGCGTAGCTGATCAGAGATGGGGAAAGATATTAGCGTAAAGACGTTTTGATCCAGAGCATTGGAGCTAGTGAGAGGTTTTGTATTTAGATGTTGTCTATTGAATAATATATTGTATAAGATTAGTTGCCTGGTATACTTCTTATCGAAGTTATACTAGTGTATTAGAATTTGTGTAAAGAGAATGGTTGTAAAGAAGAAATATTGTTTGTAATGAAATTTGGATTCTTGTTTCTAGCACTATAACCTTTAAAGATTCTTGGTAGAGTTGGGGTCACATATATTATTATTATTGTGTTGATTTTATATTGAACAGGTTGTTTGGATTAAGAGTGCATTGTGACGACCAAATCATTTGACCCCGGATTTGGGGGCGTTACATTACTGATGCAGCCAAGTAAAGTAGTAGAGATGAGAGTTGAAGGAGAGACCGAATGTAAAGGTTAAACAAAGCAAACTTTGGTAGTTGCTAAGAAAATTTGTAGGTAAAATCTTTATTGATAAGTGTTCAAAAGATTTAAAAAACTGGATATTTATAGGCTCCAGGAAGACTCAACTGAAACTAATAAGAAACTTCTAGACTTCTAGTGCTATAAACTTGACTTAGACCGATTTCCTAGAAACTACTAGAACTGCTAACTTAATAAATACTCTAGACAAAGAAAGACTCTAACTCAAACTATTAAACATGATTAGCTGAAAGGAATCCAGAATATTCCGGAATCTAGGGTTATTACCCTTGTATGGTATCAGATGTTTGACGTTAAATACATCAGATGACTTGACTTGGCTAGGTAATTTCAACTTGTAAGCATTGTCATTTATTTTTTTCAATACCTTGCACGGGCCAAATTTTGGATCATGCATCTTATGGTTTGCTCCTGGAAGAAACCGAGCCTTCGTAAGGACAACCCATACATAATCTCCTTCTGTATAGACAACTTTGCGACGGTGCAAATTTACAACTGCTTTATACTTCGCATTATTTACCTGAATATGTTCCCTCACCTGAATATGTTCCTTTAGGAATAGGAGCCAAATCAAAAACACTTTTAGAATTCTGTCCTCCCACAATTTCAAACAGACTCAACTAAGTAGTGCGATTTTTAGAGTTATTATATGCAAATTCAGCAAAAGGCAGCACCAAATCCCATTGTTTAGGTTTGTCCCCAACAAGACATCGTAAAAGATTACCCAAACTACGATTTATCACCTCTGTTTGACCATCTGTTTCAGGGTGATAAGCTGTGCTAAATCGCAAATCAGATCCAATTTTCTTCCATAAAGTCTTCCAAAAATATCCCATAAACTTGGTATCTCGATCAGAAGTTATGGAACGGGGAACACCATGTAAACGAAATATCTCTTTGAAATAAAGTTCAGCAACGTGTGAAGCATCCATGGCTTTTCGACAAGGAACAAAATGTGCCATTTTTGAAAACCGATCCATGACAACCATGACAGAATCATATCTTTTCTGCGTGCGTGGTAATCCAACAACAAAATTCATGCTTACATCATTCCAAGGAGATGAAGGAGTAGGCAGTGGAGTATATAAGCCTGCATTTGTTGACCCGCCCTTTGATCTTTAACAAATATGACATCTCTCAACATGCCGAGTGACATCTCTTCTTAACTTTGGCCAAAAATATTTACTTTCGATTAGTGAAATAGTTTTGTCTCGCCCAAAGTGTCCCAAAGCATGTTTTTCGTCCACTATCTTTTCTCTCAAAGAACTGTTAGTTATGAATATCACTAGTAAACTAGACAGAGGGGGGTGAATGGATAGTTTGAATGTTTTTCGCTTCTTGAAACTTAGATATGTACTTGATTGTGTATGTATGTGAATGCAGAAATAAAATAAACAGAACACACACAATCACTTTAATCTACTTTGTATAAAGTAAATCAAATACTACAGCTTCCAAAATTTCACAACTGAAATTATGGCTTCTACACAAGAACAGTGCTTTCTTGTTTTCTTACAGAGAAAAGAGTGCTTTAATAATTCTACGTGTATCTCTCTTACAGCTAACTATAGGATGTGCACAATATATATATGACCTATACAAACTGGTGCACACACCTAATTACACATCTACCCCTAACTGTAACTCCATCTTGTTTTTCCATAAGAGGTTAACTGTGTCAGGAAGGACCACTTGCTTTGTATCGTCCTTTCCCTTATCTTTAGCTGTTTGTCTCTATTCTTTCTCTCCAAGTTATGCTGTAGATTTGCCATCTGCCTTTGGACCACTTAACCGTAACAGATTCTTCAGTATTTGTCTCCATGAACTTTGATTCTGTACCTTGATTTGTCTTGTTGTACAATGCCTAAGTGTTGATATCGTGAACTCCAGTATACTCCTTAACATGTGACTTGTCGACATAGAGCATTTCTGACTTTACTATATGAGGACTTTGCTATATGACCATCTTAGGAGTATGCGATATGGCATATTGCAGACTTCACGACATAGCCTTTGAGGACTTCACGATCTAGTACATTTCAGACTATGCGATCTCAACACTTCACGACATGAGCTTTGAGGACTTCACGATATAGTACATTTCAGACTATGCGATCTCAACATTTCACGACATGGACTTTGAGGACTTCACGACATAGCTCATTCTGACTTCACAATCTAGGGACTTAGACAAATTTCTGCAACTTATTTCTTCATGGCCTTATTCACTTTTATCCTGCTGCATGAACAAATTGAACTTCTTCCAGGATGATTATTGCATGGCCTATATACATTCTAGGTGCAAGAAACTCACTAAGCTCATTATAGAATTGAGCATACAGAATATAGCTAAGTACATGAAAACAAGACAAGTACAATTGAGACTTATACTATATCTCAGTGATAAACTTCACCAGGTCATGTAGAGTGACACATTCACAAGGTGTAGGCTTGTTAATAGTGGTATTCAGACATGCCTTGAGCCTAACAAGAACAATCAAGAACACAAAGTTGTAACCCTTTAAAAAGAAATCCTTCTTGAAATTGATAATCAGAATTCTCACCTTGAAGTATTGCTTGAAGTATCCTCCCGAAAAACTTGTCATCATCGTACAATTCTTTGAATGTATCAAATCCTTCAACCTTAACTCTCATTTCTGTTAACAATGAAGCTTTCCTACTTAAAGCATCAGCGACTTTGTTTTGAACACCAGCTGTTATTCCCAGACAATGAACCAAGATTGTAGAAAGGGGGGGGGGGGGGGTTAATACAATCTTTAAAAATTCTTTAGTTCTTCACAGAAAAGATATGAAAGTAAATTCAAGAACAGAAAAACAAACAAATAAAACTAGCACAAGAATTAAAAATTCAGGTGGATTGATTTATCCACCTAAGAGATTTTTATTAGTAGAAATCTATGTGATGTTTAAGAATAAACACACAGCTGCATACACACTATTCTAGCTTCGGCAATTTACAAAGAATATTGCTTTGAGCTCTCTAAATTGTCTAACTGATTTCTTGAGTTCTAGAATAATGCTACACTTGGTTATATATCCCAAGTTTAGAAGATATTTTGAACAGTTAATAATACAAAAAGCAAATCTGTCCAAGATCTTTGTTTCTCTATTCTGAGTAGTGGTCCATGTGTTGGTATCTTTCCCTTCTTGGTTGATTGTCTTTTATAGAAATGCTACTTTTGACTAGACAAAACAGAATGCTTCTTCTTCTCGTGAGTTTTCCAGAAATGTTGGTTTCCATGCTCTGTGAATTCTGTCAACCCATGTGCTCTGTCTGAACTGTCCTTTTCACAAAGTATAGAGTGTATCCGTAGATGCTATTTGAGTTGTATCCGTTGAGAGTATCTTGATCACATCCGTAGACAGCCAATACTGCTATCCGTAGACAGTACTTTGTCCACATCCGTAGAAGGCTAATGTTGCTTATCCGTAGACAGTCAATTTCACTTATGTAAAATTACAAAGCATAGACTATTTACAATTAGCCTCCCTATTCTACATATCCATTAATAGTCAACATGAATTATTTAGCCTAAAAACTAATACTTCAACTTCTACATCAGAATTACAAGTCAGGATTACACATCAGGATTACACATCAGGATTGCATATCAGGATTACATATCAGGATTGCATATCAGGATTGCATAACAGGATTATACATCAGGATTCCTTAAACATGTTACATTGAGTCTTATCTGTAGATAAGCTACCCTTCTACGGATACTGCAAAGGCATGCTATCCGTTGAAGGCTACATTTTTACTTATACAATTTTCACTAAGTTAATCTAGTTATCATCAAGAAACAACATAGTTCCTAATACTAGCTTTATGCTTGATTGTGAAAGTGAATCTTTGTAAGAAGTTGACCCACTTGGCATGCCTTTGACTTAAATGTTGCTGGCTGTTAATAAACTTCAATGCTTCATGATCAGAGTTGAGGATAAATTCGCGTTGCACTAGATAATACTCCCAATGTTTAAGAGCACGAACAATAGCATAAAATTCAACGTCGTATGTTGAGTATTGGAAACGAGAACCATTAAGCTTTTCTTTATAAAAAGCTATGAGTCGACCTTCTTGACTTAGGACAACACATATTCCCACCTTTGATGCATCACAGTCAACCTCAAATATTTTGTCAAAATCAGGTAGCGCAAGAACTAGTGCCCCAGACATTTTCTTTTTGATCAGCTGAAAACTTTCTTCACTTTCCTTCGTCCAATGTAGTGTTTTTACAGATTATAAATAATCTGTTATGGGAGCTATAAATCGCCTATAAAACGACGCCAAACCGTGAAAACTGCGCACCTCATGAATTGTTCGTGGAGTAGGCCAATCTAGGATAGCTTGGACTTTAGTTTGATCAACCTTAATCCCTTGATCAGAAATGATGTACCCGAGAAATAGTACACTTTGCACCGCAAAATTACATTTCTTCAAGTTAATGTATAACTTTTCTTACCTCAATCTTTCGAACACCTCCTTAAGGTCTTGTTTGTGTGCTTCGAGAGTTGGACTTTAGTTTGATCAACCTTAATCCCTTGATCAGAAATGATGTACCCGAGAAATAGTACACTTTGCACTGCAAAATTACATTTCTTCAAGTTAATGTATAACTTTTCTTGCCTCAATCTTTCGAACACCTCCTTAAGGTCTTGTTTGTGTGCTTCGAGAGAGGAGTTGTATATTAATATATCATCGAAATAAACAACAACGCACCTTCTGAGAAAAGGTTTCAAGACATGATTCATGACACGCATAATGTACTAGGCGCGTTAGATAACCCGAATGACATCACCAACCATTCGTACAAGCCATCTTGAGTTTTAAATGCAGTTCTCCACTCATCTCCTAGCCGAATGCGAATCTAATGGTAACCGCTACGTAGATCAATCTTTGAAAATATCATTGCCCATGTTAAGAATAAAGATGATGGTGTTACTGGAGTACAAGGAAGAGTCTACTGCTACAAGAGTCTGTGATCGGAGTCTGTGAGATGTCAGAGTCTGCAGTCTGTAAGAGTCTATAAAGCTTGCTGCAGATTATGGAAACTTCTATTATCTTTGAAGACAGATCACTGGATAAACTCAAATCCTTATCAAGAATCAGTAGATGATTTGTTCTTATCAGAAAAGCTGGATTATCGAAGCTGTCAACCTAAACAGATGGGACAAAATCCCATAATTCATGTGATTGATTTACTTGTTGTTTAGTTTATAGGAAAATTGTATAAATACTCTCATTCTACATTGTAATATGTGTGTGTGTCAAAACCTTAAGTCTGTTTTTGGTTTTTACATTGAGAGTTTTTGCAGTTGTAACATTGTTTACAGAAAGTAGCTGCTAAGGATATTTGTACATCCTTGGTAGAGTTTGTAACTTTGATTATTCAATATAAATCATTGTTGTAGCATCTTTGTTTTGTGTTCTTTCAATTCCGCATATTTATTGTTCTGTTCGTCAAACAAGAAAAACACAAAAATAGACATATTAGTACTACTTGTATTCAAACCCCCATTTCTACAAGTAGTTCTGGTTCAACAAGTGGTATCAGAGCAGGTTTGATTAAGTTCGAATCAAGAAGATCAAAAACATGTCTGGATAAAAGATGACAATACTAAGATCCCCGTACTCAAGAGGGGTGAATATACTCACTGGAGAGTCAAGATGTTGCATCATCTTGAGGCTACTGATCCTGATTATCTTGATAGAATCAATGATGGACCATTCATCCCAACAATGGTGGTTCCTACAACGAATGAAAAAGGAAAAGTTGTAGGAGATCGCACAATCAATAAGCCAAAGAGTGAATGGTCTCCTGAAGATAAAGCTAGTATACTCAAGGATGCAAAGGTAAGGAACATATTATTTAATAGTCTTGACACTGTTCTCACAAATTATGTTCTCTCTTGCACAACAGCAAAAGAGATGTAGGATAAGTTGAGGGTGCACTATCAAGGCACCAAGCCTGTGAAAAAGAATTACAGGGCTTTGCTGATCCAGGAGTATGAACACTTTGCTTCTAAAAGTGGTGAGACTTTGGTGGAAACTTATGACAGATTCACCAAGCATATAAATGATATGGCTATTCATGACAAGTACTATGATAAAGAAGATGTGAATGCCAAGTTTATGAAGTCTCTCTCTGGATACTATAGTGAAAAGATATCTGCAATTGAAGAAGCCAATGATATGGATGAAATAACATTAGAGGAAATCTTTGGGAAACTGAGAAACTGGGAGCTAAATAAGCAGCAGTTGGAACAAAGAGATGAAGGCAAAAATAGAAGCATTGCACTCTCCATTCAACAGGAAAAAGACAAATTGCTGAAGAATTTAGAAGAAGAATCATCCGTCAAAAGTTCAAAGAAGCAGAAAGAGAAGATGATTCAGGAATCAGAGTCTAATGATTCAGACTCTGATAACAGTGACTCAGAAGCAGATATGGAAAAACTTATGGCTCTCTTTGCCAAAACCTTCAGGAAAGGAAGGTAAAATAAAAGAAGATTCAGCAAGAGACCATCATCCAGAAAAGAAAGCAAGAAGCAAGAAAGCAACAAGAAGTCAATAGTCAAGATTTACAAGTCCAAGGTTAAATGCTTTAACTGTAGCATTGTTGGACACTTTGCTGGAGAATGTAGGAAGCCAAACAGCAGACAAGCTGGAAGTGGAAAAGCTCTCATGGTGACAAAAAAGGATTGGGCTGACTCTAGTGATCTTGAAGATGAATTTGATTATGAAAATATTGCATTAATGGCTATCTCAACTCACAAATCATCTTCACCAAAGGAACCAGCTACTGAAAAGGGCACCAAGAAGAAGCACACTTTTATACTTGATAGTGGATGCTCAAGACAAATGACTGGAAAGAAGTCCCTGCTAACAGATTTTATGAAGAAAGCTGGTCCAGAAGTTTCTTTTGGAGATGGCAACAAAGGAGATACTCTGGGATATGACTCAATTGTACTGGGAAATGTTATCATTGAAAATGTAGCACTAGTTGAAGGGCTGAAACATTCACTAATCAGCACAAGTCAACTTAGTGATAAAGGGTATATCTCTACCTTTGACAGTGAAGCTTGTAGAGTAACCAACAAGGAAAATGGAAATACTGTGTTAACTGCGAGAAAACAAGGAAATATATATGAATCCAACTTAGATGATTCATCAGAAGGAGAAATCAAATGTCTTTTTACTAAGGCATCTACTGAAGAAAGCTGGAGATGGCACAAAAGATTATCTCACCTTAACTTTAAGAAGTTAAATTACTTAGCTAATCATGACCTGATGAGAGGACTACCAAATACTACTTTTGTGCAAGATGGACTGTGTGATGCATGTCAGCTAGGAAAACAGAGAAAGACCTCCTTCAAAAGTAAAACTGAGAATTCAATCTCAGAGCCCTTTCATCTGCTTCATCTTGATCTCTTTGGTCCAGTGAACATTATGTCAATCAACAAGAAGAAATTTACACTTGTGATAGTTGATGACTATACAAGATTCACATGGACATATTTCTAGGCGAATAAAAGTGAAACTCCTCAACTCATTTTTGACCTCATTACACTCATTGAAAAAATTCTGAGTTCAAGGTGAAGATTCTCAGAAGTGATAATGGCACTGAGCTCAAAAATACTGAAATAAACTCTTACTGCAGAGAAAAAGGAATTTCACAACAATTCTCAGCACCAGGGACTTCTCAGCAAAATGGTGTTGTATAACGAAAGAATAGAACTCTCATAGAAGCAGCCAGAACCATGTTAGCTGACTCAAAGCTTCCAACTTATTTCTGGGCTGAAGCTGTTAACACTGCATGTTTTGTTCAAAATTGCACACTGGTTAACAGACATGGAAAGACTCACTATGAGATGATAAAGAACAAGAAGCCAAATGTGAAACATTTTCACATCTTTGGATGCAAGTGTTTTGTACTCAAGGTTCACCCTGAGAAACTTGCAAAGTTTGAAGCCAAGGCCGATGAAGCTATTTTTCTTGGATATACTTCCTCAACAAAGGCCTTCAAAGTTTACAATCTGAAAACTCAAACTGTAATGTAGTCGATTCATGTTGCTTTTGATGACAAGAAACAACTTGAACTCCATTCTGAACAAAGTCAAGAATTACTATAGTTTGAAAATATGAAGGATGTGTACAATGACACAACTAAAGAGGAAGAAAGTATGCAACCTCCAAATGTAAATTATCAACCAGGGCATTCAACTCAGGGGGAGAATTTTGAAAATGGATCTACAAGCACTCCACAGACTGGTACTAGACATTCAGGGTCTAGATCCTCGGAGTCTACTACATCAGAGTCTAACTCTTTAGCAACTGAGAATACAAGATTACAAGGCTCAGGGGGAGAAACCAGTAGAATTTCTTTTGAAAGTGCTTCTCATATGGAGGAAGAGTCCATACATTTAGGGGGAGAGTCAGAAAGAAGAAATCTTCCCTCGGCAAGAAAATGGACTAAAGATCATACTGAAGACCTAATTATTGGTGATCCAACCAAAGGAGTTCAGACTAGGAGGGCTACTCAGAATGAATGTCTTCATAACTGTTTTCTTTCAAAAATTGAACCAAAGAAAGTGGAAGAAGCTTTGGAAGATCCTGATTGGATAATTGCAATGCAGGAAGAATTAAATCAATTTGAAAGAAACAAAGTCTGGGAACTAGTACCAAGACCAAAAGGTAGATCAATTATTGGTGCAAAATGGGTCTTCGAAAATAAACTTGATGAAACTGGTACAGTTGTAAGAAACAAAGCAAGACTGGTGGCAAAAGGATACTCTCAAAAAGAAGGAATTGATTATGATGAAACCTTTGCACCCGTTGCTAGATTGGAGGCAATCAGAATGTTTCTTGAATTTACTGCATACTCAAAGTTCAAGGTGTACCAGATGGATGTAAATAGTGCATTTTTAATGGAAAACTGGATGAGGAGGTGTATGTTGAACAACCTCCAGGCTTCATTGATTCAAGATTTCCAGATCATGTCTATAAGTTAGACAAAGCACTCTATGGACTAAATTAGGCACCAAGGGCATGGTATGAAACTCTCTCTAAATTTCTTCTAGAGAATAATTTCACAAGAGGTACAATTGATAAAACTCTTTTCTTCAGAAAGGTAAAAGGTGATTTGCTTTTAGTTCAAATTTATGTTGATGATATTATATTTGGCTTCACAAATGAAAAACTTTGTACTAAGTTTAGCAAGCTTATGCAGTCTAAGTATGAGATGGGCATGATGGGAGAACTAAACTACTTTTTAGGTCTTCAAGTCAAACAGACTGATAATGGAATTTTTATTATTCAGTCAAAATATGTTAAAGATCTTTTGAAAAAGTTTGACTTGCAAGATTGCTCAATTGCTAAAACTCTCATGCCTACTGCAACTAAACTAGACTCTCATCCAGAAGGAAAAGCAGTGGATGTGTCTAGTTATAGAGGCATGATTGGTTCATTACTGTACTTAACTGCTAGTAGGCCAGATATAATGTTCTCTACTTGTCTGTGTGCCAGATTCCAAGCTAATCCTAAGGAATCTCATTTAACTGATGTGAAAAGAATTTTTAGATATCTCAAGGGAGCACCTAATCTAGGATTATGGTACCCTAGAGACTCTGATTTTTCACTAACTGGCTACTCATACTCTTATTATGCAGGATGTAAAGAAGACAGGAAAAGCACAACTGGAACCTGTCAATTTCTGGGAAACAAACTAATTTCTTGGTTTAGCAGGAAACAATAGTCTGTCTCTACATGAACTGCAGAAGGTGAGTACATAGCTGCAGGAAGTTGTTGTACTTAGTTACTTTGGATGAGAAATCAGTTGTTGGACTATGGTATGAATTTATCCAAAATCCCTTTGTTTTGTGATAATACTAGTGCCATTAAAATTGCAGAAAATCCAGTCCAGCATTCCAAGACAAAACACATTGAAGTCAGGTATCACTTTATAAGAGAACATGTAGAGAATGATACAATTGATCTTCAATATGTGTCAACTGAGAAGCAGATTGCAGACATACTTACTAAGCCACTTGATGAAGCTACCTTTGTCAAATTGGTTAGTGAATTAGGAATGTTAATTTTTTAAGTGTCTGTTAAATCTTAACATTTGCAGCAAGGTATTGAATTCTAGTTATAGATTTTGATATGTTCTCAATCTATGTTATAATGTTTTATGCATAACTGGATTCAATGTTTACCTTGAGATTATGAACTGCTTATAGACTCTGAAACAGGCTAGACTCCTATACTTAGTCCCTGATTAAGTACTTAGATTTTTTGTCTATTTGTTTAAATCTTTTAAATTAACAGAGTGTATACAATATCAAGCACATACTTTGCAGTTCTATTTCTAATAAATTTTGCAGGACATACAAAGACAGCAATATAGAAAAGCATAATTTCATTAATTCTTGAAAATTCATTACAAAGGAAAGGAAATTACATGGCTTTTCTATGCTACTTTTTACTAAAGATAAATACAAGGATGCCCTGCAGATTAGCATGAAGCTCCCGTCATGGTTGAGTTGGGCCTTGAATGTCAGAGAGAACAACCATTCCATCCATGCACCTTCCTGAGCAGCTTCACAGTCCATCAGGTATAGTGTTGGATTGGAAGATTTTTATGTCTCAAAAGAACAGATTCTCTTGACATCTTTGGCCATGCTATTAGAAAGCAAGAAGGGGAGCAGGACTATCAATCAATTGACATCCTGCAGATGGTGGATCTTCATCCTCATCTCTTTTCCTCTTACATGCATGCACTTTACAGGAAATACAGGCATCAAGCTCCTTCTTCATTCTCTCTATCTTTTCATCTTCCTCTTCTTCCTCAAGAATGAGATGATCGAGTGGATTAATCTTAGCAAACTCGGGGTTATTTTGATGGAAGTTAAAAAGTAGAAGATTAGCCATAGCCTCGATGAAACCATGTTCATCTTGAGGATTAGGAACAGGTACAGGCTCTTCAACAGCCTCATCCTCTGCTAGAGCTTGGTCAAGCTCTTGAAACAGATGAACTAATTGTTCTTCTTGATCAAGAGACTCAAACTCTTGAAATAGTACATTTGGAAGATTATTTGTAGCCATTAAGAAATGATTTGGTAAGTATTTTTCTATGGAAAAGAGAAGGTAAAGAATGGAAGAGACTGATGATTTCTCTTAGATTTATAGAAAAACTCGAAGCAATGTAGGGTTTTGGAAAGTCTCGAGGAGTCTTTTCAATTTACCATTATTACTTTGCATTGAGAAGTGGAAAGAAAATTGAAAAGGGGTTATATGTGTTTTAATTCCTAATTTTTCTTGTTTTAATTTTAAGTCTGTAAATACTTTTTACACTGGTGTGTAATTAGTTTATAGACTCTGGTAAGTCAAGCATCATCAGACAGGACTGTTCGAATTCTTAGGGATTTATAAAATCTGAACTTGCACGATTGAAATTGTTACATGTTTTCTCGGTTATTTCTTTTTCCTAACCCACTATTACAGGTATTTGTTGATTTATAGCACCATTATCGAGCAAGTTGCTTAATTTATATATTGTGCTAATCATATCTTTGATTTCTTACAAGTTTTATCAAAAGTACACATTATATATATACATACACAGAGATCTATATCTTCCAAATTCACATCAATGGCCGTTGTTTCTACAATGCTGAGAGGTCTAAAATCAATTGCTTTTGTCTTTGGTGATTTTGAGTTTATGACTACAAATCATGGTACTGCTATACATGCAACAGACAAGGCACATGAAGATTTTCACCCAGTGATGGACTTCTTAACTCAAGGTCCTCTGAATTTTGCATTATCATGCACTCTTGAGTTTCTTCTTGAAGCGGTTTGTAAAACATGGGAATCAACTTCCTATGTGAATGGTAAGCATACTTTCAAATTTGGAACTCATAGATATGCAATTACTAATGCAGTTCTTAATGAAGCTTTGGAATTACCTGTTAAACCTGAATTTGATTCTTATGCTAGTGATGATGACTTGATTCAGATGTATAGGTCTTTAAATTATGTTGGTGATTTAAATGACTTAAGTTCTGTTAAAAGAAACTGTTTGAGAAAAGAATGAAGTTTCTTCTTTGATCAAATAGCTAAATCTTTTACTAGCAAATGTAGTGGTTTTGATGCAAGTACATCCATTACTAGTCAGATAGGGTACAGTTTGCTAACCAATAGAACCATAGATATTGCACAATTGTTACTTGTGCAGATTGGTAGCAAAGCACGGGCTAAGAAGAACACGAAAATCTACTACCATAGGTTTTTGATGATGATCATTCATCATCTTGTGCCTACCTTAAGAGGCCAACTAGATGACAGTACACCAGTTGATTGTCATGTTCAGCACCCTAGGTTGTTCAAGGATCTTACTAGGGAGCACAATAAGGTTCAACCTAGGCTTCAAGGTGAAGGTATTCCATTCCCTGACATGGTCTACCCCGAGGTAATGAAACAACAACTCATCACTTTTAATTTTGATGTGTATACTCCACTTTTTGGAAGTGTTATGGCACATGATCAAGTAATGGAGAATCCCCATGTGTCTAACCTAAACACAGTTCAACCATCAACAAAAAGGCCTAAACAATCAAAATTACCTATTTCGAAAAGGTCTACCTCTGTTACAAAACCAACCTCTGTAGTCTCTCAAAAAGCTTCAATAGTAACAAGGAGAAGGTTGAGAATTCAACTTGATAGTGATGATGAAACCAATCCCACAGAGCATGAGGTGGCTAAAGGTCTTTCTTTAATGAAGGATTCATTGGCTATCTTACCCTCTGATCAGCCTGCAACTGTAGACTCTCAACAGTCTATGGTTTCTAAAAAGGGACAACCTCAGAAACTGGCTACTATCTCTCAAAAGACTGTAGCTTTGGCAAAAAGTCCTATCCCAAGGACTGAAACACCCGTGTCTGCACATCAGTCTACCTCTGCTAAATCTTTTGCTCAGTATAAACGTAAGGGGAAGAAGAAAGTTCATTTCACACCCTCACACACAAATATTGAGTCAGTTGTTCCAGAAACACAGGTGGTTCCCATGGTTCCTTCAGAACCAGACTCTGGTAGAACAATAACTACTACCTTGACAGTGTCTAATACTGAACTAGAGTCTCACTCATCCTCAGACTTTGGTGATGAGGTATTTTGGGAAGGATTAACTAAGAAGACTGCAAGAGACTTAATCCAGCACACAGTTATACCTTCTGATGATGCACTCATTATCAGGTGTGAGATTCTGCAACTTCTTAGTTCTCATAAAAAGGTGTGACAAAAGTTGATGGTAGATCTCAAAATCTCTCAACAGTTAGTTGTTCAGTATGTCTACAACTATCTCTTTACTCCATCTATTGTCTCTGTAGCTGAGGATGTTATTTATGAAAGAAATGACATCATACCCATAGTTAATCAACCAGATCCAGATCAACAGGCTTCAAGACCTTTGAAGAAGCAAAAGAAGAAATCAGGGTCTGTTGCTGAGGCTGAAACTGAGGAGGAGGATCAACAACCAGTTTTGGCCTATGATGCAATATGAGATGATAATATTTCTTATAAGCAAGCACTTGGAGCTGTGGCAATGACAATCTCTCATTCACAGGAAGTTCTTAATTTTCTGAAAGAAAAGATTAGACCTCCTACTTATACTTTCATTTATAATACTTTTGAGCTGAGGATGAATCAGCTAAAGAATGCATAATACAAAAGTGTTATGACAGAGATCTAGTCCAAGTTCAACTACTCTTGTGATCAGGCTCTCCAAGATGTTTTCTAGAGAATGTTCAGATCTAAATTTCTTTACCCTGACAGTTCAAGGAGTGAATCTACAAGGAGTACAACTTTGGAGGATTTAGGAGTAGGAATGCAGTCAGGATAGGGTACTGTTGCACCAATGGTGGACAATGGTAAAGGTGAACAGATAGACTCACAAACACAAGAACCACCTAGTCAGAGGAAGGGTGATAGTGGAGTCATTGTTCATGTTGGTAGGCCTTCTCTGGTGATTGATCACATTGTTGAGAATTCTGATGATATTGTGGATCAGACTATGATATATGTCAATGAAGAAATTCAAAGCCAAATTCTATCAGAGTCTATTCCATTTGAGGGAGAGTCTCATTCAACAACACCTCATGATGATTCTGTAAACATTTTGACACCTCATGAAGTATTACTGACGGTGTCTCAATCAATACAGGATTCTGAAGGTGGTGTACTGGAGCCACTGGACACTGAAAAGACAGAAGTGTGTAAGGGTTCAGGGTCTAGTGATGCTCATCTTTTGGTGGAAAACTCTAGCCTTCAGATATTTCAAGAGGATCCCCGCCACCAAAGAGCTTCAGGTACAAAACTTCTTTCTACCCCCTATTTTTCTGTAGGATCTAAGAGTATAGTCCCCATATTGAGTGAAAATATTGAAAATATGGCCATTAAGCCACAAACTGAGAGGTTGGCTCCTGACCAGGCAAAAGGAGATGTAGAGAGTGATAAGGTTTTAGTAAACCTTAGTGAGCATGAGAGCATGGGTGCCCAACCCCATGGTGAGACTGAGAGATTAGGTAAACAGCCAACCTTTGGCTTCTGGGATCAACTTTTCCCTAGCTCATGGGATGCCAATCTTGAAGCTGCACTGGAATTGATAGTGATACATTTCAGCTTATGAAGATGTTTGAAGGATAGGATTTGGTAGTTCATAATTCCAACCAGAAGTTCAGAAGAAAGCTTATGCTTCAAGGGTGGCTGATTCAATAAACAGAAGAAGAGAAAGGAGACTAGAAGAGTTATCTTCTCAACCTCAGGAACATTTAGTTGTGGATCCAAGTATTCCTATTGATGCACTTCCTTTGAGTGTTGTACTTCCTGATTCTTTAGACCCTGATCACTCTATAGAGGAGTCAGTCTCTGTTGAAGTCCCAACTATTGCTATTAGTTATTCTCCTTCTACTTCTCAAACGGAGGATGTTCTTAAACATTTAGAGTCTACACCAGGGGTGTTATATCTTGATTATCCTTTAGACTCTGTTAATGTTTCACCTCATGTAGATGTACAAGTTACAGAGTCCTCTAATGCAACTAAAACTGTGGATGCAAATGTGTTGTATTTTCAACAACAATGGCCTTATTATTTATTGAAATCTTTTAACATGGGAATTCCTATTGTGAATTTCTCTATTATTTCTCATATTCAAAGAATGGATAGGTCATCTGCTCTGGATAAAAATCCGCCTTTGAGGCTAAGTCTTAGAAATCAACCATTATCACCAAGTCACTCTGTAAGATCTTTCTCAAGCTCAGATTCTGATTCAGATGGTGATCAACTTTCATTAGCAGTGCCTAAAATTGATTTAGGTAGAATTTCTTTGGAACATCAATCAAGAGCTAGCAGAGATTTCTTTGATACCTTTGGTATTTCTGAACATGATATTTTTTATCCTGATTCTCTTTCTATCTCCAGACAGCAAGCTGAAGAGCATGTTGAGTCTACTCATATAGATGAAACTCCTAGTTTGGACACTATCCATGCAGCTATAAGTGCACTTCATTCTGAAGTCACTGGCATGGATGTTTCTATTTTACAAACTCAAGGACATCTAGTACAGCTCTCTAAGACTGTTACTTCTCTTCAAGATTCTACTACAACTTCTTTGGGTACTATGGTTTCTAATCAGGAGTCAGTGGAGCAACGGTTGAGTTCTTTGGAAAATCAACAGGCTATTATTCTTGGCAATCAAGCTCTAATTCTGGATATGCTTGGACACATGACAAATGTTTTAAATATACCACCATATCTTTCACCTGTTGTTGATGTCAAAAAGGGGGAGAGTGGAGGGAGCAAGTCTAGAATTGAAGCAAGTTCTTGTAAAAATGATGCTAAGTAATCTAGTTTTGTTAAAAAGAAGGATGGTGATGGCGATGATGATGGTAGTGGTCACACTCAGAAAGGAAAACAAGTAAGTACAATTTAGTTGCAGACTCAACAAGCAAAAAAGGAAGTTTTCAGAGTCTAGAGAAACTTCTAAGAGACAGAGACATGTTTCTACTGAAATGGAACGTTTGAGGCTGATAAATGAATTGATTACTGATCTGAGTGCTTGTGACACTGTAGATTTGCAAAAGATAGGTTTTGAGAAGGAAGTGACAAGGTCACAAAATGTACAATCTACTACTTCTCAAGTACCTAAGAAGATTGAAACTCCAGGTTCTACTATTTCACATGCAGTTGGTCAGCAATTTCAGTTTAAGCCACATGAGGGTTTTGTTCAAAAATCCAGGTATCTGCAAGATACTATTCCTTTTGTCAAGGTAGGGACTACTGTTGAAACATGGTCTACTCAAAAGCAGGTTGAACCAACTTATTGGATAATGAGTCAGAGGAATCAGGCTCGTTCTTCAAAAATTAAAACTGGACTTGGTCATACTCAAGGAAATACTTCTAGTGCAGTCAAGCATGTAGCTGATCCTCATCCATTGACAGATTATGTTGGTGAGCCAGTTACACAGAAACATCTTAATAGACTGATTTCTGCTCAACTTATTTTGAAGACTGTAAAAGTAAAGGAGCATGTATCAAGAAAAGGAACAGTGGACAAGGAGATTCAAAAAGAATTCATTCTATACTTCTTATCTTCTAGAATAATAAGATGGATGGATCAAGAAACTTTGATTTATTATAAAAGGGAAAAGGAGCTTGCCTATGTAAAATTCTTATTGGAGAAAAGAGCTGAAGTGACTCAAGGCTGGAATATAGTCTTAAGAAACTGGCTTAATGAAATTGATGAACAGCCCAAAAAGATTTATAAAAGAATGTATCATACTGGTGTTCCTTCATTCAAACTTATGTATGTAGCTCCAGATGGTTCTGATAAAGAAATGGAGTACAATATTCTTGAAATTGAACAAGATCAACATGGGAAGTATGTTGGTTATCAAGCTATTGAAGGAGAACTATCTTTTATGAGTCTGGATCATTTATAGAAGTTTAAATACATGCCAGATCAGTTCAGAGCACTTCATTATCAAATCATATGTGCTAACTCTGATATGATTCTTCTTAAAAAAGAAATTGACAAGGCATTGGCTAGAACAGAAGATGCACTGTTAGATGAATTGATTAACAGAAATTCTTCTTTCAAGAAAATTCCCATTCCAGATGATCAGTGAAGTTAGTAATTCATCAAGATTTCTGATAATGTTGTATTCTAGTTCTGTACATATCAATATGGTTTTGACATCAACAAACAAGATTTATGCCTTATTGTATAAAGCATAAATAAGGGGAGATTGTTAGGAATAAAGATGATGGTATTACTGGAGTACAAGGAAGAGTCTACTGCTACAAGAGTCTGTGATCGGAGTCTGTGAGCTGTCAGAGTCTACAGTCTATAAGAGTCTATAAATCTTGCTGCAGATTATGGAAACTTCTATTATCTTTGAAGACAGATCACTGGATAAACTCAAATCCTTATCAAGAATTAGTGGATGATTTGTTCTTATCAGAAAAGCTGGATTATCGAAGTTGTCAACCTAAACAGATGGGACAGAATCCCATAATTCATGTGATTGTTTTACTTTTTGTTTAGTTGATAGGAATATTGTATAAATACTCTCATTCTACATTGTAATATGTGTGTGTGTCGAAACCTTAAGTTTGTATTAGGTTTTTCCATTGGGAGTTTTTGCAGCTATAACATTGTTTACAGAAAGTAGATGTCAAGGATATTTGTACATCCTTGGTAGAGTTTGTAACTTTGATTATTCAATATAAATCATTGTTGCAGCATCTTTGTTTTGTGTTCTTTCAATTCCGCATATATATTGTTCTGTTCATCAAACAAGAAAAACACAAAAATAGACATATTAGTACTACTTGTATTCAAACCCCCCTTTCTACAAGTAGTTCTGGTTCAACAGCCCCTGCCAGTTGATCCAACAAATCTTCAATTTGAGGTATCAGATAGAGATACTTCACCGTGGCGCCACATGCCATCTTTCTTTGGGGTTAATAATGCAGGGACTGCGCGGGGACTTAAGCTTTCCCTGATTAATCCTTTTGCAACTGCTTCATCCATTTGTCTTCGCAACTCATCATGCTCTTTTGGACTCATACGGTATGCTAGTTTGTTGGGAAGACTTGAACCTGGAATTAGATCAATCTGATGTTGGATATCCCTCATCGGAGGTAGACCAGATGGTAGTTCTTCTGGTATTAAATCTGCATATTCTTCAAGTAGTGGCTTGATATAATCTGGAACTTGTTTACACTTCATGTTGTACTAGCGCCATAAGAACTCCAGATTCTTCAGCTTTCTCCATAAAATTTGCGATAGACAACATGTTGTCACTATCTTTTTTATCTCCTTTGGTAGAAACTTTGTCCTTCATTGGTGCTAAAGTAATTTTGATATTATCCTTCCAGAACGTGTAGGTGTTCCTCTTTCCATCATGAATAGCGATGCGATCATACTATCATGGTCTGCCAAAGAGTATGTGACAAGTATCCATCTTGACTACGTCACACCACACATTATCGAAATACTTGTGTCCAATTGAGAATGATACTAAGCAGCGAGTATCCACGGAAACTTTGTTTCCTTTCTTAAACCAGGACGACTTGTATGGTTGTAGGTGTTTTTCTTGTTTTAACTTCAACTTGTCGACTGCCTCACAAGAAATAACATTCTCACAACTGCCACTATCAATAATTAACTTGAAAACCTTACCTTCAATAGTGCACGTTGTGTGAAAGATGTTGTTACGCAGACAATCTTCGTTAGGTTCTTCTTTGGGCAGCAACAAAGCTTTGCGGATTACTAATGACTCTCCAACGTCACCGTACAATATATCATCCTGATGCTCAGTGTCATACACTGGTTCTTCTTCATATTCAGCACTTTGATTATATTCTTCATTGCCAATCATAAGTTGTTTTCCGCGTTCACGTCTACAAGCAGTTGAAGTATGGCCTGATTCGTTACATTTAATGCATTTTAATCCAGTTACCTTGCTCTTGTTTAGCGTGATAACAGCTTCAGAATTACTTCTTCGTGGCATATGTGTGGTTTGGGATCCCTTGGCCTGATCGTCGATGTTATATCGTTGGTTGACAATATTGGCTTGGCTTTGAGCACTACGAAATTTTGACTTGTCCACCTTGGTTTGGCGCTTTTCAACAGCCAAAGCTACCTGGTAAGCTTCTGAAACTGGCCAGAATTTGTGCAGGTCAAGTGCCTCTTGAATATTTAGACGTCAACCTCCCAAGTAACGTACAACCAGCTGATCCTCACTTTCAGATAAATCATTTCTAGACACTAACTGGTAGAATTCTTCTGTATAATCATCAACTGATTTGCTTCCTTGACGTAAATTATGAAGTCGCTGAAACATAGCTTGCACATAATTATATGACAAAAAGTTTTCTTTTAATTTTTTTTTCATTTTTTCCCCATCAGTGATTTTACTTTTTCCCCGTCTTTCCCTCTTTAACTTCAGTTGTTCCCACCAAGTAGAAGCTCTTCCTTTCAACTTGTTGGCTACTAATTTCACCTTCATGTTTTCCGGAACTTCTTTGAACTCAAATATTCTTTCCACCGTATTCATTCAATCAACAAACTCTTCAACTTGTAGACTGCCACTAAATTCAGGAATTTCAATCTTAAAATTAGCATCCCACCTTCGATTTTCTCGAACAGGTGCTTCATGTCGAGGATTTCGATTGTGAAACGGATTGTTAAACGTACCCTCCGACTCGGATTCCTCATCATCATAGTTAGATAATTCCAGTTGAGCCAGGCGTTGGGTCAGAATCTCAACTTGCCTCCTTAATTCATTCACTTCTTCTCTTGGGTCTGCAGCGTCAGTTCGTGCAGCAACATTTCTGCCACCTCTTCGGGGAGCTATGTTTAAGCAGAATCGAAACGGATCAAGGTAGCTCTGATACCACCTGATGCAGCCAAGTAAAGTAGTAGATATTGGAGTTGAAGGAGAGACTGAATGTAAAGGTTAAACAAAGCAAACTTTGGTAGTTGCTAAGAAAATTTGTAGGTAAAATATTTATTGATAAGTGTTCAAAAGAGTTACAAATCTGGATATTTATAGGCTCCAGGAAGACTCAACTGAAACTAATAAGAAACTTCTGGTACTATAAACTTAACTTAGACTGATTTCCTAGAAACTACTAGAACTGCTGACTTAATAAAGACTCTAGACAAAGAAAGATTCTAACTCATGCTATTAAACATGATTAGCCAAAAAGAATCCAGAATGTTCTGGAATCTGCAAAGGAATCCAAAATATTTTGGAATTTAGAATGTTCCGGAACCTGCATTAGTTACAAATTAATAGTTAAAGACCATGGGTAAATATATCGTTTTTCATCTCTGTTGTTAATCCTCCTCTTCAATTAGCTGCAATACATGTATTATGTTGCAAATAGCTGCTAATTACTTGATCCTGTTCCGAAAGGACTTGTTTTTACTATATACATGCATGTATCAAATAGGTTCATATATGTGGAAGTAAGCAAAAAAAAAAAGTTCATAAATGTGGATATGTCGGAAGGTGAGTTTTTATAATAAAGTCCCGATGATTAAAAAGTGAGCATTAAGAGCTTGTTTACACAGATTCTATAGATTGCATAAACAAAATTCATAAACCCAAAAATACCCTAAATGAGAACAATTTATTTATTAAAAAATTCCTTTAAATTTGAAAATTTAGTTTACATAGTTTTTGGTATCTTTGTTTTTGTTAAGTAACTTATTTTATACAATTTTGGATTAATGGAAGACACGCCGAGGCGCGGGAGAATTTGGTCAAGCCCCCCCAGCCGAAACTCTGAGTCAAATTTATCCGCTTCTTTTAATAGTGATTGTTGGTTCAGATTTTGTGTTGTCATGGTGCCTGTGAGTTAGTCCTATATGTAAGGCCTATTTAGAATGGCTCCCCGTAATCAAATCAAAAAATTTGTACATTAATCAGTTTCATTAAGAGATCTTTATGTGTTCTTATGGGTGCTGGGTTACATCCCATTTATAACTTTTAAAGGAATTTTTTAATGTGCAAAACAACTCTTCTAAAACCAATAGTCAAATAAATTTTGAATACTAGAAAAGTGCCTAAATATCGAAATATGAGTAAATATGTTTCAGATTCCCAAATAAGAGGCTTACTCGTACACTTCAATATTATACGTATAGTAATTTATTAAATAGCTACTGTATTAAATATTATATATCCAATAGTATGGTTCAGATCTACTGATGTCATTGTTTGAACATATATATATATATATAGGTGGTCCAGTAAATAATGTTAAATGTTTAAAAGTGGACCGAGAGACAGAACTTCTATATTTACACTTCTCCTCCCTTTATGTTTTCAAAAAATTTCATACCCCAAATTTAGAAAACGGGGGTTTGGAGACAACAGCATATGACCCTGGTACATTAATTGAGTTCCATTAGGTTCCCTTGACGTACTAGCTTCTTTTCAAAAGGCTTCTCGTACAAATGTACTTAAACAACTTCATATATGTGTATGATGTAATTATGCATGTTATAAATTACTACAAAAATATTACACTAAAACTAGCAGTCGGTATCTATAACCAAAACAACTACTAGTATATATATATATGTAGCAGAGGCTGATCTCGCAAATTCTTACTGTAGTTTCTGCTACCTGCAGATTCTCTTAGAGTGAGCCTTATATCGACTGGATGAGGAGCTGCTAGTATCAACTTGAAGTAGAGCTTGGTAGAAGTTTAAATTCTTTGTGTGTGAGATCCAAAAAACCCTTTAAATCAAGAATAGCATATGAATATACAATAATGTCCTGACATGTAACCTATAAATTGAATCGGAATCTTTTTATAAAGGATTACGTAAGGGGTTGAAGATATATATGAGACAACAAATTTAGGTGTCGGTAACAATCACTGACAAGAGATATTATGTATATATGAAGCATGGACCATGTATATATAGACTGCTCTTCCACGGTCATCGTGGAATACTAACCATTTTCCATAATTAAATATAACGGGAGCAATCACCCCGCAATAAAATATAACGGGAATCACTATTTTAACAAATACCTCCCGCGATAAAATATAGACATGTGATTGGCATTAATCGATGGTTGGGGACCAAATCCCATTTAAATATGAAAGTTCATATAATGTATAGTGTTTGGTTGCTAGCTAGCTATACATATACTAGATCCCTCACATACTTACACATATATAGGCCTTTATGTTGTACAACCTTTTTTACAGGGGACCATGCAGTCCAGGAACCGTTCTTTCTCTATTGGACTGTTTCAATGTACATGCAGCAGCTTCCGGGTTCCGGGACAGTACTTGAAAAAACCCAATCTAGCCACAAAATTCTGTTTAATTAAATTTACGGTTGCTCGTTAGCATACACTTCTGCTCTTTTCGTCCTTCCAAAAATAAGAAAAGTGAATAAAGTAATGGAACCGATTATAAAGTGAGTATAGTGAAGTAAAGTAGTGGATATAGTTAATTTTTATATTATAAAAATTTATTATTTTTGAAAAGTTTTAAAATATAAAAAATTGAGAGGTACATACATTAAAAAAAATGTAAAAAAAAATATAGGACATAACGAGTATCCGTAGAACGGCTAGGGTATTTGGAGCGGTAAAGGCCATTTACATTTTTCATATGTGTATTTAAATAATTTCATATACATACCATTTCTTGGACAATATTCGAAAAAAGATCGAATTGTGTTGTAATTTAGTTTGTGACACTTTGAATGCAGGCGTAAATCGCACTTATAATATAGCAAAAAGACATGGGCCTGTTTGGGTACCACATAATAAGTCGGTTTATGACTTATAAATTCATAAAAATTTATCAAGGATGTTTGTGTACTCAGCATATATGATAACTTATAACTTATAAATTGATAAATTGAATGTTAGAAATTACCAACATTTTATTTAACTTATCAACTTATTTTTTGATTTTTTTATTTTTTTAATACTTTATATTTTTACCTTTGTGTTTTTAAATATTTTTTTAATTTAAAATGCAAGTGTTGAAATCATTGTATTTAATAATTATTTTTTCAAATTTAATTTAGTAAACTCTTAACTAACTTATAAATAAATTTATCAAAACACACGTATAACGACTTATAAGAATCCATCAACTTATCACTTATAAAGCACTTACTCATTTTAAATTATAAGTCAATTTTTTTGTGATACCCCAAACACGCACATAGCACAATTTTGAAAAAACTCTCGGCGACGGTTAACAAAAAAAAACTCTCGGCGACAAACTGTCTTATTTCCGAAACAGTAATTAAAAAAGGTTTAATATTGGCTGAACTACGTACAAGCTTTTCCCAAAGATTGTTTTAAGGGTTTTTCTCGCAAACACTGTTTTGTTTTTGTTGAAAATGCAGCATTGAAGATTATGTAAACAATGCATGCAATCTCACTAACATAGTCTTGGTCGTTGATGCGCAAATTGTACACCGTACAATATCTTACTCCCCGTCCATTTCTAGGGGCTGTTCACGAATCGATTCGAGTCGAGCTTTGATGTAAACGATTCGAGCTTAACTTTTTTCTCTGACGAACCGATCTGAGCCGAGCTTTCTTATCGTACAAAATTCGTGTTCGAGCTCGAGCTCGTTAACTAACGAGCCGAACACGAGTTTTTATCGAACAAAAACGAGCCGAGTCGAGTCGAGTCGAGCCGAGTCGAGTCGAGCTCATTAGAACTTACAATTTTTATAGATAATAAAGCCCAATGAACTAAAACATTTTTTGTCGAAACCGAACCCAATTTCCCAATCAATTCTCAATAAACCTAAAATACACATACTATAAATTATAAAATTAATTTAAAATGTTAACAAATAATATAAAAATATGTCGAATATATCTTAATTTTTTCGAGCTTTATCGAGCCGATCTCGAGCCGAACGAGCTCGAGTCGAGCTCAAACCGAGCTCGAGTCGAGCTCAAACCGAGCTCGAGTCGAGCTCATCACTAATAGCTCGGCTCGAGCTCATTTTCTTAAGGAACAATTTTTTGTGTTCGAGCTCGAGTTCTTAACGAACCGAGCCGAGTCGAGCCCTTAACGAGCCGAACTCGAGTTTGTTCACGAACAGCTCTATCCATTTCTTTACATTTTCCTAAAGTAGTAAAGAATTTATTAAATCGCGCTTCGCAGCAGCCTATAATAATTTCTCTAAAATATTTTATAAAATATGTTTTTAAATAAAATAAATAATTATATTTCTAACATAAGATTTATTTTGGAATTTTCGTATCGTCTTGATCACTTACAAAAATAATGAATAAAAATACAAAAAGAAATTGTTATATCTTTTGTTGTTTTAACATTATGTTGAATATATTATATTGATTACTATTTATATATTTTTTAAAATTTTAAATTTCAACTTATATTTTAAAATACATAATATAATATTAATATTTAATTCTGGTATATAATACGCTGCTTCTAATGAACCGACCTCTTAAATGTATTTCCTCCCAATGAGCAGATTTCTCGTTATTATCAAATTTAACATATAACACATTAATTTATTAAAAAAAATTACATGATTTTCAAATTTGTTTTGTATTCTTGACATAAAATACAATAGTTACAAAAGCTTAACTTTATAGTCTTGAAGATAAGTTTAAAAAAAATTAAGGATTTTTAGACAAGAACCTACATTGAATAACGATGAGATGTGTTATATTGAAGTACCGTAAGAAATCCGAAAAAAACCACACAAAAAGGGAATAAATATACCAAAACTTTTATCAATATATATATAAACTAAATTAGATTTCGTAAAATCTCCACCTTTTAATCTATACGTGAGGAGAAGATATTCATATGAATCAGAATTGATATGTGCCAAACGTCATGATAGATGCATCAACTTTCTTTCTTACTGATATCACTAAATTCCTACTTGGTTAGACAACAGAACTTTTGTATCTTCCTGAAAACAAAAAGAATCAAAATGAGGAGTAAGTGAGTAAAAGTTCAGGTTTGAGAATATGAATATTCTAAAAACAAACACAAATATGAGCTCGATGAAATATATAGCAAAAACTTTCAAACTCTATAAATTTATTTATATTATCGTCTTAATTCTTAATAAAAGAAAGTTGGCATCTTCTTGGTTTTTATAATTTATTTATATAGATTATAAAATTTAATTAAGTTTAAAATTATAGGATTATATATATATATATATATATATATATATATATATATATATATATATATATAGTCAATTGATTATAAAATTTGATTAGATTTTTAAAAAAATTTAGAGTACTTGTATTCTATAAGTATCACTTTTTCTATAAATTATGAGCTAAAAAAAATTTAATTTTTAATATTAAAAATAGACGTGCTCTACAAAAATAGATAAATATGATTCAGATGATCTGGAATATCTTGAAATTTTCCTTTAGAGATTTTTCTTTATAAAATATAAATAAATATAATAAAATATAAAGATAAAAATAAATAAATATAATATAAAGATAAAAATGAAGATAAGGATAATAAAATAATAATAAATATATTGATATTGATTATCAAGTATATTGATAAATAAAACATTTAGGAGAATATTGACATTATATTTTTAATTTTATTTATTAGTAAATATTTCAAAGTTAAGAATATTAAAATTATATTTTTAATTTTCTACATTTAGAAAGATTTAAAAGGCAATTGAGATATTTTCTAATAAAAAATTTAGTAATATATTTAAACTGTATATTTACTTTTTTCCATTAGTAAAGATTTTAAAGGCAAAAATATTTAAATTGTGTATTATTTTCCTCTATTACTAAAGATATAAAAGATAAATGAGTTTTTTTTTTTACTAAGCTTCAGTATTATTAATTCAAAATTTTTTTATCTTTCAGAATAAAGTCGGTGATGATTTTTAGACATTGACGATTTTGTAAAAGTTTTTTAACTTTCTTTTCAACATACTTTTTACGTAATTTCAAGGTTCCTTGTATGAATAGTTACTGCAAATTCAAAAACAAAAAAGAAATTTGTAAATAAAAATGCATTCTATAAAATAGGAAGTTTTAAATAGTAATGCATTGTTTCTCTTTTTTTTTTTTAATTTTTTTCGAAAGTAATAAATGAAGTTATTTACTTTTCTCCATCAATAAATAGTTTAAATGAATAAATATTAAAATTGTATGTTCAGTTTCCTCTATTATTAAAGATTTTAAAGAAAATTGAGATTTTTTAGTTTTCTCCATTAGTAAAAATTTTAATGGCATTTGAGATTTTTTCTAATATTTAGTTTCCCCTATAGTAAAGATTTTAAAGGCAATTGCGTTTTTTTAGTTTCCTTCATTAGTAAAATTTTTAAAGGCAATTGAGATTTTTTCTAATCTTTGGTTTCCTCCATTAGTAAATATTTTAAAGACAAATGAGATTTTTTTTTCTAATCTTTGGCGTTATTAATTAAAAAATTGATTAAAATAGATCGAAACGATTTGAGAGTTGTGCACCTTACCGCCCCCGTCTTCTCCTTTATATCAGTACTAGAGTATTATGATCAATTTTCCGGAGTTTAACAATTATCAAAACAATGTCAATCTAAAGTTTTATATTTTGTTCTAAAATAGATGAGTAAATAACTACGAACAATTCAATATAAAATTTAAATTATTTGTGTCATATATATTTATAAAATATTCTAATAAAGTCACAAATATGAAATATTAAAATTTTGGTAGTCGGACAGTAAATTCCTTTTTTTCTAAAATTATTACATATAATATATATACATATAATTATTATCAAGTCCATTTTAAATTTTAGTCGATATTTTAGATCAGGTTTTATGTATTTTAATATCTTTAGCATATTCCTTTTAATTTTTATGAGTTTTCTTCTATTGTATATTTTCAAATTAATATACCTCTCTTTTTTTCTAAAATTATTACAGACAACATATATAAAATTATTATAAATTCATATCATCTAAAATTTTAAGCATGCTGAATTCATGTCTTGAAAATTTCATATATTTAATATCAAAAACAAACCGTGCATCGCACAGGTTTTAAGCTAGTATATCTTTTAAGTAATTAATTAATTAAATATATCTAAAAACCCGTAAATGGTATAGGCTATAAGCTAGTATATACTATTATATATAGAAGATACATTAAAACTTTGGTCGGTCAGTATCATCATATTTTTACTTAATTACCATTTATAAAAAAATATTAAATAATAACATTATCTGTTTATAACCAATTACCTTTTCAGCTAAAATACATTATAAATTTTTTCTTACCAAACTCCTCCTTTTCCAAAAATATCACGAACAATTTTCTTTTTCAAATTACTTTTTCAATTTTTAATATTTAAAATAGAGAAGCTCTAGAAAATTAGATAAAGATGAATCGAGCGATTTTAAAGCTCCTGGGATTTTCCTTTATATATATAAAATAAAGATATATAAAGATAAAAGATATTGATAAAGATAATAAAGATAAAGAAGAAAATAAATAAACGGAAAAAGATGATAAAGATTGATAAAATAAAAAGATAAAGATGTTGAATATTAAAATTGTATATTTACTTTCCTCCATTATTAAAGATTTTAAAGAAAAGAATATTAAAATTGTATATTTAGTTTACTCCATTAGTAAAGATTTAAAAGGCAATTGAGATTTTTTTCTATTCTATAAATTCAAATTTAAGTAAGGAACTTTAATTTTATTGAATCAAAAGTGAGAAATGAAAGAATATTAAAATTTTATAATTAGTTTCCTCCTTTAGTAAAATTTAAAAGGTAATTGATATTTTTTATATCCTATAAATTCAAATTTGAATAAGGAAATTTAATTTTATTGAATTAAAATTCAGGAACTTTAGAAAATTAGATAAATATGAATCGAGTGATTATAAAGCTCATGAAGATTTTCCTTTATATAAAAAAAAGATATTGATGATTTGTTACATGGGGTAGGGGTTACTGTATATTTTTAAAACAGAAAAACACAAAATTAAGTCCCTTTTTGCAAGAAAGAATAAAATGCAGAGCTAGTAAAGATTATAAAATTAAATATATTTAGTTTTTAAAAAAAATATGTTTTTTGAATTTATCCAAAACATTTTTTTTAATAACTGAGTTTAAATACCTTATAAGTATATGTCAAATTTTTTAATATATGTCAAATTTTTCTTGGCAAGAAAGAAAGCAATTGACATGAAAATGAGGAAAAGCCAAACAATGACATTAAAAAGGAAAAGCCAAACAAACGCCCAGGATTTACTATTTAGACGATATTTTAGAATATCTCCGCGAGTCTCTCCGTCCCGAATATATTATAAAAAATTAAACTCATATCAATTTATTCATTCATTTGTATGTCAACGTCAATAATATTCTCTATAATTACACTTTATTTTATATTTTATTCATATTTCAACTTCATGAAATCTAACCTTCAAATTTAAATTGGATGGAATCAATATTTTATTAATAAAATAAAAGTTAAGAACTACTAATTACTCTTAAAATAAAGGGTTTTTTTTATTAATATATCCCATTTTGAAAACTGATTTATGAATATGTCCCATTTATATTTGTATTTATAAATATGTCCTATTTTTAAAATTCTTTACAATTTTAAACTAACCATAGTTAATTTCACTACTTTACATTTTTAAATGACAAATATAACCTTTTTAACAAGGGAAAATTAAATAATTTTACCCTGTTTGGAGAAAACAAGGCAGAGTTCGAAAGTTTCTTGCTCGACTGTCCCGACAAGTCTTTATGCATTTTTAAGAGAAAGAAGCGGAAGCTGTTGCTACAGAAAGGAGAGTTTTCTGGTGTAGTTAAGTTCCTGCCTAATACTATAGTTATAGTTATAGAAAGAAGAGGAATGAGGGGTGAATCACCCAGATCTTGAATCAACTAGAAGGTAAAAAGCTTTGAAGTGAACTAGATTGATCCTACACAATCTCATGTTGCAAACAAACTAGGCACGCCTTAATACAACGAGAAGTAACACTCAAGAATAATTTGTAAAAGAAAGATTCTAGTGTAGCACTCCTGACCGTCACTTTTGCAGCACAAATGAGAAGTATACATCTTCCATTATAATCTAACTAATCCATGATTTTATCAGGGGCGTTGTAGTCATATTTAGTAGATAAATATTTATTTTTATAACCTAATTATATATATATGAGTTAAAAATTAACCATAGGACATATTAGTAAATATTGAATAAAAAAGGATATATTGATAAAGTAACATATTAATTTGGGACATATTATACAAATTCCCTAAAATAAAGGAGGGAGAAGAGGTTCTTAACTCATACTCTTTATATTTTAAACAATCTCTAAAAATTTCTTGAAACTTCATTTTAACTCATACTCTTTATTTTGATTTAAGAGCTCAAATAAAAAGGCTCAAATATAAGACTGGCAACAGAAGATACAAAAAGCCCAGTATCAATACGAAACCTATTTAGGCCGAGATGTGTACAAATCTCCAAGTTCGCCCACTTTGTTGATTTCTGGTGCTAACTTAGGTACAAGTCTACTACTAAGTTTATTTGTGTGGGCACTGAGCTTTTAAAATGATTTTTGATTTTCAATTGACTTTTTAAAATAAAAAGTAATACTAAAAAGGTACCAAATTGGTATGGAAATTTGGTATCGAATAACATGGTATTTTGATCATGATATTTTGATCAGGTGATAATTTAGAATGATTTTGTTCGTAGAATTAATGTAAATATAGAGGGGTTCATTATTATTAATTGAACTGTATTCAATCAGAATATGACATATTAGGACTCATTTCGGTACCTTTTATATAATTTATTAATAAATACTTCCTTTGTCCTTAATTAGTTGTCCTGTTTTGTCTTTCAGCGGTCAAATTGACCAAGTTTTGACTAACATTTACGTGTTCTCATAATATAATTTATAAAATCTGAAAAATACATATTAAAGTAGATTAAATTTATTTTCCAACGATATTATTTTTATTATACTTTTTATTTATATTATATATGTAATATTTGGTCAAAGTTTGATCAATTTGACCATTCAAAAGTCAAACGTGACAACTAATTAGGGACGGATGAAGTACTTTAAATAAAAATCTATCTATCTATTACTATATATAATAGGCCAACACAAGGGCAAAGTTTGCCATTTTAATGCTTGTGAAGTTACGATTTTACCCCTATTTTTTGAAAAATAACAAAAATACCATTGTTATATTATTATGCAAAAATATTTTAATATTTGTTATTGTAGAGAATCAAACCCCCAACCTCCTTCTAAGAAGTCCAAAGCCTAACCACTATGCTAAGTTGCTTTTTGAGTTTACTTTAAAGATTTTATTAGATAAGTCACATTATTTTCTCTAATTCTATATTCTTTTTTTTATTTTGAACCTTTGAGTAAATAAAATATTGATCCATATTATTTATATAAATTTTTATTTTTTATTTACGTTATTATATATATATATATATATATAGGTAAATCTATCTATCTACTTATATATATTAAATGGCGTCTAAGGGCAAATTGAGCCCAAAAAATGGCTGTGAAATTACAATTTTACCCTTATTTGTTGAAAAATCACAAAAATGCCACTTTCTATAAGTTATGCTAAAAATTAATTAATTTGTGTTCTCATTAAGAATCGAAGCCTTAACTTCATTTTAGCAATTTCATGTCTTAACCACTATGCTAAGTTAACTTTTGATTTGTAATTTAGAATTCATATTAGGTAAATCACATTATCTCCTTTTATTCTTTTCATAATTTAAATTTTAAGTATATAGAACGTTGACTTATATTATTTATATACCATTATGTTTGTTTTTGTAGCTTTGTATATAACTACATATCCGATCATGTTTGTAAATTTTTTATTATACATGTTTCTTTTCAATTAAAAAATACCAATTATATTGTTAATTGATATAATTTATATTTATTTGAACTGGTCAAATATTTATACATAAAATATAATAATAATATTTGATCTAATATAAATTACATATTAGATACAAGGATCTCATTATTCGTTAGTTAATATTTTTTAAATTAAGAAAGTTAGCGTTGATATTTTTCATTAAATTATGAAATAATTATTATACAATTGGTTCGTCTCATTCATTTGTTAACAGTTTTATTTTTGAAATGTACACTCCTTTATTTTTATCTTTCCAAAAGACATATTATTCTTTACAACTTTAATAAATCTCACATGTCACTAATTTTTCCATTTTTTTATCATTCCTTCACCGTTCACATCTTTCACAAAAATTTGATTTATGACACGAAAATTTAGTGTTTGATTTAATTTTTGATGCATGAAATTACACGAACACGAAAATAAATGATAAAAACGTAAAATGTCTTATTGACATGTATTGTAGACTTTGTGATTATACAATAACCGCTCATATATATTATCTATACTTCCGCCAAAAAAATCTTAACTCACAATTTTTATTTAAGGAGTTGTCATTAACCAAAAAGTTGGTGATAAGACCCCTCTTTACTGTTTTCTTTTGATTTTGTTTTCGATTTGTATAGGTCTCTCTCATTATTGAGAGTTTTAGTACCCCGTTTAGTGGATTTTCTCTACCCATTCTTCGGGTTTGTTCTCTTTCCTTGTGAGAGTTTGATTTGTTTTAGTATCCGAGATCGTAGATCTGTAGGATTTATAATAGTCGTTCATTGATTTGGATTGTATGGAGTCGCAATTACGATTAATTGTTCGAATACGTATGGATGAATTGATTTGTAGATGTCGAATATATATATATATATATATCTATATATATATATATATATATATATATATATATATATATATATATATATATTGCACGACTACAACAGATTATTACATTGTCTCTCTAAAAAGGCTGCAAACTTCAGTGATATGAACGAGTGATGTGCTACAATGAATGATTTGCTATGTAATATATGTGTATTTTAGAATAATAATAATAACGATAATAATAATAATAATAATAATAATAATAATAATAATAATAATAATAATAATATTTTTTTTATACTAAACAGAATATTAGAAAATAAACCGAGCTTTGGAGTTTTTTTTTTATGTAATATATGTGTATTTTAGAATAATAATAATAATAATAATAATAATAATAATAATAATAATAATATTTTTTTTATACTAAACAGAATATTAGAAAGAAAAAACTCCAAAGCTCAGTTTATTTTCTAATATTATGTTTAGTATAAAAAAAATATTATTATTATTATTATTATTATTATTATTATTATTATTATTATTATTATTATTATTATTATTATTATTCTAAAATACACATATATTACACATCATAGTTCAAGTGAAGAAAATTCTGATTTGATCTATTTTATTACGTGTTTGTTCTATTTTGATTATTTTTGTAGATGTCGTATGGCCGTTTATTAATGAATTACTTGATTATCAAAAAAATAATATTATGTATAAGATATAAAAAATTAAGAAAATTTGTAATATATCTGAATATATAATCTCACAAACATGATTATCTTTTTTACAAATATACTTTTATTACATTAAAATCACATGAGTTTACAAACATCTATGTTATACACGAACAATTATGCTACAATAATTATTTATGTTACACTTTGATATGGTCAGAAAAGTAATTATAGAAATATAATTGACTGGTCAAACAAAAGGTCGATATTTAAGGCCCGACACCCTAATTATTCATTAATTTCGTAATTAATGAGTAGGGAAAATATACAGCTCATGAAAAGAGCTTTGATTATGGAAAATTAGTCAAAGAAGGATATGGAATCCCAATTAAAGGCAATCAATGAGTCATAACCTTTATCAACAAGGAAACGAATTCTTCAGCAAGAAATACAATACTTATCCAATATCAAAAAGAAGACTTATCCGTTAAGTCTCCCAAACATACCATAAATACTAGGCTCTAGACGCCTATATAAGGTCCCTGATCCTACAATCAGAACTACGTCTTGGCTTGATTCTCAATAACGAATTGAGATACGTAGGCACCTTGTGAGGACCAATTTAGTCCGGAAACACGAGTGCAGCCATTAAAGCTCGAAGCTCATTAAATTCACAAAGCACGTTTTTTATTCCACAACATTTGGCGCCGTCTGTGGGACGACAACATCAACCATGGCAAACACACGAAGAAAAACTCGAGGTCCTCAAACTTCTGATGGACTCCCTCTTACCTCTGCAACAGAAACTCAGGGGAGCCAACCCCCACTAATCACTAGCACAGAAGGGGTAGACGCCCCCATCACCAACACTCAAGGACTAGAAGTCCCAATTACTGTTGAAGGGACGAATCCCCTACAAATGGTCGTTCATGGACCAAATCCACAAGAGACCATTCATCAGCAACCGATCACAACTTCTTCACTGCTCGCAAACGCCCCACGTGGCCTTCAACTTCACACCACGGATCTCCCCCAATACACGACTCAAACTCTCGGTATGCCAACCTATGGTATGCCTCCTCGACCCCCGATGGGCAGTAGCGGTGCCAACCCCATCTATCATGAAGCCTATGTGCCCCCATATATTCAAGGTCTGGGACCCCAAAATCAGCAAACTCGGCAGACCCCTCTTATACAAGACTACTCGGGTCCTTACACCGAGGATGAGAATTACTCAACTGGAGATGAGAGGGACGTTGCCCCAAGAAGGAGGCGTTCTTCCCAAACTAATCGGGAACAGCCTCAAACCACCAAGGAAAAAATAGCGGCCCATGAAGCCGAGATTGCAAGGCTCAAGAAGCTACTGGCCGAAGAAGAACCTGCAAGGACACAAAACCAAGGAACGGGAGGAGTCCCGATAATCAACTTGGATCCAGCACCTAGAAGAAACAAGAGGGCTGAGCCCCCAATGGGTGATCCTACTGATTTATTACCCCTAGGAGATCCCGATGATCCAACACCCCCCTTCACTCAAGACATCATGAAAGCCAACATCTCCAGGAAATTTAAGATGCCAACGATTAAGGCTTATGATGGAACGGGAGATCCCGCAAATCATGTGAGAACCTTTTCCAACGCACTGCTGTTGCAGCCAACCAATGATGCGGTCAAGTGTAGGGCGTTTCCACAAACCTTGGCGGGCATAGCACAACGTTGGTACAGCCGATTGCCTCCCAATTCTATTGGATCCTTCAAAGAATTGAGCAAGGCGTTCATCAACCAATTCATCAGTGGAAGAGTACATGAGAAAAGTTCTGCGTCTCTCATGGGAATTAAGCAAGGAAAGGCTGAAGCCTTGAGGGATTACATTAACCGATTCACTCGTGAGGCTCTGAAAGTCCCGAACTTAGAGGACAAAGTGGCTATGATAGCCCTGCAACAAGGAACTACCGATGATCACTTCAGAAGGTCATTGGCAAAACATCCACCTGAGAGCATGTTGAAGCTCCAAGACAGAGTCGGCAAGTACATCAAAGCAGAAGAGAGTATGAGGAAGTATGAACCCACTGCTGAGGATAGTGGAAACTCAAAGAAAAGGAAGGAAACCCGAGAATATGATGTTAAGGAAAAATTTCCTAGAACGTCAAAGGGCTCTGACTCCCCACCAAAGAGGAGTAATTTTGGCCCAAAGTTTACAGAATATACAAGGTTGAATACTCCCAGGAGTCAAATTCTGATGGAGATTGCAAAGGATGAGGATATCAAGTGGCCAAAGCCAATGAGGGCTGACCTATCTAAACGGAACCAAAACCGATATTGCCGGTTTCACAAAGAAGTTGGTCATGACACCGACGATTGTAGGCAGCTGAAAGATGGAATTGAGTTTCTAATACGGAGAGGAAAACTCAGCAAATTCACCAATGATGGAAGTCAAGGGAGCCATGGAGGCAATTATGAAAGGAAGGATTATGATAGAAGGGACAACGACCAAGATCGTAACCCTAAGCCCCGAGGGCCAGTCATTAATATGATATTCGGAGGGTCTACCGCTGCCGGTCCCTCCCGAAACTCAAGAAAAGCTTATGCCCGAGAGGTAATGACTGTGGTTGGAGAGGCACCGAAGCGTGCCAGAACAGAAGTATCAATAGGCTTCGATGATTCCGACTTAGAAGGGGTGAAGTTCCCCCATGATTATCCTCTTGTTATCATACCAGTGATAGGCAATTCCGAAACAAAGAGAGTCCTAGTTGACAACGGGGCTTCAGTGGACATCTTATTCCACGATGCTTTTATCAAGATGGGTTACACTGATTCTCAGTTAACACCCTCGAATATGCCCATATATGGGTTCAACGGAGTGGAGTCGAAGGTGGAAGGCACCATCCAACTCCCAATGACCATGGGACAAGGAATGAATACATCTACCCAGATGCTGAACTTTGTAGTCATAAAGGCAAATTCAACCTACAACACGATCCTTGGAAGGACTGGTCTTCATGCGTTTAAGGCTGTTGCCTCATCTTATCATCTGAAAATTAAGTTTCCAACGAGGAATGGGATAAGAAAAGAACGGGGAGACCAAAAGATGGCTAGAAGTTGTTATGTAGCCGCGTTAAGGCCTGATGGAATCGGGGGGCAGGTTCTCCCCATTGAAGATATGAATACAAGTGACAATGAGGACATAAGAGGGAAACCAGCTGAGGACTTGATCTCAATTCCCTTAGTCCCAGGTGAACCAGAGAAGGTGACTTATATAGGGGCACTACTGCTCGAGCCGTTGAAAAGCAAACTCATATCCTTTCTTCAAGAGAACAATGACGTTTTTGCTTGGACAGCGGCTGACATGCCAGGGATTGATCCCCAATTGATAACTCACAAATTGAGCGTGGATCCTCAAAGAAAGACGGTGAAACAAAAAAAGAGAAGTTTTGCTCCAGAGAGGCTTGAAGCCATAAAACAAGAAGGTAAAAGACTTTGAATGGACGACTGAAAGCCAAGAGGCCTTTGAGGCCCTGAAGAAATACATGGCTGAGCCACCACTCTTGGCCAAACCAAAACCAGGAGAGGTTCTTTACCTATACTTGGCAGTATCCAACACTGCCCTTGGAGCTGTTTTGGTAAAGGAAGAATTGAAGGTTCAGAAACCCATCTACTATGTGAGCAAGATTCTGCATGGGGCAGAAATAAACTACTCAATGATTGAGAAGTTTGCCTTAGCCTTGATAATGGCCTCAAGAAAGCTACGCCCCTACTTCCAGGCACACAAGATAGAGGTCTTGACTGATCAACCTCTAAGAAACATCTTGCATAGCCCTCAAGTTAGCGGAAGATTGATCAAATGGGCCATTGAGTTGGGAGAATTTGATATCAAGTATAAGCCTCGGACGGCCATAAAAGCTCAAGCACTGGCTGACTTCATGGTTGAATGCACCATTGACAACCAAGAAGTCGGGGGGCAGGAAGTAACTATGGAAGATAAGAAAGATGAGGAAATGACCTTCAAAGAATGTTGGGTGCTCTATTTTGATGGAGCATCAAAAACAAAATCAAGTGGAGCTGGTTTAGTGCTACAGAGTCCTGATGGATTCCTAATAGAGTATGCACTAAAACTTGACTTCCCAACGACAAACAATGAGGCTGAGTATGAAGCTCTGATAGCTGGCTTAGGGCTGGCTGGAGCCTTGAGAGTCAAAACTCTGAAGGTCTGTGGAGACTCGAGGCTAGTGGTTTCCCAAGTAAATGGGGAGTTTGAAGCCAGAGATGAAATCATGGCCAAGTACTTAAAGCTCGTCAAAGCAATCATGACTCAATTTGAATAATGCTATGTAGAGCACATTCCAAGGGAAGAAAACATGAAGGTCGATGCCTTGTCTAAGTTTGCTTCTTCAGAAATTGAAAATTATGCAGGGAGTGTATACTTCCAAGTCTTGAAGACCCCAAGCATCAACGGAAAGTTGGTAGCACCCATTGATATCACCAGTTGTTGGATTGATCCCATCAAAGCTCATTTGGAAACTGGGTGGCTGCCCAACGACACTTCAGAAGCACGAAAGCTTTACGTCAGAGCACTAAGGTATGCCCTAATTGAGGGAATCCTATACAAGAAATCTTTTGTTATTCCATACTTAAAGTGCTTGAGACCTCAAGAGGCAGAATTGGCCCTAAAGGAAGTGCATGAAGGGATTTGTGGGCAACACTTGGGGGGCAGAGCCCTGGCTCATAAAGTCACTCGTCTAGGTTTCTATTGGCCAAGCATACTTGCTGATGCTAAAAGCTACGTCAAGAAATGTGAACGGTGCCAGAAACATGCACCAGTGGTTAGGCAACCACCAGAGATGATGACATCCATTAACTCACCTATCCCCTTTGCTATGTGGGGTATGGATATACTCGGGCCATTTCCTATGGCAAGTGCTCAAAGAAAGTTCTTGATAGTAGCAATTGATTATTTCACCAAGTGGATTGAGGCTAAGCCATTAGCCAAGATAACCACCAAGCAAGTGATGCAATTCTTCTGGGAAAATGTGATATGCAGATATGGAATTCCACGAGTCCTGGTCACGGACAATGGAACTCAGTTTAACAACGATGAGTTCAAAAAGTATTGTGATGAAAACGATATCAAGTTGCGCTTCACTTCTGTCGCCCATCCTCAAGCCAATGGGCAAGCTGAGGTTGCAAATCGAATCATCCTTGATGGACTAAAGAAAAGAGTTGAACGCTCCAGAAACACTTGGGTAGACGAATTACTCCCTATACTTTGGGCATATCGTACTACTTGCAAGGTCACCACCGGGGCAACTCCATTTCTATTGGCTTATGGAGCAGAGGCAGTGGTCCCGGTGGAAATTACTCACACCTCCCCAAGGGTTGAGGCTTATGAACCAGAAGAAAATGAAGAAGGCTTGAGGTTAGCTTTGGATCTAATTGATGAGGTTAGAGATGAAGCAAACGCCAAGATAGTTGAACATCAAAAGAAAGCATCCTTCTACTACAACCTAAGGGTTAAAGAAAGGTTCTTTCGTCAAGGAGACTTGGTTCTCAGAAAGATTGAAGCATCCGGAGTTGGACAAAAAGGGAAGTTAGCCCCAAATTGGGAAGGACCATATCGCGTCAAGAACGTATTTGGCCGAGGCTCATACAAGCTAGAAACCCTTGAAGGGCATGAGGTGCCAAGGACTTGGCATGCCTCCAACTTGAAGGTTTATTATGTTTAAAGTGTCTCCCAAGTGGACTCACTACTATAAATAAGGTTCGATGAAACCAACCCAAGTTTTAAACTGGGATATTATGTAAGGGTTGATCCCATCTTCAAATTATAAATGAATTCAGCATTTTCATGTTTTAAAGCTTATCTATAATGAGTCTTCATAAACATTCAAAAAGCAAGAAAAGCAACACAAGCCATGAATGGCTACCATGCATAAATAAAAACTTAAACAAGAGTTAAGTTAAGCCCGTAGGCCGAAAGTACATAAACAAAAGTACAAGCCATGATGGCCAAAAGTGAAAATACACCTAATCTTCCTTGTCTACGTCCTCCTCCTCTTCCTCACTAGAGGAAAAGACAGCATCATCAGCTCCAGCAGTCTGACCAGGTGGGGAAGTGTGATCCAGGTCTAAGATCCTATCATCCTCCTCCATCTCGTCCTCTCCAGCCAAAGCCATCTCCAAAGAAGTAGGAAGGTGAGGGCTTGGAAAATCGGAGATAGAGAGGGATCCAGGCATCCTCTCCAAAACAGCAGCAAGAGCGTCATCCCATCCCTTAGTGTACTGAACAGGGAAGAGGAGCCCATCATGCTTATCAATCAAGTCCCCGTACTCCTCAGAGTCAAGGTACTCATCAATAAAATCATCCTTGGCCTTCCTTAAAGATACCAATTCAGCCTGGGAGTCAGCCAACTCCTTCTCCTTCCTAGCCAGGGTGGCCTTCACTGAAGCCATTTCCTCCTGGGACTTCTCAAACTTGCCTTGGTTGGCCTCAGAAGATGAGCGCCAAGACTTAGCTTGAAAGAGAGCCCCTTGGTAGTTGGCAATCATCTGCAAGCAAGTTATAGGTTAAATACTTAAACTTGAAATAAATCAAAGACTACAAAGAAAAGAAGGAGAGAGATACTTACAGCAGCCATAGCCTGGGATCCAGCATGCTCCACCCCCTCGATGGTGGAGTTAGAAACAAAATCCTTGTAGTCACAAGGAGTCAGAGAGTGATAAGACCACTCCACAGCATGTTTGGACACTCCTACCACAGTGTCCTTCTTCCTAAGACCCCAGTTGGGGCGCCAAACTGCACTCTTGCCCGAGGGAGGGCCTTCAGCATCCTCAGTAAGGTCCACATGTGGCCTTATGAAAGCTGGAACATTAGAAGCACGAGGGTCCTTCCCCCCTAAACGTGCCCTCTTCATCCGGGCTGTTTCCCCGTCTTCAGGCTCGTTGGACTTGTTGATAAAGGTCGCAACTGCAAAAGATACAAGGAAAGAAACAGTTGGTATAAGTCAATCTTAAATAAATAAAGAAAGATATGAGGTGAGAATTACCCTTATCAGAAACGTTGGAAAGTCCCAAGGACTTAAGCTGGAACTCGTCCAGGAGCACCCAAGCCATGGTGGCATAGTTATCCTTTGTAAGTTCAGCATATGCATGGGCTTCCTCATCACTCAGGATAATATCACTAGGGCTACCATCCGAAACTCTACTAAAAGAACTACGAAAAAGGGTGCCCCAATCCCCTCCTTCCCAAACTAAATACATAAATTCCTCTTTCCATTTTGGGTTATTATCCGGAATGGATTTGGGGTGAAATATGGGGGGAGTGGAAGGACGGTGGTTGATATAAACCCAACCCAAGGTAATGGCTGAACTATTCTTAAATTGAAAGATTTTCCTAAACAAGGCTACAGATAAAGGAAATTTGTTCTTCAAACAAAGAACAATGAAACACATAATTATTCTCCAGGCGTTTGGAGGAAGTTGGCAAGGGTTAATCCCCACATCAGCCAAAAGCCTGGGAATGAACTCATGCATGGGAAACCTAAGTCCTGCAACAATGGCATCCTTATATATGCAAAGTGCATCAGGACGCCAATGGCAAGAACGGTCCCCTGGGCCTGCTGGAACTAATCTATAGGGGGACTTAACCCTATACATTTTGTTATAGTCCCTAATTAAGTCAATTTCATGGAACTTATTACTACAATCAAATGAATCTAAGTGTGATACATGAGGATATTCATCACTACGCTCTAAGATCATATCCTGAAGAGACATATGAGGGGAGCGAATGTTGATACCTCTCTTTGAAGCTTTGTTCATTCTTTGAAGTCGTTGGGCAGCCTTGTCAGACATCTTCAAATCTTCAAATCTTCAAAGGAAATTTCCAGAAAAACTTCAAGGGAACCCAGAAATCTTCGAATGAGGAAGGTTAAAACCCAGAAATCTTCAAATGATGAAGATTAAAGCCCAGAAATCTTCAAGGGATGAAGATCAATCCCAGAAAAACAAGAACACCACCGTAAAAAGCTCGCCGGGAATCGCCTTACCACGGAATAAAAACTGAGAGAAAACTAGAGAGAAATTTTGGAAAGTGAAAAGTGAGAAGTGAGAGTGAAATGAGAAATCTCACTCTCTTATAGTGAGAATGACTGGAAGATCAACCGGTTGAGGGATGGCAACCGTCTATAGCCAGTATGGCCCATAAATCCATTTTTGGATTACAAAGGCAAAGGCCCAAGTAAATTGAGTCTCAGGCAAAATCGAAGCCCAAGTCAAAAAGGCCCATTAAGGCCCAAGGCTGGAAAGAATTAAGTCCCAAAATTAAAATTGGACTATTTAAAAGCCCAAAAATAATAAAGCCTGGAATAAAACCAAGGCAAAAAATAAAAAAACCAAGGTCGAAAAGACCCTAAATCGAGGTCGTATGACCCTAGTCGAAAATACACACGTAATTCCTGGTCGACCAATCGAGGTCGAAAATAGCCTTTGAATACAGGTCGAGAGCCTCGACCTCGCAACCAATCGAGGTCGAAGGTATATTAGAGACGAGGTCGTCAAATGAGGTCGATAATAGCCTAGGAATTGAAATCAACAATTCCAGGTCGAAGTTACACTGGCTTCCTGGTCGAAAACTTGAGGTCGAAAATCACTTGGAAATCCAGGTCGAGAACTTCGACCTCACAGCTGTTCCTGTTCGAAAAAATACTGAGTCGAGGTCGAGCAGGTGAGGTCGAAAAAGACCTAGAAATCCAGGTCGAGGGCTTCGACCTCACACCTGTTTGAGCTCGAATTCCTGGTCGATTTTACACTGAATTCCTGGTCGAATTCCTGGTCGAAAATGACCTAAAAAATGGAAAATTTTGGGAAAAACACGCTGTAACTTCTACGAAAACCCCAAGGATATTTTCCCAGAAGTTGGGGGGCAAATGATATGGTCAGAAAAGTAATTATAGAAATATAATTGACTGGTCAAACAAAAGGTCGATATTTAAGGCCCGACACCCTAATTATTCATTAATTTCGTAATTAATGAGTAGGGAAAATATACAGCTCATGAAAAGAGCTTTGATTATGGAAAATTAGTCAAAGAAGGATATGGAATCCCAATTAAAGGCAATCAATGAGTCATAACCTTTATCAACAAGGAAACGAATTCTTCAGCAAGAAATACAATACTTATCCAATATCAAAAAGAAGACTTATCCGTTAAGTCTCCCAAACATACCATAAATACTAGGCTCTAGACGCCTATATAAGGTCCCTGATCCTACAATCAGAACTACGTCTTGGCTTGATTCTCAATAACGAATTGAGATACGTAGGCATCTTGTGAGGACCAATTTAGTCCGGAAACACGAGTGCAGCCATTAAAGCTCGAAGCTCATTAAATTCACAAAGCACGTTTTTTATTCCACAACACACTTAATTGATCATTTTAATAAATTTCTTTTCACGACATTGGAAATTTAATTATTATTTAAGAAATTAATAATAATAATAATCATGTCATTTTAATAAATTTCTTTCCACGACATTGGAAATTTAATTATTATTTAAGAAATTAATAATAATAATAATCATGTAATTATTATCGTATAGATATATTGATCCAACTTTTTAAACCTGATCAAATTATAAAATATTTGGTTCATGAAAACGGCATACAATATTATAAAATTAATTTACAAATATAAAATAAAGTTGAAATACTATAATTTACCATATATTTAATTATAAAATTATTTCAAAGATGCTGATTTGTGCGAAAATTATTTTCTTATATGAACAGGCCCGTGCATCGCACGGGCTTCTACGCTAGTTACTATATATAATAGGCTAACACAAGGGCAAAAGTTGCCAATTAAATGGCCGCAAAATTACCGTTTTACCTTTTTTTTTGAAAAATAACAAAAATGCCACTCGTATATTATTATACAAAAAAATTTTAATAGATGTGTTACTAGAAAGATTCGAACCTCCGACCTCCTTCCAAGATATCCATGGACTTAACCACTATGCTACATGCCTTTTTGAGTTTTTTTCAAAAAACTTAGTAGATGACCCACGTCTTTTATCTCTTATATTATTTTTCTACTTTGATGTTTGAATAAATAAAATGTTGGTTTGAATTATTTATATAAATTTGTTTTTCTTTTTTCCTTTTCAGCGAAATTACCGTTTTACCCTTTTTTTTAAAAAAATAACAAAAATGTCACTCGTATTTTATTATACAATTTTTTTTAATAAATGTGTTACTACAAAGATTCGAACCTCCAACCTCCTTCCAAGATATCCATGGGCTTAACCACTATTCTACATGCCTTTTTGAGTTTATTTCAAAAAACTTATTAGATAACCCATGTCTTTTATCTCTTATATTATTTTTTTTTACTTTGATGTTTGAATAAATAAAATGTTGGTTTGAATTATTTATATAAATTTGTTTTTCTTTTTTCCTTTCCATGCCACTCATATATTATTATACAATTTTTTTTTAATAGATGTGTTACTACAAAGATTCGAACCTCCAACCTCCTTCCAAGATATCAATGGGCTTAACCAATATGCTACATGCTTTTTTGAGTTTATTTCAAAAAACTTATTAGATAACCACGTCTTTTATCTCTTATATTATTTTTTTTTGCTTTGATGTTTGAATAAATAAAATGTTGGTTTGAATTATTTATATAAATTTGTTTTTCTTTTTTCCTTTTCGTAATTTTATATATCTATATATTCAATCACTATATATTATTGCAGTTGTATGTTTTCAATTTAATATATATTAATTATGTTGATTATAATTCATAATTTATATTATACTTTATTTGAATTAAATTAATTATTCATGCATAAAATATACTATTAAAATTCGATCTAATATAAGAAATATTATACACATTATATCTCTCATTATTAGTTATTTCTATAAATTTTAAATTAAGAACATTAGCATTCAAATTATACAAAAAATTTGTCTACCTACTCTGTTCGTCGCATCCATTTCTTAACAATTTTCTTTTCCAGAATGTATTGTTCATTTGTTAACATTTTCTAAAGTAACATGACATTCTTTATTAACTTATCTATATTTGTTTTCACCTTTCTAACCCCCTCCCCTTCAACCCCAGTGACGTTTGTTAACATTTAAAATATAGGATATTACATAGAATATAATTACATAATGATCGGTCAGACTGTTAGTAAACGATAAAGTTTGGGAAAATTGAAAATTACAAATTTTGAAAATATAATTTCAAATTGTATTCCAAAAATTATCGTATGATGTTAAAAAAAAAGTATAATCTTTCATAATAATAATAGAACTTTATAGAATACATTAAATTTATTCGTAATGTCATATAATCATTTTGATAAAATGAAATTCTAAATAGGGTTTGTGGGTCCTTAACGACATCCTCTCCAACATATACAATATTTCTTATATTTGGTCGAATTTCAATAGTATATTTTATGTATGAATAATTAGTTTAATTCAAATAAAGTATAATAAAGATATATAATATAAAAGTATGAATTTTAAACAACATAATTAATATATATTTAATCAAAAACATACAACTGTAATAAAATTCAGTGATTGAATATATAGGTATATAAAATTACAAAAAGAAGCCTTCGGGCCTGTAGATGAGTTGGTGAGAGCACTGGTTATTGACCAAAGCATTCAAGGTTTGATTCATGGGAGCGTGGGGAATTCTTCCTGCACTCTAGGGTTTGGCGTGATACCGGTTGGGGTGTCCGGAAAATAAAATTTTTGACCAAAATTATGAAAAGATGAAAAGAGAAACTGATTTATATAAATAATACAAACCAATATTTTATTTATTTAAACATCAAAGTAAAAATAATAGAAGATAAGAGAAGAAAGACGTGAATTATCTAATAAATTTTTTGAAGTAAACTCAAACAGACATGTAGAATAGTGGTTAAACTCATGAACATCTTAGATGGAGGTTGGAGGTTTGTTTCTTTGTACTGACAACTATTAATATATTTTTGCATAATAATATATGAGTGACATTTTTGTGACGACCATTTAATTGGAAATTTTTGCCCTTGTGTTGAGGTTTAATATATAATAATAAATTGGATTAAAATGTGTAACTGTAAAACGATATTCCAAACACATTCTTAATGCATTCACTAATGTGTTAATATAATTTAATATAAAGATGAACACATGAGAGGAGTGCAGAATCAGTTCCCAAGTAAAAAACAAAAAACAAATAGGTGACATGAATACTCCAAACTGTAATAGATGTTCATCTCCCAAGGTGTTTATCACAAACTTGGGTGATGTGAGGGTGTGCAAAGATGCGTCGGCCTTCAGCTTCTTTTTAAAATCCTCTATCTCATTCATGCATGTTCGATTATATTACAACAACATTACATGCATATAACCTCTTCATAACCTAGATTGCAAAAAAAATAAATAATCAATTCTCAAAAAACATATAACAACCGCTCTCTAACGCAAATTACCAATCTACAAACTATCATTTCTCTGACACACAAAACACAGGTAAACCTACTTATAATCGCAAGAAGAACAATAGTACATTCGTGCTTCAAATTCTACATTATTTCAATCTGGTCTCAAAATCAATAATAGTCACTATAAACAAGTCTTAGAGCCTTGACATAGTTACGTTTGTGATTCAAAGTTATTACATTATTCGCCAAAAAAATTCTTTACTCATCACTATGCATGAACCATACTTCTCATTTTACGCTCTCAAACTTAAGACTACACAATCCTTAATCTAATAAATCGATCACGACCAACTTTTTCACGATAAAAATTATTGACATCTCTATGCAGGCTCGTGCCTTGCACGGGCTGTTACGCTAGTTGAGTTATTTATGTATGTACATTTGTCGAACCTTGAAAATAGGAGTGCAGAGTAAATTTTAGAAAAACTCATGCATAGTAATACCATTACTCATCCACTAAAAATTTAGATTTTTTTCCGTTCAATGAAATCGTTTATGATATAAAAAATAAGGATTCTATTAACAACAGTTCTTAGGGTTATGTTTAAAAATTAATTAATATACTAAAATTAACATATTTAGACATCAATTTTAGAAGTCTTCATCAATGCACTAAGCTTATTTCTACAAGTGCATCTATCTTTTTGAATTATTTCCATAATTATATTTAACTAGCATAAAAACCCGTGCAAGGCACGGGCCGCTAGCTTAGATTGTGATTTTAAACTAAACTACGCATTATCAATGCCATTTGACATATATGATTGTATATTTTTGATGTTCATAGAGTTTTTATTGTTAATGTTATGACTATGCTGTACTTGCTTAAATATGTTGAAGTTTATAATGTGAAAACTAATACGAGTAGTTTTGATAAATCATGTATGTTTTTAATTTTGTTGTGGATCATAAAATAAAATTAGAGTGTTCTATGGATATTTTCTAATTAATAAGACATTTTTAAAATTATAATCCTAAATTTTTTCCAGTTCTTCAAAAATGATGCATTCATTTAGTTCATCTCCGACAATATTCAAGGTAGAAACTAAATAGCCTTCAAGATGTTGCAGTATGAGATTGTAGGTTTTAGTACTGATTTTACTCAAAAGCTTTCCTAAATCTTCTAATACTCTACTTAGGCCTTGCGTTTTCAGTTCTTAAAACTTTCTTTGTAACTCTTTTATGTCTTTTCTTCTGACCTCTTGACTTTAAGCATTTTTTACCTTTATTTCTCTTCCACTGTCTACCTAACTTTCAGAACATAGAACAATGTAGCTAATTGGAACTACCTTGTGCCAAATCATTCTATTATTAAGTACGTTTGGTACCATTTCGATGTGTTTCAATTCTTTCAAACAAACAGACTTTTTTTTAACTCTGAACTTGAGAATTGATCAATTATGGATGGATAAATATTTTTTGCTTATATCATCATAAGTTAAAATTGCTCATATGCCTTCTGAGTTCTGTCCGTGTTTTGACAATGAATTTATCATTTATTTTTTTCAAAATACACATCTTTAATAATTAAAACACGGGTCATTTTTCTAGCAATTAACATAAATTTCTACTCTTTGCGGTTAATTTTTTTTTCTAGGTATGGTTGCACATTTTTTTTCGTCTGTTACAATGTACTTACTTTAATTTATATAGATAATTTGATTGATCGAGGACTATAATTTTAAATAATTCGGGCTGTATAATGTGATTTGATATGATTATAATGTATGATATGCAATATCATGTTTTTTTTAAATTTGTTATGGACTATATATTTTAATCTATTTATTGTTTACACAAATTATTATCAAAATTTTAGAATATATAATTCATTTAATTATTTTTTTGTACTATCTATTTATTTTTATTATCTCGCCTTTTACAATATTTTAACTCAAAACAAATAGTTTTTCATATGTTTTATTTATGTTTTTTAGTTATTTTACACACACACACATGTGTGTGTGTGTGTGTATTAATTCAATTCCAAATACCTAATTATTTTCTTTCATAAAATTCATTTAAAATTCATTTGATAATAACAAAAAATGTGTCACATATATAATGCATCCAATATATATATATATACTGTATTATTAAAACCGAAACATTGAATGTTTGATAGTCGGTCGGTACGGTTCTCATATTTTGATATTTGTACTTTAGTTCTTTTATTTTTACTACTTTATTTAATTTATTAAAAACAACAATTTTAATTAAATATATTTTAAAAATATTGTTAAACACAAAACTCTTACAACACAATTTAATCACGCTCAAACAGAAACACACACGTCAATTCAACATTAAATTCAACAATCACATAAAACTATTCAAATTTAAGATGAACTTCAAACAAAGTAAATATAAATGTAAAATAAGAAGAATATGAATGTCATATGCATTACACTGACTTTATACTTGTAGTATAGATAAGAACAAATAATTATAAATATCATGTATACATGTTATCAATATGTGCTATTTAACAATAATTATTGTGCGATAAATAAAGTAATCCTCGTTAGAGGATTGAGGCGGGTCCGACGAATGAGTTCATGTTCGGAGTCTCCTCGACCCTGAAGTGACCGATCGCCCATACCTAAATTATTGTCTAATTTTTACACATGTTTTAACACTAATTTCATTAATTTCAAAATAAATAAGTCATAAATATGTAAATAAACTACCTGTAATATGTTATTTATGTTATATCAACGTTTAATAATACATTTTATATATTAAATATTTGAATAATTCAAATATATTGCGTAGTACAAGAAAAGTTCGACTCTGATGCAAGAAAATAGAATATATTATAGCTATCGATACATATACAAAATATTTGTTTAGTTAAAAGAAAGATAAAAAACACCACACATAATATTGTTTTTAAAACTTAATATTAATATTTTATAAGACTGGTGGTTTCAAAAAAAATATATTTTATAAGACTGGTAGTATATATGATTCTGTATGATATTTTAAGAATTAAAAAAATAAATTTTAATAAATATTATAAATCACCTTAATTTTTACTCAAAAATTTAAATAATAATAAATATAGGATAAGAAAGATGTGAGGTTTATGTCATATGATTTTTTAGCTCAAAATCAAAAAGAATCATGTAGCTCAATGGTTATAAGGATGACTTCTTTAGCGAATGTCAGGGGTTCGATCCCTGACTAAAACATTATTTACTCAATTTTTTCCTTCAGATAAGAGAGTAGTGGCATGGCATGTAAGTTCGTAATATATAAGGGTAAAATGATAACTTCACAGGGGGTTTATTGGCTCAAAATACCCTTAAATTATCCCCTTGTTCTCCTATTATATATAGAAGAGATTTCCTTGAAAATCTAGTAATCAATATCTTTAATTTTCACAAATTTTGGAAAGTGGGTGTTAATATTTAATGTTAAAGCACTTGAAATTGAAAAGTATTTAATGCTTAAATATTGCCCGAAGGGATGTAGTTAACATTTCCTAAAAAATAATTATAGAACTTTTTTTTATTAGACATTTTGTAAAACGGATCGGTAACTTAGATTTTATAGTTTCACTAAGCTTACCAAAAGGTATTTCTATTATAGTATTATAACTAGCATAATAGTCTGTGCGAGACACATGACTTTTTCGAGTAATATACGGAAGTGCAGAGTTCTTAGAATTTAAGAGTTTTGATTGTACACTAATTTTATTTGAAATAAAATATATGAACTCTTAATCATTGTATTTTAAATATATGAGCTAATTAAAATGCAACCGAAAACACCCATTCCTCAATAAATGTTTAGACACTCGGGTGACGTTAAATCGTGTCATGTTTGTCATTTTTCCTCTTTTGTTGACGGTTTGAGGCTTCGATGATGCTGGTGATCACATATATTTTGGTTGTAAGTGATCCGTGACTGATGTTCTCATGTACCTCGAATGAAACTTTAGTTCCTTTGATATCACAAAAAAAAATTCTGAACTCGGCACTGTCATAGCATTCTGAGGCTGCACCATGTGTGAACTTGAAATGATATAAGTTAGACCCTCTATGTATATATGTGTGCATGCATCTATGAGTTGATATCATATGGGATTTTACGGTAATACATGATGTCCTTTTTTGCTTGTCAGCAGCGGTATAGGGAAACTCTGAATAGTTGTGTAGTTTCCTAGTCTGACTCAAAGATTTAGCAGGTTCCGATTTAGGAGGGGAGCATGCATCTTCTATTGTCATTATTCTCAATTTGTTAAAGCAGATTATCAGTCACGTGTTATTTTCTAGCGATTGTCGCAATGTCCCTAATTTAATTTATAGATAATTTAATTTATTCAAAATTTGGTATGCACTAAAAATAGGATATTTCTTAACATATAAATATGTTGTATAAGTCATATTTAGACTGATTCACTAAACATGTACGAATTTATTACAGGTCTTGAGATAACTTTGAATCTTAAATTTATAGCCAAACAAAAAAAAGAACTGAATTTAAGAGAACATAAAGTTTAAAAAATAGATGTGTTTTTCTTTTCCATTCTCAGTAAATCTCTCTATGAAAATTAAATTTTAGAGTTAATTGTGTTGGGTATAATTAACTAAATACACAACAACAATAGGGCAGTTATATATATATATATATATTGTATTAACAAGAACAGGCAAAAATACCAATAACAAAACAAATACGAAGGTCGAAACAATAATATAATTAGAGACTGAAAATAACAAAACAAGAAAGAACACTTATCTTTCTGTAGCTTTAAACAAATACTGAAAGATTATGAACAGCTGAGTCGCCAAGCCTTCGAGAAGTCTTGACTGTTCTTGAAGAGATTATTGCCCCACTTACGCTGTTTTGGGTTGCAGCAATATCACTTCCAGGATAAAACAGCACAGATCAATCCACTCACAGATATGGCAATGATCAACAGTGACCTGCACCTCACTTCACCCAAGAACTATGTAATTAATCTGTATGTGTTGAGAGAGAACATAGAAGATTATAGTTGCTAGGGTTTTCAGAGTTACGTATATCCTACTTAGTCCAACGTTCTGTTTTGTATATATAAAATACAAAATAAAACGTAACCGACCAAATATTGTAACTGAAGATATGAAATTTAATACCAAATATTCTGATTTAATTACCATAACAGTTGTCATCAGTATTTAATATCAGTTACAGCTCAGTCAGGATTTCCTGGTCCATCAGGATTTGATCATCATCAGTACTCCACGCCATCAAGACTTGTTGTCCGTCAGGAGTGGCATCAGTACTTGACCGACCATCAGGATTTCGTCAGGACTGGACCATCATCAGGATTTAACTCCATCAAGATCCAAGTACTGACCCAGACCATCAGGATTTAACTCCAAATACTGACACTGGCCATCAGGATCAGTAGCCATCAGGATTTGATCCAAGAACTGGTCCATCAGGATTTAATATAAATCCTGACCCAGTTCGTAAATATGCCTCAAACTTTCTAACAATCCCCCACAAATCCATACAGAAATGCTTACATATCGGTCTTTATCATGACTTGTTTTTCAGAGTCGGTACCCTTCCGGGTTTGAACCCTCCTAAGTCCTCTACTTCGATGGCTACCGGATCTAGATGGAATGTTTCACCTTGAATCTTTATCCATTTGGTGTAACCACACTCCATAGACGACGACAAATCAAAGGCTATGGTGTTGATCTACGGCTTTGAGACGTTAATGGTCCTGTCTCGATCCTGTTCGTCAAATGCTTCAAGGAATAACCCTTTCCTCTAATTGCGACCACACAATTACATTCGCTTAGCTGGGCATCTCCAGAGATGGACTTCTATCATCTCGTCAAATGACTTGCCCCATTCAGAGTTCAAAATAACTCTTGCTATACTGGCAGTAACAGTACCTTTTAGGTTTACAGGGGATAGACTCAGATACGTGAGTATCAAGGTATATAGTAAAGGTACTACCAACTCACCCTCACAGCTTGTTATTACCACATTGAATACACTTCAAGGGATCTCCTATCAGGTGTATTGGGTTCTCGCTGCTGATGAATCCTTATGGGCTATCAGTCTCATCCCCAACCTAGACTTAAGGAATATTGCATGCTCAAGTCCTTTAGTCAAAGGATCAGCTATATTATCCTGAGTTCCAATGAACTCTATAGCAATAATCCTCTCAGACACAAGTCCCCTTATAGACTTAAGTCTAACTTGGATGTGTCTCTTTGTTTTAGCATTATACTTTTCACTACTAATCTTGTCGATAGTTGTACGGCTATCACAATGAACAGCAATGGCTGGAAGCGGTCTGCTTACTACAGGTAACACTGACATAAGTCCATGCAACCATTCAGCCTCCGTCCCCGTGGCATCTAGTGCACACAACTCAGCCTCAAAAGTAGACCGAGTAATCAAAGTCTGTCTAGTAGACTTCCAGGATATTGCTCCACCTGCTAGGGTAAACAAATATCCAGTAACTCCATTGGTACCGGATTTCTTAGTTGTTAGGAATGGATATCACCTAGAAACTAGACAGAGGGGGGGGGGGTGAATGGATAGTTTGATGGATTTTTGCTTTCTTGAAACTAAATGTAAACTGTATATGATTATGCTATGTAATATGCAGAAAGTAAACAACACGCACAATCACTTTAATCTACTTTGTATAAGCAAATTAAATACTACAGCTTTCCAAGAAATTCACAATCGAATTTCTGGCTTCTAAACAAGAACAGTTTGTACTTGCTTGCTTACAGAGAAAAGAGCTTAGCAAATAACTATGTGTATCTCTCTTACTTCTTACAATAGGATGTGCATGATATATATAAGCCCTATACAAACTAGTGCACACACCTATTTTTACACAGTTACCCCTTGCTGAAAGTCCAACTTGTCCTGCCATAAGACGTTAACTGTGTCAGGAAGGACCACCTGCTTTTCGGAGTCTTTCCCGTTTCTGTAGCTGCTTGTCTCTTATCTTTCTCTCCAAGTTTAGCTGTAGATTTGCCATCTGTTCTTTGGACCACCTTGCCAGAACAAATGCTTCAGTATTTGTCTCTTTTGATTCTTGATTCTGTACCTTGAATTGTCTTGTTATAAACGGCTAAGTGTTGATATCGTGAACTCCACTTCATTCCTGACTTCGCGATCTCCCTTGTGAGGACTACGCGATATAGCCTTTGAAGACTTTGCGACATAGGTCATTTGATGACTATGCGACATAAGTCATTTGACGACTATGCGACATAGGTCATTTGATGACTATGCGACATAAGTCATTTGACGACTATGCGACATAAGTCATTTGACGACTATGCGACATAGGTCATTTTGATGACTATGCGACATAAGGCTTCTGAGGACTTCACGATCTAGGCTTCTTTGACTTTGCTGACTTCAACACTTCACGACATGTGTCTTGAGGACTTCTCGACATAGACCAAAATGGACTATGCGATGTAGCACTTCACGACATAGATATTGGTGACTTCACGACATAGCTTTCTTCTGACTTTGCTATATAATGCCTTAGACAAATTTCTGCAACTTATTTCTTCATGGCCTTATTCATTTCTATCCTGCTGCATGAACATTACTGAACTTCTACCAGGACAATTATTCAATGGCCTATATACAATCTAGATGAAAGAAACTTTACTAAGCTCATTATAGATCTGAGCATACGTGATAAAGCTATTGTTCATGAGAACAAGACAAGTACATTTAGAGACCTATACTATATCCCAGTGATAGAAATCACTAGGTCATGTAGTGTGACATAGTCACATAGTGTAGGCTTGTTAATAGTGGTATTGAGACATGTCTTGAGCCTAACATTAGTTATCCAACTTGCATCACTATATCCCTCGAGTACTCTAGGGAATCTTCGATAATGCAAACCAAGGGAAATAGTTCCCTTAAGATATCTAATAACTCTATCCAGTGCCTCCCAATGAGTCTTGTTCGGACAGCTTGTATATCTAGCTAACTTAGACACGTAATAAGAAATGTCTGGTCTAGTCACGTTAGCAAGATATTGCAAACTCTCAATAATCTGAGAATACCTTAAATGAGACACAGGAATTCCTGAACTATTCTTGACTAGGGCAAATTTAGGATCCTACGGTGTACTAGCGATTCTACAATTTGAATAACCATACTTCTCAAGTATAGATTTCTCTATATAATGAGATTGTGACAATGTTATTCCATCAGTTGACTGTGTCAACTTGACCCCAAGAATCACACTAGGCTCACCCATATCCTTCATTTCAAAGTGCCTTTTCAAGAAACTTTTTGTCTCGTTAATAATCTCAATATTGGTTCCAAACAATAATATGTCATCCACATATAGGCATACGATAATACATTCATTTCCTTTAACCATATAGTAGACACACTTGTCACTTTCATTAACTACAAATTCTGATTCTAAAACAGTATCATCAAACTTTTTATGCCAGTCTCTAGGGGCTTGTTTTAAGCCATATATAGACTTGATCAACTTACATACTTTCCTCTCGTTACCAGAAGCAACAAATCCCTCATGCTGATCCATATAAATCTCTTCTTCAAGATCGCCATGAAGAAAAGCTGTCTTTACATCCATTTGATGGATGATAAGACCATGTACGGAAGCCAATGCTATAAGCATTCAGATTGTAGTCATCATTGCAACGGGAGAGTATGTATCAAAGTAATCAATGCCTTCCTTTTGCCTAAAACCCTTAGCTACCAGTCTAGCCTTATACTTATCTATTGAGCCATCCGGGTTCATCTTCCTTTTGAAGATCCACTTACATCCTATAGTAGTACACCGAGGAGAAAGATCAACCAACTCCCATGTTCCATTAGAAACAATAGAGTCAATCTCACTTTTTACAGCACCTTTCCAGTGCCTTGACTCCGAAGAATCCATGGCATGTCGGATAGTTAAAGGTTCATCCTCAACATTGTAAGTGACAAAATCACTTCCAAAGTCCTTGACTACCTTAGCACGCTTACTCCTTCTAGGTTCATCTACTTCGTTAGGAGTAGAACTACTAGCAGGATCTGCCCCCACATTTGTCATCTTTTCCACATGATCAGGAATAGAACTTGATGTGTGAGTAGGATCATCATTAGAAATACCTTGAGGTATGCCAGTCTTCATAGGGAACACATCCTCAAAGAATGTTGCATCACGAAACTCAACTATAGTGTTAGCCAGTATACCGTCTATGTCAGATTTTAACACTAAAAATCTCATAGCCGTAGTGGTTTCAATATAGCCCAGAAAGATGCAATCAATAGTTTTCGGACCTAGTTTCTTTCTCTTGTGTTCAGGGACAAGCACCTTTGCAAGGTACCCCCACACACGAAGATACTTTAAACTTGTTTTTCTACTTTTCCATAATTCATAAGGTGTCTTGTCTATATGTTTCAGAGGGACTCTATTCAGAATATGGCAAGCCGTATTCAAAGCCTCTCCCCACATGTACTTAGGCAACCCGGAATTAATAAGCATGCTGTTAATCATATCTTTAAAGGTTCTGTTCTTTCGTTCAGCCACCCCATTAGACTCAGGTGTGTATGGTGGAGTCACCTCATGAACTATACCATTGCTTGCACAAAATTCATTAAACGAGGTACTAGTATACTCACCGCCTATATCATATCTCAAACGTTTAAGTACTTTCCCAGTTTGTGTTTCAGCTTCAGTTTTGAACATAATGAATTTTTCTAGTGCTTCATCTTTATGTCTAAGTAAATAAACATAACAGTGTCTACTACAATAATCTATAAAGGTAATAAAATATCGTTTATTATCCTTAGTCAACATGCCACCAAACTCACATATATCTGTGTGTACTAAATCTAATACTCCTGAATCCCTAACAACATTATGAAAGGGTTTCCTAGTTTGTTTAGCAGTCACACATACTTGACATTTAGATTTCTTATCAATGACATGTTTTCGAATCAACTCTAAATTCATCATATTCTTTAGAGCACTAAAATTTAAATGACCAAGTCTAGAATGCCACAAATCAGATGATTCAACACAATTAACAAAAGGTGCAACACTATCATTAATAAAACTGCCCAAAACAGGCTCAACATTTATCAAAAATAAACCATCAGACATGTAACCTTTGCCAAAAAATGTACCAGTGTGTGTAATAACTACTTTATTACATTTCAAAGAAAGTTCAAAACCATTCTTAACTAAAAAACTTCCACTTATTATATTTCTACGAATATCAGGAACATGATGCACTCTAGTGAGGGATAGAACACGCCCAAAAGCAAACTTCAGGTCCACGTTTCCTATTCCAAGAACTTGAGAAGTACTAGCATTCCCCATCGTCACTGTCACTCCATGAGTCTGTTGATAAGATACAAAAAGAGTAATATCAGTACAAATATGTACATTAGCTCCAGTATCAATCAACCATTCATGTGACAGATAAGTGGAAAGAAGTACAGGGTTGTAGGTAACATACCCGTCGGTTCCATAGGCAACAACCTCACCAACAACCATGTTAACCTTAGTCCCATCAGTGGTTGCACGCACATTATTAGCTTGTGCTCCCACAACAGCTTTCTTTGCTTTCTTTGCAGGACAGTCCTTGCTCCAATGACCAACCTGTCCAAAAGAACAACATGGTTTGTTTGTCTTTGGTTTCTTAGCCTTTTTCTTGTCATTTTTAGGCCTAGTGTTATCCTTCTTCGTGACAGCCTTTCTTTTCTGTCCAACATTCACCTTCGAACTCCCATGTTCAGCAGGCATCACATGTCCATGTTTGGACTTGTGTTGTTCCTACACAGAGATGTCCAACATCAGGTTTGTCCAAGTGATCTCTCATTTCTGTCTTTTCAGGGAGAGATCAAACTCTTCCCAAGACTTAGGGAGCTTTTCAATCACTGCCATAACCTGAAACTTCTCAGGAAGGTCCATTCCGGACTCCTTCAAAGCATGCACCAACATCTCAAACTCATGTGCCTGCTCAGTCATGTATTTTGTATCCACCAGTTTAAAATCAAGAAACCTAGCCACAGAATACTTTTCCATCCCTTGCGAGTCAGTATTGTGTGTCTGGTCCAGCTTCTCCCATAAGAGCTTAGCAGTGAAGGAGTCAGATTAATACACATCAAATAGAGTGTTCGTTAAAGCTGCCAGTATAGCAGCCCTAGCCACCCCATCTTTTTCCTCCCACATAGCATACGCCCTAACAGAATCAGCCTTTTCCTGATCAACAACAGGTTTCTCATACTGCACCACCAGCCATAGACCTTTTACCGTAAGTCACAACTTCATCTTTTTCTGCCAACGAGAAAAACCAAAACCCCCACCGAATTTATCAGGCATTCCTGACAAATCGATAGGCTGTGGGAAACGGTACGTGGTCCAATCAATGGTAGGTGCAGTAACACCAGAACCCGAAGCAATAGCACCAACACCAGGAGTTACAGTTTCGTTAACCATCATGCTAATTAACATTTTCCGTAAAAATCATATTGAATTTGTTTTACATCGGAATCTATATATTTCAGGTATTTCGGAAAAATTCGTAGCTAATTCATTATTTCTCGAAATCTTATGATTTTGGACTCGTTGGAAAGATATTTCGATTATCTGCAACTTTCGTTATTTGTGTTTTTCATAATTCTGCTTGTATACATGTTCAAATCTGCCCTTTTTGTAATCAGGTGGATTAATTTGACTTGATGTGCTGTAGATTTGAATATTCGTAGTAAATCAAGTTTTTATCCAATAATTATGAGTAATATCATTCTGGAAACCTTGTTTCGATCTCTGCGTTTTGTGTTCATATTCCATTGTCAAATTATGTGATTTCAGTATCTTAAACATCAAATTATCGTATTTTAATTGTTTCTGAATTCGTTACATCTTTGTTTGTGACATGCCTTACCATTCTGGAAAGCTCTCGGAATTGTCTACAAGTTTCATCTTTTGCACTTTTTGATTTGAGTTCATCTTAATAGTGTAAATTGAATTTTTTTCGGACTGGTCGGTTCTGATTTTTATCATCGATAGTCTATTTTGTTCGATATTTAGTTTTGTGGCATTGGATCAATGTGTTTTCAAATATAATCATTTAATTATTAAAAATCGTCTATCTTCTTGACGGTCAAATCTGATTTTGTTCATGTACATAGTGTTATTTTTGGAGTAAGAAAATGTATAGAGTTTTAATCTTCTCCGTATATGCAATTATGTTGATATGTAAGTAGTGTTAAGATTTTCACGTTTATGTGTATTTTTTAACATGATTATTAAATTATTTTGATGTGCACTTCTATTTGTGTGTATCTTATTATGCTTTAGTAGAACTCACACAAAATATTATAGCTATTGTGATATGATTGCAGTGAAAATATATTGAGTGATGTTATTATATATTGATGTAAAGAAAATGGGGTTTTTAATAATATGTCCCATTTTAAAAGATTATTTATGAATATATCCCATTTATAATTATATTTATAAATATATCCTATATTCAAAAAAATTTACAATTTTAAATTAATAATGATTAATTTCACTACTTCACATTTTTAATGACATATATAACCTTTCATATCAACAAGTTTACAGGCAAGTTTGTTCTTAATTACTTATCAACGTACATGATTACAGTCTACAAGGTTACAATTTTACAATTTAAAGTAGACACCTTAGCTACAATTTGGTTGATATATAAATGAAAAATATAAGAATTCAATTTGGTCGATACATAAATGAAAAATACAAGAATTCAGAATAGTTTATACAAAGTTAAGTTTGTACGTACTTGTACTTTGTTATATACTAGGATTGAAATATTATGTCAACTTATGTTAGTAATTTGGGGTTCATATATTTACGACCACCTTAGAAAAACAAGTTTCATTCTAAAGATATATCAATCAATAGGTTGTTTCGGTGAGGAAAGAAATGGTCAAATTATATGCTTGCTTAGGTCCGAGGAACCTACCTTACTCCATACTTTAGTTTAACAGCATTTACACCTAAAAAAGTTATGGTCCATATTAAATTCAGGTCAAGTTCTTTTTGTCCTCGACGTCAGTAATCATAAACTATTCCGGATAGATGTAATAGATGGGATTTCACACACATATAACATAAATAATTGCCGGGTGATTTTAGCTGATTTTCTAAAACTAATTTCCATTCTTCTATATTAAAAATATTGTAATAGGGGCATTTTAGTCATAGTAAATACACAAATATTTATATTTATAATTATTTATATTTATATAAGTTATATATGAACTAAAAGTTAACTATAGGATATATTCATAATTATTGAATAAAGAGGGACATATTGATAAAGTGACTCATAAACTTGGGACATATTATACAAATTCCCAAAGAAAATTGATGGTTATGATTTAAAACTGTGCAAAAAAAAAGGGTATTGAGAACTGAATAAGTACATAAAAATGAGACATCTTGTGACTGAACTATGCACATAATATTTTAATTCTACTATGTCGTCTTATCCACATATTTAAATGTTTTATGCTTGCTTCAAATAAATGACAGTTTAATATTATAAATATTTTTGTGTGAAGTCTTACTTGTGATATATATAATACATGGTAGTGTTGTGTTATCATTATATGATTTATAAAATTGATTTTAATTGATTTTACATGATAAAATTTTCTGAATTTTAATTTGACAATATTCCTGAAAGATAAATCTATATAAATGTCAGTGAAATTATGATTTATAAGTTGATATCTTGATCCCCATGGTTGATTATTACAAAACTTTATAACTCCCCCAAGTAGTATCCAGGGTCAGTACTATACATCATATATGAGTCATCCAAAGGGGGAGTATTGTATATATTGGATGTCTCATTATATTTTTCTAAATAGAAGACTCCAGAAGAGCATGTATTTAATCATAGCATTACAAGAAAAAAAAGGGGAACTCTAACAGTATTGATATGATTATACTTTCCCAAGTGATAGAAAAATTTTAGTTGATGATTAATCGACCACATGGAGATACTAGAATGAAAAAATATGTCTTCGAGTCTTGAGTTAACTCAAGGTACTAAAAGTAGTTCGGAGAAATGTTCTGAAATCATGCACTAATTTTATAACACACAAACTTTTATGAAAATATCTTATAGTAAACTAGAAGTTTGCTGAAAATTTATAGTTACGGGCTAAGTCATTCTGATTTTATGCGAATGATAATTGAAATTTTATATGGACGTTCGTTGAAAAACCGGTAAATTCTCCTCAGGTATATTTGTTTATAAGGAAAATTGATCACCAACAAAAATAGATTATGAATCTACCATCTTTCGGAATAAATTATAAAACTCCTAATGTGGGCCATTAAGATATTATATGATTGATACAATATGTCCTTTTATTTGGAGCATTTGTAGCTGGTATATGTGATATAGCCACTCTTTCAGGTCAACATATATGTTTGACAATAATTGAAACATATGAATGAATTATCTTCTGAACTTCTAGTTCAGATTCTTTACTACGAGGATCAACACGGGGCAATGATAATTCATTCATACTGAATATCACCAGCTATTCATTTTCTCCCCCTAATTTTGAGAAAACAGACTCAATGAATTGAGTCATAGCCAAATGCATATAAATGGCTCCAAATATATATTGGTTGATAACCACTTATTTATAATGTATATCCAACTCTATCTTATTATTGTGGTGGAACAATTATAGCTGACCAAATTTAATTTATTTATATAGAGAGATATTATGATAACTAGGTGGCTAGATATGAATCAATATATGCCACAAGATATTCAAAAAATTCCATTTACAATAATTCTCATTGAACATTTGAGTAGTAGACTCATCAACATCATATAAATGCATATTCTTGATACTATGATTAACTAAACACTCAAACTAACAAGCTTCAGGTTGTGAGTATATAACAACTAGACATGTAACCATATAGTCCATGTATTAATCAAATAATATCTTAAAGGCCCACATTTGGAGTTTTATAATTTATTCCGAAAGATGGTAGATTCATAATCTATTTTTGTTGGTGATCAATTTTCCTTATAAACAAATATACCTGAGGAGAATTTCCGGTTTTTCAACGAACGTCTATATAAAATTTCAACTATCATTCGCATAAAATCAGAATGACTTAGCCCGTAACTATAAATTTTCAGCAAACTTCTAGTTTACTATAAGATATTTTCATAAAACTTTGTGCGTTATAAAATTAGTGGATGATTTCAAAACATTTCTCCGAACTACTTTTAGTACCTTGAATTAACTCAAGACTCGAAGACATATTTTTTCATTCTAGTGTCTCCATGTGGTCGATTAATCATCAACTAAAAATTTTCTATCACTTGGGAGAGTACAATCACATGAATAATGTTAGAGTTCCCCTCTTTTTTTTTTCTTGTAATGCTATGATTAAATACATGCTCTTCTAGAACCTTCTATTTAGAAAAATATAATGAGACATCCAATATATACAATACTCTCCCTTTGGATGACTCATATATGATGTATAGTACTGATCCTGGATACTACTTGGGGAAGTTATAAATTTTTGTAATAATCAACCACAAGGATCAAGATATCAACTTATAAATCATAATTTCACTATCATTTATATGGATTTATCTATCAGGGATATTGTCAAATTAAAATTCAAAAAATTTTATCATCCTTATGAAATATATCTCAATGTTGTATTTATGACAAATGTCATATTAAAAGAAAAAAAAATTCTTCATGGATTCTATAGGACCAAACGCATAAAAAAAAAGTGTCATATAGAAAAATTTTGTTCACATTTGCAAAACTTCCGATCATTATTTTACACACAACTTCTGGTTGTAATTTACGCAACTTCTGGTTGCCATCATTATCATGTAATTATAAAACAACATTGAACTCAAGTTTTGAATAAATTTATCATGTAATATCAATTAAAATCAAATTTATAAATCATATAATGATAACACAACACTACCATGTATTATATATATCACAAACAAGACTTCACAAAAAAAATATATTTATAATATTAAACTCTCATTTATTAGAAGCAAGCATAAACCATTTAAACATGTTGATAACACGGCATAGTAGAATTAAAATATTATGTGCATAGTTCAGTCACAAGATGTCTCATTTATATATACTTATTCAGTTCTCAATACCCCTTTCTTCTTTTTTTTGCACAGTTTTAAATCATAACCATCAATTTTCTTTGCATCAATGTATAATAACATCACTCCATATATTATCACTGCAATTATATCGCAATAGCTATAATATTTTGTGTGAGTTCTACAAAGGCATAATAAGATACACACAAATAGAAGTGCACATCGAAATAATTTAATAATCATGTTAAAAATACAAATAAACATGAAAATCTTAACACTACTTATATATCAACATAATTGCATATACGGAGAAGATTAAAACTCTATACATTTTCTTACTCCAAAAATAACACTATGTACATGAACAAAATCAGATTTGACCGTCATGAAGATAGACGATTTTTAATAATTAAATGATTATATTTGAAAACACATTGATATCGAACAAAATAGACCATCGAAGATAAAAATCAGAACCGACCAGTCCGAAAGAAAGCCAATTTACACTATTAAGATGAAATCAAATCAAAAAGTGCAAAAGACGAAACTTGTAGACAATTCCGAGAACTTTCCAGAATGGTAAGGCATGTCACAAATAAAGATGTAATGAATTCAGAAACAATTAAAATACGGACTGCCGGAACAGAATCAGCCCCTGATCACAACGATAATTTGATGTTTAAGATACTGAAATCACATAATTTGACAATGAAATATGAACACAAAACGTAGAGATCGAAACAAACTTTCCAGAATGATATAACTCGTAATTATTGGATAAAAGATTGATTTACTACGAATATTCAAAGCTAAAGCACATCAAGTCAAATTAATCCACCAGATTACAAAAAGGGCAGATTTGAACATGTATACAAGCAGAATTATGAAAAACACAAAGAACGAAAGTTGTAGATACTCGAAATATCTTTCCAACGAGTCCAAAATCATAACATTTCGAGAAATAATGAATTAGCTACGAATTTTTCCGAAATACCTAAAATATATAGATTCCGATGTAAAACAAATTCAATATGATTTTTACGGAAAATGTAAATTAGCATAACTCATACAAACACACATTTAGAACAATGCAATGAAAAAGAAGAGAAAGATAAAGGGGATGCGTACCTTTTAATCTTAAAATAAGTATTGGCTAATCCTTTTTGGATTTCTCACTTTAAAATTTGAAATGAGTATAGAAAGAACCTTTAGTCGATGATCATAAAAACAACTCGTATTTCTTAACGCACCTTAAACAATCAACCACTTCCTGTAGATAATACGGCTTGGAGTTAAAGTTTCACTAGGATACCAAAACAATCTTTCATGTTTGTAAAAGTTAATCAACTTCATCGATATAAGGTCCACCATCGTAATGACGGAGCGAAAGAGCTACTCGTGCTGATAACATTTATGTGAAAGTGAAATCTACGAATCTAACAAATTGTTTCATAATTTACTCTAATTGTTGTCTTTCTTTTATTAAAAAAATCATTAAACACAGGTTAAATAAAGTTCTTTATTTCCTTTCTTTTCAAATGTATACTCGACTCTCAGTTGGACATGTGATATATTTATTTGCATCAGTCATGTTCTTTAAATTTTTGGCATTACAAAAAATTTAATATTTATCTACTTAACGATGAGAAGCGGTAAAGGTATTGTCCAATCAATATACAAAAAAATAATTCATATAACTTAAATTTTTATATTTTTGGACCTATAATTTTAAATAACTCTGAGTGTATAATGTGATTGATCGATTATAATATTATTCATACTTGTATGATATGAAATATCATGGTTTCTTAAATTTGTTCGCTTGACTATATATTTTAATATATTTAATTTATTATACAATTTATTCTCAAAAAAATTCCATTTATTTCAACTCAAGTTTATCTATTTGTATTATCCGACCTTCTCAACATGATTATATAACTTGTTTAGTTATTTTCTTGTACTGTCAAATATTTTTAAAATCTAATCTTTTAAATTTTTTTAACTCTAAGACTAATAATTTTTCATATAAGTTATTTATGATTTTTCAAAAAAGAAATTCAAATATATATTTATTAATTTAATTTCAAATAAGCAATTTTTATCTTCCATAGTATTAATATAAAAAATTATATTGAAATTAACTACAAATGCTTTACATACATAATTCATCCAACATAATTCTAAATCTAGTCACTTATATTATATTTATACTATATTATTAAAACCGAAATATTAAAACTTTGATAGTTGATCGGTACGGTACTCGTATTTTGGTATTTACACTTTAGTTCTTTTACTTTTACAATTTTACGGTAAATTTTTAAAACAATAATTTTATTCAAAACATATCTCTAAAAAATTGTTAAACACAAAACTCTTAAAACACAAGTTATTGCGATCAAACACAAACACAAACACCTACGTCAATTCGACGCCGAGTTCAACAACCATATATAAGTGTTCATATTTAAAATCTTTTTCTTAAGAAACAAATATTAATATAAAAGTAAAATATTAAACTCGTGCATGACACATGTTATGAGCTTGTACTTGTACATGTAATAAAAATACTCATGAATATCGTGTATACATGTTGTCGATATGTGCTATATACCCATGATTGTTGTCTAATTTTTAAATATTTCGACACTAATTTTTATTAATTTAAAAATAAATAATGAAATAATATATAAAGAAACTACTTGTAATATGTTACTTATGTTATATCAATGTTATATGTTTTATATATTAAATATATGAATAATTCAAATAAACTGTGTATTACAAGAAAGATAGACCATTGTGCAAAAATATAAATTATTTTATAGTTAACATTACATATACGAAATATTTGTTTAACTTTGAAAACTGAAAAAAACATAGTTTAATATATATTATAATCACCTTTGTTTTTTCTCAAAAGTCAAGATAATAATTATATCTTATATATAATTGGCGCAAGGAGTTTTTGATGGTTTGATTGTCAGGGCTAATTCAGTAATTTCAAGCAATAACTATAACTGAACATAGGTGAAAGCAAACACACACAAGCACTAACATAAAACCCTACATCACGACTAATAAACAAAATATTATTTATCTAAACATTTTTAGAGATAATATTAATAAAATAAAGAGCAAAATTATATAATTTATGATGCATGTCAAATAACGATCTTATCTATAAAATCTTAAGGTTGATTTTAATTAAAATAACAAATTATGATAGATATTTAGTTGAAAGATAATAAAAAAAGATTATGAAGTGAGATAACAGTTAGATAGATCTAACATAGTTACTAACATAATTGAAAAATTACAAATTAAATACACAATATAAATGAAAAACTATAACTAAATATTAATAAGAAAATAATTTCATATTTATATAAGAAAATCATAAATTTTCAAAAAAAAATGATTAATTAAAAACTAAGAAAGTATAAACTTAATTACAAAAATAATTTTAGGATCATGCAATAATTAAAAAAGTTTTCAATATAAAAAAATTTCATAAAATAAGAATACTCCTTTTTTTAAAACGTTATATTTAATATAGTGAAACAAGTTTTATATATTAATAAAGATCATTAATTTCAATTATTCAAAAATTAGTAAAATTAAATTGCAAAATACAATAATTTTAGGAAATATAAGATTGTAACAAAATAAATGAAATTAGAAAAGTAAACATATTTTAATTAAAAATTAATGCATCTAAAATTAATATAAAAATACTAAAAATAGAGATGGAAAAAGTTCTGCTAACATGTTTGAAATTTTTTAAAACATTCTCAACAAATTTTTTGATATAATACAAATAAATATTAAAATAAAATTATAAAACTTAAATTTAGAAAAATTATGAATGACTAGACAAGTGATCACAAAATTTTATATTGATTTCAAAAATATGAAATATCAGGAATATATAATTTCAAAAATATAACAAAAATTGAAATAACATATACATGTAAAAGAAAATACACTGGTTTAGTTTTTTTATCACTGAAAATTTATAAAACTGAAATCAAAATTGAATGATTATTTTGATATACAAATTTAAAGAACTACAATTAAAAAATATTAAAAATTTAAATTTAAATAATTTATAAAACTTTCTGTGCATTGCACGGGTATAAAGCTAGTAAATATATAATACATACAGAGATATGAGGTTCATGTAATAGGATTTTTAACTCATAATCAAAAGAGACATGTAGGATGAATCTCTTAGAGAATGTTAACGGTTCGATATCTCATAGAAACATTATTAATTCAATTTTTTCTTAGAATAAGAGTGCAGTGGCATGTAACAAGGATAATATGATAATTTCACAAGGGATTTTTTGCTCAAAATGCTCCTAAAATATCCCCATATTCTCCAGTTATATCTAGAAATGGATGACGATTCAGTTAATGTTTCTTAACGAAATAAAAATGAATAATGCTAGTGAATATAAAAATATTTTACAAAAATTATACTCCCTCCGTCTCACCCATTTGTTTACATTTGGGTTGGGTACGGAGGTTAAGAAAAATTAATAGAGTAGTGGAATAAGTAGAAAAAGTGAGTTAAGTGGTGGGTCCAATCAATTTTTAATGTATAAAGTGAGTGAAGGAATTTACGGATGAGCGGAAGCGTGATATAACAATTATTCCGTAAAAAATCATGTATCGCACATATAGAAAAACATATAAAATCTAGATCGAGGAGAATTGTAACCATACCTTGATAATCGAAGCTTTAAAATCGATGGTAGTTAGCAGTTGCTCCTCAGAGTGTGAAGCACTTTATCGGTATCCACCAAGAATTTTCCTTCGATGAATTCTTCAAAAAAACTCTAACACCTTTTAGAGAGAAAAAGAGAGAGAGAGAGAGAGAGAGAGAGAGAAAGAGAGAGAGAGAGAGAGGGAGAGAGAGAGAGAGAGAGAGAGAGAGAGAGAGAGAGAGAGAGAGAGAGAGAGAGAGAGAGAGAGATGGAGGCTAGCTCCTTTTCTAGGTTTTTTTACAAAATAGGATGAGCCTTAGAATGAACTATCTCAATCTATTTATAGGGCTTTCCTAGGGTTTTAATAATATATCTTTATATATATATATTAACCCCACATTTCTAAAATGCTTTAATAATGATTAAAACTATTTTAATCATTATTTCTTTTTCTAAACTATTTAGAAAATAATTCTTCCTCTCTCATAATTTAAATCTTTTCATCAAAGAAAATATTCTTTTATGGTGTGACCCTGTAGGTTCAATATTAAGTGTTTTATGATTGGGTATTAGATACCAGTGTGATTGGCTTTAGTTCAAGTGGGAGATTGAAAGTGTTTGTCCTAAATCCAATCATGTATGATGAGTTAGGAAGAACTTTCTTGTATTCTTATTTGATTTCATTAATCTTAAATAAAAGACTTGTTTTGTTTTCATTACGGGCTTTATCTATTTAAAGTGTTTTAAATAACATGTTCCATAGTTTAGAGTAAAGCTTCTAGAATTATAATGAGATTATAATAGTGACATCTAGAAGATGATAACTCTAGACTTAAACAGTTCCTGATTATAGGATAACTAATCGGAAGTTGGTGAATCCGCAAAGATTGGTACATACTATGTTTGCTCCCGTCAGGAGGATATCTGTTCTCATAGGCATTTGTGTGGTGACACTATAGCTAGTATGTAGGTGCTTGTTAGGGAATAAGTTTACTGAACATGACTCGATAAGTTGAACAGCTAATGGAGTTTACTCACGTGTCAATAGTTATTCACTGAGTGATAGTTGTACAAGTGTCCTTAGACTTGAGATCGTTAGAGTTATCTTGTATATAATTAACTATGCTTTGGATTAGTCCTTAGTCTCAAGGACATCCATTAGGTCTATTCTGGGCATAGGGATTTGTGTATGGAGATAGTTAACGTCAATAGAGGATCTACCCCTTCCAGTATAGGAAGAGAATATCCTATGTTATTCTTAGTATGCGAGTTCTGGAATCTCTGGCCAGAGTGTATGAAATTAGAAAGGAGTTTCTAATTTGCATTAATATGAAATTAGAATTATGTATAAGAAATCATATGATTAAATTTGGTAGGCCTGACACGAGATCCATGCCTTGTATTTAATCGGGATATTGTAGGGTAGAAGGAATTGATTGTACTTAAACTAGTCACTGACAGGTTCTTGGTATTCTAAGCAGTGAATTCATATTATCCGGATAGTCGCAATATGTTGAGAAGCATCACTCACGATGTAGAATAAATATAATTAATCAGTTAATTATATTTAATGAATTATTAGAATTCATATAAATAATAAATAAAAGTTTATTATTATTTATTTCTACTACCGGCTTAATATTGAACCTACAGGGTCACACCATAAAAGAATATTTTCTTTGATGAAAAGATTTAAATTATGAGAGAGGAAGAATTATTTTCTAAATAGTTTAGAAAAAGAAATAATGATTAAAATAGTTTTAATCATTATTAAAGCATTTTAGAAATGTGGGGTTAATATATATAGGAGGGTTCAGTGAGTAACTTATTTGTTTGAGTAACTTAGTAACTCTTTATCATTGGTTAATTTTTAGAATAAGAATAACATTAGAAAATAGAAAAAAGGATTAAAATTTGAAAAAGAATATGATTTAAAATTAAATTAGACTAATGGGCCTAAAGTTTGGATACGGTTAACTTGTATGTCCGGAGTTGGGGTTTTGTAACGCTATATATACATCTTATTCTCCTTCCTCGTGTTTTCTATCAAAATTCGTAGGGCTTTTATACATACAATTCAGCAGTCTTGTAAAATTTGTAGAATATTCATCGTAGGTCGGAATTTGATGATTCTGGACTTTTCAGAAAGATCTTTCAATGTTCTACAATATATATTGCATGGTGTTTTTCCAGATTATGCTCTTAACTGTTCTTAAAATCACAAAACATAAACAGATTTTGTTTTTCAGTTTCTGTTCAAATTCAGCGGACGTTTTATTCAATTCCCGATTCGTTATAAGTCCCATTCTGATGAGTCATATCTTTTCAGAAAGGTATTTTCATTCTGTACAACTTTCGTCCTTTGAGTTTTACAAGAAAACATTGTTTAGAGGGTCAAAAAGGTTAAATACAGTTCTGGTCAGAAATGTGTACGTGCTTAGGATGATTTGATTCTTGATTTTTCGCGTTGAGGTAAATTTCCGATTGATTTATCTAATATTTTTGAAACTATATGTTGTGTGTGTAATTTGATTATATAAACTTGGGCTTAGTGATGATATATTTTGATGTGATGTGTATTATTGTATATGTGTTATGTGTAAGTAATAATAGTCTTGAGATTCTAATTTGTGCCATGGTTTGTGCAAATATCGAATAAGAATAAGGACCGAGTCACCGGGCTATAGTGACAGTTTTCTGAAAATTTAGAACCGTTATCACCGGGTTGTAGTTGTCGTGGCATGAATTTTTGGTTTTGAGTTATTGTTGTTATGTGGTATCGTATCCATCGAATAAGAATATGAATGTGTATCGAAAGTTATTTGTTTCATATATCGTATTGTGTCGAATATCGTATACATGTTATTTGCCCGGCTAGTTTGATCGATTGATTTCTTGTTGGGCTGTATAGCTCATTCATTACAATTTTCATGTTTGAGTTAAGATCGAGTTGGATAGCATTGGATTTCGATGAGCTTAGGTTCGGAGTAGTTTGGCTTTCGGATCATCGTTAGCTGCGCTAATGTAATAGTTATCTTTGTAATTGACTTTTAGATTAATAAATTGTATTGTGTTTTAGTTTTGTATTTAGATTTATTAGTCCGAAAAGTCGGGCTGTTACAGTTGGTATCAAGAGCAGGCTGTCCTTCGGAGTGTGTTAGGTATGGGACTAATCCATTCTCTAGGGTGCGATCTTGTGGACGATAGTTTAAGTTTGAATTGTAGGAGATTAGTGGGTAGACGTGTCATGTGATAGGATTATTGTGAATTTGGGGACCAAATTCTTTTTAAGGAGGGTAGTATGTAATATCCAATAATTTTTAGAATAAGAATAACATTAGAAAATAGAAAAAAGGATTAAAATTTGAAAAAGAATATGATTTAAAATTAAATTAGACTAATGGGCCTAAAGTTTGGATACGGTTAACTTGTATGTCCGGAGTTGGGGTTTTGTAACGCTATATATACATCTTATTCTCCTTCCTCGTGTTTTCTATCAAAATTCGTAGGGCTTTTATACATACAATTCAGCAGTCTTGTAAAATTTGTAGAATATTCATCGTAGGTCGGAATTTGATGATTCTGGACTTTTCAGAAAGATCTTTCAATGTTCTACAATATATATTGCATGGTGTTTTTCCAGATTATGCTCTTAACTGTTCTTAAAATCACAAAACATAAACAGATTTTGTTTTTCAGTTTCTGTTCAAATTCAGCGGACGTTTTATTCAATTCCCGATTCGTTATAAGTCCCATTCTGATGAGTCATATCTTTTCAGAAAGGTATTTTCATTCTGTACAACTTTCGTCCTTTGAGTTTTTCAAGAAAACATTGTTTAGAGGGTCAAAAAGGTTAAATACAGTTCTGGTCAGAAATGTGTACGTGCTTAGGATGATTTGATTCTTGATTTTTCGCGTTGAGGTAAGTTTCCGATTGATTTATCTAGTATTTTCGAAACTATGTGTTGTGTGTGTGTTTTGATTATATAAACTTGGGCTTAGTGATGATATATTTTGATGTGATGTGTATTATTGTATATGTGTTATGTGTAAGTAATAATAGTCTTGAGATTCTAATTTGTGCCATGGTTTGTGAAAATATCGAATAAGAATAAGGACCGAGTCACCGGGTTATAGTGACAGTTTTCTGAAAATTTAGGACCGTTATCACCGGGTTGTAGTGGTCGTGGCATGAATTTTGGGTTTTGAGTTATTGTTGTTATGTGGTATCGTATCTATCGAATAAGAATATGAATGTGTATCGAAAGATATTTGTTTCATATATCGTATTGTGTCGAATATCGTATACATGTTATTTGCCCGACTAGTTGGATCGATTGGTTTCTTGCTGAGCTGTATAGCTCATTCCTTACAATTTTCAGGTTTGAGTTAAGATCGAGTTGGATAGCATTGGATTTCGATGAGCTTAGGTTCGGAGTAGTTTGGCTTTCAGATCATCGTTAGCTGCGCTAATGTAATAGTTATCTTTGTAATTGACTTTTAGATTAATAAATTGTATTGTGTTTTAGTTTTGTATTTAGATTTAATAGTCCGAAAAGTCAGGCTATTACATGCTCATTCTTGCTTATTTTATATATCACAACACAACCGAGTCAAAAAGGTGTTCATTACTGATATTTTACAGTATTTTGAACAGTATGAGATATCTAAATAGATATGCGTGTATATATGTTGAGAAGGGATTTAAGATATACAGTATGTTGAACTATGGTATTTTGAATCAATGGATAGGCTTTAAGCCTTGATTCCAATATTAATATCTATTTTAAAAAGATATGTTTTGGAGACTTGGTTTATTATATCGATACCAAGGATTTCTAAATGATTTACGAAGAGTATTTGAGTATGATTATAAGTCATACAGTATTTTGAACGGGATACTATTTTGGGGATAAACCCTAGTAGTTTTAAAACTTTGATCCTATATGGATTATCTACCTTAAAGGTTTACATATTTAAACTGGGATAGATTTCTTGCTGAGCGCTATTAGCTCATTCTTGCTTTATTAAAAACTTTCAGCATGAAGAAACATTGTCGTTTCACCCCGTATTACGAGAGCAAGTGAATGGAGAGACCACCCTTGAGTTAGTTCAGCGGGATTGATACTGCCGGAGTTCGCAGAACAGTTGCAGAATGAATTAGGGAGAATTGTTTTCGAGTAGGTTTGTGTTATTGAACCTTGTATAGACGAATTGTGAGGTCTATTACTTTTAACTTCAGGTAGAGGTTGTAAATAATAGATGAGATCCTGGCTAGTCTACATTTGATTTGTAATAACAAGTGTTACTTATTGTTGCTCATTTCCAAAGCTACTAACTTATTGTGTGTTGCGTAAGTGATTGGGGTCTTTGAGTTGTATTATTAGAATGTGTGTAAGTAATGCAGGTATTGTATAATTGATGGAGCGAGACACGCCAGATTCCTGACCCCGGATATGGGGGTGTTACATCCCCTGGCCATGACTTGGTCTTGATCTAGTCAAGGGATGTTTGTTTTCAACCGCCTCAAGCCAACTACCTAATACTCATTCAAAACTTGTTTTAACCTCGTCCCTCATTAGTGCAAATCCAAAATCAACCGATTGGTAGTGATGATTTACCCCGGTAAAAGGAACAAATGGCATAGCATATCTATTAGTTCGGTAAGTTGTTGGTCCTTGTGTATTGCAGAAGGGGGGATGAATGCAATACTGATAAAATTCAATCTCAGTTTCAACAACTAAAACTAAGATTTAATGTTATCAATAATATGTATGCATTCACAAACAGTATAATAGAGAAGACAGGATCCACAAAATAAATGTTTTATTTATTTTGCAAAGTGTTTGCTACAACCTCAAGAGAGAATTCTTGAGCTTCGATTTTCTTCAAGACACTTGCTTGTCTTCGTTTCATATCTAGAATGAATTGACAGTAGGTATAAGACTAATCCTATCACTATCAGTCACGGGTTTGTGAAGCTGCTGTCACTGTCAACTGGCAGCTTCTTACAGATTGTCTTACCCATGTGACTTTCCTAAATTGCTAATATGTCATCTATACATTATAAAGAAAGCAACCTAGATTCATTCTATTTCCAGCTTAAGCAATTCAGCAAATAAAGACTTGACCTTGCTCTTGAATTGATTCGCTTATGTTTTGCAGTGCTTGAAGCTTCTGTCGTAGTCTTGCAGACTTAGTGCAGCTTAGGGATACTGCAACACGCCTGTTTCTTGAACATTGAAACTGTCACGGGATTTGACTGAGAAAGATACTTAGAACAAGGGTCTTTCTCGAGACAGTTACTTTTGCCACATAGCTTACTGTCATAGGAATGTGCCTTTGGTGACAGTAGGAGTTCCCCGCATAGTGTGCTGTCGAGGTTTCCAAGCTTGCTGTCGTGGGCTAAAGTTGTTGTCACGTAGTCTTCCGCCAATGTTGCTGTCAGAGTGAATATGCTGTCTTGACTTGCAACATTCTGTCTTCTTGTAATCTTACTGTCGAAGCTTTAGGACAGTAACCTTTATTCATGTTGTCATCTAATTATGTATCCTTTGAGGCTTGAACACAACAAGTGAACTTCTTTCAAATTATACAACTAGAATAACATTACATACTGATTACAAGAACATACTTTGGCTGTGACAGTATGTTCTACTTAATTAAAAATTAAGTACAATCAAAGTTAAGTTCTTTCTATGTTATCACCCATAAATCCCAAAAATCTCCCCCAATTTGTTTTTATGGAAAATAACAACAAATTTACAATATGTGCTGACAACTTAATTAACAAGATCAGAATGGATTAAGAATTTTTTACTTAGCTTGAGATTTCCTCTTCTGCCTTGCTACATCCTCTCTTTTGAGAGCTTCTACCAAGCAGCCTCTTAGACCTTCTATAAGAGAAATTTCAGCAGCAGAAACTGCAGCATCCTCTACTTCCTCAATGATCTTCTTTATGGTAGGAGAGAGAAGAGAACTAGCATCCCTGAGATTCAGCCATTGCTCTATATCATATGGATAGGTTCTGAAGTGAAGTTCTTCAAGAATTAGCTTGAATCTACTTCCAGGATAAGCATTGAGAGTCCTTCTCCTTTGCTTGTCCAGCTTTGAGTCTTCTCCTTTTCTCACTTCCAATACTTTCTCTATTTCATCAGAACAAATCTGCTCCAAGGGATGAATAGATCCAGCTACCATATACTGTAAATCCTTCAGAATAGTTGTTTTTAGCTTGTGAAAGCTGCAAACATAGATTTCTTCTTTTAGATACTTCATTCTTAGGGGATTTTCTAGCATACATGATTGATAATTTGGAGCTTCACTTTCTGCCTTGTTGGAGACCTTGCATCTTTCCAGTAGTTCAGCTTCCTTCTTATCAAGTTCTGACTTAGTTTGAGAATATTGAGAAGATTCAGGTCTTTTGCTTGGCTTGGGTTCCCTTTCCTGAGTTGGTTGGGTTTGCCCTTCTTCTGTTGGTAAATCCTCAAACTCATAGTACCAGTGGTATGGTATAGGAGAAGATGGTAGATCAGTGAGAATATCAGCATCATCAAAATCTGCAAAATTGTAGCCAAATTTCTGATAGAATTCAGCATCCCTATCAGCCTGATATTTCAGAATATGTTCCATGACAAGCTCTGGAACATCATCATAGCTTTCCATCAACTCTATCATCCTTTCCAAGTAGAAGAAATCAATTCTTCTTTTATCTATTTCCGTCATGCTACCACTGATTGATGTGGCTACAAGATCAAAGTCCTTGTCCATCCTGACCGATCTTGATTCTGGCCACCACAGAATGTACTCAGCAACCTCTTGATTAGAATCCAGCTTAATCTCAACACTCTTGATTTCTTTTGATTGCATTTGTTGTACCTTAAGACTGTTGGGAGGTATTGATTGAATTGGCATATTCAGATTTCTGCCAAATCCAGTGGCCTTTTCCTTTCCTGAGTACTTGTGCTTTCCATGAGGTTTCTGTCTAGAGAACCATGCTCTTGCTTTAGCTTTCAGTCTTTTGGGCTTGACAGTAGCTTTGGCTTCATCCTTGACAGAATCTTCCTTGACAGCACCTTTGTCGACAGTATCTTCTATGACAGCATCTTCTTTGACAGTTTCCTTGTCGACAGTACCTTTGGTGACAACATCTTTTTCTGCATTTATGCAGTCAATAGCACATCTAAGAATGCTTGCCGCCAAAGGTTCCGGTATTCTTGACTCCTCTTCATCTGTTGCACCAGCATCTTTCTTTTCCTGATTAGGAGTTTCTTCATTGCCTTCATTCTGGGATTGAATACCAGTATTCCCAGAATTACTTCCACCAGCATTTCCAGAAGCTTCACCACCTCCAACCTCATCATCATCATCATCATCATCATCCTGAGGAGGAAGGTTATAGAGACAGCTTCCACCTTGATCATTTCTTTTGCATTGGCTCTAGAGATTAGTTCATTCACTCTAGCTCCCAGTGCCTTGTCTCTCAGCACCAGCATTTTGTAGATCTCTTGAACAACATAAGCTCTTCCTGGATTGGCATTTGAATTGAGTATTCCATCTAACACTTTCAGAATTGACTTGGTTTCCATTCTGGATGTGCCAACCAAATTCATGAAGCTGTTTCTTCTTGTGCCATCCTTAGTTACAGATCTGTAGAAAACACTTGGTGGATTTGTGTAGACTTCAGGTAGCTTTTGTGTGAGCAGGTTCTGGATTTGCATATCCAATATTTCATTGAATGGTGTTTGAGTTGCCCTGATCTTTCCCTTCAAAGCACACAACACATTTGCTGGCAAACTCTGCAATAACTGCATTGTGATGAAATAAGATATGCCAGAAGTGAAATAGATACTTACAGCCCATCTTTTCTCATCATTCACCATTACACTGACACTAGTGATTTGATCCTTTAACAGTTTTGTGGTGTTGGTTGGACGGTTGCTTGGAGCATTCATTGCTTCTTCCACCAAACTGCTAAATTCACTGTCATGGTTGAGTAATGTGCTCTCCCTGTAATCCACCATCAAAACATTGGCTTCTTCTTGATCAAATTCAGTGCCATTTGACCAAATAATTCCCTTTTGGATGGATTCAGGCAGTTTCCCTTTACCTTTCCCAAGCTTGTTTTGTTCCTCCATTTCTCTCTGTTATTCCCAAATGACCTAACAGAATTGTAGAAGGGGGGGTTGAATACAATTCTTGATATTTTCTTGAAACTAAACACTTTATAAAATAAAACTGAACTGAATAAATAAAAACACAAGATATAAATAATTCAGTTGGATTGTTTGATGATCCAACTGAAGTGTTTTTATTGCGGAAATAATCTGTGATACAAAAGTACACAGCTGCTCAGTTACAAGGTTGTAGAGAAGAATTGCTCTCAAAAATAGCTAATACAATCTATTTGTTTTTCTTCTCTTCTTTCTAAAGTAACTGCTACACTTGGTTATATAATCCCAAGTTTACAATTCTACGTTTGGTTAAACTAAAGAATAATAGTAGTAACCATCAGTAGCTTGCTTTTCATTCCTTTTGTCCAATGGTCCTTGGAGATCTTTGCTTTTGTCTTCATGCTCATTATAATCATTTCCAAGAGCCTTATTGGAAATTGGAATGTTTCCTTATTTCCAGTATCCACTTTGATGGCTTCCAATGCAAAGTACACTTCCATATCTCCTTTTAGATCTGTTCAGTAAACTGTCACTATCACTTTGTCAACTGTTCAAAAAGCAACATTGATTCGTTGATAGCAAGGAGATGTGTTTCGTTGATAGCTTCATTCTTCATTCCGTTGATGGTGTTTCCCTCGTTTCGTTGATGGGTAAACTCCATACCGTTGACAGAGTAATCTTCATACCGTTGACATGTCTTCACTTAGTCAAAATTACAAGGCATAACATATTTACAATTAACCAACCTATTTTGCCTATCTAGTACTTAGTCAACATGACTTAGAAAACCTATCTAAAACATATAACAGAATGCCTATCATACTGTGAAGTATTGTACAATGCAATTGCTACAACACTCATTTCGTTGATGAGCTTCCTGTCAACGGAATGCTGCAAAGCATGCCATTTCGTTGACAGTTACAAAAATGACTTTACACAAATTCTACTAAGTGTTTTATGTTTATCATCAAGAACAACATATTCCTAACAATCTCCCCCAATTTATGACTGATAGAATAACAGCCATAAATCAAGAGACTTGATGATAACAAAAACACTCAGATACATCATAAATTACAAAAGTAGAATATGTATTAAGCTTCAAAATTTTATAGACAAGATATAAGACTTACAAGACTAATGCCCACAAATGCTCCTCTAGTCTGAGCAAATGTTTCATCTGTGATTTCTTTGTGGCATAGTCTTCTTCCCTTTCTTGGAGTTGTTTTCCTCAATCTGGACCTGTAGCCTTCTGTAGAAGATTTTCTCCTCTTCATCTTGATCACCAAGCTTGGATTGCATCAGCTTTAGAGTTTGGTTAGATGCCTTCTCCAGCTGGTCTTCCATTCTGAAGAATCTTCTGCAATTGTCCTTGTCCTTAAACTCCATCATCCAATAAGGTTGAAGATGGATTTTCTTTCCTGTTGAGGGAACTCTAAGTATCCTGGGAAGAGCCTCAGGCTTGTTCCAGCTAGCCTTTATCTGACAGATTTTGGAGACCACCTCAGACTTGGCTGTTTTGGTGAAACCAAAGTCCTTTTTCAAGCATCTAAACACTGAGAGTAGTGTTTGATAGTCTTCTCCTAAAATTCTGTAGAGAGGCCACACTTGTTCTCTACCTCCCTTGAATATGAACACTAGTCTTTCAGGCAACTTTTGAGAAGCTGCAATTCCCCTTACTTCCACCAGGTTGTCTAAGTCAAGATGTAGACTGGATTCTTCCCTGATGTCAGCAATGTACATGCAGTCCTCTGGGTTTGCAGGGGGTTTTTGAGATTGTGGCTTTCTCACAAGAACAGGCTTTGCTTTGACAGACCTCTTCTTTGTCTTCATTGGTTGGTCCTTCTCTAACAGGAACTTTGGAAAGTAGGTTTCATCAAATTCAAAAGGTTCCTCTTTTGGCATGATTGGATGATCATGAAAATTGACAGGATGTGCAGGATCACAAGCCAACTTTCCCTCAATAGGTAGATCACCAGGAATTTGATGTGCACTTGTTGTGGAAGAGTCTTGAGCAGTTTCTTGAGAATCATCTTCATCAAAGTTCAGATTCCTCTTAGCTCTAGCCTTTGGCTGACTTGTTCTCTTCTTCTTTCCAGCTTCCTTAGCTTTATCCTTGGCCTTTTCTTCCTGTAGGGCTTCTTCATCTTCAAGTGATTGAGCAACTGCAAGAGCTTGCATTGCTGCCCTTTCACTTTCTTCAGCTTTGGCCTTAGCAAAATTTGGGTGACCAACCCAAATGTAGATTTCCTTGCTATCCCTGTAGATGAGTGCCCTCTTGTTCCTTATGCTTGGATGATTGCTTTCTTTGCTCTCCTTGATCAGCTTCCCTAAGACTTTGAACTCATCTGGCTTTGGTGGAGGATAAGCTATCCTTTCTATGTTCTTGCCTTTGGGTTTTATGGGAGATACTGGAGATATCCCTCTTGCATCCACATTCCTCAAACATGAAGCTTGTCCTTTCTCATTCCTTGAATCTTGAAGGACTCCATGCTGAAGGGGTTCCATGACATAGGAACTCCTGAATTGTGGCTCCATTTGCACTGTCACCATTTCATTTGTTGATGGTGGTATTGAAGTAGCTTGTACAGATGATACCTTTTTAGTGTCAGCTAGCTTCTTGACCTTTGCTTCAATATTTGACCAGTGATCCTTGATTTGTTCTGCAAGTTTCATCCTCAAAGAGGCTTCCTGGATCAGGTCAATACTGTCCTTTTTCTTCTTTGCAAACTCCCCCATTGCTAATGGCTCTTCTGGTAAGGAGATGGCTGGGACCATAACCTTTGTGATCTGAATGTCTAGCTCCTTAGATTTCTCCCCCTTTTTGTTAGCATCAAGTGAGATGATAGGGAGCCCTTGAGCTGCCAGAAGCTGGGTGAGTAGCTGAGTTTGCTTCTCCTGCTCCTTTTGCATGTGACTAAGTGTAGCCTCAACTTTGTCCACTCTAGAGGAAAGAGTTTTCAAAGATGAAGACACTTCAGGTTCCTTGGTGAAAAACCTTGACATCCTGGAGACAGTGTGAAGAGGAAGCTTTTCATCTAGCCTCCTGTCAGTAGCAGCCCTAAGGTTGCTAATTGAGTCCTTGATTTCTGTAGCCTCAATCCTTGTCTGCAACATTTGTAGCCTTTGAATTTCCAGAGAATCCATGATGGCTTTGTAGAATTTCTTGTCCCTTGCTCCTGCAGACTCATGAGCTAGATATGCTTCATTGTACTGCCTTGTGATGGCAGCATCCAAATTGCATCTACCATGCATATCTTGAGAAAGCCTGTTTGGTGTAGGAGGCACCACAGAAGTCCCAGTCTGTGCAGTAGTGGCCACCTGTAGAATGTCACCAAAGCTATCCTCATTATCAGAAAAATCAAATTCTCCACTTACTTCAGCCCCTGGAGGTAGATTGGTCAAGGCATCCTTTGCTCTTTGCATTGATGCAGTTGTGTGAATTAGTTGTAGTGACCTCTCTGCCTCCACATTGCCCTGTTGAGCCAAAACTTGATAGGCTGACACAGGATGAGTAAAGGTCTCAGGATCCAGGGAAATACTATCCAGAGTTTGTTGATAAACCTCTTGGAAAGTAAGTTCCCTTTCTCCCTCACTGACCTCCATTAACTCACTAGCAATGACTGCTTCCATCCTTATTACTCCTGTAGTCCCTTCTCTCTCTCCACTCTGTTCTTGCATCATGGGCTCCCCATGGCTCACACCTCTCACACCCTCACCTTCACCTTCTAAGGTGGAACTCTCAATCTCTCCTTTTTCCTGGCTGGAAGAAATAGCCAGCCTCTCACTCACATTCTCTCCTTTTGCCTGGCTGCAAGCCAGCCTCTCAGTTTCACTCCCTCTCAGTCCTAGAAGTGTCTCAACTACCACTAGATCATCTGCACTAGTTGTGGGAACAACTTGATTTTCAATTAAAGGTGCAGAGTGAACTATCAACGGAATGGTAGTTTGAACTGTCAACGGTATGGATACCGTTGATGGAGAAACACTTGTCAACGAAATAGACTGTTTCGTTGATGAAGTCAAGAAAGCACTTTGAGAATGAGAAATTACAGTAGAGTCTGTGGTGATTGATTTTAAAGATTGGTCCACAGATCCCCTTGCAACTTCAGGAAAAATTGGTTGATGGCCCAACAAATCACTTAACAAGTGATGGCCACCAGCTTCAGAGTGGGGCTTCTCCAAGATTAGAGTTGGAGAATCAGGAATAGATGTATGGATCATGTCCACATCTAAAGATTGAGTTGGTGAATTTGATGGAGATAATTCAAGATTGATGTTTAGAGAATGGGACTGTAACCCCAGAGAAATGATAGGGGTTACATCAAACTGAATTTGAGAAACTGGAAGTGTTGCTTCCAGTGTGTGTGCACCCTGTGTACCCTTGGACTTTTGCTTCACTCTCCTTTGGTATTGGGAAAATGTAGACTGTGGGCTTGAAGTGTCCCTTACCCTTTTGGACTGTGCTCTAGGAGGAGAGCTTGTTTCAATAATCACATCCTTTTGGGAGGATGCAATTAGACTTGTGTTTAAATCCATGTTACTCATTGTGCCTTGTTGGGAAGACACAATGGGGCTTGGCTGGTACACACTAACCTGTCCTTCCTTATCCTTGGGGTTTCTTTGATGTTCACCCCTTCCCTCACCTCTCACAACTCCAGACTCACTCCCCTTAGGTTGTGTGGTAGTTTTTACAACAGGTGCCTCTTGAGAAGCACCTGAGGTTGGCTTGGAGGATTTCTTTGATTTTGGTTTTGTTGCTAGGGCAGGAGCCTGTTGGGTCACAGCTACAGACTCCATAGCAACATTGGAAGGTAAAACAGTAGAGGTGTTAGCTACACTAACAGGGATAGTAGTAGTTACCTCAATGATTGGCAGATACACCACTGGAACATCACCATTGTGGTTCAGCCTCAGTATGTCTGTCAATACTCTCTTTTCTTGCACAAAGCACTCAAACCTGGCATTAGGGTTAGAGATAACTAATGGTGCTGGACTAACATGGTTAGCCAACATCATCAGAAACCTAGCATAATAGATATTTTTCTTCCTATTTGCTTTGTCACCCAACTTAGCACCAATTTCATACATAAGTTGGGTGCTAAAGTTGTGATATCTATCATTTAGAAGCATGGTTAGGAGAATTAACATAGAGTTAGTTAATGCATCAAAATTACTAATCTTTCCAGAAAAGACCTTAATGAATGCATCAGCTAAATAACTGTATTCCCTAACCAAACCTCTCCTAATTATTCTACCCAGATTATCAGTAGGCAAAGAGTAGTTTATAGAATTTAGCATGGTAGTTATTTCAGTGTTAGTAGTCAAAGCATCACAGTTATTATCAGGAATATGTAAACATGCTTGCAAAACATCAGAATTAACTATGTACTCATTACCTTGAAGAGTGAATTGTAGTGTGCAGTTTGTTCCACTATACTCACATGAGGTCCAAATTTCCTCGATTATCTCATTGTAGAGTGGTGTAGAGTGAAACATTGCATAGCTCAACTTGCAATTCTTCATGAAATCCATCATTTTGAAGAACAGTCTGTTCGGGTTTTCCTTGACAACAAAAGGGATGGAGTTGTTCTTCTCATAGATGAACCCTCCAGCAGACATAAGCTTGACTATAGGTGCCATTGTTGATTAAAGGAAAGCTTCGAACTGAATTGCTTGTTAGAGAGAAGAAGAGAGAAAAAGCCTTTGGAATTTTTGAGAACAGGTAAAAAGAAATAATGAAAATAAAATTTCTTAAATACTCCCCCAAAAATTCTCAGAAAATGAATCCAATAATAAATGTAAATTACTGGATTGGCTTAAAAATATAACAGTTACTTTTAAAGTATTACCATGATTTATACTTACAGGGGTGTATGCATAGATCGTGGTAAAAGACGTGTCAAATTTCAACGGTTCAGATTAAAAGCGCTAAATCAACGAATCAGGATTGGGCGGTTAAAGTCCCGTCTTATTTCGTTGATAAAGCTGCGTTTCGTTGATATAAAAGAGCTATCAACGAAACACCCAGAAAACTGCTAAGACTGTCAACGAAATGGTTCGTTTCGTTGACATAGTAATTTTGACTTAGACAAAATTTCACTTTTTCCTAAGAAAATTAATTCACAGAAAAACATAGCAAGTTTCTGGCTGCATTTTAACTTGCAAATATCTCAAAAAATAATTAAGAGAAATTTAGCATACCTAGCTCACTTACTAATCTTGAGAATGTTGATTCATCAAGTGGCTTGGTAAAGATGTCTGCAAGTTGTTGTTCACTTGGAACAAAATGTAACTCCACAGTACCATTCATAACATGTTCTCTAATGAAATGGTACTTGATGTCAATGTGCTTGGTCCTTGAATGCTGCACTGGATTTTCAGTAATGGCAATGGCACTAGTGTTGTCACAGAAAATAGGAATTTTCTCAACTCTTAATCCATAATCAAGAAGTTGATTTTTCATCCATAAAATCTGTGCACAACAACTTCCAGCTGCAATATACTCAGCCTCAGCTGTGGAGGTAGAAACTGAGTTTTGTTTCTTGCTGAACCATGACACAAGCTTGTTTCCTAGGAATTGACAGGTTCCAGTTGTACTTTTCCTGTCAATTTTACATCCTGCAAAATCTGCATCTGAATAACCAATTAGTTCAAAACCAGATTCTCTAGGATACCAAATGCCAAGGTTTGGTGTTCCTTTGAGATATCTGAAAATTCTTTTAATAGCAACTAAATGGGATTCTCTAGGATCAGCCTAAAATCTAGCACATAGACATGTAGCAAACATAATATCAGGTCTACTAGCTGTTAAATATAAAAGTGAGCCTACCATGCCTCTGTAACTTGAAATGTCCACAGATTTTTCCTTAGTATTCAATTCAAGTTTGGTGGCAGTAGGCATGGGAGTTTTGGCAGTAGAGCATTCCATTAGGTTAAATTTCTTTAATAAATCATGAATGTATTTTGTTTGACTAATGAAAATGCCTTCATTAACTTGCTTTACTTGAAGACCAAGAAAGTAAGTTAATTCTCCCATCATGCTCATTTCATATTTACTTTGCATAAGCTTGGCAAACTTTTGACAAAGTTTCACATCTGTAGACCCAAAGATTATATCATCTACATAAATTTGAACAAGTAAAGTAGAGCCATTTACAACCCTGTGAAAAAGAGTTTTATCTACAGTACCTCTAGTGAAATGATTCTCAAGGAGGAACTGTGAGAGAGTGTCATACCAGGCTCTAGGTGCTTGTTTCAAACCATAGAGTGCTTTGAGAAGGAAGTACACATAGTCTGGAAAATCATCATCTTCAAAACCAGGAGGTTGACTTACATACACCTCCTCTTCCAATTCCCCATTCAGAAAAGCACTCTTCACATCCATTTGATAGACTTTGAAATTGGCATGGGCTGCATAGGCTAGGAAAATCCTTATTGCTTCTAGTCTTGCAACAGGAGCAAAGGTTTCATCAAAATCAATTCTCTCTTCCTGTGAGTAGCCTTTTGCAACCAGTCTAGCTTTGTTCCTTGTGACTAAGCCATTTTCATCCATCTTGTTTCTGAACACCCACTTTGTGCCTATAACACTCCTGTCATTAGGCCTGGGCACCAGCTTCCAAACATTGTTTCTCTCAAATTGGTTTAGCTCTTCTTGCATAGCTAAAACCCAATCTGGATCTAGAAGTGCATCCTCAACTTTCTTTGGCTCATCTTGAGACAGAAAGCTACTATATAGACATTCTTCTTGAGTTGCTCTTCTAGTTTGGACTTTTGAAGAAACATCACCTATAATAAGTTCAAAGGGATGATCTTTAGTCCATTTCCTTGAGGGAGGTAGATTTGCTCTTGAAGACGTAGCTTCATGATCATGATTGCCTTGATTGGATATTTGTCCTTGAGAAACTCCCCCTGAGTTTGTTGTCCCTAAATGATCGCTTCTAGAAGCATTCCTATGACTATCAACGGTATGACCGTTTTGGCTGTCAACGAAACGCTCATTCTGACTGTCAACGAATCCACCATCATGACTGTCAACGAAATGACCATTTGGTCTGCTAGCTGCTATCCTTTTTAACCTTAATGCAGCAATTTCATCTTCACTGCTGCTTTCATCTGTGCTAGATACAACAACTTTAGGCTGTTTCTCAGTAGCCTTATCATGATTCACTTGTTCTCCTTCCTCATTCTCAAAAGAGAGACTTTCATGGAAACCTTCATCACAGAGACCTTGTATTTTGAGATCATCAAAAACAACATGTACAGATTCCATAACAATGTTGATTCTGAGATTATAGACTCTGTAAGCTTTCCCTGCTGCATATCCCACAAATATTGCTTCATCTGCCTTTGCTTCAAATTTCCCCAAATGCTCAGCTTGATTTCTCAGAACAAAGCACTTGCATCCAAAGACATGAAGAAAATCTAATAGTGGCTTCTTTCTTTTGAGTAGATGATAAGGGGTCATTCCCTTGGCCTGATTAATCAAAGAAATATTTTGAGTAAAGCAAGCTGTGTTAACTGCCTCAGCCCAAAAATATGTAGGTAACTTTGATTCATCTAGCATTGTCCTTGCAGCTTCAATAAGTGTTCTGTTTTTCCTTTCAACTACACCATTTTGCTGTGGTGTTCTTGCTGCTGAAAACTCATGCAAAATACCATTTTCTTCACAGAACACCTTCATGCTTGAATTCTTGAATTCTGTCCCATTGTCACTCCTAATCCTTCTTACTTTGAAATCAGGATGATTGCTTACCATCTTGATGTGATTGATAATGATTTCACTTGCCTCATCTTTAGAGTGCAAAAAGAAAGTCCATGTAAATCTAGAAAAATCATCAACAATCACAAGACAGTATTTCTTCTTTGAGATGGACATAACATTTACAGGGCCAAATAGGTCCATATGAAGTAGTTCAAGCTGCTGGACAATTGATGACTCTGTCTTGCTTTTGAATGATGCCTTCTTCTGTTTCCCTTTTTGACAGGCATCACACAAACCATCCTTGGAAAATTCCACTTGTGGAATTCCTCTAGCAAGATCCTTTCTCACCAAATCATTCATAACTTTGAAATTCAGATGGGATAATTTCTTGTGCCATAACCAACTTTCATCTTTGCTTGCCTTGCTGAAAAGACAGGTGATGGTTTCTGAACTTGTGCTACTAAAGTCAGCAATGTACACATTCCCTCTTCTGAATCCAGTCATTACCACATTGTTGTTTCCTCCTTTAGAAACAACACAGGCTTCTTTCGAAAAAGTAACTAAAAATCCTTTGTCACAAAGTTGGCTGATACTAAGCAAGTTGTGCTTAAGACCATCCACCAATGCAACCTCATCTATGATGACATTCTCTTTTGAAATCAAGCCATATCCCTTTGTGTAGCCTTTGCTGTCATCTCCAAAAGCAATACAAGGGCCAGCTCTTTCCTGAAACTCTGTGAGCAGGGTAGAATCACCAGTCATGTGTCTTGAACAACCACTATCCAAGTACCAAAGATTCCTTTTGTCTCCCTGCACACAATAAACCCAAATCAAGTTGATTTTGGTACCCAAGTTTCCTTGGGTCCTGTCTTGTTAGCCTTTGCATTCCCTTTTGTACCATTTTTCACTTTGGGCTCAGATTGATTCAAATCAATCTTTACCCTTGGTGTTGATTTCTGAGGGTTGCTCATATTTTCATTCATAGCATGCATAGTTGGAGGAACAATCATGTTATTCATGTTCCATGGCATTTGTGGCATGTTAAACATATTCATGTAAGGATTAGGCACAAATGGCATGCTAGCATATGGATTCTGAAATTGTGCATATGGAGCAAACATGTTAGGCATAACAGGCATTTTAGGCATGGAACTGTTCATTGCAGGCTTGGGCATTTTCACATTAGCAGATTTCTTAACAGATTTGCAGTTAGTAGATAAATGATTAACACTTCCACAATTGACACATGTCTTTCTAGGTGCATATTTATCAGGTGTGTAATTGTTGTGTTTGTTAATCCCTACCTTGCCATTTCTGTTATTCTTTTTATTTCCCTTAGCCTCAACCTGAACTTTCTCTAACTTGTCTTTCAATTGCTTGTTAGACAAGTTACCTACATTAGCTCTCTCAACAGGCTTCTCAACTTTCTTTGATTTACTAGACTCACCTTGAACAAAGTTCTTGGTGACAGGACCATACTTGTTATTAAGTCTAGTGAGTTCATCCTTTCTTTTCTCTGTCAACGAAACAGCCTGATCGGTTGATGGTTCATCTGTCAACGAAACATTGCATTCCGTTGACATATCAACCTTCAACAAATGATCCTTGTTGTTTGTTGACTCAGTTTCTGATTCTAAGGTTTCACCAACATACCCTAGCTTCTCTTTGTTCCTTTTCCATGATTGCTCACAGAAGGATTCCACGCCTTGAACATTAATTATGTTGGCAGCAACATTCCTGGCATCCTTCCATTTTGCAATCACACCTTGTTCTATCTCAAGTTGTGTTTTAAGAATTTCTTCCCTTTGTAACACGTTCTCAAGTTCCTTCTTAGCATCCCTACTAACACATCTCATTTTCTCAAATTCAATGAGCTGTGCTTCTAACATTGCATTCCTATCACTTAAGAGCAGATTGGTCTCTTTTATTCTAGAATTCTCTTTAGTAAGTGATTTAAGAGTAACACGCAAATTATATAATACAGTAGACATTTCATTTACTGCACTGTCACATTCCTCTTTAGAAAGCTCAGAAAGATTAGTAATTGTTACCTGGTTGCTTGAGGAACTTGCTTCCTGCTCATGATTGTCAGCCATAAGAGCCAAGTTGACATACTCAACATCATCATCAGAATCTTCACCATTACCAGCCCAATCATACTCCTGAGACATGAAAGCCTTTTCTTTTTGTTTGAGAAGTTCAAAGTATTTCTTTTTATAATCAACAGGCTCAAATTTCCTGTTGCCCTTCTCAACCTTGGGCTTTCTGCAGTCTCCAGCAAAGTGACCAAGCATTCCACAATTGAAACATTTTGACTTAGACTTTTCAATCCAGTTTGTTTTGCTAGGTTGAAAGTCTCTTCTTGGTGGCCTTGCTTCTGAGTTTCTTTTGAACTTGAACTTAGAGAATTTTCTAGACAGAAAAGTAATGTGTTCATCAATCTCATCTAAGTCATCCAAGTTGGCTGGTTCTGATTCTTCTTCTTCTGTCATCTTGTCTTTACCCTTGCTAACATCACTCTTACAACTAGATCGACTAGTTGTGGCCTTTGCAGCTTCTTTATTGTCATCTTCAAGTTGGTTCACAGATGCAATCAATGCAATAGATCCACCCTTCTTTTGTACCTTTTCAATTTCCTCATCTTGCTCCATTTCCAGCTCATAAGTCTTCAAGGTTCCATAAAGCCTTTCAAGAGTGTAGTCTTTGTACTCTTGAGTGTTTCTGAGAGAAACAGTCATAGGCTTCCATTCTTTTGGAAGAGCTCTAAGAAATTTAAGGTTTGAATCCTTGGTTTGATAGATCCTCCCATACAACTTTAATCCATTCAAAAGCTTTTGAAACCTACTAAACGTGTCATTTAGGGTTTCACCAGCTTTAAAATGAAAATGCTCATATTGTTGTATAAGGAGTTGCATTTTATTTTCCCTGACTTGCTCAGTTCCTTCACAGAGAGTTCTAACAGTATCCCATACTTCCTTAGAGGTTGTACAGTTGATAACATTGTCAAACATCTCTTGCTCCAAACCATTAAACAGAATGTTCATGGTCCTTTTGTCTTTATGGACTTCTGCAATATCTTCAACAGTCCATTCTGAGACAATTTTTGGAATCTCTACATCAGGTGCATCATCTGGCAGTCCAACTCTAGAATCAAGCTTCATGGGAACGTGTGGACCTTTCTCAATGCAGTCTACATACCTCTCATCCATAGACATGAGATGTAAATGCATCTTTACTTTCTAGTGAAAGTAATTGTCTTTATCAAGAACTGGTATCTTCACACCTGCATCCTTCTTCACCATGGTTTCTGTTTTTGGTCTTGATCTTTAAACTTCTTGTATGTTAGAAGCTCGCTCTGATACCAATTGTTATTCCCAAATGACCTAACAGAATTGTAGAAGGGGGGGTTGAATACAATTCTTGATATTTTCTTGAAACTAAACACTTTATAAAATAAAACTGAACTGAATAAATAAAAACACAAGATATAAATAATTCAGTTGGATTGTTTGATGATCCAACTGAAGTGTTTTTATTGCGGAAATAATCTGTGATACAAAAGTACACAGCTGCTCAGTTACAAGGTTGTAGAGAAGAATTGCTCTCAAAAATAGCTAATACAATCTATTTGTTTTTCTTCTCTTCTTTCTAAAGTAACTGCTACACTTGGTTATATAATCCCAAGTTTACAATTCTACGTTTGGTTAAACTAAAGAATAATAGTAGTAACCATCAGTAGCTTGCTTTTCATTCCTTTTGTCCAATGGTCCTTGGAGATCTTTGCTTTTGTCTTCATGCTCATTATAATCATTTCCAAGAGCCTTATTGGAAATTGGAATGTTTCCTTATTTCCAGTATCCACTTTGATGGCTTCCAATGCAAAGTACACTTCCATATCTCCTTTTAGATCTGTTCAGTAAACTGTCACTATCACTTTGTCAACTGTTCAAAAAGCAACATTGATTCGTTGATAGCAAGGAGATGTGTTTCGCTGATAGCTTCATTCTTCATTCCGTTGATGGTGTTTCCCTCGTTTCGTTGATGGGTAAACTCCATACCGTTGACAGAGTAATCTTCATACCGTTGACATGTCTTCACTTAGTCAAAATTACAAGGCATAACATATTTACAATTAACCAACCTATTTTGCCTATCTAGTACTTAGTCAACATGACTTAGAAAACCTATCTAAAACATATAACAGAATGCCTATCATACTGTGAGTTATTGTACAATGCAATTGCTACAACACTCATTTCGTTGATGAGCTTCCTGTCAACGGAATGCTGCAAAGCATGCCATTTCGTTGACAGTTACAAAAATGACTTTACACAAATTCTACTAAGTGTTTTATGTTTATCATCAAGAACAACATATTCCTAACACTCTCCATTTCTTCTGTAGAGTAGTTTCTTGAGTTTCTGGAGTTGGCTCTCTAATTACCACAGGAGGCAAGATTGGGTGTTTAGATGTAGGTCTTCTTTGCAGTGCATCTTGAGTTGCCTTTGACATTAACACCCTTTCACCATCCATGTCCACTTCAACAGGTTTTTCAGCTTTATCCTTTGGTTGTCCACTGCTTGGTTTGACTTGCTCCCCCTTTGACATTGCTTTCCTTTTAGCTCCCCCTCTGGTCTTCACAGTTACAGGCTCCCCCTGAGTTCCACCTGATTCCTGAATAGGCAATGATTCTGATCGTGCTACCTTCTCCCCCTTAGTTGAGTTGGCAGCTACTAGGTCAGTAAGGAACTGGATGGAGAGCTGAGTAGCAGCAAAACCATCAACCACCAGTTGAGAGAGAGAGTCCATCTTGGAGTTCAATGTAGCACACTGTCCTTCCAGAGCTGCAATCCTGTTACCATAAGTAGCAGAGGGGCCACCATACCTTAACCTTCTTGGAGGGGAAGGAAAAGAAAGGGGCTTGGAGGCTATGGGGGTTCTCACACTCTCAGGGTGTTTTTGAGTGATCTCATCACCCCTCACAGATTGACTCTCAAGGCCTAATGCCTGAATAGTGTGGGCTCCCTCAATATCTCTCTGGACATGCTCAAGTCCCTCTCCTTTTGTCAGCTCATTTGGCTGCCTCTCATTTTTATGCTCACCTCTCTTTTCTTTTATCTCTCTTTTCTTTTGCACACCCTCACTCAACCTAGATGCATGGGTATGAGCAGTACTAACATGTATGGAAGGAGTAGATTTAGAATGTACCTTTAAGAGTTTGGCAAGAGGGAGATCATCATCAGAGGCATCCTCAATGATTACAGCATCAAAAATAGGCTGAGAGGACTGGACAGCATCTTTGGCAGGAATGTTACTGTCAGTTGGAGTCTGGACAGCAGGTTCTGGCATGACAGCAACTTTGGGAGGTGGAGTGACAGTAGGTTCTGTAGTGACAGTATCTTTCTCTCCACCCATGACAGCAGTTGTGTCCAGGACAGCAACATTGCCAGTGTCTTTGACAGCAACAGAGGCTGTGACAGCATCTTCCTGAAGGTAAGATGCTCCTTGGAGTTCAGACAAAGTGTTGGCTGTTTCATTTTCTGACAAAATACCACTTTGCCCTAGCTCAGTGTTTGGAGGAGTGGTGTCCATCTCACTTTGAGAAATGGGTTCTTGTGGACCACTAGATGGGGGCTCATCCATGATTGGAGATGGATGATCAAAACCTGAAGGGTTGGGACTGTCCCCTTCTCTAGGTTGTGGAGAAGAAACAAAAGAATGTGTAGGGAAGGGAGAAGGTGAAAGTGTAGCAGAGAGTGGGGGCTGATTCACAGATGAAACATGTGAACCATCAATAGGAGTAGAGAAATCCTCACTGTGCCCTAACTCACTGTGTGTTTCTTCAAGTGGGGGTATCTCAGGTTGTGAACCATGAGTTTGTGCAGACTCTGTACAGGGTGCCTTGGGAGACAGGCCAATTTCAATAGATACACCTTGATGAGAAGGCACATCTAGGGAGGTGTTTGAGTCCCTTTCAGTAACTACAGTTTGTTGAGAAACTGTAGCTTGGTTAACAGTGGTTTTGGTCCTCCTAGCTCTCTTCTTCTTAGGCTCAGGGGGAACCACTGTGGGTTCTGTTTGACTACCTTCCTTATTTGTTGCACTAGGTGCAGTGTCTCCCTCTTGACTAACAGAGCTACCACCAACATCAGCTTCTAAGGACCTTTTTCTGGATTCTTGCAAGGCTTCTCTTTGGGCTTTTGGAAGTCTAGAGGGCCTAGGCTGAGTGTATGGTGTTGAATGTGGGTTAACGGAATTTGGGTCTAATTCAGTTTCATTCACAGGAGTAAAGGAATCATAACCAGAAGGTAATGGATAATCAAGGTTGGACACTTGATCAACCATGTGCTGAGTGAAACAGAGAGGAATGTGTGCATTGAGATCTTGTGATGATAACAGTGTGTGTGTGTGTGTTCTTTTTCAAAACTGAGCAAGCCTCTAAACGAGGAGCAGCATCATTAAAATCACAGAATGAATTAATGCACATCATAAGAAAGCGAGGGTAGATTGATACCTTCTTACCTATGGCAGCTTTGAGGTGTGCCATGAGGAGAGCTCCAACATTCACCTTGTATCCATGGACAAGAGAATGTGTCAGTTTCTTGATGTAGGAGGGTATTCCATTCCAGCCTGTGGACTTGGTAGAGAACACCTTGACCATCACATCAAATATCATGCTCCACTCCTTTCTCAGATGCTTCCTATCCATTTCACCAGTTGGATACCACTTGGTAGTCCCCTCTTCGAGAATAGGGCATGCATACCCAATCTTCAAGAAGAGCTTCTTGAGAGTGTCATCATTTGTAAGTTCAGTAAATTGTTGTCTTGCTTCAAAGGTAATTCCAAGAGCAGTGTTGATGACCTCAGCTGTAAGAGTGTATTGTTGCCCAGAGATTTTGAATTGAATACCCGGGTTCTCACCCTCAGTTTGAGCAACAGCAGTTTGCCAAAACGCCTCAAGTCTGTCTAAGTCTAGAATGGGGGTTGAGGTGATGGCATAACCGAGATAGGACTTGTTCAAGAAAAACACGAGTCCTTTGAAGCCTTCACCAGCATCATTTGGGAAAAAGATGCCAGCAAAGTTTGTTTGAGAGAGAGTCTGTTTGGGGGCCATTGAGATTTCAAGAAAAGAAGAATGTAAGAGAGTTGCTTTTTGCTGGAAGAAAGTTGTTTTGTCTTGAGTTTGATGAGAAAGAGTAAGATATGTCTGAGTAACTGGGGAATAAATAGGGGTATCTCAAACGTTTTGTGCATAAAAAGTGGATTTCAAGAACGTGTCTTAACCCACTCTTAAACACGTGAGTTACTGCCCGTTATTCACTGACCAACGTGGGATAAATATCCAATTTCAACGGTCCACTATTGTTGACAGTAACCTGTGCGCTAGAAACAATCTGTCAGTAATAAGAGGTGGTGACAGTAGGTTTTGCGCGACAGCAACTATTGCGCAAAAACTTGCTGTCACCGTTAAGCATATGAATGATAGTATCCTTTACAAGTCTTGACAGAAAGTCTTTTCCTGCTGTCAAGAAGGTTGCTGTCAAGAAACACACGACAGTACCCTTCTTAACGACAGTAACTTCGATTGGGAATTGGTTCTGTCATGAACTTATTAGAATGCTTTATTCATATACTTAACTTAATATTGACACATTATGGATTTAGCAAAGTAATCGTTTGAACACAGATATTAAGCAAATTACACAGACACTTCATAAACTCAGTAACCACAAAAACAAGAACTTTTATTATTAATAAAATCATTAAAAATAGAACATTGAGTACATTATTCTATGATTTTATCAACTAGTTCTAACGTCTCTGCCTTAATTTCCTCTTCAGAGCGACCTTCTTCCTTGAGAAGTGCCTGAAGCTCTTTCTCTTCTTCCTGAGCCTTGGCCTCCTCTTCCTGTTTCTTTTCTTCATCTATCTCATCGATGGCGTCCAACAACATCTCGAAGAGCTCATCAATCTCTTCACTGTCGGGTTCACTATCGCACCGTTTTAGCCCTACTTCAATTCCTACTTTGTTTTCCATTATTTACTTTAAAACTGAGAGCAGACTGGTGAAACCTAAGGTTAATTTATAGGCAAAACCGTCTAAGGATTAAAGTCTAATGGTCAACAGTTAGAGTACCCATACAACTACCACAGAAGTAATTAATGGTCGTGTCCTCCTTTAATCCTACAGATTAATGCAAAAAGGTGTGAAAGTCCAATGGAACAGATTTTTATCTCTCAAACTTAACAAGTAACCACATTAATGTCATACACGGTTTAAAAGTATGAGACTGGCACAAAATACTGACATGAAAAGTCAAATCAACACATGCTGTCACATAACAGACAAAGACCAAGTAGACAGTAACTTCTCTTGACAGCAGGTTTGAAGTTGCTGTCATGAGCTTCATTAGAGAATTTGGAATTATAGAAAACTAAGTAAATCAACATACCAGGTTCAGCATTCCCAATTCACTTACCAACCTGTTGAAGGTTGCTTCATCCAATGGCTTAGTGAAGATGTCAGCAAGTTGCTTGTTAGTTGGGACATAGATCAGCTTCACAGTTCCTTGTTCAACATGCTCTCTGATAAAGTGATGTCTTATATCAATGTGCTTTGTCCTAGAGTGTTGAACTGGATTGTCTGAAATGGCTATGGCACTAGTGTTGTCACAGTAGATTGGAATTTCACTTAACACTAGACCATAATCCAGAAGTTGATTCGTCATCCATAGAATTTGTGCACAACAACTGCCTGCAGCAATATACTCAGCTTCTGCAGTTGAGGTAGAAACTGAATGCTGCTTCTTGCTAAACCATGAGACCAATCTTCCACCAAGAAATTGACAGCTACCAGTAGTACTCTTTCTGTCAATCTTGCATCCAGCATAGTCTGAGTCTGAGTAGCCAATTAGATCAAATCCAGTGTTCTTGGGATACCAAAGACCTAGGTTAGGAGTGCCTTTTAGGTATCTAAAGATTCTCTTGATGGCTACTAAGTGAGACTCCTTTGGATCACTCTGAAACCTTGCACAGAGACATGTAGCAAACATGATGTCAGGTCTGCTAGCAGTTAGGTATAGGAGAGATCCTACCATGCCTTTATAGGTGCTTGAGTCAACTTTCTTCCCTTTAGGATCAAGATCCAGACTGGTTGAGGTGGACATTGGTGTCTTTGCAGGTGATGAATCTTCCAAGTTGAACTTTCTGAGAAGTTCCTTGATGTATTTAGCTTGACAAATGAAGATTCCATCAGATTGTTGAAGAATTTATAATCCCAGAAAGAATGACAATTCTCCCATCATACTCATCTCATATTTGTTACTCATGAGAGAGGAAAACTTCTCACACAGCCTCTCATTTGTTGAACCAAAAATGATATCATACACATAGATTTGTACCAGAATGATGTCCTTGCCATGGTGTTTGTAGAAAAGTGTCTTGTCCACAACTCCTCTAGTAAACTGATTGTCCAAGAGAAAAGTGGAGAGTGTGTCATACCAAGCCCTGGGTGCTTGCTTTAGTCCATACAAAGCTTTGAAAAGTTTGTATACAAAATCATACACTTCAGCATCCTCAAACCCTGGTGGTTGTTCAACATACACTTCTTCTTCCAATTCTCCATTTAGGAAGGCACTTTTGACATCCATCTGAAATACTTTGAAGTTGCAGTGTGCAGCATAGGCTAGAAAGATTCTTATAGCTTCAAGTCTTGCAACAGGTGCAAATGTTTCATCATAATCTATTCCCTCCTGTTGACAGTAACCCTTAGCTACTAGCCTTGCTTTGTTTCTTGTCACTGATCCATTTTCATCAAGCTTGTTTCTGAAAACCCATTTGGTCTCAATGACTGACTTTCCCTTAGGTCTTGGAACTAGCTTCCATACATTGTTCCTTTCAAACTGATTTAGCTCTTCTTGCATGGCTATCACCCAGTCAGAATCCAACAATGCTTCATCAGTTGTCTTGGGTTCCATTTGAGACAGGAAGCATGAAAACATGCTGTCAGCAGAGACTTTGTTCCTTGTCCTCACTCCAGAATTAGGGTCACCAATGATGAGGTCACTTGAGTGATCCTTGTTCCACTTGGTGATTCTGGGCAAGCTACTTGACTGTACAGGAACATTTGCTTCAGTTTGTTGAGTTGAATGATCACCAATCCCATTGTCTTCACCATGTTCTTCTTTGTCTCCAGAGTCACCACTGTCATGAATGTTAGAGGCTATGGTCTGTGACTGAGCTGGAGTTTGGTTGACAGTAGTGGTATTGACAATATCTTTATCAACTTCAATAATTTGAGTGAAGCTAGGTTCTTCATCCACAATTTCCTCAGCTTCCAAGTATCCTTGATTCTCAAATCTGAATGTCTGCATCTTTCCTTCTTCATGCAGTCCTGGAAACTTGGTTTCATCAAATGTGACATTAACACTTTCTTTAATAATCCTGTGTTCCATAACATAAACTCTGTAGGCAGTCCTTTCTGTGTTGTAACCCATGAATAGTCCTTCAAAAGCCTTGGTGTCAAATTTTCCTTTCTTCTCATGGTTATCCTTCATCATAAAGCATTTGCTCCCAAACACATGAAAATATTTGACAGTAGGTTTCTTTCCAGTTAACAGACAGTAAGGTGTACTTGCATGAGTCTTGTTGATCATGGTTCTGTTCTGAGTATAACATGCTGTGTTGATAGCTTCAGCCCAGAAATATGTTGGCAGTTTGACATCATGCAACATAGTTCTAGCTGCTTCAATGAGAGTCCTGTTCTTTCTCTCTACAACTCCATTCTGTTGTGGAGTTCTTGCAGCAGAGAATTGTTGTACAATTCCTTCATCTTTACAGAAATTTCCAAGAGTGGCATTTCTGAATTCTGTACCATTGTCACTCCTCAAGATTTGAACTTTTGAGTTTGGAGTTCTATCAAGAACTCTGACTTGATCAATAATCACTTGAGCAGCTTCATCTTTGGATTCAAGAAACTTCACCCAAGTGTACCTTGAGTAATCATCCACCATTACTAAGGCATATCTCTTCTTGGCCATTGATGGTACATTGACTGGTCCAAAGAGATCCATGTGTATCAACTTGAGTGCTTCAATGTTGATGTTCATTTGCTTGGACTTGTGCACAGCTCTTCTCAGTTTGCCCATTTGACAATCTTCACACAGTCCTTCTTGACAGAATTCCTGTTGGGGCAAACCTCTCACTATCTCCTTCTTCATCAGAATATTCATTGTCTTGAAGTTGAGATGTGAGAGCTTCCTGTGCCAAAGCATACTGTCACCAACAGTAGCTTTACTGTAAAAGCAGTAAACCTTATCCTTCTTTGTTGACTTTAAGTCAGCAACAAACAAACTTCCTTTTCTAACCCCTTTTAGAGAGAGGCTACTATGCTTCTTGTGATAGATGTTACACAGCATCATATCAAAATCAACCTTGAATCCCCTGTCACTGAATTGACTGACACTGAGTAGATTGTGCTTCAATCCATCCACAAGAGCAATATCTTCAATGAAAACATTTCCAATTTCTAGACAGCCATATCCCACTGTGTAACCCTTGCTGTTGTCTCCAAAGGTTATGATTGGACCAGCTTTCTCAACATAATGTGATAGCAGGGCTTTATCACCTGTCATGTGCCTTGAGCAACCACTGTCAATGATCCACATGACTTGATCTTTCTTCTTGCCCTGCAAAACAGAATGTGTCTAAGATGCATATGGTACCCAATCCTTGTTAAGTCCTGCAGTTTCAGTGTCTCCTGAGTTTCTTTCAGTCATAAAGTCACAAGCATTATCAGTAATCTCCTATTTGACTTCTCTTTTCACCCACTTAGGTTTAGAATTGGACTTGGTCCTTTTCTTAGTGGATGGAGCCTTTTTGCTGTTGCCAGTAGGCTCAGAAGTCTCAACAGTGTTTATGTATGAACATTTTTCAGTAGTGAGAATAGGTAAGTTAAAGCATGTACTCATGGCAGTAATTTTGCATGGCATACATTCAATGTTATTACAGACACTCATAGTTCTATGCATAAGGGGGGTTCTGTGTAAGTTACCATTGAGTTCAGTTGCATTGACCTTATCCTCAATTGGTTTCTTACAAACATGTGTTAAGTGATGAGTAGATCCACAGTTATTGCATAGTTTCCTAGAAGCACCTCCAACATTAGTGTATCCATTTCCTTTGTTGACTCCTACCTTTCCATTCCTATTCTTAGACTTGGGAGTTACTGGATTGACAGTATGTTCAGAAGTTGCTGTCGAACTTTCCTTGACAGTATCTTTTATTCCTACTGTCTTGACATAAGGTTTTAAAGTTACTGTCTTGGAACCATTCTTGACAGTATCTTTGGAAGATTCTGTCTTGCCAACTGTGACAGCATCTTTTGAACTTACTGTCTGATTGCTTGGTAAGTTTACTGTCTTGGGGATTGTGACAGTATCATTTCCATCCTTGAATGTGCTGTCAACACCTTCATCCTCATCAAGAATTTCTTGTTTGATGAGCATGGCTTCTTCATCAAACTCAATTTCTGCAGCTTTGAAAATGGGAGTTTTAACTTTCTTGAGAATGGTGGGTTTGACAGCAGCATTTCCAGAACAATCTTGAATCACAGTTTCCTTTCCAGGTCTTCTATCATATGAAAAACCTATACCAACTGACTGATTTTCTGTATACTTATCATTGTAATCCTGAACTATCTTTGATGAGTTTTTATAAGCCTTGATTTTAAATTCATTTTCAGCAATCTCATTTCTCAGGAATTCCTCAACCTCTTTAGCACATTTCAATTCATTTTTAAGTTTAGCATTCTCCTGAGCTAAAGAGTCTAGTGAACTGGTTTTGAGAACAAGAGATTCATTTTCAGACTTTAGTGTTTCATTTAGCTTACTCAGCCTAGTGATCTCCTCATTGGCAGCAGATAAGCTAGTATAGACATTGAACATTTCAGCACTTAAGTCTTTAATGGTTTTCTTATACTCATCAATGGACATATCAAGTAAGACAAGTGAAGGTACCTGACTTGAAGATGTTGATGTTACTTCATCAGTGCTAGCCATGAGAGCTAGGTTGACATATTCTTCTTCATCTTCATCATCAGACTCATCCCAACACTTTCCTTCAGCCACATAGGCTCTACCTTGATTCTTCTTAGAGTATCCACCAGTTCCTTTCTCAAATCTCTGAACCTGTTTGGGTCTTTTGCACTCAGTAGCAAAATGACCAGGTTCACCACAGTTGTAACACTTGAATTTAGATCTATCCACAAATCCAGTCTTGTATCCTCCTTTGAATGAGCTTCCCACAGCAGCCTTTGATGAGCTTCCCTTGGTGAACTTGGATGCTTGGCCTTGGGGCCTGAATGACCTATCCTTCTTGAACCTAAAGTTCTTGAACTTTTTGGCCATGTAAGCCATAGTAGGATTGTCCATGCTTTCCAGTTCCTCCATAGTGTAGAAGTCTTCATCTTCCACATCCTTGAGCTTTAGTACTACTTTCTCATCATCTTCAACAACCTCTTCTATCTTCAAGGATTGTACAGGGGTTGGTTGAGTGATTTGTAGTGCTTCACTAGGTTGTGTGATCCTTGGCACTTGTGCTACTAGGGCACTTGACATGTTAGCCATCTTGTTCCTTGTTCCACTTTGTATGGCTCTCTTTTGAAAGAGTTCAAGTTCATAAGATTTCAGAATGCCATAAAGTGTCTCAAAGGTTATATTGTTGAGATCTCTTCCTTCTCGTATGGCTGTTGTCTTGTGTTCAAGATGATCAGGCAGTGTAAGCAAGAACTTGACATTCAATTCTTTTCTGTCATAGTACTTGCCATGTATCTGCAGTTCAGTTAAGAGCTTACTGAACCTTTCAAACATGGAGGTTAAGTCTTCACCAGGCTTGGCCATGAATGCCTCATATTGAGATATAAGTATTTGCCTTTGGTTGCCTTTAACTTCTTCACTTCCTTCACAGAGTAAGGCTAACCTGATCCACATCTCCTTGGCTGATGTGCAGCTTATCACACGTCCACACATGGCTTTATCCAACGTGAGAGAATCGAGCAAGATGAGTTGCAAGTGATCATCTAGCACCATTTTCTCCTTCTCAGTTTCCAAAAATTCCGAGGGATCTTTGGGAACCCAATGTGCAGGAATGATTTCACCATTTACTGTTGTGGCTTCAATTTCCTTCCTTGGTATGAAAGGACCATTCTCGAGTATACCTGGGTATAGTGGATTCGCAGCTTTGATAAACAACAAGATTTTTCTTTTCCAAATGCTGTAGTTCTCTTTATCAAAAGCTGGGATCTTGATACTGTTTGATTTCTGCATTGTCGTCGGGATCTCAGATATGTATGTTAATCTGATGGCTCTGATACCAGTTGTTGGTCCTTGTGTATTGCAGAAGGGGGGGGGGATGAATGCAATACTGATAAAATTCAATCTCAGTTTCAACAACTAAAACTAAGTTTTAATGTTATCAATAATATGTATGCATTCACAAACAGTATAATAGAGAAGACAGGATCCACAAAATAAATGTTTTATTTATTTTGCAAAGTGTTGCTACAACCTCAAGAGAGAATTCTTGAGCTTCGATTTTCTTCAAGACACTTGCTTGTCTTCGTTTCATATCTAGAATCAATTGACAGTAGGTATAAGACTAATCCTATCACTATCAGTCACGGGTTTGTGAAGCTGCTGTCACTGTCAAGTGGCAGCTTCTTACAGATTGTCTTACCCATGTGACTTTCCTAAATTGCTAATATGTCAGATATACATTATAAAGAAAGCAACCTAGATTCATTCTATTTCCAGCTTAAGCAATTCAGCAAATAAAGACTTGACCTTGCTCTTGAATTGATTCGCTTATGTTTTGCAGTGCTTGAAGCTTCTGTCGTAGTCTTGCAGACTTGGTGCAACTTAGGGATACTGCAACACGCCTGTTTCTTGAACATTGAAACTGTCACGAGATTTGACTGAGAAAGATACTTAGAACAAGGGTCTTTCTCGAGACAGTTACTTTTGCCACATAGCTTGCTGTCACAGGAATGTGCTTTTGGTGACAGTAGGAGTTCCCCGCATAGTGTGCTGTCGAGGTTTCCAAGCTTGCTGTCGTGGGCTAAAGTTGTTGTCGCGTAGTCTTCCGCCAATGTTGCTGTCAGAGTGAATATGCTGTCTTGACTTGCAACATTCTGTCTTCTTGTAATCTTACTGTCGAAGCTTTAGGACAGTAACCTTTATTCATGTTGTCATCTAATTATGTATCCTTTGAGGCTTGAACACAGCAAGTGAACTTCTTTCAAATTATACAACTAGAATAACATTACATACTGATTACAAGAACGTACTTTGGCTTTGACAGTATGTTCTACTTAATTAAAAATTAAGTATAACAATCAAAGTTAAGTTGTTTCTATGTTATCACCCATAAATCCCAACATAAGTGGTATCAAAGGCAACCACATCACCAAAATTTTGGTATGCCATCAAACAACGGTGATCAACCCATACTAGACATTTCAACCTTTGTTCTTCATCGAGTTAAGTTTTAATGTAAAATTTTCCACCACTTTCTTCTTTCAACCTATTCAAAAAGTCTAAACCCGCTTGAGCATCATTAACATCTAAATTGGTCTTTCTAAACTCACGTACCACATTTCTTACATGTTGTCCATCAAAACCAACATGTTGAGCTCCGCCTTTTAAATTGCTAAAAACGGACATTTGTTGCCTAGGAGGAACACCCGACATATGTAGTGTTCTCATTATATTTCTTTGTGCCGCGCTTACATGTCTTTCCCTTCGAATTAAATTCATTTTAGAAGGTGTAACTACCTCGTGATTGTGCTCTAACTTTAGTGCGGTTATCTCCCAAAAACTCATTTTCTTTTTATTCAAAACATTCATTCTAACCTTACAACCACATCTAGGAAGAACATCTCGACGGCGTTTACCTTTTGTATTATCCATCAAACATGCATCATCATTACCACTATTTTTATCCTTATTCTCACCAAATAAATTAGAAACAAATAACTGAGCATATATTTCTTTATTAACACATTTTTGTGTTTCTTGAACCTTAATTGCAAAACCATTTTTCAAGGCATAAGCTCTAAATAAATTTTCAGCGGCTTCTAAATTATCAAATCTTTGGTGCAAATAAGGGACAACACTATTAACATCTTCATCAACATTATGTACATTTTTTTCATGCAACTTATCATCTTCACCATAATGCTCATCGATATTATCATCATCAATATTAACATACTCTACACCACAACTAACATTAGCAACATCAACATCAACATCAACTTCTAAATCATCTAACCCATATAAATATCATCAACTTCAATTGATTTTGATTTTTTTCTAGGAACAAACTTATCAAACATCTTATTCGTCATATTAATCAATAAATAACAACAATAAACACTTACCAAATTCAACAAATGATGACAATCTCTTCAAGCTCTCAAATCCCCCTTTTTCCCTTCTTTCTTGATGCAAAGTGAGCAAGGAGACTACAAATGATCACACAATTGGGTTTTAGGGTTAAAATCGCGTAGGGGCATTTTGGTAATCCAGTGCTCCGTGAAAAAAGTGCGTGGAGCGGAGACATCACTCCGCGGAAAAAAAGCGTGAAGGGCTATGGCTCCGCGGAAAATAAGCGTAGAGTGGCTGAATATTTTTTTTTAATCCTAACCGTCGGATTGTTGATCCAACGACCAGGAAATGATTTATTAAATAATTCATCCCTGATAATTGATTGCCAGGGACCAGGATCCAATAAGCAAATAGTGGTCCACACTCCGGAGTGCTACTTCCAAACATGACCTTAGTTTGTATCGAAGGAGAAGAATTCAGAGAGGAAAAAGGGAGGAAGATAGAATATTCTGAAGAGATGCGTGCGGATGAGGTTTAAAACCACAAAAGCGTGAAACGTGTATCATAAGTATGTTTCCACCGCACAGCACTACTTACATTAACACGTACATCCAAAACATACACGACGGAGACTTGTCCAAAGATACTAAAACTACAGTAAGGGTCCCTTCGTTGCCCCCAAAAGCTACTACTATTTCATGCCCTTCCCAGCCTTGCTATATGATTGATTTCATCAAGGCTTATTACTTTCTGATTAATTTCTTCCAAGAAAGCTAGCATAGTTAGTAGGACGTAGGCATTATCTGTTCAACCGCTTTGCAAATCGATTGTGGTATTAAACTTTTAAAAATCGCAAAAACCCGAACTGCAACTGCAATCACAAATTACAAAATGTGTATATATAACATATTTTTATATCTGAAGTTAAAAAATTAATGACTACACTAATAAATATCTATAAATTAATAAAATTTTATTTATTTACATATGTTTTACTTATACAAAATATATAATACACTTAAATGCAAAATATAAAATACACTGCAAACTAAATAAAAAGGTTGATTCAAATTAATGTATAAAATTATGATTGATATGTTTCATTCATGTTGATGGATAAGTGTACCGAATAATATGAGCTCCAAAATTTGTTACTTTTTTGTGTTGGTAAAAATGTTTCTTAATTAAAAAAAGTTATTTTTTCAATATAGAATAATATTATTTTAATGTATAATTAATTGTTTATAAAACTAGTTATAATAGGTGGTTGAACCACAAAACTATACTCCCTCCGTTTCAAATTACTTGTACACTTTGAAAAAAATTACGCATATTAAGAAATCATAACATTGATAACAAAATTGTATTTATATTCATATTTATTACATTGACTATATTGATTGAATAAGTGTTTATGGTGTAAAGTTAGTCTTGGAAATATAAATTTAAAAACTAAACAATTATATGTGGCTTAGATTTGGTCTTTGTTATGCCACATTTTGGCATAGTCCCAAATTTCTCCATTTAATAATTATTAATTCAGATTAATAATTAATTGCTTAACCACTAAGTAATATCCTCTCTCTGAAACGAGGAAAGAATCAATCTCAATCAAGGAATAACGGAAAATATCTCGAAACGATATTCTTCAAATCATTGAAAGAAACGCGGAGATGCCGCGAGATTATAGAAAAGCGTGTGAAGACCAGACTATTTATGAGAATGAGATGTGGATTGATAATCCTTGAACTATTTATGGGGAATATTGGATGGATAAACTTTGAATATTTATGGGTTTGGACTGAATGGACTTATCTAATGACTTGTTTTCCAAGAACTATGTGAGGCTTGATCCCTATATAAGGGGTACGTAGGCACCTTGTATGGTACGACAATTGACACTCGGGAAAGAGGAAGAGAAAGAACCCATTCTCAATTCAATTTCTGAGGAGTCATCATACAAGTCCAGCCACTACTTTCCATAAACCTCCAACACACCGTTGTACGAAATTCTCCTTACAACAATTGGCGCTAGAAGGAGGGGCATTATTTTTTGATTGTGGAGGACAATCAAATCATCTACATCATGCACAAGGGAGGTTTTATCGGATCTGGAGCGGCTTTAATGGAGGAACAGAACGATGGAGGCGGTGATTCATGATTCTTTTCAAAATTAAGATAAGTTTTCTTATACTTTTCTCCGTATACACAAGTTATCTTATAAAATTCATAGTAAATTTAATACATGTCAGATTTTGATGATTTTTTATGATCCGAAAAGATTTAACGATTTCCTGCAACTTTCGTTCTTGGTGTTTTCTCGGATTATGTTTCGATCTATTCTCGAAATCACAAAACATAATAAGATTCCGTTTTTCAGTATTGAGAAGTTAATCAGCAGATGTTTTATTGTATTCCCAATTCATTATGAGTCCGTTTGTGACGAGCCATATATCATCGGAAAGCTCTTTTCGTTTTATACAACTTTCATGTTTTGTGTTTTCCAAGAAAACATCGTTTACAGGGTCAGAAAGGTAAAAAAAAACAGATCTGGACAGAATCTGAATCATGGAGATGTTAAAGAATTGTGATGCAATATTCATAGCACATGATTTGATTACTTCACTAGCTAGTGCATGGACAAAAATAAGTGTGGAAGGTCCTTATCTGATAAGGATAATAATTTTGGAAGACCCTTTTTCAAGGAGAATTAATATTGAAGACCTTACTCTCAGAGGAGAGTCCATGAATAAAATTACATTATTGAAGGTCCATTGGTAGATGGATATTTCTTGGTTGGCATGGGACATTCCTACAATCACAGAAAAAATGTGGAGATGCCGCAAGATTGCAGGAAAACGTGTGGTACCGGACGTGATATGGTTGGCACAAGACATTCCTATAATCACGGGAAGAAATGCGGATATGCCGCGAGATTGTAGGAAAATGTGGGACCGGACGTGATATGGTTGACATGGGACATTCTTACAATGACGGGAAGAAATGCGGAGATGCCGCGAGATTATAGGAAAACGTGTAGGACCAGATGTGATATGGGCTGAAAGCCTGACATTTGAAATTGGGTATCTTATTAAAGCCTCAGCTCGGGGGCTCGTGGACAAACGAAAACACATCCTTATGTGGGCAATGACACTTGAAAAGCGTGTACGCCGATTCGGACTATATACAAAACGCCAAGCGACCGAAGAAATTTGGAAGCTCGAAGAATTCTTAGTTCTCCACTGCAGCAAACTATACTGAAGAACTGGGGGCTTGTTGTTATGCCACATTTTGGCATAGTCCCAAATTTCTCCATTTAATAATTATTAATTCAGATTAATAATTAATTGCTTAACCACTAAGTAATATACTCTCTCTGAAACGAAGAAAGAATCAATCTCAATCAAGGAATAACGGAAAATATCTCCAAACGATATTCTTCAAATCATGGAAAGAAACGCGGAGATGCCGCGAGATTATAGAAAAACGTGTGAAGATCGGACTATTTATGGGAATGAGATGTGGATTGATAATCCTTGAACTATTTATGGGAACGTGAGGTGGATTGATAATCCTTGAACTATTTACGGGAACATTGGATGGATAAATTTGACTATTTATGGGTTTGGACTGAATGAACTTATCTAATGACTTGTTTTCCAAGAACTACGTGAGGCTTGATCCCTATATAAGGGGTACGTAGGCACCTTGTATGGTACGAAAATTGACACTCGGGAAAGAGGAAGAGAAAGAACCAATTCTCTATTCAATTTCTGAGGAGTCATCATACAAGTCCAGCCACCACTTTTCATAAACCTCCAACACACCGTTGTACGAAATTCTCCTTACAACAGTCTTAAAAATACAAATACAAATGTAATTTTTAAAAATGACATTGAAATGATAAGTGGACAACTAATTTGAAACAATTTTTTTTAAAAGGAGACAAATATATTGAAACGGAGGGAGTATATTGCAAATATTGTGGTCAAGCACAGCCGCACTTATAGTTGTAAATGGGTATTTATAAAATCATTAGACGTGATTTGTTGTGATTTTGACCTCTCAATCGCAGCAAATCGAATCGCGTACATTTTTTTTATTTTAAAATATAATTAATTATTATAAATTTTACTTAACTAGTATTATTTTTAGACAGTTGAATATAAAATAATTATTTTTTTTGATTTAAATAACTTTTGAATTTATCTATATAATCTATACTATCTATATCTATACTATAATATAATAAACGAAACATTAAAAGTTTGGTCGGTCGGTTGATCCTAAGTGATTTTACCTAATTAGCCTTACTTAAAAAAATATTATTAAATAATAACAATACCTATTTATAACAAATTACATTTTCAGCTAAAATCCATTACTTTTTCTAATATTTTAATAAAATTTCCTTCTTTTGCAAAAATATCACGGATAATTACTTTTTTTTAAATGAAACATGTTATTTTTTCTATTTTTCTTACTAAACCCCTCATTTTTCAAAAATATCACTGACAAACTCTTACTTATTTATTTTAAAACCATTTTAATGCTTTTTATTATTTAAAAATATTTACATATTTTAACCTGTCTACTTATTTATTTAAAAAATATAATTAATAAAATATTAAAATGTAATTTCTATTTTTTTAATAAAATTTTCTCATTTTGCAAAAATATCACGGACAATTATCTTTTTATACTAAAACATGTTATCTTTTCTATTTTTTCTTAATAAAACTCCTCCTTTTTCAAACAAATCACGGGTAAACCCTTAATTATTTATTTTAAAAACTACTTTAATACTTTTAATTATATAAAAAAGTTTATGTATTTTAACATGCCTACTTTTTTTAACAAATGAAATTAATAAAATATTAAAACTTAAAAAATAAAATAAAAATTATTAAAACAATCTGTGCATAACAGGGATTTTAAGTTAGTATTACTAAAAATGAAATATTAAAAATTTTGGTATGATACTTGTCTTATTCAATTTTTTACTTAATTTCACTTATTTAATTATTCAGTAAAAATAGTAATAAAGAAATCGATGAAAGCCGGGGAATATGTAATAACTTTTTGGGATGCGAGTGGATGCACCTTAAGATTCTCCTCAGCCCTTTTTCTCCTTGAGCTCACTCTGTTCACAAACGGGCGAAACGTCCTCGGGATTCCACAAACCACACGCAACCCAACCTATATCTAAGAGCAAAGTGCACGTTGTATACTTGTATTTTCGGTGTCAGATCATTTAAGATATTGAATTTTTAAAATTATCAGTTGTTATATTGGACTTCTAACTTTTTTACGATATGTGTACTTCTGTTAAATTCATTTGACACCGTTACGAAATTCAGGGGTACATTCGTCTTTTATCAATCATGTTCTTCCTCAAACTCATTTTCATCATTGATAATCTTCATAAAAACTTATAACTCGAATTTATCATTCGTTTTATAACGAAATAGATTCATTTAAATTGCAATAGAATTGGCTTTTTTCTTCTCTACAATGGGAGATCAATTATAACTATTACAAATTTACTTTCAATAATTATAATATTTAATAAACTTCAATTCATGTATAACTTGTTAAGTTATCTACTTTTAAATTATTTTCGCCAAATTAAAATATTGATAGTGAAAATCAATATCTATTTGTAGAGGAAGAAAAAGTGATTATGTTGCAACTTGAATGACTTGATTTCGTTAAGAAATGAATGAGATATTCAACTTTTAATTTCTCAGAAGCTTCAACAATGGTGGAAATGGTTTTGAGCAAGAAGATGATGACAAAAATATTGAAATACCCTTGAAAAAGTTAACATAATTAGTCATATTTGACGAAAGTACACGTCTCGTAAAAAAGTTAGAAATCTAGTATAACAAGTGATAATTTTAAAAGTTCAATATCTCAAATGGTCTGACACCCAAAATGCGAGTACACAAAATACACTTTACTCTAAACCTAACTTAGAGCCCGTTTGAGTAAATTTAAAATTATTTCTTGTGACTTAAAATTGTTTAAATTGATAATTTAAAAGTAAAAATTTTAAATTATTATATGTTTGGATGATTTTGGATTATAAGTAACTTATGAGTTATTAAAAATGTAATAATAAAAATAAGTTCGATAAATAATATATTTGAATGATGATATTAATTTTTATCAAATAAAATTACAAAAATAAAAATAAATTATTCAAACAAATACCTCCGATTAACTTCTAACTTTAAGATATTTTTTTTTAATTTTAAGTCATTTTTTAACTTATCACACATGCATAAAACATTTTTCGATTTAAAGTTAAAAATATCTTTATCTCTGACTTAGAAGCAGGAGCCAAACAGGCTCCAAACCTAACGTTGTAATGAAAACATAGAATGACATACCCCACCCCTGCATCTTTATAAACGTAAATAGAGTGAACATATCGATCTTATCTCAAATTTTAATGGCCCACGTCACTGCCAGCTAAACCCATTAGAATATTCAACCCGAATACCCACCCCCCTCTCTCTCGAACAACAGCCTTTTACTATCATAGATTTGTTTCTACGCGACGCCCCGACTTCGACCCACCCATCATGCCCCCCTCTATAATTTATCCACACTAGCCTGCTCCGTCGAACAGAAAAACAAGCACCAAAATAAATACTTTCAACAAATATACAACATTATAATAACATGAAAATACTGGTGAATATTAATATATATATATATATATATATATCTTGTATTCCAAGTTTATTCCTTTTTACGATTCTAGTTAGATCCTTATATTCTTCTTTTTCCTCCGGATCCCTCTATGCTTTTCTCCATATTTAATTAAATCAATGCCCTTGGTCCCCTCTTACCAAATATATACCACCAGCCCATTAACCCAAAACAACAAACCATGATAATCAACACTACCAACTCGGACAAAATGCAAAAATGTCTTGATTACATTGAATCTTTAGAAGAAGAACGTCGCAAGATTCAAGTCTTCCAGCGCGAGCTTCCCCTCTGTCTTGACCTTGTTTCTCAAGGTAATTTACATGCACTCATATTTGTGATTTGTTTGATGCTTGAATTTTTACGGGGCCTGACTAATTTCTTTTTTCAAATTTTAATTTATGCAGCTATCGAGAAATGCAAGAAAGAGTTTTATAGCCAAAGGCAAGAATGCAGTGAGCAGACATCCAGTGAAGGGCCAGTTTTGGAAGAATTTATGCCTGTAAAAAGAGCTTCTTCTTCTGATGAAGATGAACAACATTCCAAAAAAGCTAAGACTATTTGTGTTACTAATGGTAACCGCACTGAAAAATTATCCAAGAAATCAGACTGGCTTAGATCTGTTCAGCTTTGGAATCAAACTCCAGATCCACCCACAACCAAAGTGGTAAACACGATTAACTACCATAACAATAATGTAAATTTATTTAATGTCTTCTTTTTTTTGTTATTTAGGCTAATAAAGGTTTGTTACAGGACTCACCAAGAAAAGTGACAGTTGTTGAGGTGAATAAAAATGGTAATGGTGGTGCTTTTCATCCTTTCAAGAGAGAAGAGAAAAGAGTGGTGGTGGAGGCACCACCACCGGATGGTGCCGCCAGCTCCACGGCGGAGACGGGTGGTAGTAGTGGCGGATGTAAAGGTGAAGACAAAGAAGATTCACATAGAAAAGCTAGGAGATGTTGGTCCCCTGAATTACATAGGAGGTTCTTGCAAGCCTTACAACAACTTGGTGGTGCTCATGGTACTCACTACTTACCACTAATTTAAATTAATAACAATATTTCAATTACGTACCTGTGATTGTATGTTTAGAAAATTTAATCGTATCTAAGTGTTTGTTAATTATTTGCAGTTGCTACACCAAAGCAGATTAGAGAACTGATGAAGGTTGATGGGCTAACTAACGATGAAGTCAAAAGTCATTTGCAGGTTTGTTTCTAATCACTATTTTTATTTAAATTTTCAATATGATAGTATATTCAAGGGGTAAGTCCCACTAAATTATTTACATTTGGGTCAAAAAGTAAAGGGTGAAGAAATGGATGGGAACTCCCTCCGTCCCTAATTACAGGTTTATTTTGACTTTTGATCACTCAAAATGATCAAACTTTTACTGAATTTTACGTGTATTAGATAATTGAAAAAAATTAAAAAAATTATATCTTTAAAAAGTACATTTGGTCTATTTTCAAATTTAACTTTCAGTTTTTAAAAATAATAAATAGATTATTTGTAATATTTGATCAAAAATTAGTCAATTTAACTCCTAGAAAAACAAAATGGACATGTAAATAAGGATGGAGGGAGTAGTTTATTAATGCTTCTTAATAATTCATAACAATTCTGATCCAATTCAACCAGAGAAACAGTACATACGAAATGTAAAACAAAAAAAGATATAAGTGACTGTTCTGGACCTTGTTCAAGATCCCAATATTGGCCATATATAGCTGAAAAAGAGGGGGAAATTATTGATGCCTACAAAACGTTCAATATGCAAAATATTCTGATAAGTTGGTTTTTTTAGGGTTTTTGAAGGTAAACCGTGAATCTCCCTTTAATCAGTTGCTGAATTCTATAAGAATGAGTTAAATAAATCTTGAATCTCGAATACAGTTACATTAATTTACTGCCAAAACTCCTGAAAATGCCTAGGGGTCTGTATTTAATTTCTGCCACTTACAAATGTTAATATGACAGAAATATCGACTGCACACAAGAAGACCAAGCCCTTCAAACAACAACACACAAGCACCTCAGTTTGTGGTGGTGGGAGGAATATGGGTACCACCACCGCCACCAGAATACACAACCACGGTTACAAATTCCGGCGAAGCGGGTCAAGTTCGATCTTCCCCTCCTAATGGAATTTATGCACCCAAAGCTACATTGCCAAATGCTGGTAGAGAAGATGCAACAAAAATTCAAAGACAACAAAGTGAAACAAATTATTCTGAGAAAAATGGCAGCTATAGCAAAACTGCAAGCCCTTGTAATTCACCAGCAACTTCATCTTCTACACACACTACTACAGCCTCACCTGCATATTGATCTTTATGATAACAAAAAGTTTAGGTGAATTACATCCAAGTTACTATAATATTTTTGACATGAAACACTAGTGCCCAAACTTTAGAGTTTTAACTTCTTTCTGCGTCTCTAATTTTTTTTTACCTTGAAGTTAGTAAAGTTTACCCAGTGATGTTGAAGAGACATAATAATGTGGCAGTAATTATTGTACAGTAATTCTTTTGGGAAGAAACACATACAGACAGACCATAAACTACTGAAAATGATTGTACACTGGCATGAACAATTTTCTACAATTCAAACTTATTTTGTCAGACCATAAAATTCGAATTTTATGGTCTCCCGAATAAAACCTACATTTACTAAGCAATAGTGCAGTACCAATAATCTGCATGCTAATTGACCAAAGCTTTGGGAGCTTAGACGATAATCAATCACCGTTCATGGGGTAGCAAATTATCACCGTTGATTTGATTTGATAACTAGAGTCAAAACTATAAGACAAAAAGCTTCGAAATTATATATATTTGTGATACTTACAGAAGAATGGGCTTGGAATATGCCAGGGTATATGTGAATAGCTAGCATTGAATCATACTCCGTAGTATATAGACTAAGCTTATTATTGTTTGATTGGTCAAGTATATTCTCTCACTTTCGTCTTTATTTTAAGTTATCAGTATGGAATATATTCGGATACTCGATTCCAAAGAGTCCTTTCCCTTGGCATCAATGTCTAGTTTTTCTATTTCAGTTGGCCCTTCGTGATGAGCCAGCCACATACATTGCTTGCTGCCTACCGAATTAAATCACCAAGTCAAAAACAGCTACCTATTTCCCATCCATTTCATTACTTATCTCCCAACTATATGCATTTATATGTTTATATCTTTATATTTAAAATACACTTGCATGCAACAAATTTTCGACAATATCATATTCTCATATTTCAAATGATAAACTATAAAAATGTTGAATAAAAGTTTTATATAATAATTTATTAATTTATTTTAAGGGTGCTTACCAACAACCATAGATGATCAACAAATTATCTGCTGCAAAAATTAAAGAACAATAAAATTTAAAATATTAATCACAGATAAAGTGATGTGACCCTGCATCAAGATCAATTTCTCGTATTAAATTTATTTATGAAAACTTTTTTGCAGACAAATAATTGCAGCAATTGATGGTCATGAACTACCCCTTATTATAATACCAATAAGTTTGGAGGATAGAAATATGTACGCGCGTGTTTGAGATATCACAAAAAAGTTGACTTATAGTTTAAAATGAGTAAATGTATAAGTTGATGAATTCTTATAAGTTATACTGGTGTTATAAATTTACTTATAAGTTAGTTAAGAGTTTGTTAAATTAAATTTGAAAAAATAATTATTAAATACAATAATTTCAACACTTGTATTTTAAATTAAAAAAATATTTAAAAATACAAATGTAAAAATATAAAGTATTAAAAAATAAAGAAATCAAGTAATAAGTCAATAAGTTCAGAAAAATATACCACATTATTAACATTTAACTTATCAACATATAAATTATAAGTTGAGTTATCAAATATCCTCATAAACTCTTATTAACTTATAATATACAAGTAGTAGGGGCCAAACATGCCCTATGTATGATGCGATAACCTCACATCATTAAATATAAACATATGTGATGTTTGCAAAATTGCATCTCGTATATTCGAAGCTAGCTAGCATCATTCAACATGGGACTTTATTTTAAATAGTATATATTATTGTTTATTATATAATATTTGCAGGACTACTGACTATGCGTCGCTTGGGGAGTGCAAAGGCCAGATATATATAGTACATACCACGTAGGTAATTGGTTCAACATTTCCTTTTGCATTGTTATGAATTTAAATGAATTTGTTCTCCTTTCTACATGCAGATTTAGAGTTTTTACTCTATGTACGGACAAAACAGGTTCAATTGGTATCATCTTTCCTGATTCAAAAGTAAGGCGCATAATTCAAAAAATAGTTTTCGACATTCATGCCGAGTATACGGAGGTATTAAAACCATTATGCGTATACTTGATAAATAATAACAGATTTATGGAGTCTTCGATACATTATGTAGGAACCACTTGAAGAGCCATTCCCGGATGTACTAAGACAACTGCAACACAAAGATTACATTGTCACATTGTTTCTCTCCGAAGAGAATATCATAAATGGTTCAGTAGTATACGAAGCAACAGAAGTGGACAATGCAATTGAAAAATCTGATGATTTCACATCGGGAAAGCAAATTACGATAAAGGAACAGGACATGCACCTACTAAATGTAAGGAAACAAACTAACAATTCTATATTACATAAAAACAATTTCACATATGCATTACTTATGCCATGTATTATTGGGTAGGATAAGCAGACCCATATTGTCTTGAAAGATACACCGCAAATGGGGAAGTCAATAAATTGGAAATCCAGAGCAAGAAAGAATAATGCACCAGTTCTGTACGATAGTGACGAAAATGTACCTACAAAAGGGTCCAAAAATATCAAGATAGAACCGTAACATTCTAATACACTGAAATATGTTGCAGAAAAATGTCCAGTTTAATTTTATCTTCCTAATTCATGTTCTCTCTGATATGCAGTTTGGATCCCTCGACTTGATCCAGTTATCTATAAGACGGTGGGAAATGAATTTTGGATGATTTATATTTGCTTGTGATGTTGCAATAGAAAATTTTTCCCCTATGTCTAGGTTTGTATTGTGTTAGGACTAAAATTGTTGTCTACTAAATTTCCGCCTATGTCTGGGTTTGTATGGTATGATAGGTCCATAATTCAATACAATTTTAATACCTATTTTATGTCTGTTTTCGTAATTTTATTATTTAATAATTGTTTTCTTTTGTTTTGTAGGAAAATAAATAAAATCATATTTCAAGCAGAAAAAGGTGAAAAAGGCAAGGAGATGGAAATACTTGAAGTCAAAAGGAAATTGGAGAAAAAAATGGAAAACTTATCGGAGAAGAAAAAGGAATTGAGGAAATATTTTTAGAATCTGATTTGTAGTCAAAGAGCCCAAACCCATTATTTTTCCCTATATATATAGATCTCCCCTCTTGTATTTTAGACACCTAGAATTTAGACTAGATCTGATAATTAGGAGTATGATAGATTTATTATTGTCTTTCAATACAAGTTCTTTATTTTATTCAAACACTTTTACTTGCATTCTTTATATTTAATTGTTTTGTTTATTCTGTCATGTCTAGCTAAGTTAATTCTCCTAGGATGAAGATGAAGTTAATTTGATTATTGTTGATATCTTCTCGTTCCTATTAATTGATTCTCATGATTTTTCTTAGTGCTTAATTGTTCAATTGACAAAGTGATTTTGATATATTATTGTTACCGGATTTATTTTTCATAGCCTATGCTTGCTCCATGAAGTTTTGATGGGTTATTGTTAGATAACAAGTTTCATAGTATATGCTTGTCTCGTTAATTGATATATCTTATTTGTGAAGGAAAGAGAATTGATTTTAGGGCGAGTTGATATTAATTGTGATTGATTAATGGATTTAGATTCCTAGGTTTTCCTTATTTGATTTTAATTGTTAATTAGGTTAAACAAATCTCATCTCAAATCTTATTTGTCTAGTTTGCCTGAGTTAATTGTTAGGGTTTTGAAAATTCTAGTCTCTGTGGATCGATCTGTGATTGCTACAACTAAACACTGTGCGCTTGCAGTTTACATTATTTTTACACATCAAGTTTTTGGCGCCGCTGCCGGAGATTATTGGTAATTTTCACTCCTTGATATTTAATTCTTTGGATTAGTTTCTTGTTCTGCATTGTTTGTCTTTTAGGTAATAGTGAAGCGGAGGAAAGTTTGGACAAGAAGATTGCTAGAAGGCTCGTCGTCTCTTGTGAAATTTTTGGAAGCGCTTTTCGGTATTAAGTATCACCTCTCTCTATATTCTTTCCACTATTATTGAAAAACATAAAAAAAATTAAATATTTGAAAATTCCAAAAATATTAGTTAGTTATTTGTTAAAAACCAATTTGCTGCATCATTCATTCTCTCACATAGGAGCACATTATCTAGATTTATTTATTGTCTTTATCGCTTTCCATATTATACAATTGTGGTGATTGTTGGAGGAAAGAGGTACGTACAATTTAGAATAGAACACGTAGTGTAGTGCATCCATAAGTGTTTATTTCTCGTTCTTTGTGTGTTGCATCATTAAATCAATCTTAAGGGCGCCACCCAATTTCAAGATAAGGTGAGGGATTTCATCACCCTTTCCTTGGCTCACAAATCACTAATTCGTTCATCTTGCATTCCTTTTTCCTTAATAAAATCAATTAGACGTTAGCCCCTAGGATTTCGCGCTCAACTAGGAAGAGAATCTAGAAGGAACAAATCACTAAGTATTTTTCGGTGGTGTCTAGGCTAGCGAAAGCTTACCTGGCCTTTAGACTGGTGCCTAGAATGGTGGTTAGCCTCTTGGCAATGCTTCAACCTGCCTGGCCAGTCACGACGAATGCTTTTTGAGCTGTTACTTTTAGTAGTATCTTATTGTTAGGAGCAAGGTCTAGATTATTTTTAGGATAACATAGTAGTCATGTCTATTCTGCATCTAGGAGTTCATTTGATTGATGAGGTTGTTTCATGGTCGAATCTTGAGGATATTTCAATTGAGTCTTTTCTTGAGGAAGATATTTTGTTAGAATATGAGAGTAATAAAGAACTTCATGATCTACATAAGAATTTTTCTTCTGATGAAATGTTAGATGAATTAAATGTTATTTGTTCTAAGCATGAAACCGCCCTTGAGGATAGTTCTTTTGATCCTAAGTTAGTTGTTAAGACATCTGTTGGTGAGCCACCCCCACTTGATTGTAATCTATCTTTTTCCACTCTTGATCAGTCTTTGGTAGTTAATAATGAAACTCATCATGTTGTTATCTCTAGTAACATAGTTCATAACCAAGAATTTCAAGTTATTAATCTGCTTAAACAACATAAAGAAACGTCTACTTGGTCTATGAATGATGTTAGTGGTATGAGTTTTATTCTGGTTCAAGATCATCTTTCTCTAGTGGATAATGTTGTCTTTGTGGGTGAGTTTCACATGTTTGATGATTATGTTACGAAGGTAGTTTTTCCTCGATCTGGTATTGGTTAATAAGTGTTTTCGTATTTGTCTCCCATAGTTAAGTGTAGGGATGGGGGAGTGTGTGTATGTGTGTGTTTGTTGTGTTTGTGTTAGGTATTCTTATGTATCTCTGTCATGCCCTTATCAGGTATTTTCATCCTTTTACTTTGTTATTTTTCTCTCATTTGCATACATTGAGGACAATGCATGATTTAGGTATGGGGGAGGGGTTATTAGTATTATTAAAAAAATCCAAAAAAATTGAAAAATGAAAAAATCCCAAAAAGAATTTTAGTTGTAAATTGTAGAATTCTAGCCTTGTAAAATGATTGCTTGTTGCTTGATGCACCCTTACATGCTATAGTAATCTTGTGTTTCTGATACTTTTGATTAAGAAGTGATTTGCTAAGTTCTTGTTCACACACATACACTAGCAAGTTGAAACTAGTAGACTTACTGAATGTTGCAAGTAATTAGAAGGACATGAATATGTGCAAAATGATTTGGTTTTCATGATTTGAGTACAAGTTTGTGCATTGAAGAGATTTTTGCTTGGGATTGATTATGTTTTACCACCAAGTGAGTTTTTGAGCCTATATGCATATCTTTTGCATTTTATATTCGTTTGCTTGAGTGTCCACATGTTGTTTGCATTGCTAGCACTTTTTTGAGACCTTTCTTGAATGTGTGACATTATTTGATGATAAGATGATAAAGGCATTTAGGAATAACCTATATTTTCCAAATTACCACACCATTTATATATGATCAATTAGTTACCCTCTTGAGCTTAATCATATTTTTTCGGTGACATACCACATTACGTGCCTAGACCTTTTTCTTGTTTAGCCTTACTTATGCTTGATCCCAAATTGTCAATGGCTAGTAGGAACTTGAGGGAGTAATAAGGTGTGTGAGATGGGTTTACTTTTGTTCATTACTTTTGAGGAAATATTGAGTTTGGTTGCATACTTGTTAGTCGTTGTTCAAGAAATTTTTGAAGGAGGATTGTGGTTGCTTATATCTATCTCTTAGCTCTCGAAAAAAAATGAAAAAAAAGAAAAAAAAATGAAAAAAAGAGAAAAACAAAATATATGAAAAAAAGAGCAAAAAGAAAATATATATATATTATGAGAGCATACTTATGTTTGTGTGATCCTTCTTCATTCGACTAATCAAGCCTTCTGTTGAAAGAAAATCAAAAAATTCATGTGTGGGGAGGATGTTTGGTGATGTGTATGATTAATTATGGTGCCTACTAGCTTTTGACACTTCACCTTATTTGGCCTTGTTAGGTCCAAAGTATCGTAGAAGGGGGGGGGGGGGGGGGTTGAATACGATACTCACAAATAATTCAATTTCGTTCGCGGATTAATCTTTCAGTTCTATAACGAAATCAAACACACCAAACCAAATCAAGTTTCGGGGAATATATCTTTTTATAAATATAAACCTCGAGGGGTGCAACAATTTCTAATCCGTAGATTAGCTTCAATGAGTTCTAGGTTATTCATAATCAATACATTGATAGAATTCTGAGCACTATAAATTTCTATGATCTTCTCCGGCTCAAACTTCTCTCTCCGTAATTGCTACTATGAAATAACCTGACTGAAGAAGACACACTTCCTCTGTTGTAATTGTAGTCTTAGTTTTTAGAAAACTATCGAACCTTAATTGTTAAAACAATCTTGGCCGTCTAATTCTCATCAACCTGACAAACAAAGAAAACTTTTCACCCACTTTGTGAATTGAAAACTATCGAATAATAAAGTAATAATTACATTCGATGGTTTTTAAAATAAAAACTATCGAATGGAACTTTTACTTTATTAAAGTTTTCATTCACTTTTTACTTTTCATTCGATGGTTTTCTAATTAAGAAAACTATCGAACATTTTCTTTTGTTTTTCTTTATGTCACCTTCGATGGGTTTCTTAAAAGAAAAACCATCGAACTCTTTTCCTTGTCCTTGACCTTTTAGAAAATCCATTCAGCTCCAGGGTGTTTCAGTTTTAGACTGTATCTATTTCTTCTGAGACGATAAAACAACTTGACCTTTTTAGTGCCGTCACCTAGTGCAACTGGTCTGGTTCACAGATGAATAACACTTGATCAATTCTTCTTTTATGTCTTCAATTCAATGCTGCTGATAAGTCCCTTGTCGTTCTGGTTGCTTCGTTTAAATCACTGGAATCCCGTGGCACTTAACCCTAAATCATTCACATACTTCTGTCGTCTTGAAAGTCTTGTTTCTTTTGTTGTCACTGAGGCTTGAACATTTTCATGAACTTCTTTCCATGACCTGTTTACGGACTTCAAGAATACATAACGTATTTTGATTTTTTGAGTTTACCTTTTCTTCTTTGATTCTGGATTCCTGTGCTTCTGTTAATATTATTGTCTGTCTTGTCCTTTGTTGAGTTGTAGTTATCTCTTTTACATCTTATGTTACATTATGCTTTACAATCTCCCCCTATTTGATTGGATAGAGTTCGACAAGTAAATACTTCGAGGATAACTCAACTAACTAAGGAAACATGAAACTACTTAAAGTAAGACAGCGTAATAATATTAACTGCATTCTGGATCAGATATATATACATTTCCAGATTTCATAAATCAAAAAACAATAAAACTTTTCACCTTGAAGTTGCTCCTCTTGTTTGAGCTGACAGTTCTCTTGTTCTTTGCTTCAATCTTCAGTCCATTCTGATCTCACCTTCCTCAATCATTGGATCGGAGTTAGCAGCTTGATAATCAATCACAGATAAATAGTGCAGTGGTTCTCCAGGTTTAAGGATTGCTCCTTGGATGTGTCTTCCAATATATTCAACCTCTTGACCCACTCCAGCCCATAACCATGCAATGTTAACATCTTTCTTGTTTAGCTTTGGCATGTTTGGCAATCTGGTATGCACTTCCAATCCTCTTTCCACTCTTTTCCTATAGTAAGGAACATTCTCCATTAGAAATCTTCTAAGAGTGTCTGCTGCTTTGTCCTTCTCCGTTGATGAGAATCCAGTGGATCTAAGATACTTCTCAACTGAGATTAGATAGTTGCTTGGGTAGTCACTCAGTTTGTCCTCAGCCAAATAGCAGATTCTGAACAAGTCATTCGTCATGAATCTGACAATTGGAGGATCTTCAGTAATCTCTAGACCGACTTTCATCAAGATCTCCTTAACATGCTCACGGAGCAGTTCATTTAATCTTGTAGTTCTTTGAATCTTGATGAGTATCACCTGCAGTTCTTCCTCAAAACTGCTTGGTGTCTTTCTCTCTCAGCTTGCCTAGGCTTTCACCATCTCCAAGGCAGCTTCTTCTTCCAGTGATAGAGAATTTGCTTCTTCTTCCATATCATCATCCAAGATAGGATGTTCTATTGGCTCTGGATAATATGGCTCATGCTCCTCCTGTAGTGGTTGCTCTTGCATGATCTCAAATTCCTCCTCACTTTTTTTCTTCTTGCACAATGTCTTCAATCCAGTACTGTCTAACTGGAATAGCTTCATTGGTTTCCCCATCCAGTTGTTTGCCAACCTTCATTAGTCACTTCATTTGTTTCCCCTTCTCCAACTTTCTCCCCCTTAGTTGAGGAATCCTCGATGAAGTTATCCTCATTGTAAAAGGTAGTAGAAGGATCAGGTTGTTGCTGTGAAGGTCCGGGTTGTTGGTTCCTCAACATATTCCATAATCTCCTTGAGGGTGGATTGAACATGTAACTCTAGGTAATAGCAAATTATCAGTATTTGGAAGGGTTAGGGTATCACTCCTCACGTTTGGCTCTGGGTGTACACTCAACGTTTCTGTCGGTGTTTAACTCATTTTTCCTTTCCCACTCAGGCCAGGTGTAAGTGTTTTTGTTTCACTCAATCCCTTTGTGCTAGTTGTACCTGCAGAAGAAAACACCGTAGCCATCCTTAAGGAGGTCACCGGTGGTGCAATGGGGCTTCGCAAGTCCCCGTCCTTGGTTAAACCAAGTTGCTGATCATCCTTAGATGATGTACCCTTTAAAGGATCTAGAGTTTGAATCTCTAGGGGGTTAGAAACAGGCTCTATTAACAGCAGAGATCCTGAATCTTCCCCAATAGTCTGTGAAGACTTTACCTCAGTTGACTCCTCAATGTGAATTGATTCGTCATCACCGAGTTGCCGATCTGCACCTACGTTAGACCCTTTACCCGCAGGATCCAGATATGTTCCATCTGGGGAGGTAGACAATGACCCTTTAGATTGTGCATTTAGGTCAAAGCCTTCTCTCGACGTCTGTGAAGACCCTTGGTTCTTAGAACCTTCAACCAGTGAACCTGACCGTGATATGGTCGGAACACCAGTTGCTTCCGTCAATTCTTCCTTACTTGATTGAGCTATTGGTTCAGATATAGCTTTCGTTAGCGTAGCCCAATCAGCATCAGAAAAATCAATAAAGGGCGCTTTGGATGAGAGAAATGAAGTATCAACAGTTGCCTCGGTTTCTGTTCTTCTCCTTTTAGAGGAAGGCAGAGCTGTTGTTGAAGGGTGTATCTCCTTATGTGGTGCTGCTTTGGCACTATCTCCCTCTACACTCATGGATGGTTCTTTACTGGGTATAGGAGGGGAAGGAGGTTCGTTTATGTTTTCATTTGGCTCTTCCAAAGGCTCTTCGACCGTGGTTAGAGGTTGTGGGTTTGCAACCTCCTGGTCAGGAATGGCCACTGAGGGCTCTGGATCAACATCCATAGGTTGTGGTTCAGGAGCCAGTTCAGGTTCAGGAATGTTACCTTGATTTACCTGTTCCCCTGGGGGTAGAAGTGGTAGGGGCACCGTTCTTAGATATTCAGTGAGAACAGTGGGTACCCCTGGAAGATATTTGTTCTTCCTTATCAGAGCGGTTATTGCATTGCTCTTCATCTTCATGCACTTCATGGTCTCCTCGCCTTCGAATGTCTTTGCTGTTTAATACAAAAACTATCGAACACCTTTTGTTGAAAAACTATCGAGAATTAAAATAAAGGAAAAATTAATTCTCTCCGATAGATTTTCTTTTTGTTTAAAAAACCATCGAGAATTTAGATAAAGACTAATGAAATTCAATTCGATGCTTTTTCAAATTTTCTTCAAAAACTATCGAGAATTGTTTTCGATAGATTTTCTTTTTCCTTTTCAAAAACCATCGAAATTAACTTTCGATAGATTTATCAATGTACTTGAAAAACTATCGAATTTCCTAAATTCGATATTTTTTGCTTCTGTCTTCATTTTAAAACCTGTTCTTGTTTTAAAAATCAGAATTTTTATTTCCTGCCTAGTTTTAATTCTAATAAATCTTTTCAAATTTACCAAAATCAATTCTTAACAGAAAATTCACAATTTTCTTAGAATAAAATCAATTAAATATCATTGAGTGATATTAACCAATTAAAATCTAATCAATTATGCTGCATTAATCTACAATGTTAAAAACAAAGCAAATTAATTCAAATTAAATAGATGCTAGAATATTTAGAACAAATATTAACACCTAAATAATTTTTAGAATTAATAACCAATTAAATGCCAGAAGATATATCATCCATAATTATGACATAAAATTAGTACAAAAATCCTAACTACGAGAATTGCTCCAGAAAATAAATTCACGAGTCCTAAGGATATAGCAATTCTTAAACTCATGTATTCACCAGGACTCTCTGCAGTTACTGACTTCTAATCAAAATCAATTAGAAATATTTAACATCCCAAGTTCACCAACCAGCTTATTGAAAGTGGATTCATCAAGCGGTTTAGTAAAGATGTCTGCAATTTGATCCTCTGTGGGTACAAAATGTAACTCCACAGTTCCATTCATGACATGCTCTCGGATAAAATGATACCTAATGTCGATGTGCTTCGTCCTCGAGTGTTGCACTGGGTTGTTTGAGATTGCTATGGCACTTGTGTTGTCACAAAATATTGGAATCTTTGTCAACAAAAGTCCATAGTCACGAAGTTGGTTTCTCATCCACAAGATCTGAGCACAGCAGCTACCAGCAGCAATGTATTCAGCCTCATCTGTTGATGTGGACACTGAATGCTGCTTCTTGCTATACCAGGAAACCAATCTTCTTCCAAGAAACTGACAGCTTCCTGAAGTACTCTTCCGATCAATCTTACAACCTGCAAAATCAGAGTCTGTATATCCAATAAGATCAAATCCTGTATCTTTAGGGTACCAAATTCCAAGATTTGGGGTCCCATTAAGATATCTAAATATTCGCTTAACAGCTATTAGATGAGATTCTTTAGGATCAGACTGAAATCTAGCACACAAGCATGTTGCAAACATTATATCTGGTCTACTTGCAGTGAGATAAAGTAATGAGCCTATCATACCTCTATAGCCTGTGATGTCAACCTTCTTACCAGTTTCATCCTTATCAAGCTTAGTGGCAGTTGGCATAGGAGTCTTTGCTGTAGATGAGTCTTCCATTTGATACTTCTTATGAAGATCCTTGATGTACTTGGACTGACAAATGAATATACCATCTTGTTTTTGGTATACTTGCAGTCCAAGAAAGAATGACAATTCACCCATCATGCTCATTTCATACCGACTCTGCATTAACTTAGCAAATCTCTTGCATAGATCATCATTAGTAGAACCAAATATTATGTCATCAACATATACTTGCACCAATATCAAATCATTTTTATGCTTTTTGACAAAGACAGTTTTGTCTACAACACCTCTTGTAAAATCATTTTCAAGTAAGAATTCAGAGAGAGTGTCATACCATGTCCTCGGAGCTTGTTTGAGTCCATAGAGAGCTTTGAATAGAAAGTACACAAAGTCTGCCAGTTTTGAATCCTCAAAACCTGGAGGTTGTTCCACATACACTTCTTCTTCTAACTCCCCGTTCAGAAAAGCACTCTTCACATCCATTTGATATACCTTGTAATTGGAATGTGCAGCAAATGCCAGAAACATTCTGATGGCCTCAAGTCTTGCTACTGGTGCATAGGTTTCATCATAATCTATACCCTCTTCTTGAGAGTAACCTTTAGCAACCAGTCTGGCTTTGTTTCTCGTTACAATGCCATCTTCGTCCAACTTATTTCTGAATACCCATCGTGTTCCAATAACAGATTTTCCCTTAGGCCTGGGTACCAGCTTCCAAACTTTCTGCCTTTCAAACTGATTGAGTTCTTCTTGCATAGCAATTACCCAATCTGGATCATCTAGAGCATCTTCAACTTTCTTAGGTTCTGTTTCTGAAAGAAACCCAGAATAGTGACATTCATTTTGTGATGTTCTCCTAGTTCTCACTCCTGTGTCCGGATCACCAATGATCAAGTGAAAGGGATGATCTCTATTCCATACCCTTTGTCTTGGCAGATGCGATCTTGATGATTCTCCTTGTTCTAGATGTTGTGGAGTGTGACTAGTTGATCCTTCTCCTGCTCCCCCTGAGTTGTTGACGGTTTGATCTGTTGATTCTGAAGACTGACTAGTGGATCCTGTAGAATGAGGATCTCCACTTTGGTCACCACTTTGTCCAGAATCATTATCATTATGATTATTATTAATAACTGTAACAACTTCAGGTACTTCTTCATTGTCAGAGAGATCTCCTGATAAATTTTCAAATACCAAGGATTCAGAGTTCTCTCCAGTTTGCAGGCCTGGTCTTTTGGTGTCGTCAAATGTTACATTAAAGCTTTCCAACACCTTCTTATCTTCAATCACATATACCCTGAAAGCCTTAGATTCCAGAGAATAGCCCAGAAAAATGCCTTCATCTGCTTTGGCATCAAACTTGCCAAGATGTTCTCCATCTTTAAGTACAAAGCACTTTGCACCAAACACATGAAAGTACTTCAGTTTTGGTTTCTTGTTGGCCATTAACTCATACGGAGTCTTTTCATGATCTTTGTTGATCAGGGTTCGATTCTGAGTGTAGCAAGCTGTAATCACTGCTTCAGCCCAAAAGTAAGTGGGAAGTTTTGATTCACTCAACATGGTCCTTGCTGCTTCAACCAAGGTCCTGTTCTTCCTTTCCACTACTCCATTTTGTTGAGGAGTTCTTGGTGCTGAAAACTGTCTTGATATTCCTTTCTCTGAGCAGAAATCATTTAGAACTGCATTCTTGAATTCAGTTCCATTGTCTGATCTGATTGTCCGCACAGGTAGCTTAGCTTCCACTTCTATCTTCTTGATGTGATCAATGATTAGTTGTGTTGCTTCATCCTTTGTTTGTATGAACAACACCCACGTGTACTTGGAGTAGTCATCCACCATCACCAATGCATATCTGTTTCTTGAAAGTGACATAACATTAACTGGACCAAATAAATCCATATGAATCAGCTGTAATGGTTCAGTAATGCTTGTCATTCCTTTGCTTCCATGTGATGCTTTCTTCGACTTCCCCTTTTCACATGCTTCACATAGTCCCTCCTGATTGAATTCCATCAGGGGCAACCCTCTCACTAACTCTCTCTTTACCAAAGAGTTCATAGTTTTGAAGTTCAGATGTGAGAGCTTCTTGTGCCATAGCCAACTTTGTTCTGAAGATGCCTTTGCATAGAAACATGTAACTTCTCCTTCACTGGTAGAACTTAAGTCAGCTATAAACAAATTTCCTTTTCTCACTCCCAGTAGAGTAAGCTTCTCATCCTTCCTGTTGGTGATCAAGCACTTATCCTTTCTGAAATCTACATCGTAGCCTTTATCACAGAACTGACTGATACTTAGAAGATTGTGCTTTAGTCCTTTAACAAGAGAGATGTTTTCAATGATGACATTTCCAGCTTTCAATTTACCATATCCCGTAGTGAATCCTTTGCTGTCATCTCCAAAGGTTACAATCGGGCCGGTCTTCTTAACCACCTCTATAAGCAGGGACTCTTCACCTGTCATGTGTCTAGAACAACCACTATCCAGAATCCACACGACCTTTGAGCTTTTAACCTTACCCTGCAATCACAGATTGATTAAGCGGACTTTGGTACCCAAAATTGTTTGGGTCCTGAAGGTTTAGATGATTTAACAGGAGTAACATTCAATTTAGTCTTACCCTGTTTGATATTCATAGTATCTGTGGATTTAACATTATCAGTGCTATTGCTATTATCATTCATCAACTTAAAATAAGCATGCATGATGTTGTACTTACATAGCAAACACTCTTTCTTTCCACAGGGTTCATGAGTATCAGGCATGTCAGACATGTTATGCATTTCAGAAGTATTAGCAGCTTCTACTTTAACCTTTTTACATGCATGTGTAAGGTGTCCAGCAGAATTACAAATAGAGCACAACTTCCTAGATGCAATGGGAGAAGATGGAACCAATTCCTGATTAACAATCTTCTTCCTCCCATTCCTGTTCTTTTTAACATTACTAACTAAGGAACCTACTTCAGTTTTAGGTAAATCAGGTTTAGGTAATTCATTTTTTACTGATTTCCTAGGAAACTTAGTCTTTACCTCTTTTTCCTTCAATAAATCCTCCTCAAGCAATTCTTGTCTAATGAAAAGATCATCCTCATTAAAGAGAGGTGGAAACGGCTTAACAAAAACTGGACAATCAACGTTCTTAAGAACATGTGGAGTATTCCTTTTGACAACTGAAGGTGTCACATGGAATTCCACAATCTTCTTACCAGCTTTCTTGTTATAGTCAAATCCTATAGCAGTTTTATTCTCTACGACCTGAGTATCAATGATTTCCTTAGCCACTAGAGCGGAATTCTTAAAAGCATTCAGCTTCAAATCTAGATCTGAAATCTGCTTCCTGAGGATAGTCTCTATCTCATCATTACACTTGACCTTGTTCTCTAAGTACACATTCTTTTGCTTAAGATCTTCTAATGTTACAGCTACAAGCTCTAGTTCTTCATTTTTAGATTCTAGCTTTTTAATCTTAAGAACTAGTTTAGCATTTTCCATTTCTGATGCTAGCATGCTTGTGTGTACATTAAACAATTCTACACTAAGATCTTGCACAGTTTTCTTGTACTCAGAATTAGACATATCAATTGTAGTTAAGATAGGTACCTGAGATGATTGTGGTGATTCCTCTGAAGAGTCAGCCATTAGAGCAACATTTACATATTCCTCCTCTTCATCCGAATCAGTATCATCCCAGTGCTTTCCCTCTGCTATGTAAGCTTTCCCTTTCTGCTTTCCAGAGAATGCCTCCAATTGCTGTTTAAGCTTGGCATTCTCCTTTTTCAACTCATCACAAGAATCCTTCTTTCCATAGACATCTTTCATGTCTCTTGCTTGACGAGGCTTCCGGAATTCAGTGGCGAAATGCCCTAACTCATTGCAGTTATAGCATCTTGATTTGCTTCTATCAATCATGCCAGTCTTGTAGCCTCCCTTAAAGCCTGTACTAGGTGTATAATTGCTCTTCTGGAATCTGTTGGTTGAGCCCTTGAACTTGTACTTAGGGTTTCTCTTGAAACGAATATGACTAAACTTTGCAGCTAAGTACGCCATGGTTTTGTCTTCCATTTGCTCAAGCTCTTCTAGGGTGTAGTAATCACTTTCATCAACACCCAGATTCACAGAATCCATTTCTGCTTCTATTATCACCTCCTTTCCAGCTCTAGGGGTTTGAACCTGAATCTCAGAAGTTATTGGTTCATCCACTACAAGTGCTGCTGATCTCACAAGTGCATTGTGCTTGCTGTCCACTGTCCCTGATCCGTAGATTATCACCCTTTGTTCCTGTTCCATCTCATAGGTCTTCAACTTGCCATAGATCATCTCTAGTGGCATCTTTGTGAAGTCAATTCTTTCCCTAATGGATGATGACTTGTGTTCTACATGATGGGGCAGCGTCATCATGAACTTCCCGTTCGATTCTCTCAGTGGATAGGTCTTTCATTTCATTGCCAATTCATTGAGGAGCTTAGTATACTTCTCAAAGACCTGAGTTATACTTTCTCCTAGCAGGGACCTAAACGCTTCATATTGAGAAGTCAGAATGTCCAATCTGTTTTCCTGAACGTCTTCAGTTCCTTCCATTATTAAGTTAATGGTATCCCACATATGTTTCCCTCTTGTACAGTTCATCAACTGATAGCTCATTTCCTTGTCTGCGGAGTCCGCCAATATCAACATTAAACCGGTGTCCAATCGAATCAGTTCTTTGTCAGAATCTGTAAATTCACTTATATCCTTAGGTTGGGTGCCTGAAGGAATCCTGCTACCATCAGGAGCTGTAGATTCACTAACTGGTTTCATTGGTACAAACGGTCCGTTCTCTAATATGCCAATATACAACGGATTAGATGCCTTGATAAATAACAGCATCTTCATCTTCCACAAACCGAAATCATCTCTAGTAAACGGGGGAACTTTAATACCAGCGGTTGTCTTTGGAGCACTCATGGTTTCTGAAAATTTCAAATTGTTTAAAATTCAAGAAATTCCAATTAAATGAAAAATTTTGAAAGTTAAAAAATTTGCTTCGAATTTTCACGCTACGTTTGATTTTGGTCTCATTCACCGGATCTGATTTGTATATCAATCAAGTAGCATTGATACCAATTGTTAGGTCCAAAGTATCGTAGAAGGGGGGGGGGGGGGGTTGAATACGATACTCACAAATAATTCAATTTCGTTCGCGGATTAATCTTTCAGTTCTATAACAAAATCAAACACACCAAACCAAATCAAGTTTCGGGGAATATATCTTTTTATAAATATAAACCTCGAGGGGTGCTACAATTTCTAATCCGTAGATTAGCTTCAATGAGTTCTAGGTTATTCATAATCAATACATTGATAGAATTCTGAGCACTATAAATTTCTATGATCTTCTCCGGCTCAAACGTCTCTCTCCGTAATTGTTACTATGAAATAACCTGACTGAAGAAGACACACTTCCTCTGTTGTAATTGTAGTCTTAGTTTTTAGAAAACTCTCGAACCTTAATTGTGAAAACAATCTTGGCCGTCCAATTCTCATCAACCTGACAAACAAAGAAAACTTTTCACCCACTTTGTGAATTGAAAACTATCGAATAATAAAGTAATAATTACATTCGATGGTTTTTAAAATAAAAACTATCGAATGGAACTTTTACTTTATTAAAGTTTTCATTCACTTTTTACTTTTCATTCGATGGTTTTCTAATTAAGAAAACTATCGAACATTTTCTTTTGTTTTTCTTTATGTCACCTTCGATGGTTTTCTTAAAAGAAAAACCATCGAACTCTTTTCCTTGTCCTTGACCTTTTAGAAAATCCATTCAGCTCCAGGGTGTTTCAGTTTTAGACTGTATCAATTTCTTCTGAGACGATAAAACAACTTGATCTTTTTAGTGCCGTCACCTAGTGCAACTGGTCTGGTTCACAGATGAATAACACTTGATCAATTCTTCTTTTATGTCTTCAATTCAATGCTGCTGATAAGTCCCTTGTCGTTCTGGTTGCTTCGTTTAAATTACTGGAATCCCGTGGCACTTAACCCTAAATCATTCACATACTTCTGTCGTCTTGAAAGTCTTGTTTCTTTTGCTGTCACTGAGGCTTGAACATTTTCATGAACTTCTTTCCGTGACCTGTTTACGGACTTCAAGAATACATAACGTATTTTGATTTTTTGAGTTTACCTTTTCTTCTTTGATTCTGGATTCATGTGCTTCTGTTAATATTATTGTCTGTCTTGTCCTTTGTTGAGTTGTAGTTATCTCTTTACATCTTATGTTACATTATGCTTTACAGGCCTTACTTGACATACCTTGTCCCTAGCCCCGTTACAACCCAAATAAAGACCTTTTGATTATCATCATTGATGTATGTTTTGTTAAAGTTAGATTGATACCAAATGTCAAGCATGCTTATGATTTTGTTGGAATAGAGTGATACACTTACCCTTGTTCTTGAGTGAATATTTTTTTTTGAGTGAAAGTTGAGTTATTGCTTGATTTGCATTTGAGATTCCAAGTTTTGACTCAAAGGTGTACTCTTGTGGGTTTAGCATGATTACTGTGACGCCCCTAGATCCGGGGTCAAGGATCCAGGTCATCACGGTCCAATTTCCACTTTTTATCAATAACACTCTGATTTTTTTTTAATACTTACACAACTGACCCCTCACTAATACACTCACACCAGTCATATGCTCAGAGAACAACATCCACAATATTAAAAGTTTAAAGTTAAACAGTTATTACAAACCCAGAATCCTACTAAGTACATTGTTGAACAATACTTCTCCAGGAAGCATTTCAACAACCAAAAGTTTATTACACAACTTACACACTTAATGTACATAAGTCTACCAACACCTGTTCGTTATCAGCTACCTCAGGGATAGTCGCCAGCACTCGCTCAAAAGGTCGTTTTCCCCTTACCCTCTTGCGGGGTGTAGTGCGCAGTATCGACATTTGACCTAACTGTTATATACATAAGTAACAAGAGTGAGCTATAATAGCTCAGCAAGATAATATTGTAAACTAGAAATCAGAATTTTTAAACATGTATAAATATATATAACTAGAAACCAATTATAGACCTTAGGAGGGAATAAAATTCTTATTAAATAACACATCATCCACTTACTATTATAAGAAAAGAAATCTAGAATAATATAAAATCAGTTTCTCTTCTAATACAAAATCATTCCATTATTCCGTCTCATTTTCCCTGTTCAGTATACCAATCTGAAATCATTATAAATTTCCTTTAAAGAAAATTCTTGGGATATCTGCTAGCGCCAGATACGTAGGACGATGATCAGTCGCCTAACCGTATCTGCTCTCTGTTTACTACTAGTAGAAGGAATGACAATCATCCCTGGAGAAAGGCTTCCCTGCTACATCCTCCCTCGGCAACTCTTGGGCCGGAATAAATATTGAGTACTGGACTGTGCCGCACACAGCCTCTTACGCTTTTGGTTGCTATCCCCCTTTTTGTCAAATCATTTTTCCATTTTCAATCACCATTTCCCATTTTTTTTTCCCCATACACATATATCATATCCATATCCATTTATCATGTAATATCACTTTTTTCAAAACCATATGTCATAACATTTTGCTTATGACTCGTACATTTTCTCTGTATTCAATGAACTCCAATACATTCTTATATACATACATTATTCCATCTATTTTAAAAGTATTAACATAATAATCAAATAATATTTATTAAAATCGTAACTACTTTTAAAAGAATATTTTAATATAATATGATCCATATATCACTCTAGATAACAACTGATACCATTCTTTGAAACATAGAATATATCTGCTCTTTCCATATTCTTATTCATATCTATAATCCATATTCAAGGATTTCAGTATATATGGAATATATCCCAAATCATCTCATCGTATAAGATTCATATATTGTTCACCAAAACCATTTCTTTTGAACATAAACAGTTTATCAAAATAAGGGTAAAAGAAATCTTGCCTCGATCCCTAAGTCCTAGAGGTACGTTCCCGTGTTCGTCTCGAGTTTCTATAAGCACGAAAAGAATCATCGTTAGAATACTACGTCTCTTACTCACCTCACTCTTGCATAACAATACCCTTGACACTTTACTATATGCTTAAAGTATCGCTAATACCCCAAAAAGGTTCAAGGATCTAACCATTTTTAGACTCAATCAAGTTTCAGTGTTTTTCACCATTTCCCTTATCAACCACACTTAACTGTAAAAATTCTCAGAAAATATAGATTTCTAATTTTACTACAAGGTTAACTGGTAATGACTCTTTGACTACCCTACTATAATATCCCAGAATTTTATAATTTTTAAAAATGTCTAAGTATGGTAGTTATAGCCTCAAAGTTGGTACAATTACGTTTTCTCGGTTTTCAAACGTCTTTCACTAAAATCCACTTTTCTCCTAAACCGTTCATCAGATTTTGACGTACTTTATATCAACACGATCTATGAACTAAGCTCTATCATTTCATGGTCAGTTGGTACTCTAAACAGAAACCTACCGTATGCGTCTGAGGGTTCAAAAACAGGGCATCCTTTGGTTAAACGAAATTCGGGCATTATAACGGCTGTGAATCGAACGTTTTTAAAAATCAAACCATCAATCCAAGCCACACCGGGCATCCATACAACTCATACACATGATTTATATCTTAAAAGTCCAGAAACCTCATGCTCATGCTCCTAATCATCATATCACAAAAAATCAATACAAGATCATACTTATAAACATGCTATAATCATCACTAAGTTAAAATCCATCAAAAATATGCTTACACTCAAATAAGATCTAGGGTCCTTAGGGTTTATACCTTCCTTGGAGAGTCTTAGAGCCCTAATAGACCAGGGTTTGTCCTTGGGAGTGCTTAGGCTTGCTTAGATGATCCAAAGAAATCAAGAAAACAACATTAGTTCTTGAAAGTTATTATTCGTCATCAACTTGTAAAATTCGTATAAAATCGAAAGCTAAGATTTTGGTTCTCAAATTTTTACCACACCTTCTACTCTTCAAGGGCTTTCCATCGAGCTATAGATCATTAAATATGAAGCTTGGTAGCTATGGTTTTGAATCCGTTTTTCCTGCTAGACAGAAACTGTCAAGAACTGGGCAGGTTCTGTTCTTCAATTTGGGGAGGTGATTTGACTGGGCTATACTCCTTAGATTGCTATGAAATTTTTAACGAGTGTTATACATGGAGTGGAGAATCTAGGGTTAAAGTTTGGTGATTTTATCATGTGTAGAAATGGAGATATGAATTTTCCTTTGGAAGGTGCTCTAGCAGATCAGTTTTGAGAGAAAATGTGTTGATTGCTTTTGTTTTTCTTTTCTTTTCTTCTTTGGTTTAATCACTTAGATATTTGTATACTTTAGTGGTGAGTCATCACCCTTGTGTCCTCTTCTTGTGACACTTGTCACACATGCACTGGTTCAGGTAAAGTAGCTTTTCTGGTTCGTTTAATTTCGTAGAATGCTCGTAGGGTTTCTCGAGGGTTCTATCGAGGTATTTTACCGAAATCATTCTTGATATCTCTAATTCTTTTATTAAATCCATATCCATGGAATTAATAATTTAAATCCTTAAATATCCTCAAATAATAATTAATTAGTCCGTTTTTGGTGAAACTTCGGAGAAAACGGAAATGCTATTTTTTTTTTCCGATTCTGACAGCTTTTGCATTCCTTTATTTCCATACTACATCACTAATATGGTTTCTTTTTACTCATTTTCCATTTCAAATATAGAGTACCTACACACCATTTTCCTAAATTCCTCGAGATCACTATTCATTTAGACACTGTAGCCTTTCTAAAGTTAGGGTTATTACAATTACCAACTTATTCTTACATTTGACATGGACTTTTGAGTACGTATGCATATTTCTTTGAGTAGACTATGTGAATTCTTGCATCTTCCACGACAAGACATTGCAAAGTCATTTTTGATTCTTAAGTTGATGTAGCATGAGAGAATTTGTATGTGTGGTGTTGCATTGTCATGCGATCTTTTACAGGAGCTAGATGGATTTTGTGGGTACATTCACTATAGGCCCTCACGAGACCTTACTCGTCCACTAGGACTGTCTAGGGGTTTAAAGGGCTTGTTGCATATGCCAAATGCAACCGTGATCACCTACGGAAGTGGTATTATCTATTAGATAGTAGTTCATATTATATTAGTTTTTCTCGAGGACGAGCAGAAGATAGGTATGAGGGCATTTGATAGGTCCATAATTCAATACAATTTTAATACATATTTTATGTCTGTTTTCGTAATTTTATTATTTAATAAATTGTTTTCTTTTGTTTTGTAGGAAAATAAATAAAATCATAAATTGTTTTCTTTTCGTAATCATATTCCTAGGTTTTCCTTATTTGATTTTAATTGTTAATTAGGTTAAACAAATCTCATCTCAAATCTTATTTGGCTAGTTCGCCTGAGTTAATTGTTAGGGTTTTGAAAATTCATAGTCTCTGTGGATCGATCTGTGATTGCTACAACTAAACACTATGCGCTTGCAGTTTACATTATTTTTACACATCATGGTACATTTTCAAAAATGATGTACTAAATGTAAGGCCCCGGGATCATCATTGAGGTTTAATATTTTTTTCTAAATTTAAATTATTATGCATTTAATTTTATAACTAGGACTTGGGAGATTGTTAGGTGTAATAGTAAACACAACTATTAATGAGATGCACCTTAATTTTTCAAGACTTTGCCAACTACAGAATAATTCACTTGATACAAACCATCTGCTAATCTAAGAACAACCATAAAAGAACAAACGTTCCAAACTCAAAAAAAATGTCCTCTAGAAAGTATGATGATTTGTTAACTCTAAAGCAGAATAGATCGGACTGGAAAATTAAGGTAAGAGTAATAAGGACATGGAGAGGGGCAACAAAAGCAGGAGAATATTACAAAAGTTTCAATGTCATGCTTATGGACAACAAGGTACACAATTTTTACTTCAATGTCATGCTTCTGGACAACAAGGTACACACCCTATGTCGCACTATCTATTAACAAATCGTCTGTAAAACAACCATTTCACAGGAAAATAAGATCCATACATTTGTCCCTGCAAAATGTGCTGATGGGCTAGAAATAAAACTAAAAGTTGGAAGTGTATGTAGCATCTCTATTTTTGATGTGCAACCAAAATTGAAGACAAGTTCAGGTGTACACAAAATGAAAATCATCTCATTTTCAACAACAACACAAAGGTCAAAGATGTAGAAGAGAAAGGAACAACTATAGCTAATGAGTCCTTTGATTTCTACGATCACACAGATCTGGAAAGCATAAAAAATTTGAATGTTTATTTAACTGGTTAGTTTCCAATTCGTAAGTGTTCACCTTTTATGCATTTTTCATATTACTTATGCATTCAATCACACGAGTTGTTTTCCAATATGTTAGATGTGATTGAGATAATACAAAACAGGGGAGATATCACTTTAAGAGATTTAGTCAACAGGCTTGGTCACAAGAATTTGCAGACAAAATTTTCAATTACAAATGGAAGGTAATATGAAGATTTTGTCTTTCAGAACAAATTTTATCCAAACTACCTGAGATATACTACCATATTAACTTTTTCTATTCTCAATGTCCAAGCTCAAATGTGAATGTTACTTTTTGGGATGCTCTGGAGAAAAGCTTTGTTCAACAACTAAAGCTAGAACCTCTGGAAGAACCAGCCATTATTATCATAACAAGCTGCAAAGTCGGAACTTGGAATGGTGTATTATCTACGCAATTAAATCACCTGTTCCTTAATAAAATATGTAACCTTCGTTGTTAACATTAATTACCATGTCCTCCATTTCTGAAAGGCATATGTTTAGGCCTATTAATATTCCGAGGAAACAACTTAATTTAAACAAGTATGTAATAAGTAAATAATAAGTTAATATGTCACAGGAATCTCAGAGAGTTTTATCTGTCAAGAGAATGGAGAATTAAAGTCATCTACAGACTTGAAGTTATTCTACATTGAAAGAAGTTCAATTTATTGTTCAAGCCTCAGTGAAGTATTCAAGAAAGTGGATCTACTACAGTGACAGAGATTTCTAGTTGGTGACATAAGAAGTACAGGAAACAAAGTTTATTCAGAGCTAAAGAAAAGAAGCCACAGCTTTAAATGTTTTAAAGATGAAGAATTATCATTGAAGTCAGTTATTCATGAAACCAGACAGTGCATCGAATGACGACATCAATCAGTGGAATTAAATCATCTATATTCAGTGGTTTTCAGAAGATAGAAGAATGCTAGGATTTTAAGTTATCTTCTTTAATTTATTAATTCAATTTAATTAATAAATTAATTCTATCAAAATTAATTTATTTATTAATTTAATTATGTTAGTTGTTTAAATTATTTATTAAATTAATTCTATAAAAGAATTAATTTAATCTATCTAATTAAATTAAAAGGATTTTCTTTTTAAATCTCGGTATGACCTGTTTAGAAAACTCGGTATGACCTATTGTTTTAATACCCTAGGTTCTACCGAATTATACTTCAGTCATACTATTCAATTCTATCAGGTCATACAGATTGCTTTCCCAGGTTCTACCGAGAGTTGGTAGAAGAATGCTAGGTCATACCGGACACTTTGACAGGTTCTATTGCTGAAGCTAGGTTCTAACGAGCTTGATATGTAAGGTCATACAAGTGTATGAATTGTTTTATTAAATCTTTTTGATTTAATAAACAGGTCATACAAGGCTAATTGCAATTGTATTAAAGCCTTGGCAGTACAGACAGAACGCAACAGTCAATGTAAAAACAAGAAACAGAAGCATTTATTCTCAAGAACAGCAGAAGCCATTTAATCTGATTTCTTCTCAAGCAATTAATTCTAGTTTGTATTGTTAAATCCAAACCACTAGAAGTTGATTACTTGTATTGCTTTGATTATCTAACGGATTTTTATCCCTAGAATTTATCTCGAACTTGCTTTTAGCATTCGATCTTTTTATTACAAATATTAGAAAAGTTCATGTCGAATTTATTCTAAATTTGTATTAATTAGTTTGAGATAAATACTTTGTAATCCTTATTGTATTTGCAACACCCTTCAAGTTTAATATAAGTTATATTTAACTTGAATCTTGTTTCATTTATATTCCGCATTATTTGTTCTTAATTGTTAAATTATTCAAAGGACAAATTCGATAAAACGGTATAGTTTGTATTCAACCCCCCTTCTACAAACTTATCAGGACCTAACAATTGGCATCAGAGCCTTTTGATTGATATACAAATCAAAGATCCAATTGTTTTGAGATTTTTCTAAAACTCTGATTTTTTTATTATTCCTAAAAATCTCAAAAGATGTCTACTACACAGAAAGTGGGTACTGTCAAAATCCCATTGTTCAGCAAGGAGCATTATCCAACGTGGAAGAAGAAAATGCTCCTATTTCTTAAGGTTGCAAATCCTAAATACATTGATGTGCTGAAGAATGGTCCCAAACTCCCTATGATTATTGAGGGAGAGTTAATAGTGAATGATGTTGTTACTAGGGCTGCTAGGATGTACCCTAAAGATCCCAAGGATTACACTCCTAATGAGAAAGAGGATGTTACCTTGGATTCCTGTCTTCAGTTGATCCTTATTGATTGTCTTGATCCTATCATGCATAATCATGTCCTAAATTGTGATACTGCCAAACACATTTGGGGAACCATAGAGATAATCAATGAGGGGACAGAGGAAGTTAGGGAGAATATGCTGGAAATTCTCACCTCACAATATGAGAATTTCAGATCAAACCCTGGTGTAGGTATCTCTCAGGTTTTTGAGAGATACAACAAATTAATCAATGATCTGAATCTCAATGGGAAGCACTACACCAACAAGTAGATTAACAAGAAGTTCCTTCTTACACTTCCACCTCATTTGGAACACAAAATATCTGCCATTAGAGAAGCAAGAGATATGAATGAGATTGCTTTGGAGAGATTGTATGGTGTTCTGAAGACCTATGAGCTGGAGCAGATTCAACAAAGGGAGCTGTATGGAACTGGGAAGATTGTTAGTACTTCTACTGCACTGGCTGCTGAAGTCCCACAGAAACTGGAAGTGAAGCCTGTTCAGCCTTCTAGTTCTAACATGAATGTTATTGATGCTGAATATGGATTAACATCCATTGATCAATCTGGTGGTGACTTCTATTCTTTAGAAGAACTTGATCAGCTGGAGGATGGTGATTTGGCTTTGATAGTCAGGAAGTTTGGGAAGTTCAGATTCAAGAGGAATCCCAATCTTAAGTTCAGACCCAGATTTCAGAGAGGTGGATCTTCCTCTTCAAGTGGCACAAGGGGTGGCTACAAAACTGGAACTGTGGAAAGGAGCACAATCAGATGCTACAATTGCAATGAGTTGGGTCACTTTCCTACTGAATGCAGAAAGCCAAAGCAAGTGACTAGAAACACATTTGATTCTAGCAAGAAGAACAAGATTGGGAAAGCCTATGTTGCTGAGGGAAAGAGTTGGGATGACACTGACAGTGATGAAGAAGCAAGTGAGATTGGGAATCTTGCTTTAATGGCTAAAGAGGCAAGCACTTCATCTGCATACATGTCAGAGGTAAAGTTTACTGATACTGAAATGATTCGTCATCTTGGTGGCACCTTAGAGTGTGCACGCACTGAAAATGATAGAATAATTCTTTTAAACACAAATCTTGAAAAGGAAATAAAAGAATTAAAACTAGTGCATGTTAATCAGGATGAACTTATTGAGAAAATTGCATTTCTTGAGAATAGGGTCAAATGTTATATTCAACTGGAAACCATTCTTAAAGAAAAGAATAGTGAGCTTAATACTAAAGCCAATGCTTACTTTAATTCTTGTAAGACGGCTAAAGAGATTCTCAATAAACAAGCTGTTGGTAATCATGTCTGTATATGTTATGATTATAATGAGGCCATTGGATTTCTTGGAATTAATTCCCCTTGTAGAGTCAGATCTGAAGGAAGGGGTGTTCCATATGTGCTTAAGGGTATTGAAACACCCTTCTGTAAGGAGTCTGAGGCAGATTCTCTGAATGAATACTCTATCATTATTGTTGAGGAGATTCTTGAAGAAGATATTGCTTTGGAAGTTGCACAATCCAAAAAGTGTATATCTGATATTCCAGTCAAAGTTGCTACAACTAAAAAGACTAAATCAGATATCCATAAGTTGGATCAAAACAACTGTAGAACTAACATGCCTCCTGTTAATTCTTCTCATAAAGCATGTGGTGTGATTAATTGCATGTCTTGTGCTTTCAATGTTATGTATGCTTATTTTAATAGTAAGCATGTATCTAGTGATAAGACTGCTCCACGTCAACATGTTAATAATAAGAAGCATGTTAAAGCAAAGACTACTAGTCCTCCTCAGACTAGAGTGGATTCATTTATCCCTAAGCCTACTCAGAAATGTGTTAAGGCTGGCTATAAATGGAAACGCTCTTATGTGAAAGAGGTTGAAGTAGTTTTAGCTAAAAATGTTATTTTGCCTGACAAAGGTCAGTTCTTTAAGTATGCCGGACCCAATCAATTTTGGGCTCCGAAGAAGGTCTAATCAATTTGATATTGCAGGGAGTTAAACAGGTAAACCGTGTTATATGGATTCTTGACAGTGGCTGTTCAAGGCATATGACCGGAGATAGAGCCCTGCTATCAGATTTGGTTGAGAAAGCTGGCCCAGTAGTTACCTTTGGAGATAATAGCAAGGGTATTACGAAAGGATATGGCTGTTTGAAGTACGGAAATGTTATCATTGAAGATGTTTCTTTTGTGGAAGGTCTGAAGTTCAATCTTCTCAGCATCAGTCATTTCTGTGACAGAGGATATGCTGTTTCCTTTGAAAGAGAGAAGTGTCAGATCCTTCATAAGAAGAATGGAAAGCCTGCTCTTCAAGGAGTAAGGAAAGGTGACTTGTTCATAGCTGATCTGAACTCAGGATTCAAAGATGAAGTTAATTGTTTTTATGCTAAAGCTTCATCAGATGATAGTTGGATGGCACAAGAAGATGTCTCACCTTAACTTCAAAACCATGAACTCTTTAGTCAAGAGGGAATTGGTTAGAGGTTTGCCTCAGATGGAATTTACACAGGAAGGACTGTGTGAGGCATGTCAGAAAGGAAAGTCAAAGAAAGCTTCTCACAAGGGCACTGACACATCATCAATAACTGAACCTCTTCAGCTACTGCACATGGATTTGTTTGGTTCAGTTAATGTGATGTCCATGTCAAAGAAGCAATATGCACTTGTGATTGTTGATGACTTTTCAAAATATACATGGGTTTTATTCCTACATTCCAAGGATGAGACCCCATACCTGGTGATTGGCCATATAAAGTTGATTGAGCTGGATTCTAGATTACCTGTTAGAGCCATAAGGTCAGATAATGGTACTGAATTCAAGAATGCCATTCTAAATGACTTTTGTGCTGATAAAGGAATAACAAGACAGTATTCTGCCCCTAGAACTCCTCAACAAAATGGAGTAGTGGAAAGAAAGAATCGTACATTGATTGAAGCTGCAAGGACTATGTTAAGTGAGTCCAAACTTCCAACGTACTTTTGGGCTGAAGCAGCTAATACAGCTTGTTATACTCAGAATCGAACTTTAATAAAAAAGGACTTAATGAAGACTCCGTATGAGATCATGAACAACAAGAAACCAACTGTCAAGTACTTTCATGTATTTGGAGCAAAATGCTTTGTGCTTATAGATGACAATGTGAAACGTGGCAAGTTTGATGCAAAGGCACAAGAAGCTATTTTTGTTGGTTATTCCAGAAGATCTTACAGGGTCTACTTGGTTGGCAGTCACACGGTAAAGGAAAGTGTCAATGTTACTTTTGATGACACTATGTTCCCTAATATCCAAAAAGAAGATTCATCTGAGAAGCTGAAGTTTGATAACTTGTCAGACTCAGAATCAGATGATGGAGCCCCACCTGAAGTTATTGCTGGTAATGATAATAACAATGATGATAATGATCATGGTGGTGGTGGTGGAAACACTGGTAACAATGGAGATACCACCAACACTGGAGAAGAATCATCAAGGCAATCAAGCAACAACTTAGGGGGAGCCAATGAAGGATCATCTAGTCACTCACAACATCAAAGTGAATTTCAAGGCGAATCATCAAGATCAAATCTTCGAAGACAGATTGTATGGAATAGAGCTCATCCCTTTGAGCTGATCATTGGTGATCCACGTGTTGGAGTTAAAACTAGAAGTGAAACTCAGAATGAATGTCATTATTCAGCATTTCTATCTAAAATGGAGCCAAAGAAAACTGAGGAAGCACTGACTGATCCAGATTGGGTGATTGCTATGCAAGATGAACTCAATCAGTTTGAACAACAACAAGTCTGGAAGCTGGTACCCAGGCCAAAGAACAAGAAAGTAGTTGGTACAAGATGGGTATACAGGAACAAGCTAGATGAGGATGGCATTGTTACAAGGAACAAGGCAAGACTGGTTGCACAAGGGTATTCACAAGCTGAAGGCATTGATTATGATGAAACCTATGCACCAGTGGCTAGACTTGAGGCCATCAGGATGTTCTTAGCATTTGCTGCTTATTCCAATTTTAAAGTCTATCAAATGGATGTTAAGAGTGCATTCCTGAATGGTGAGCTTGATGAAGAAGTGTATGTGGAACAGCCCCCTGGCTTTGAAAATCAGGAGCTGCTGGACTTTGTGTACTTTCTCTTCAAGGCTATCTATGGTCTCAAACAAGCCCCAAGAAAATGGTATGATACTCTCTCTGGTTTTCTTTTAGAAAATGGTTTTGTTAGAGGTATCATAGACAAAACTCTTTTTTCAAAGAAACACAAAAGTGATATGATATTAGTCCAAGTCTATGTGGATGACATCATATTTGGGTCTACTAATGATAATCTCTGTAAGAGATTTGCTGAGCTTATGCAGAGTAAGTTTGAAATGAGTATGATGGGTGAGCTGAAGTTCTTTCTTGGATTGCAAGTAAGTCAAAGGTCAAATGGTATATTTATTTGTCAATCCAAGTATCTCAAAGAACTCCTCAAGAAATATCACATGGAGGATTCAGCATCAGCAAGGACTCCATCTTCAACAGCCGTCAAACTTGGAGCTTCTGACAAATCTATCAAGGTAGATGTTACAAGCTACAGAGGTATGATTGGCTCCTTACTCTATCTTACTGCTAGTAGACCAGATATTATGTATGCTACATGCTTGTGTGCAAGGTTCCAAGCGGACCCTAGAGATGTACATCTCGTTGCTGTGAAAAGAATCTTGAGATATCTTAAGGGTACACCTAATCTAGGTATCTGGTACCCTAAAGATTCTGGTTTTAATCTTGTTAGATATACAGATTCTGATTATGCAGGTAGTGTTGTGGATAGAAAGAGTACCTCTGGGAGTTGTCAATTCCTAGGAGGTAGGTTGATTTCCTGGTATAGCAAGAAACCACAAACAGTTTCCAATTCAACAGCAGAAGCTGAATATATTGCTGCTGGAAGCTGTTGTGCTCAGATCTTATGGATAAGGAATCAATTAAAGGACTATGGCTTTGCATTAGACAAAATTCCCATTTTTTGTGATAATACAAGTGCCATAGCAATCTCCAACAACCCTGTGCAGCACTCGAGAACGAAGCACATTGATATCAGGTATCATTTTATCAGAGAGCATGTTATGAATGGAACTGTGGAGTTACACTTTGTACCCACTGAAGAACAAACTGCAGATATTTTCACTAAATCGGTTGACGAATCCACATTTATCAGGTTAGTTGGTAAATTGGGTATGTTGAACAGTCTTAGTGATTAACAATATCTCCAGTAGGTTTGTTCTTAACTAAATCATTTTCTCTTGTTAATTTAAGATGTTAAATATTGCCAATCCATGTTTATTGTGTAAAGCTTGTTAATTTAAATATTCTGAATAATTTATTTTCTTTAAAAATATTTTTCTCATATTTTTTAAGTGGAGAAATGTATTTTTATTGAAAATATATTTATTTAGAATCATTTAAGTTTTTTTTTCAGATTGTAAATATTGTGGTTTAAATTTTTCTTCAGGTTTATATTTGTTTAATGTTTTTTTTTAAATTTCTGCATTTGTCTCAGGTTTTATAAAATATTCTGTGAATATTTTCTGTTGATTACTGCTTCTTTTCATATAGAATTCGGTATGACCTTCTGTTTTGGTCATATTGACATTTTAGTTTATTAATCTTTTATTTTTAAGAATTCGGTATGACCTACTCCCAGGTCATATTAGAACTCGGTATGACCTCTCTTAAGGTCATACTGGTGTGTAATTTTTCTTTATTTTTCAGTTTATTATTTAGTTTTTCTCGGTATGACCTGTAGGAAAACTCGGTATGACCTGAAAGAAAAACTCGGTATGACCTGCCCTTAGGTCATACCGAGCTCAGCAGAACCCTCCTCTATAAATACCAGGTCACCTCAAGTTCTTTTGCTCATTCCTTTTTAACTCAAGTTTTTACTTAGTTAACTTTGCTCTAGTTTGTGTTTTATTCCTAGAACAACGAACTATTGCAAATTTTTCTTGTGAATTACTTGGGATTTTATTTCTTCTCTGTTTAATATTATTATTATTATTAATTACTGCTTTATTTTATTTTATTTTCTTATTTATTTTCAATGGCTGCTGAGTTTGTTGTTGAACGTTTTAATAATTACGTTGGCTATTGTGATCCCCTTAAGTGTTCTGTTGAACGTTTTAGGCCATGGATTCGATTTTTAAATGAACAATCAATTGTTAGCTATGCTATCACTGCTTCTGTTGATTTAAAGATTGAACCCCTTCGTCTATTATGCTTAACTGCTGTTGTTGCTGAAGATATGCAATCTTTCACGTTCAATATTTCTGATGCTCAGTACACAGTAACTAAGGAGATCTTTTGTCAAGTACTTCATTTTCCACTTGATAATCTTGTTGGATTCCCTACTGATGACGAGTTAGTTCAATTTTTCTCTAGTATTGATTACCAAGGAAATATTGTTCTTCCTCGTCTGAATAAGGGTAATCTAGCATGTGAGTGGGATTTGTTCTTTGACTGTCTAGCCAAAGTTTTTAGTAATTCTACCAAAAACAACTTTCCAGTCATCACTTCTGTCTTACAAAACATTGCCTATGCTGCTGTTTTCAACCTAAAATTGGACATAGGAACTCTTGTGTGGGATCTCTTGACAAGGAGGATTTTCAATTACACTAGAGATATTGAGAATGGAAAGAAAGTTAAATGCTTTTATTCTCGTTTCCTTTCTTTAGTGTTGAATCATGTTCTTTCTGATGAACATAAAACACTTTTTCAAAACACTCCTTTTCAAGTCCCCGCACACACTAATCCTTCCATATATTCAACTTTGTCCACCAGTTCCAGGTCTGGAAGGAGACCCCTAGTTCCACAATCATATCTGCGAGAGATTCTGCAACCACAGTTACCTCTACTCTTTATTGAACATCTAGTGGTTGGATGAAAGAGTAAAGGATAAGGGGAAAGGAAAAGCTGTTGATCAAGAAGGAGTGCAACCTGATGATGAGTTTGTTTTTCAAGGTGAGCAAGAATATACAAAGTCTGATAGTGATCAAGCAGGTGAATTGAATGTGGAGGACTGGGATGATCAAGATGATTTGTACAATCCAGATCCTGCCTTTGAAAGGGAGATTCTCAAGGAAAGGGCAGAAATAAGGAAGAGATAAGAGGAGAATGTTAGAGTAGCTGATATCATCTCCCAGAAGATTAAAGTTCAAAAGGCTGAACATGAAGTCAAACAAAGTCTTCATAGTCTTCAAGTCAAGGATAGGAGGATGGATATCAAGTTGAAGATTGGAAAGAGATGGGATTAGGCAAGGGAGTTATTTGCAAAGCCCCAGAAGTCTTCTAACAATGATGTTCAATTCTTAAAGGTATTGAAATCTTTTAGCAGTGCTAATCCTGATAATAATATGTACATGAAAGCTTGGAAGAAAGAGATTACCAGGGTAATTACTGCTTATGATAGAGTGTTAGAAGAACCCCAAATCTTTGTCTCTTGTCAGAATGTAGGGTCATTCTGTGTGTCATTTGACCTTCTGTCAAGAAGAACTGTATCAGAACTCTGGGTGTTCATTTGAAAGGCGCTTGAAACTTCTCATCTCAACGTTCTTCTGAATGAAAGGTTAAGGGAGTATGCCAGCAGAAACAGTCCTCAAACTATAGATGTGCCACTTGAAGTTAAATTCTACAAAGGCACTTCTGTTCACACTGTAGGACTAGATCCAGTATCCTTAGCTTCTATTACTGCCACAAGGTTAGTACACACTGAACATCTGCTAAGGACTTCTGGTTTTGCTTCTGAAAAGAAAACTGAGTTTGCTAACATCATCAAGGAGTACTGTGAGCATAACATCAAGAGATATTCTCAACTCAAGAACAGACTCAAGAAAGTAACTCCTCAACCAGTCATGCCATCAAGTTTTGCTTCTGAATCAAATCAAGTTCTTGATGAAGAATTGTTGGAAAAGCTAGAAGAAGTTGAAGAAAGTGAAGAAGTAGAAGAAGGAGAAATCAGTGAAGGAAGCATAAGTTTTTGAATGTATACATCTTTTATATGCTTAGGTAGATCAAGATAGATTCAATGTTATCATTTGTTCAGGCTAGAGGAACAACTATCTTGTATTTATCTTGTATGTTTGAATCTGGAAATGTTATATATAAACCAGAACTTTTCTTGTTATTTACTTGGCTCTTAAAAGTCATTTCTATTTCTTGTTTAAGTTAGTTGAGTTATCCTCTAGGTATTTGATTGTTATTCTCTAACAAACAAATAGGGGGAGATTGAAAGACATATGTTTAGGCCTATTAATATTCCGAGGAAACAACTTAATTTAAACAAGTATGTAATAAGTAAATAATAAGTTAATATGTCACAGGAATCTCAGAGAGTTTTATCTGTCAAGAGAATGGAGAATTAAAGTCATCTACAGACTTGAAGTTATTCTACATTGAAAGAAGTTCAATTTATTGTTCAAGCCTCAGTGAAGTATTCAAGAAAGTGGATCTACTACAGTGACAGAGATTTCCAGTTGGTGACATAAGAAGTACAGGAAACAAAGTTTATTCAGAGCTAAAGAAAAGAAGCTACAGCTTTAAATGTTTTAAAGATGAAGAATTATCATTGAAGTCAGTTATTCATGAAACCAGACAGTGCATCGAATGACGACATCAATCAGTGGAATTAAATCATCTATATTCAGTGGTTTTCAGAAGATGGAGGAATTCTAGGATTTTAAGTTATCTTCTTTAATTTATTAATTCAATTTAATTAATAAATTAATTCTATAAGAATTAATTTATTTATTAAATTAATTATGTTAGTTGTTTAAATTATTTATTAAATTAATTCTATAAAAGAATTAATTTAATCTAGAATTTAATCTATCTAATTAAATTAAAAGGATTTTCTTTTTAAATCTCGGTATGACCTGTTTAGAAAACTCGGTATGACCTATTGTTTTAATACCCTAGGTTCTACCGAATTATACTTCAGGTCATACTATTCAATTCTGTCAGGTCATACAGATTGCTTTCCCAGGTTCTACCGAGAGTTGGTAGAAGAATGCTAGGTCATACCGGACACTTTGACAGGTTCTATTGCTGAAGTTAGGTTCTACCGAGCTTGATATGTAAGGTCATACAAGTGTATGAATTGTTTTATTAAATCTTTTTGATTTAATAAACAGGTCATACAAGGCTAATTGCAATTGTATTAAAGCCTTGGCAGTACAGACAGAACGCAGCAGTCAATGTAAAAACAAGAAACAAAAGCATTTATTCTCAAGAACAACACAAGCCATTTAATCTGATTTCTTCTCAAGCAATTAATTCTAGTTTGTATTGTTAAATCCAAACCACTAGAAGTTGATTACTTGTATTTCTTTGATTATCTAGAGGATTTTTATCCCTAGAATTTATCTCGAACTTGCTTTTAGCATTCGATCTTTTTATTACAAATATTAGAAAAGTTCATGTCGAATTTATTCTAAATTTGTATTAATTAGTTTGAGATAAATACTTTGTAATCCTTATTGTATTTGCAACACCCTTCAAGTTTAATATAAGTTATATTTAACTTGAATCTTGTTTCATTTATATTCTGCATTAATTTGTTCTTAATTGTTAAATTATTCAAAGGACAAATTCGATAAAACGGTATAGTTTGTATTCAACCCCCCCTTCTACAAACTTATCAGGACCTAACAATTTCTCCTAGATGAAGTTGATCTATCAAATGCTGCAACAACAGCATTCTACCTCAACTACCAACATCACAGCGTTAGTGAAATGAGAAAAATGTACTGGACATGTAAACCATCAGACAGGTTTATTACATACAACATTTATATATTATGAACAACAATTTTTACTTACTGCAGGTTAACAAATCCAAACTTCAACAAACACATACAGAACACAAAGTTGAAGAAGAAGGCACAACTGTTGAAAGTAGGAGAGATTAAAAAATTAGGGAATGATTTTATTCAGGTAATTGTTAGGTAACGATTTTACAGGTATATTGTAAGATCCGTGAACTTTATTAATTATATAAATTGTGTTATATGTGTAGAATAATTAATATGAAGTATTTTGAGTTTTAATAATAAAGGTTGTTAAGTGATTATGTGTAAATTGGTGTGTCGAAAGCCCCGTTCAAATATCTTGTCATTTGAAAATATCTTCAATTTTGAGCCCCGTTTTGAAAATTCAAGGGCCCCGTTGAAATTTTGTACATCATTATTATTCCTTCGTCATTCGTGTCCGAATCATTATCGGAGGATTTCTTCGTATTTCTATATCCCTTATTATCCGATACTATCAATAGTAATTGTTTTATTCAAAGGAAGAAAAATTATTCCAAACCCTAACCCTAATTTTCTAGGGTAATTGATATATCGTCAGTATCAATGATACATCTGTTATAGCCCCAGTATTCTTGAGCATTAGTTATATAAATGATATGTATTGATTTGGATAACTATCAGTCTATGTGGATAACTATCACCTCGTAAAACGTGTATTTTTCTAAATTAGGGTTTTAAAGCGAATCAGGGGATCAATATCGATCCAAAAATGTCGTTTAGGGTATTATTTTCCACAAAGTATAAAAAGAAGAATCGTACATTATCCTTCATACAATCCGTATTAAAAATACAGAAAAATATAAAATTCCTGAACTGTGTTTTTCGTGTTCTCGAAAATCAAAATCAATTTTGATAGTGTTATTGAAATCCAAATCTCAAGTTCAAGTACTCAAATCAAATCTCTTGATCTCTAGATTCAGAATCTTCAAACCATTTCATCATTTGGTAATTTTTCGATTTTATATGAATTTTTCAAATTTCGAATTAAAATTAGGGTTTATGTTTGAATTGGGGATTTTCATTCTGTTGATTCTCCGTTCAATTGATTGCTTCCAACATGTTCCTAGGGTCCTAATTAGTAGGAATCCATGCTTTAATTTCATGTTTATGTTCAATTTTTAAGAATTCGATTTTCGGGTTTTGACCCGAATTTTCTTTTTAATCGTCCGTTCTTGTTGTTGATCTGACATGATTTTGGATAGAGGGGTTTGATTGTGTGTGTTCACAGCTTTGATTTAACACTAAGAACTTAGAATTTCATGTAAGATTAAGCGAGATCGTGTTTTGGCCGGAAAACCCAAACCCGGTTTGTTTGACCGGATTTCTGGGACGATTCTGGTTTGTTTTGGTAGTGTTTTTATGTTAGTTGTGTTGGTTGTGAAGTTTAGAGCAGAAACCCTCAAAGAAATGTGGGTTTTGGTGCAGTTTTGGCTGTGAATGGAATCCGGTGGCCGGATGACTGGCCGGATTCTGGAAAACACAGTTTCCGGCGGGTTGTTCTTGGCGACCCGTTTCTGTTCTTGGCAACCCGTTTTCCTGACCCGGTTTCAATCTTCGAAACCCTAAATTATTTTCCGAAAACTGTTTTTGAATTTTATTTTTAAATTTAATTCGAAAATAGTTTAAATATTTATAAAAATCATATTTTTATTTTAAAAATACATTTTTAACTTCAGAAAATTCTGAAAAATTATATTTAATTATTTAAATTCAAAAAATGATTAAATTTAATTATTTTAATTATTTTTAATTAATAATTTATTTATTTAATTAATTGATTAATTCTTTTAATCAGTTAATTCTTAATAATTAATTATTAATTAGATTTAATTAATTTAAAATTAAATTTAATTATTTTCTAGCTTGATTAATTATTTAAAAATAGTTTGAGCATTTGAAAAGTGTCAATTGATTTTATTAATTGATTTTAATTGCTTTTTAAATACTTATATTGGGATTAAAAATCCGATTTTTGATTTAAAAATTGTTTGTGACTTATTTAAATTCAAATAAGCCTCGAATATTGTATTAAAAATATTTATAAGTGCTATATGGTTCATATGAGTTGTGTAATATGTTTTATAGTCCGTATATGCCCGTACGAGGGCTAGTGTCTGAGTATTAAAATACCGTAAATTAGACCGGGCGTCCGATAAGTACCCGGTTACTTGTTTAAATGTGATAATGATTATGATTGTGTGTCGAGGATAGAATGAGGATAGTTAGACTTACAGTTATAAGTTGTTTATTATAGAATCAAGTTCCCGGAGCAAGGGAAAGGGCAAAGTAGAGTGAACGAGGTAGAATCCTGTCAGCGACGTAGACCAGACAAGTATCTATGCCTTTACTTGTTGATTCAATTATTATTATCCTTAATGATATTATGTATGTTACCATCAGAACGATTCAAATTATTCGATCTTCACCTCGTATTCGAGCACTGATGCTATTTCCTTGAATATTCTTAAATTCTTGATTAAATCCACAATCGTGTCGGATATCAGAAATCTTCATACAATTCACTTGTGTTGACTATAATCATTGTTAACCTTCTTAAATGTGTACTTATGTACCGTTGAAACCATTTCGAATCTATTTCTCGAACTTCATTTGATATTGAGCAGTTGAAGCTCTTTTGCAACTATTGTACCTTGTCATTGTGTACTTATGTACCGTTGAAACCATTTCGAATCTATTTCTCGAACTTCATTTGATATTGAATAGTTGAAGCTCTTTTACAACTATTGCACCCTGTCATTGTGTACTTATCTTGTTATGCATGTTATTGCTTATACTTTGTGATAGAATTGGCATGTTTTAAAATGTGACCAGTAATGGTCGGGCCATATTTATGGTCGTAATAACTTAAGGCCTAGATGGCCATGGATCCTAGTGGAGGACTATGCTATAAGCTAGTCCGGGGTTGATGCGTGACTGATCAGCAGCTCAACCTTTGTATTTGAAAAATGTAGAAGTCGAATTCTAAATCCTCTTTCTTCAATAAAGATTGTTAAAAGCATATGTTTGACTTGTATATTGTTGATTCAGATAACTGAAATCCTTCCTTTCATTATGGAACTGTGATTGATATATATATTATGCTTGCTGAGCACTTGTGGCTCATACTTGTTTTGTTTCTAACCCTATTCCAGTGAAGCGAGAGAATGAGCAGACACAGCGCTAGTGACAGTTCTCCAGATGCTAGGAGACCACCCCGAGTGATTGTCATTGGACGGGTAGTTGTCTTACTTTGGAAGTTAGACTAGATGTCTAGCTTTGTATATTAAGTTGTGTAATAACTCTGAAAACTGGTTTGTAATAATATTGACTTAGAAGCTTGTTTCTTGCCATAATCTGGATGCGGTCTTGGATAAGGGGAATTTTATGTTATTGTTATATTATGCATGTGCTATATATAGGTATGTTGTGTTTCGTTGGTCGAGTGACTCCCCAGATCTGTGCCCCGGGTCTGGAGGGCGTCACATATATCATAACCGTTTTCAAATATACATATTAAATCAATGCAACATTGAACAGACATAAGTCATTACACACGCCAACATACGTTACGTTGATGATAAAGCACCATGCTATTATAAGATCTGTACAAGTTGTAAGCAAGAAATCCAATTCATAGGAGGAGATTTCATATGCTCCAAATGCAATAGAAGGATTCCTGAACCAGAGAAAAAGTACATCGAAATTAACACAAACTCACATTTAGAATCTTCTTCACCTATTTTCTAATTGTTGCAGACATTTTACTTAATAAATGTTTTTAATGAAAGTTTCAAACTATCAATACTGGGATCAGATGAAAGTGGTGTGATAGAAATATGTTTGGAGGATCGTAAAGTACGTACGCTACTGGGCGAGAGAGCTGAAACACTTTACCAGCAGGTTTTCCTAATCCAATACACAATTTCCTTCAACTTCTTTATATGAAGAACACCCACATTCAGTAGTTTCACAAACTTACATTTCGACAATACTTTACAGCAAAAGGGGTATACTTCTTTCCCAAAAAAAATTAAGAAGTTGGAGAAAGCAGATATAACTCTGAAGTTATTAATCACAGAAGACAACATTCTCAACAAAGAGAGTATGTACCACGCAATCAATATCTGCAAGGGATTCTACATTCCGGAAGATGAGGAACCTGGGGTATCGACAAGCAACCAACAAACAACTACACAGGTAAAGCTTCTAAACTATTGGTTGGGTCTTGAAATTCATATACAACAATTTTTTTAACACCAAACAATCCACTTTGTTACAGCAATCAGTGTCCTCATATCACATAGACGGGATGTCAGATCTCCATTTTCAATCCCCCAAAATGTTGCCCTGAAAGCAAGGAGGAACAAACTACAACAAAACATTAGTGTTGTAGGTTGACAAAAGGACAAGTTTTTATCATAAACTGTAGTTTTTGGTGGGTTCACAAAATCCAAATGCATGCTATATGTAAGGCGGCCTTTTTTATTGGGTTAAAAACCTCCCATTAAACATCAGTCTAAATTAACTACCTATAAAACCTCCCACCTTTTTGGGTTAACAATTTCTTCCTGTTTAAACTTAATGCCTAACTACGAAACCACAGCGCCCAGCACCGCGGGCATCCATACTAGTATATATAGTACTCCCTCTCTATCAATCATTTCTTTACACTTTTCTTTTTGGTTTTCTTTTTTGGTACGCTCCTTTCATTTCTTTACATACTAAAAATAGTAACATTTTATAATATAAAATTCAATCACATTCAATATTTTCCTCCACTATACCTACTTTATACCCACTTTATATATTAAATATTTATTGGTCCCACCATTTTACTCATTTTTCTTACTTTTCTCTATTAATTTACATTTTTTCTTAACCTCCGTGTCGTCTCCTCAATATAAAAAATTGAGAGGGGCGGATGGAGTAGGTCAATTAAATTCTTGGACATATGAAAAAGCGGTTTGTTAACATGAACCTTGTTTTCAAAGTCACGGTTCATTTCTGGCTCAACTCGAAACAGGCGGCAGCCACATGAGCAAGAAGCCTCACAAGAGGTTAATTCATAGGAGCACGGGGAGAGGCTTGTGCGGTTTTTCCCCAAAATTAAATTATAATTAAGATGTGTGATTTATAAAATTAAAAATCAAAACCGGAACAGATGTTATTGGTGAAGTTCGATTTTGTTTCTGCAATTTTAGTTTGAAATGATGCCATGTTCGTTTTAAAGCCAATTGATTCAACTTTTACAGCATCCTTAAAATTTGATTTGATTGTCACCTTTGTTAACATCTAGAAGTCTACACTACGCCATAGATTGCTTATAGCAACCCCCAAACTGTGTTACCATAGACCCGTTTTAAAGTTACCATAGGCCAAAATTGGGCTATAGTAACACCAAAGCTGTGTTACGTTCTCAGCAGTAACTACAGGTATCTAAGGTAACATAAAACCACAGCCTATGGTAACATAGCAAATGTGGTTGCAAAAAACCTCTATAGTAACATCTTAAACATTCTATAGTAACATAGTTTGTGTGTTACAATAGATGATACAAATTTGCACAACAGTGGGGCCCACACGTGGGGCCCACATGTGGGGCCCACTTCTGGGTAGGGGCCACATGCGGGGCCCACTTTTTGTGCCTGCAGTGGGGCCCACCTGCTCACTGTTCAAGGTCTATTGTAACACCTAATATTACCTACTGCAACACCTAATATTATCTAATGCAACACATACAGTGATAAATATAATAGCCTATTGCAACACACATTTTACCTATTGTAACACCATAAATGTAACCAAATAAAAATGCACCAACAGAATATTTAATTCCCATAAAACAAACCAACAACAATTCTAATCCAAAAGCAACTACATCAAAATCCAAACCAACAATTCAAATCCACCAGCAATACATCAAATCCACCAACAGTTTTATACATAACTAAAATAGACAAAGCAATAGAAGTCTAAGAGCTAGGTCCATTGGTCATAGGAGTACCATCACCTTCAGATCCACATTTTCATCACTGTCTTGTGAATTTTTGATCAATGCCGACTTCTGAGCACTTTTCTCTTCAACATTGGTCATAGGAGTACCATCACTCTTAACTTGATTTGGAATTGTGACTTGTGCATTATTCAGCCGTGCTGACTTCCTAGGAGTGTATAACAAGGACAACTTTCTATATAGACCTTGACAATAGTGTCAGATGAGCAAGAAACTAGTGTATTACCACCTGCGAGGACATCATTGACCTGCACAAATCAAATAGTTCCACGAAAAGATAAGACTTTCTATCTCAGTAATTGAAAGGATATCAAATTATGCGTTAAACTATCTGGCAACAAATACGTCCCATATTTAATCCTTGAATTTTTTTATCAATGATATTAACAAAATTCTTAAACACCCCAGTATATATGTATATTTTAAGTTGGGATATTTACGAGCACATACAGTAATTAAACTGTCATAAGATGCATAATGTTCAATGTTGTGTCGAATAAAGTAGGAGATAAAGATGAAGTTCACCCTTTCCACTGCTCTCAGGCATCAGGTATATCTGTCACATAATACATGAAATTCAAATACAAAACTAACACAAAATGCTGGCATAACCATTTATTAAAAGTTGTGAATCCCACACTATACTATTTTGAAGTTTTGAATTTGAGCAGGTTGGGAATCAGCTTGTTAGCTATCCATTAGAAATGGTTTTGAACATCTTAATGACATATATGGAAATAATTATATGAGTATATTGTTCCTCAACACTATGCTAGATTCTTCAGTAAATTCTTCAGAGCAGTAAACACTTGCGCAACTCTGAACTCAAGCCCTTCTATAATCCAATTCATCAATTTTATTTGAACCATAACTATGATAGATAAAATTCATAAAATTTTGTTTATATATATCCAGGCTAAAATCCATTTTTTAATATCAACTGCTTTGTCAAATTAAATAGCTTTCTAAATAAAATCTGAATTGGGGTCCACTTCTATGTTAACAATCAGTTTACGTCATGTTTAGCATAATGGCAAAAAAACGTTATCAATTAAAATTTAAAATATAGAATTCGTACTTGACCGTTGTAGTTGAATATATATGGATAAGAGAGGTGCCAGTCCTCATCTAATGCAATGCCCAATTATTGCCATGTTGCTCCTTTGTTCGTACTTCTCGCAACAGCTATATCTCCTTGCATTGTAATTGAATTCTTAGTTTCAAAAAACAGAAACAGGGTGTTCTCCTGAAACAAAACTAAGATCAGTTAAGAAGAAAACATAAATCTTGTACCATCAGCGCATTTGACTGAACAAGCTAGAGTAACTTGTTTCCCCGTTCCACTTTCCTGTCAACTTTGTCATGATTTGTATTAAGCTCCTGCCATTCCACAGCTTCAGCCTTAACAAGTCAAAATACACTGTTATTTAACGTGCTACTTCCCTTAAATATTTTAACAAGCTCTCGTACTCCCAATATTTCTAACACCACAATCCCTTAACCGAATGAACATATATGAATTATGATGTCTATAGAAAATATAGCAGCAGTATTATTCCATTTTAGTCCAGAAACTTCAGTCGAGAAACATACACAATTCCTATATAATCTAGTGCTAGCATTCCTCAAACTTATCCTTAAAGTTGGAATCAAATATTCTGGATACATACGCGCTACCCTTTAGTTGGTTTGGAGTACCCTTGCTTGGTTTTCTGCTTTGGTACCTGCAAGATAATGTTTTCTCATTATGATCACTATTCAAGTATACATGAATGTTAATGAACAGAATTTTAATTTCTATTCATAGTTTTGCAATGTCACTTCTCATTATGGAGATCTCGGAAGTAATTGCATAAGTTGCATTAGACACTGCATTATATGCTGGTAGCAGCTTCGCTGCTATATGATGGTTATAAGGAAGATTTGAAACTAAAATATCATCATCCTGTGCAACACTAATAGTCTAGTCAACCGACTAAAACACAAAGATATGAGGGGCAACAATGCCACAACTAACAGATGATAATAGTACCAAAGTATCTAGTAAAAGTAATCGACATAACATAGACAGCAACATCGAGCTCGCTTGCCATCATCCATCCCAACACCAACATCAGCTTAATCATCATCCTCTTCCTGCAAAATAACATAAAGTGTTTAGTAACACAGAAGTTTCATATGTGTATGCTACTTAATCCAAATACATCAAATTCAACACGCACCTCATCACTACCCTCCTCATCATCATCATTAACCTCAGACTTCGACTTGTCGGATTCCTCTTCTTCATCCTCTCCAGCCTATATCCAGTTTGAATCCAAATCATTTCCGCAACCAAATTACTCAAACTAACAGAAAATCAAAAAAAAACACAAACATATAGTTTACCTGCTTCTTCTCATAGGCTTGCATCTTCTTCTCGTAATCCTTCTTCCTTTGCTCAGCAATAGTCACAAACTGAGCCTTGTCCTAAACATCACAAACACATTGGCAATTAAAAAACAGAACAAATCAAACTAGCATTTAATCAAAATTCCTAACAACGTCAATTATATTAAATTCAAAACAATTACTCACTTCATCAGACATCGCCCTCCACCTATCTCCACCAGCTTTCCCGATCTATTATTCAATTAATTCCACAAATTAACACATAACAACAAAACAACGTGTAAACATAAAAAAATCAATTAAATTAACAAAATCAACATAAATAAATCACCGATACATAAACACAACGCAAACAGTTATAAACACAAATTACCGCAGCAACTCCTTTAACCGCAGGATTCTTCTCCTTAAACTGCTTCCTAAAATATATAACAAGGAGAGAGAGAGAAAGACCTACCTTGCAAGGAGAGAGGGAGAGGGAGAGGGGGGGAGAGAGATACAAAGAGAGAGACATAGAGAGGGAGAGAGATATGGAGAGATACAGATAAGGAGAGAGAAGTGGGAGTATTTGCCCCAATTTCAATTTCCCCCATTCTAATTTTTCGTTTGCCGCTCTGTGTTTTTCGTTGCCGCTCAGGTCTTCTCACTAATTTACAGCTTCTTAACCTACTTTTCCTTTCTTAGTTTTTTTAAAAAGTAATTACAAATTTATTTTAATTTATTTATATTAAATTCATTATTTTTATTATTTTATAACAATTCACGGTTTTTACAAATTATTATGTTCTATAATAAAATTGTTAATGATTTTATTCAAAATTTAATAATTCCTGAATATTATTTTAAAATATTTTAATTCTAAATTTATTAAAAATATTTTAAATTTTATGAAATATAAATAATTCAATAATTTGATGAAATATTAATTTTTCCAATGATAACTTCAATGATTTTATTATAATTATTTACTTTTAAATTTAAACAATAATCAAACTATTAATTATAAATAAAATTTAATTTAATTTGTTAATTAATACTATACTCTAAGGTAACACACCTCGTGTCTCCTTTTTTTTTGCTAAGTTTGCCGCTCGTGTTTTGCCACTCAGCACAGTATTTACTTTCTTTTTTTAATTTTGTAAATATTATCAATTTATTTTAATTTCTTGAAATTAAAATATAATGTTAAATTTATTATTTTCATAATTTTGTAATAATTCACAATTTATACATAACTTAGTTTTCCTTATAAATAATTTATTAAATTTTTAATGAATTTAGGTTAAATTTAATAATTTTTTGATATTATTTTATTTAAAAACCTTTTTATTTGAAATTTATAAACAAAAGGTAATATTTATGAAAAATCAATAATTTAATTATTTGATGGAATATTACGTTTTAAAATGATAATTTCAACAATTTTGTCAAAATTAATTATTTTCTAAATTCAAATAATTTAAATCATTAATTTTAAATAACATAAAAATTTTGTTTATGAATACCCTATGGTAACACATCACATGGTGTTACCCACTGTTAACACCTTTATAGCTATAGTAACATACTTTTGAGGATTTGGTAACACCACAATCACAAGGTTGCGATAGCTCAAAAATGTCATACCTATGGTAACATCCTTAGTGGTAACACCCATGCCCAAAAGTTGCAATAGGTCATCTATGGCGTAGTGCTAAAACTCCAGCAGAACCACTAAAGCACCTTCTTTCCAACCACTACCACCATTGGAATGTTTCCTCCAATCTCCATAGCAGCACCATTCACTGGGCGAGTTCATTGATATCTATTTGGATACAAGAGAAGAAAATACTACTTTTTCCGACTAAGATTACCAAAGGTAAAACATTGTGTCAGAACAAACTTTAACTAAAACATATACTCCCTCCGTCCCCCTCAATTCTTTACATTGAGAGGACAGCACAGAGGTTAAGAAAAAGTGTAAATTAATAGGGAAAAGTAAGAAAAATGAGTAAAGTGGTGGGACCAATCAATATTTAATGTATAAAGTGGGTATAAAGTAGGTATAATGGAGGAAAATAGTGAATGTGATTGGATTTTATATTATAAAATGTTACTATTTTTGGTATGTAAAGAAATGAGAGGGACGTACCAAAAAGGAAAGTGTAAAGAAATGAGAGGGACAGAGGGAGTATATACTAAGATAAATAAAACATTAAATATAAGACCTGAATTTCCGATATTACTCCAAGTCCACGGCTCCTTCAGTTTTTTAGTATAACACAATCTTTTTTGTGCAAAAATGGTACAACTGAAAGGAAGTGTGCAAAAATGGCAACCTTATGTGGCGACCCCCGGAAAAAACGCCACATGAAGTGGCAACCCCTAGAAAAAACGCCACATGAAGTGGCGACTCCTGGAAACAACGCCACATGAAATGACAACCCTATTTGAATATTTTTTTCCCTTTCTTTCTTCTTCTCGTGTGTTAACTTAGTAAAAAATGGTAATTAGTAAAATTGGCTAACCGTCAAGTTTGAGAGTTCAAAAAATATAATTATAAAATTTATTAATTTTTTTTGTTCCGTATCAAAGCTGAACCGTTCAACTTTATAAAAAGTTAAAAATTGAGAAAAAATATTAAGCATTACTATGACTTTTTTTCAGTTGAACAAGAGACCCTAGAAATACAAAAAACACACAAGTTGTTGTAATATGGTAATTATTGGTCCGTAAATGACAAGAACACATAAATTTTAAGTTTTTGTTAAGTTGTCCTGTGAATCCACATTAAAAGGCATGCAGTTCTGTTGTTTTATTGTATAATTGGATTCGTGAATCCACAGGAAATTGTCCGTGATCAAAATTATTTGTTTGAACTGTTACGAATTTTAATGCTCATCTCTACTATAAATACTCCCATGATTGTGCACTTGCTTATGGTCATTATTATCAAAATTTGAAAAAAAATGGTAAATAGTTATAGTACAGGTGATATTTTTAGAGCCATGGGTAGAAAATGGGTATGTGACGATGATTTTGTTTACTCGATGAATCCTAATAATCGTTACTCAAGTCAATCAATAACAACAATGCAGAGGGAGTGGGAATGGCGTACGCAATGCATTTCTTGTTGTATTGAGCAATGTTGGCTGCTACGACTTAGAATACCGACACAACGCGCTATAATGATGCAACACAATACTCCACAATAACTTGAAGCTGCATTGTTCCACGCACAAGAGGAAAAGAACCGAATGCGATTGCGCATACATCAACACAGTCTAGCAGCAGATGCAAGGATGTTTGCAGAAGACGGAGACGTACTACGTGCAAGATAGCATAAGTGTTGAGAATGACTCAGACAGCTTCATATCCGACGATGATTAAACTATTGTACTTTTGTATTTCAAGTATGAATAATAGTTCAATTTATGACTAATTTTCCATTGTTCTTAAATTTGCATGTCATTAAGTTTCAAACACTTGATATTAGAAGCACACAAATTGAAATGAAAAACTACATAACAGAAGTACATGTAGGAAATTAAATCACATAAAGCAAGTAGTACAAATTTATAAGAAAAAATGCAAAGTAAATGTAGCAACGTCAAACCCTATCGGGACGCTGTGGGCAAAGTTTGCTCCGTTTCGTATGTCCTTCTTGGTTGTAGCGGTTGCACTTTATCCCTGAACGCGACTGGTCCATCTCAGTACGTATTCTTACAGACTCCCCCTTGTTGCCTGTTACGACCAAACTCAACACGCAAGTGCACGTGGTCACAAGTAATATAGAGATAAGTAGAGTTCGTTCCCACAGAGACTGCTTGGTTATTATAGTTTTGTACCTATGCAACAATGTATGGTTTTTATTCACTGCTAAGACAATTAACAAAATAGGGTTTTGAATAACTAAGATTAACTATGAAGCAATTTAATAAACTAAGAATTAATTAACTAACAAGATTTGGAATCGAATTACTTATGCAGAGAAAACATGGGATCCTAACTTCATTAAACAATCCATCTATAGTTTCCAATTCTCTAGCCTTTTCATGTGATTTATTAATACCTGATCGAACACACAAAACTGATATAAGCCAACTTTCGTTGTACCAATACCATCCTAAATAATATCCACAATTAAGATAGAAATCACTTAGTCTCCCAATTATGCTTAGTCCTTATATGTCTATAAAGATTGAAAACATAATGGTTTAAGTACAAGCATTCAATTGATCACATAGTCGTCATAAAACGGTTAGAGTTACGACACTAATCACGAATGATATTCTCACGCATAAACCTATGCTAGCATGGCAAGTTCTAAACTCTTAAATCCACTTTCGCTTCAATAAGAATTAACACACAATTACAGGAGTTAGCTACTCTCCTATAACGAATTAAAACAACCATGTTAGGATATCACATCAATCACACTATAGGCATCGAGAAAATTCAACTAATAGACTTCATGAATAACTCCGCTAAAACCCCATGACAACGAGTTAGTTCATAATCAAACTAATCGTCACCATGGGTTCTAATGTAAACATGATGAAAGAAACGAATTATATTGAATAAATATCAAGGATTCTAAAGAATACACCCAAACCAAGCATCCACAAGCATGAAAGAATACAAGAATAAATTGAAAACTATCTTCTTCCTTGCTTCTTCGTGCCTTAAAACTCCGTATATAATAAGTGGTATGTGTCTCTAGGGTTTTCTTCTCTTTATATAAGCCTCCAGGTGCAAACAAGTCGTACTCAATTGAAATTTTATTTTATTTCTTGACAAATCAGCAAATCGGGTCAAAACAGAAATTTTCGTCAGCAAGACCGGCGCTGCCGCGCCACAAATACACAGGAAAGCGGCGCTGCCGCGCCAGACAAATTCTGCTCCTTTTTCCACGGCGCTGCCGCGCCATAAACAAGCACAAACACGGCGCTGCCGCGCCGTACCTTCTGTCCAGAATTATAGAAAATGTTGTCCTCTTCGCGTGAGCTGTAAGATCGTTAGAATCAGACTTGTAGAACTCCAAATATGGCCAAAACAGTGAAGACTGCGCAACCTACCCGGAAAATCCGAATTTTAATCAAATTAACCTCCAACTCTTGGTTCTGCAAAACTTAATGAAAACACATTAAACACACCACATACTTGAGTTCAAGTCATCAATTTAAGCCGATATGAAGCATTCCAAGTGGATAAAAATCCACTTATCACACCCCCAAACTTAAACCGATGATTGTCCTCAAGCATAAACAAACATAACTATATACAACTAACTAGTACCACTTCCGTAGGTGATCACGGTTGCATTTGGCATATGCAACAAGCCCTTTAAACCCCTAGGCAGCCCTAGTGGACGAGTAAGGTCTCGTGAGGGCCTATAGCGAATGTACCCACAAAATCCATCTACTCATGCAACTAACAATCCAATGCATGTATGCAACTAATATGAAAATGCAACGATCCCTTCAAACCAACCAAAACCAATCAACAAGCCAACATCTCAAAGAACACAGTCTTCCAAACAGAGTTCGACCAAATTCCCATCAACCAACGAGACAAACACAGAAACGTGTGTGTGTGCGATGCTCACCAATATACTCCCAAACTAAATCAAGACCATACCTACTCTTAGCCAAAACAACCACAAGCTTACAAACAGAATGAACGCTAGACACAAGAAACCACTTAAAGACACCTCAAATATCCACTTGAGTTAGACAGGAATTCATGCTTTTATAACAAAACAACATACTAAACACAATACGCATGCTTAATTGACCGTGCAATGGCTGAGACCCCTAAAGGCTTATACAATAATACCCATGTAGCGAGCGTTAGGTTAGCGGATCCCAGACCGGCAAAGTCTTAGGTCACTAGGCACAAAGTCCCCTAGAACTTAATTGCTCGAGTATTAAAGAGCTCAACCTGATCAATTCTGCATAAACACAAAACAAACACAACTTTTTTTTTTTCTATTTCTTTTTTTTTTCTTCTTTTTTTTTTCAACAATTTCGGAATGAGTGCTCTTTGCCTTTTTCTCATCCCACCCTAGACTACTCATCTTTTCAATGAGCCGGCTACTAGCCATTTGACACCTAGCCATTATTGACAACTAGCATGATATCCCTGTTTTCCCCCAAACTTAGACTTAAGTGCTTCTTTCAATTTCAAGAGAATAGAAAACATTCTAAATATAAGCAAGTGGTTAAATTCTGACTTCCAAACACACATGGTCTGATCAAATTCAAAAAGCAACCAATGAGACTTGTGAATTTACAATTGTTTCTGGCATGCAAGTCAATACTTAAAAACTTAATCAACCCTTTATTCATCACAACCACACTCCAATCAACATCGACTCACCAACGGAAATAGTCAAGTCCTAAGGGATCATGAAATATGCATGCCATGCAACTAAAATGACACATATAATAAAAACATAAACAAAATGTCCTACATGAAACAAACAAGCAAAATACAAACAAAACATGAATGAATTACCACAATATGCAAAATATGATTTCCTACATGAACACATAACACCACAACACTACTTATCCCCAAATCACCCCCAAACTTAGAATATTCAATGCCCTCATTGAAGGTAATAAGAAAGATAGTAGAAACATACCTAACACATGGGTTGCCTCCCACGAAGCGCTGTCGTTAACGTCATTTAGCCGGACTCGACTAACCAGAATCACATTATACTGCCACCCTGAGTGGTTGGTGGCCCAAACGGAGGATCCTGATGGTGCTCTCCAAATTCACTCAGATGATTTGATGAAGATTTAAGAACGAGATTAGTAGTTTTTTTAAATGATGGCTTAAGCCGCACCTGAGAGTTCAAGAGCTCTGTCAAACCAAGCGACTCGTTTGGCGTATCAAATTTCCTCTTCCAAGGAACTGAATTTAACATCTGAACATGCTCTGCTTTTACCTCCTCACTACGAGGCTTGCTTAATACACAAACATCGAATGTATCCGACTTCAACAACTGATCAAACGGTTTATTCTGACCAGTATCAACCCCTTCCACTCTAAAACACTTTTCATTATCCTCCGGAACATTGATGGCCTTAAACACATTAAAGGAGACAGTCTGATCTTGCACTCTCATTGTGAGCTCTCCTTTTTGGACATCGATCATCGTTTTGCCCGTGGCTAAAAATGGTCTTCCCAAGATGATGGGAATCCTCTTGTCTTCCTCAAAGTCGAGAATAACAAAATCAGCAGGAAAGATGAGCTTACCCACTTTTACTAGGACATCTTCCACCACACCTCTTGGATATGTAATTGAACGATCAGCCAGCTGCAATGTCATGTTCATTGGTTTCGGATCAGGCAGACCAAGCTGCTCAAAAACAGACAATGGCATCAAGTTAATACTAGCTCCCAAGTCACATAAGCATTTGTCAAAAGACAATTTCCCGATAGTGCAAGGTATTGTAAAGCTCCCAGGATCCTTGAGTTTCGGAGGCAATTTCTGTTGCAGCACAGCACTGCATTCCTCAGTCAACGCCACAGTTTCCAAATCCTCAAGCTTCAATTTCCTGGATAAAATACCTTTCATGAACTTGGCATAGCTCGGCATCTGTTCTAGAGCTTCTGCAAAAGGTATATTAATTTGTAACTTCCTGAACACCTCCAGAAACCTGTCCAATTTCTTGTCGATCGCTTGCCTGTAGGCTTTTCTTGGATATGGGGGAGGTGGAAAAATCTGTTCGCTCTCTCTAGTCTGCTCCTGAGAAGATTTCTCAACAGACCTCTTGTTATTGTCCCCTTCTTCAACCAACTGCTCAGCTACCAGCTTAGGAATTACCTCTTCTTTTTCTGGGGAGGGCACAAGTAGTTGTTCCTGGAAATCTTCGTCTTCCTTGGCTGCTAATGTTGGATTGCTTGTGACTCTACCAGACCTGAGTGTTATGGCATTCACCTGCTCTTTAACTTCCCTCTTGCCTGGATTAACTTCTGGTTCATTAGAAAGAATTCCCTGAGATATTTTCAGCATCGCACTGGTAAGTTGTCCCATCTGATTCTCCACGGTCTTGAGTGAGACCGCTTGACTTTTAACCATCAACCTCAACTCTTCCAATTCAGATTGTTCTTTAAAAGTTTGACCAGAATTTCCATGAGCTTGTTGAAATCCTGGTGGCTGAAACTGCTGCTGAAAATTCTGCCCTTGCTGCTGAAAACCTGCAGAGTTGTATGGCCTAGCTTGAAATTGTTGATGCGGTTGTTGTGATTGCTGTATGCCACCCTGATTATTGCTCCAACTGAAATTAGGATGATTCCTGTTGCTCGGATGATAAGTATTCGGGGCTGGCTGTTGCTGATTCGGAAAGTTGCTCACAAACTGCACTGATTCATTAGAAATGGCACACTGCTTCGTCTCATGTGCACCTGCACATAGCTCACAAACACTAGCTACCTGATGAATCCCATGATTTGCCAAAGAATCAATCTTCATATTCAATGCCTCTAGCTGAGCCGCTAAAGCTGTAGCTGCACTAACATCAAGAATTCCCGCCACCTTTTGCTGTGGCATTCTCTGCGTTGGACTCTGATATTCATTTTCTGCCATCATCTCAATCAGATCATATGCTTCCTCGTAGCTTTTAGCCCATAGAGCTCCACCTGATGCTGCATCCACCATCGGTCTCGACTGCCACCCCAATCCATTATAAAAACAGTTAATGATCATCCAGTCCGGCATTCCATGATGGGGGCATTTTATGAGCATCTCTTTATAACGCTCCCAAGCTTCACACAATGACTCTCCCTGTGCCTGGGCAAACTGAGCAATAGCATTCCTTATGGCAGCTGTTTTCGCCATAGGAAAGAATTTGGAGAGAAATTTTTGTGCAAGCTCTTCCCAAGTAGTGATAGACCCAGCCGGTAAAGAATGTAACCAGCCTTTAGCTTTGTCCCTCAAAGAGAATGGAAATAGCCTCAACTTGATAGCATCATCTGACACACCGTTGAACTTGAAAGTATCGCAAATCTCCATGAAGCTCCGAATGTGCATGTTAGGATCCTCTGTAGCAGCACCCCCAAACTGAACTGAGTTTTGTACCATCTGAATCGTGCTAGGCTTGATTTCAAAGGTATTGGCTGCAATGGCAGGTCTGACAATGCTCGACTGGATATCATTGATCTTTGGCTGAGAATAGTCTTTCAAAGCCTTAGCTGCAGGTGCTACTCCTTCTAGTACGTCTCCCATCTTTACTAACTTTAATCTTTCTTCTTCCAATTTACGAGTCTGAGAACGTGTTCGCATACACGTTCAAGTACCTGAAACACACAGAACAAACAACTACAATCCGAGTCAGTGAACTCTAACGACCACTGATGACAAGCACATAAACTATATAAATAACACCGAGTCCCCGGCAGCGGCGCCAAAAACTTGTTACGACCAAACTCAACACGCAAGTGCACGTGGTCACAAGTAATATAGAGATAAGTAGAGTTCGTTCCCACAGAGACTGCTTGGTTATTATAGTTTTGTACCTATGCAACAATGTATGGTTTTTATTCACTGCTAAGACAATTAACAAAATAGGGTTTTGAATAACTAAGATTAACTATGAAGCAATTTAATAAACTAAGAATTAATTAACTAACAAGATTTGGAATCGAATTACTTATGCAGAGAAAACATGGGATCCTAACTTCATTAAACAATCCATCTATAGTTTCCAATTCTCTAGCCTTTTCATGTGATTTATTAATACCTGATCGAACACACAAAACTGATATAAGCCAACTTTCGTTGTACCAATACCATCCTAAATAATATCCACAATTAAGATAGAAATCACTTAGTCTCCCAATTATGCTTAGTCCTTATATGTCTATAAAGATTGAAAACATAATGGTTTAAGTACAAGCATTCAATTGATCACATAGTCGTCATAAAATGGTTAGAGTTACGACACTAATCACGAATGATATTCTCACGCATAAACCTATGCTAGCATGGCAAGTTCTAAACTCTTAAATCCACTTTCGCTTCAATAAGAATTAACACACAATTACAGGAGTTAGCTACTCTCCTATAACGAATTAAAACAACCATGTTAGGATATCACATCAATCACACTATAGGCATCGAGAAAATTCAACTAATAGACTTCATGAATAACTCCGCTAAAACCCCATGACAACGAGTTAGTTCATAATCAAACTAATCGTCACCATGGGTTCTAATGTAAACATGATGAAAGAAACGAATTACATTGAATAAATATCAAGGATTCTAAAGAATACACCCAAACCAAGCATCCACAAGCATGAAAGAATACAAGAATAAATTGAAAACTATCTTCTTCCTTGCTTCTTCGTGCCTTAAAACTCCGTATATAATAAGTGGTATGTGTCTCTAGGGTTTTCTTCTCTTTATATAAGCCTCCAGGTGCAAACAAGTCGTACTCAATTGAAATTTTATTTTATTTCTTGACAAATCAGCAAATCGGGTCAAAACAGGAATTTTCGTCAGCAAGACCGGCGCTGCCGCGCCACAAATACACAGGAAAGCGGCGCTGCCGCGCCAGACAAATTCTGCTCCTTTTTCCACGGCGCTGCCGCGCCATAAACAAGCACAAACACAGCGCTGCCGCGCCGTACCTTCTGTCCAGAATTATAGAAAATGTTGTCCTCTTCGCGTGAGCTGTAAGATCGTTAGAATCGGACTTGTAGAACTCCAGATATGGCCAAAACAGTGAAGACTGCGCAACCTACCCGGAAAATCCGAATTTTAATCAAATTAACCTCCAACTCTTGGTTCTGCAAAACTTAATGAAAACACATTAAACACACCACATACTTGAGTTCAAGTCATCAATTTAAGCCGATATGAAGCATTCCAAGTGGATAAAAATCCACTTATCATTGCCACGTTTTTCTTCAATTTTTTGCAGGCTTCATCGGGTACCAACTTACCATACCTTTGCCACTTGATCGGTAAGACGTAGTTCCAACATTCTATAGGTTGTAATGGAAAGATCATAGGCTCCCATAACTTATACAATTCGGACGTGTAGTGGTAAGGTTCTATCAACTTTTTCCAATCAAGATTATCTGCCAAACAACCAGTCAATACATGAGAACAAGGCAAATGGTGGGTGATCCATTTCCCACAAGTGCAGAATTTTTTAGTCATGTCCACATTTTGAACTCACCCTTCCTTTATGACTCCTTTGACCCGATACCGTTGCGTAACAACTTTGAAAATGCCTCGTTGTTTACTGAATATTTGGACCTTATGTGATTTAGCCTTCTCCATATATTGGCTTATCATATTATCCGTCATTTGGCATAATTGTTGACCCCGTTGCATTGCATCGACGACTTAGTTTCGTTGGGTATTCACAATTCTCACAGTCTTGTAGAAGATATACTCTTCATTCTCACAATTCTGTCAGGTACTTCAAAGCAGGGGGTGATATCTCGCCTATCCTCTTCATGTATGTTTGGTGCTTCAAGTATTGGGTGATAGTTCCAGCTTTCCACATCAATAGTTTCAACTCTCCACCGGGATGTTTACTGGAAAAGTTACTTCTAACGTGAAATAGGCAAAACCTATGAATCCCGTAAGGTGGTGTGAATCCATTAGCTGGATTCCTCATTTCTGCAAGGATGCCAGCAACACGATCAGAAATTATGCAGACATTCAACCTTTCCTTGCATACATGTTTACGTAGCAGTTTAAGAAACCAAGACCAGTTTCTCTCGGATTCCTCATCTACCAGGGCATAACAAATTGGATACTGATGATTATTAGAATCCACACCCATGGCAACGAGTAATTTCCCGTTGTATTTTCCCTTGAGGAAGGTACCGTCAATCGAAAGTACTGGGCGAGCATGTTTCCAACCATCTTTCATTGCGTGAAGGCACCAGAACACACGCTTGCAAACAGAACTGGTTCTAACAGTTTCGTGAGGAACGTCATCGATCACAACGACACTTCCAGGATTGGCATGTACCATGGCCATGAAAAACTGTGGTAGTGCATCATATTTCATAGTCCAGTTACCGTAACCATCCTCAATAGCCAACTGCTCGCATCTCCATGCTTTACTGTAACATACATTGTGGTTATATTTGTCACTAACCACTGTTATAATGGTATTCACCTTTATATTTGGTGATTCCCTAACCTGTGGCACATTAACAAAAACAAGTTAACTAACATGTTTATAATATATGAATTGCATAATTTTAGAAAATGGTTGCACATAGGTAACTTACATGTGGTTTAATAAGATTTGCAATGAATTTTACAGATATTTTTCTTTGATCCTGCGTAGGTAGATCAACCAAACAAGTGTGTTGTTAGGGTTGATATGTTTGGAATGATGATAACAAAATACTCAAGACAAGAATTTGATCATGATGTCGAAGCTGAGAATCAGAAAGCTAAATAACAGCAGCTGATAATCAGGAAGCTAACTAGAAGACAGTTTATCTGTCCAAGGACTAAAAGCCGCATCAAATGTATGGAAGATATTCTGTCATCAAGTTAGGAAGCAATTCAGTAGCAAGCCAAAAGACGTCTAATCGAGCAACACGTGTTTCAGTGGTAAGTCTGCCAAAAAAACTCAGTAGTGGTGGGTCAGTAAGGATGAGAGATGTTTTATCTAAGGATGAAGCTAAATATATCTGTTCTACGGATAAAGCTATGGAAGTCTTATCTCATCTACGGATAAAAACTGAAAACATCTTTTCTCATCTACGGATAAAAGCTGAGAAAATCTTATCTCATCTACGGATAAAAGGTGAGAACATCATATCCATCTACGGATAAAGCTGAAGATAGTTGATCTACAGATACAGCTAAGGATGTCATGTTCTATCTATGGATACAACTTAAGATATTACTTCTACTGATATTCTGAGATTACTATTCTACGGATAAATGAAGTAGAATAGTAGTCTACGGATAAAGAATTAATACGCCTACTGATATTCATCTCATTCAACAAGAAAAGCAAATCTATGTAAAGAAATCTTTTGGAGTTTTCTTTATTTAACAGGTTGAATGGAGGACAGTCTCAGAGATCACCATTACACACCCGTGACTAAAAGATGGTGGATAACGACGTAAAAGATGTATGGAATGTGGAGTCAAACTGTAAATATTCGAAGGCTCAAATTCCTACAAATGAAATGTGAAGTCATCTATTATCTTCTATGTCTCGAAGGACAAATAAGAGTTACAACAGCTACCTAGAAGTTTATCTTCTAACTGGACACAAAGAAAAAGCTTGACAAGCATGAGGACCAATATGCAAAACTAAATATTCACTTATCTCAGCTGATAGTGACCTGACAGTCGTGTATCCAAGGAAATGTCTCTTTCATGCAGATGTCACGTGGGCTTGGAAGCTAAGTCAAATTGCATGAACTTAGTAATTCTTGAAAAAAGAAACACACTCAACCAGAAAGCACTCTTTGGGACTATAAAAGTTTATCTGTGATGCCAGCCAAGGCATTTCCCGAATGAAAGAGCTTCAGAGTTGAGCATGTGAACAAACAGAACCAAAATGTAACATTTTATTATGTTGTAGGTTTTGATTGTAACATACAGTCGATGTATATAAGATTGTATGGTGTAGCATAGAAAAGTGTGAAGAGAGCACCAAGCTAAAAGAAAAACACTTAGGCTCTCTTTCATCATCTGTGTAAGCAGCTGAGTTTGTTTTTACAAACCCAGAGAATTCTTCAATATATATCTCAGGTGGGCTTTTTCCGATAAACCCACCTGAAAAGTTTAAAAAGGTTGTTTGTCTCCTGCATTTCTTTTTAACCTGAAGAATTCATTCTTGTTCCAAGCTTGACTGGATTTTAGTTAATTTACAAACTCATATGTTCATACTCTAAAATGTGTGAAAAAGTTTTGAAATTAACTAGATTGTATTCAACCCCCCTTTTACAATATAGGTTGCATTGTTCTGGGAATAACATGTGCTATGTGCACTTTGTGATTTCGAACAATCCATGGCTTATTTTCTTCGCGGCTCTCATTCTCCAAGGACAATTTGCGACCTGACACTTTGCAATAAATTACGTTGGATTGCTCTTATCCACGATGTACATCCGATTGGTACGAATGTGGATCTGTCGCACAACATCAATTAACATTTCTTTGTTATGAAACGTTCGACCAACGGAAAGATCTTCTGTATCTTCAGTAAGAGCAAGGTAGTTTCCAGCTTGGTTGTTTAATACAACTGGTGAATAATCCTCTGTCTGAAACAAAGTTGTTATGGGCACGTGGCTCCCCAATACCTATTCATCCTCCTCATCCGATACATCCTCTTCGTCGTCCTCATATAAATCGTCGGACTCGTCACTGCTTGAACCTTCAACATTAAATTCAAGAAGATTATCATCTATGTGGGCTAACTCTCTACCCGTCATTGTATGTCGAGGAGGAGACGGTTCCACATAATCTGAACGGTTATAAAATTCATGTATATGAGAATCTTCGCCATGATGGCTTTGTTGGACTGCTTGGCTACTAAAACCGCCCGCATATCCCTGAAAAATATCTTCACTGTTAGAACCTCCAACGAAAAAAGAGTTTGACTATGGTTACGATGATGATGATGATGATGATGATGATGATGATGATGATGAGGCTACAGATGAGGATGATCATGAAGATTAAGTTGTTCTTGATGTTGTTCTTATTTATGCATTGTTGTGATGTGCATGTTCTTATTATAGTGAATCTTTCAGCGAACTACTAAAAAGAGTAGTCATAAATACCAGATTCATACATTAATAGGGTACTTAGGATACAACAATACAAAATAAGAACATTTGGTCATAATTAAAAGACAACAATATAACAACACATAATACACAAATCACTCTTCTTTCGTTTCGTCGGAAATGGTTCCATCGGAGACATAGTTCGGATTATGTTGAAGATGATATTGCTCGCGTTCTGTGAGCTCTCTTCCTATAGCACGAACGGAATCTGTGGCAAGTTGATACATATACTAACGACCTCTACGCACCAACATTAGAATATTTTCAAACCGTATCTGTGACACAGCACCAATCACTCTTTTCCTATACTTATTCCAATTGCCATATTCCCCGGGATCAGGATACATGATAAGCGAATCACGAGTGGGAACCCTTGCACCAATACGAATGATGTCATTTCTCGATCGTTCGGATTCCTCACGCCTATAGGCCCATTCTCGACGAACTCCTGCAAAATACTCTTTCGGATCGCTTCGTTTTAACCTACGGTAATCGTCATCTCTTTCAACAAGCAACCAAACACGACACTCGTACTCACCCATTTTTTGTATTCCAAATTTAACAATACAGTTTGATTCCTTTCATAAGGCACATAATGAAGCTATAATCATCAATTATATATAACCTACTTGAAAGTGGATTTGTCATGTCTTACTGGTTATGCAGATCTTGAAGTGACCACTCATCTTTTACAGAAAATTAAAGCTTTGTATTAATTGTCATTTTTTTCAGAAATAATTGATCTAAAAAATAAAAGATGTGTAGTCATGTCAAAATAAAAATGAAGCTTTAAGCTGTCATGCTATCAAAATACAACTGTTGACATTATTATTTCAAGCTATATTTTTTGGAGTAAATTTTACATAGTTACACTTAATATTTTTTTTCAATTTTTGGTTAGTAGCAAAGTAGAACATTTCAAGTTTAATATATAAAAGAAAAAATGACATTTTAAATTTTGCAACTACATTTTTTAAACCTCTAAAATCGAACCATTTTTTTTACCAAGTAACAAACACTTTTTACTAATTAACAAAAACTGCACAATTGACAGAAATAAGGAAATAAGGAATATATATATATATATATATATATATATATATATAGGGGGTCGACACTTCATGTGGCGTTTTTGGTTGGGGTCGCCACATGAGGTGGCGCCCTATACTATTTTTGCATACTTCCTTTCATCTGTACCATTTTTGCACAAAAAAAGTTTTGGTGTACCAGAAAACTGAAGGAGTCCCAAGTCCACATCTTAAAACTAATAGCCAACATATAAGACCTTAATTGTTCTAGACAGTCACATTGGATACCAAGCATGCATACACAGGGACGGACCTAGGGCTGGGCTAGGGTTGGCTCCAGTCCAGGTCAAAAATTTTCAGCCCATTTAACTGCTAAGCTGCAATTAAAATCCATCTCGGGTAGAGAAAAACTTAGCCCTGCTAATGATATCACTCAAACATAATCCAATAACCTAAATCAGTTAGCCCTGCCCATTTGAAATCATATTGTTTGATTATCATGATCAGTTATAGAAGATTTCTATTTCACAGCTCTTATTTTGGTTCGAAGTCTGATTTGTCTGTGCACCGGTCATTTGATTTGTGGTTTTATAAATAATTTTGTCAAGTTAATCCTTAACTTTAGAGGTGCAAAAATTGAAAGAATTTTGTGTTGCCCTCTGTTTTTGTATCTCCGTTTAAGTGCTCAATTCTTAACTTGTTTTTTTGTAGAGAAAAAAATATATTATAAACCTGACATTTCTGTGCTTTTCTTTTGTAATTTTATCAAACCACATTTTGAATCTTCGATTGGATTTGTTAAGAAACAAAGAGAAGTTTCTTAGATTTTGGTTATTCTTAGATGTGAAAAATCTCCATCATTAGGAATAAGGTTTTTGTCAAATGACATCATACTTCAAATGCATACGGGCCATGAAAACAAAGTTTAATATAGTCATATGTTCAGTCCCTTGCTCATTCCTACTTATTGCGTTAACTAAAAAAAAATTGTTGCAGTCCAGGTGTAACTGAAATCCTGGATCCGCCCCCGTGCATACATTAATCTTCTGGCACCTACCGCGCTACCAAGTACCAAGCATGCATACATATGAATTTTCTGGCACCTTGTGTAGCCAATGAGTAATCCAACATTCCATTGGCATAGGTAGCCAATATCTATAGGCAAATTAGCGCAAAAACTGTAAAATTATCCCATGTTGGTGATGGAAAGAGCAGAGTGCTGACTGTGCTGCGATTTGAAAATTCCCGATAGCAACAAAAAAAAATCCTTATGGAAAAGGGAAAATAATTTCCGGGAATAGTGGAAGATTAGAGACCAAAATAGTTTGGTGAAACATGAACATTTATGCGACTTCAATTGAAATCTGACAAGCATTATACAAATTTGCAAGCCATGTTTCTCATAAAACAGTAACAGGTTTAAGTAAGACTACCTTTTTCCTGATGAATTAACTTTGCATTCACTACAGGGATAGAATATCTGCTCTGTTGTTATCTGTAAATATTAGTACATTTTAAAAGATAGTGCTCTTTCTCGTAAAGTGCACTTTCTCATATGGTATAAACTTGACTATTCTTTTGCCTCCAGGTAAGGTAGACTTGGCAATTGGACCGTGTCGTGTACTTTCGTGTCGTGTACTTTCGTGTTTTCGTGTACTTAATGTAAAACCCATATCCGACCCGTTTTGGATTCGTGTACTAAATTTGAAACACATATCCAATTCAAAACGTGTCGTGTACTTTACGTGTCGTATTCGTGTACATTAAACAAAAATATAAATTTAATTAAATTAAAATTTATATATTATAAAACTATTTTAATTATGTAAATTTTTATGAAATGTGTATTAAATATGTAATATATACAATTTTACAAAAATTTGTAAATATAACTTATATATATAAATGTATACTTCTTATATATAAATGTATAACTTACTGCTAATTAGTCATGAAACTTTTATTTATTATTCATATGTAATTCCTTATATATTTTCTAAGTATGCAATACTATAAATAATATATATTTTTTAAAATTATTTATTTACTTCATTAATTCGTGTACTTTCGTTTCGTATCGTGTACCTATTGTGAAAACCCAAACCCGACACTAATTATATTCGTGTTTTTTCGTGTTCGTGTACTTTCATGTTCGTGTACCAAATTTTTGCACCCAAACACTAATTATCCGTGTCGTGTTCGTACCGTGTTCACGTGTCGTGTATCAAATTGCCAGCTCTAAGGTAAGGGAAACTCCTATTGAGTCAGAACCTTATCATGCCGAACAAAGCCATTCTCATGTTCATGTTTCTCCAACCACCCTGTCAACTTATCAGCTCCTGATTAAGAACAAACCTCCAGGACTCATTTCCTGGAAGATTCAACTGCCCAGTAACAAGAGCCTTTCGAAGAACTCCAATTGCAACACCAATATGATCATCAAACCACAAACTTTCTGCACAGTACACTTCATTTCTCAATTCAAGCATGACATTGCAATTTTCAATTCATGCATGACTTCGCAAGATGACATGAAATCCTGCCAACTCAGACTGAGAGAACTTTGTAGCAGATAAGAACGTAATATTGACTTGACAAATGACAAAGAAAGGAATAAATTTATATCTTGTTAAACAAACTTTTTTATCCTAGACATTTCGTACATGTGCAATATCTCATCCACATAAAATTTTCTAGTTTTAAGATATATATGAATTAGTTAGCTCTGAATCCGGATAAGGTATACGTGTTAGAAATCTCAACTTTATTGAAAAAAATAACATTTAAGAGGTTTGTGTTTATATTTTAAATTTTTAAATGTATCAAGATGAAAGTCATGAATTAATATTTGTTAGAATAATATTTGTTAGAATAAGTGTATTACCTATTATGCCCCTCTTATATTTGAGGGCATCCTTTGTTACTTCAGATGTATGTCTGAGAATAGATATTAGTTTTATACACGAGAAATATACAGACAAGAGTCCACAAACATGGTATCAGAGCATACGACCTACGACCAAGGGCCTTCGTCGTTCATCCTAAACCACTCTATATCCCTCAATTTTTCAATTCCTTTCAACCATGTCTTTGTCTACACTTATGAATCACTTCCTGGTAAGTTTTAGTTTGTTTAATTAGGTTATTCCACACGCTTGGTGGATCAAATTGTTGAAGATTTAAAGGGTGTGATATGTGTTTGGCTGGGATTTACTAATAATTGTCTTCAAGTTCTTCATACGAAATTGTAGTTGTGTGGGTAGCTATCAAAAATATGCTATTTCGTTATTTGAAGTTATACAGGTAAACAACTTGACGTTGTTGGTTAATAGAGGAGTAATTGATTATGTATGTGTACTTGTGAAAGGGGAAATTCAAAATTTGCAAATAGTTGTTGGTCTTGTATGTGGTCTGTGTTATGTTTTAGGGAAATTGTGGAATCAAATTACTTGTATTTGTGGTTGTAATCTTGTTTGAGGAGACTTGTATTTGTGGTTGGAATTTTGTTTGGGGAGAAATTATGAGTAATCCAGAAGAGTTGGAAAGCTCCTCTGCTGCTGCAGGGAGCAGGAGTATTATAACTACACAGTCTACCAACATAGTACATGCTCAATTGACAAGCAGAAAATTGAAAGGGTTAGAGAACTATAATTTGTAGAAAAATGCAGTAACTATGAATTTGAAGGGCCGAAGAAAATCGGATTATTTGACTACAGAACCTCCGGCCGAGACTACTCCAGAGGGTGTTGATTGGCATACAGATGATGCCAACTTCGTAAATCTTTTGTGGGATTGCATGGAACCCAAAGTGTTAGACTTGGTTTCTCATTGTCAAACAGTAAAACAAATATGGACTTATCTTGATATTCTTTATTCTGGGAAAAATAATGCAAGTCGGGTTTATGAAGCTTCTCAAGCGTTCAATCATTACAGTATGGGTGACAAATCTGTTACCGATCATTTTGCAAAATTTTCAAAACTTAATGAGGAATTCAATGCACTTTTGCCAATCACTGACGATGTTAAGAAAATGATGGAGCAAAGGGAATTATTATCTATGATGACATATGTTCGTAGCTTACGTCCAGAATTTAGTGTAGTTCGTTCTCAAATTTTAGGGGATGTTTCAGTGACAAATGTGAATGAAGCTTTTGCTAGGGTATTAAGATTTACTCATGAGAATCCAAGTAATGTTGTTCCTAATTCCTCTATTTCTGACAGTTCTGCGATGTTCTCACATAGTTTTGGTAGAGGACGAGGACAACGTGGACGTGGTTTTGGAGATAGAGGGGGACTACAAGGTGGTCGTATAGGAGGAAGAGTAAGTATTCAGGGAGGATTTGGTCGTAGTCGTCCTAGGTGTTATCATTTTGGAGAAGAGGGTCATGTTATAGCTAAATGTTGGAAACTTAATTGTGTTTCTGTGGCTAGAAGGGCTAATGTTGCACTTAATGAGGGCATGAATACTTTAGGACTGAATGAAGATCAAGGAATAGTAACATTGTCTAAGGAAGAATATGCCAAGTGGAGTGCTTCTCAAGCTAGTTCTCAGCACGCGCAACCATCTTCATCCACATGTGCTTTTGTTCAGACTTCAGATGCTCCCAATGCTTATCTTTCGTGTTCAGGCCAGAGAACATGGGTTATTGACTCGGGAGCTTCCGATTATATGACTGGTAATGCTAATATGTTCATTTCTCTGTCTTCTTCTAGCTCATTACCTAGTGTAACTTTAGCTAACGGTTCCCAGTCTATTACTAAAGGAGTTGTTACTATTTCTTTATCATCTAACTTGTCTTTATCATCTGTTTTGTATGTGCCCGAATTTCCATTGAGTTTATTATCTGTGAGCCAGCTTACTAAACAACTTGATTGCACGATCACATTTTCTCCAACTTCTTGTATTTTTCAGGATCGGAAGACGAAGAGGACTTTTGGATCGGGACCTGAATCAGGAGGATTGTACTACTTCAATGACACTTTTGTCATAGCTTCCACTGCTACAACAACATCTTGTTCTTCATCTTTATTTCAATTACATTGTCGACTTTGTCACCCATCATTATCTAAAATTAAACACATGTATCCTGAATTTAAAAAGGTGCGGTCCTTAGACTGTGAATTTTGTGAACTTGGTAAACATTGACGTGTGTCTTATATTTCTCGAGGGATAAATCGAGCAAACTCTTGTTTTGATTTAATTCATAGTGATATATGGGGACCTTGTCCTACTACTTCTCGAATAGGCTTTCGTTATTTTGTGACATTTGTCGATGATCATTCTCGTAGCACTTGGTTATTTCTTATGAAAAATAGGTCTGAATTATACAATATCTTCACTGTTTTCTTTGCTGAAATTAAAAATCAGTTTGGCAAAACCATTAAGATATTGCGAAGTGATAATGCACCAGAATTTAAGACAGCCTTACCAATTACTCAATTTCTCAACTCTAATGGTATTGTGCTTCAAACATCTTGCGCTTATACCCCTGCACAGAATGGGGTAGCAGAGCGTAAAAATCGTCATTTGTTAGAAACAACACGATCTATGATGTTTGCAATGAATGTGCCAAAGACGCACTGGGAGGATGGGGTTCTTACTGCTTGTTAGCTAATCAACAGAATGCCATCTTTTGTTCTAGGTAATCAAACACCGCATCATGTTCTTTTCCCCGATAAAGCTTTATTCTCACTTCCACCAAAATTTTTTGGAAGACTTGTTTCGTACATAAACTTGGTCCAGGAGGGGTAAACTAGATCCAAAAGCCATCAAATGTGTTTTCATGGGATATTATAGGGGTCAAAAGGGATATAAATGCTATAGTCCTCAACTTGGACGAAGTTTTGTTTCTCGTGATGTTACGTTCTTTGAATCTGAGTCATTCTTTTCATCTCCCTCATCCAATACAGAACTCAATGAATTGAAATATTTATGTGCGCCTGACTCCTCTCCCATGTATCAGTCTACTATTCCTGTAGTGATCGAGGAACACATCATATCTAAGGAAGTAGTAAATTCTACACCAAGCATGTCTCATAATTCTGATCAGGTTCGATCTCCTATCTTGCATTCCTATGAACATCAAGAGCTCTCGCCAGAGTACTCTCATAATGACTCAGAACCTGCTCCAGAGCCTATCTTGTCTACTGATCTTGATCTTCCCATCGCTCTTAGGAAAGGTAAACGTCAACCTTGTCCTAATCCTCATTATCCTATATCTCAATATGTTGCTTATGAGTCTTTATCACCCAAATTTCAAGCTTTTTCAGCTGCCATCTCATCTCATCATATTCCTAATAAACTTTCTGATGCTTTACTCAAGTCCGAATGGAAATCTGCCATGTGTACTGAAATGGATGCATTAGAAAAAAATGAAACCTGGGATTTAGTACCATTACCCCAGGGAAAGAATGTAGTTGGTTGCAGATGGGTTTATGCCCTCAAAACCAACCCTGATGGCACTATTAGTCGCTATAAGGCACGTCTTGTGGCCAAAGGGTATAGTCAAGCTTATGGGGTTGACTATGGGGAGACATTTTCTCCAGTTGCCTGGATGACATCTATTCGTTTATTCCTGTCTATAACAACTGCCAAGGATTGGACTCTTTATCAGTTAGATGTTTCTAATGCCTTTTTACATGGAACCTTGGATGAAGAGGTGTACATGGAGCAACCACCGAGGTTCGTTGCTCAGGGGGAGTTAGGGGAGTTAGTGTGCAAGCTAAGAAAATCAATATATGGTCTAAAGCAATCTCCCCGAGTATGGTTTGGCAGATTATCAAATGCTCTCGTTCAGTTTGGTTTGATTAGGTGTCAAGTAGAACACTCAGTTTTCTATCGACATACTGCGAATGGAAGTATTTTATTGCTGGTATATGTAGATGATATTATCATTACTGGGAATGATAAAAAGGGAATTAGTGAGTTGAAAGTCTTTTTAAACACTCAATTTCAAACAAAAGACTTGGGAATATTGAAATACTTTCTTGGAATAGAAATTGCTAGAAGTTCAAAATGATTGTGTCTCATGCCAGTAGAGAACCCAATGGATCCAAACACAAAGTTACTGAAGGATGAGGAGGCCGGGCCTGTTTACCCGAATATAGAGAGATACATGAGACTAGTGGGAAAGTTAAATTATCTAACTATAACTCGTCCAAATATCGCATTCCATGTGAGTGTTGTCAGTCAATTCATGAGTTCTCCAAGAATTTCACACATGGATGCAGTAGTACGTATTCTAAAATATTTGAAAGGAACTCCAAGCATTGGTTTAGTGTACGAGAAGTGAGGTCATCTTGATGTAGAAGCCTTTTCGGATGCTGATTGGGCAGGATCTCCATTCGACAGGCGATCAACTACTGGTTTTTGTGTGTTTGTTGGGGGAAATATGGTGTCGTGGAAGAGCAAGAAGCAACACACTGTTGCATGTTCCAGTGCTGAATCAGAGTATAGAGTAATGGTTCAAACCACTCGAGAATTAGTTTGGTTGAAACATTTACTCCAGGAGTTGGGTGAAGAAATTTAAAAACAAATGCAATTATATTGTGATAACAAGGCGACAATGTATATTGCTTTGAATCCAGTTTTTCATGAGCGTACGAAACATATCGAAGTCGATTCTCATTATGTTCGCGAGAAGCTGCTTGAAGGATGTATAAGTACCAATTTTGTAGTGTCTGATAACCAACTGCCGTATATATTTACAAAATCTTTATCTGGCAGTCGAATACGCGTCATCAGAAACAAGCTGGGCAATTCAAATATATTGTGTCCTACACTGCTCCAGCTTGAGGGGGAGTGTTAGAATAATATTTGTTAGAATAAGTGTATTACCTATTATGCCCCTCTTATATTTGAGGGTATCCTTTGTTACTTTAGATGTATGTTTGAGAATAGATATTAGTTTTATACAGGAGAAATATACAGACAAGAGTCCACAAACAATATTAATAGTAAAAAAATGAAAATTTCAAAGATGCATCATTCTTAAGTCTGATTTCAATATAAAGCAAGTTGTAAAAGGCATAAGGGTCTCCTTCAATGTCACATAAAGAACACAAACTGTAAAAATTCATTCACAAGGTAAGCGAGCCCGAAATAAAGAGAGAGCATTTTATTGAAAACTACTAATTTATTTCATCTATCAGATCTCGAAAGGTCAGACAATTTCATGGATAAACGTAAATTCTCCAAATCGTATCCTATGACATAGTCTTTCTGAGCCATCAAACCAATAATAGTTAGCCTTCTAAAAGCTGGTCCATGTCTAGCGCTTGACCTCAATGTCATGCAGAAATATTTCACATCGGAGTAATCCAAAAACAAGTCATCTTCTCCCAGCTTTAGACTTGCTCCTTCAGCAAAATTAAAAGAAAGAATCAGAAAATTGGATTTTTTCACTTCTTCAACCGATACATAGTAACACAATAATCGCTTCTTCGATCAAAGCCTCTTTCATTCAATGCGTCTGAAATGCGAGAATAAAGTTTGTTGTACGCCTCCTCTATTACCCATGTACTGATACTGCCACTGTCAATCATCACTTCGGTGCCACCTTCATTTGTTTTTTTAGCATATACTTTGGGGTCTATAGGCAGACATTCTTCTCCTAGCTTTTTCGATTTGAAGAGGTGTTGTGGTACCACCTTGTGCATCTGCGCCGCCTAATGTGAGTCGGGCATAGGGATGAAGGCTATCAGTTACCTTCCCATCAATGTAGTAAGAGAATTTCTTAGCTCCCAAATCATGGAGCCTGTGGACAAAGGATGGATATGGGGGACTAAGTCCGAAAATTCCATAAAATTGTCGTCACTAAACAAGGTACCATTTCCCTGGTAATTTAAACCCATTACCACTTTATCTACTATAGCATTCTCAAATACCAAACTATCATACATGTTAGCTGTACTATGGTTCCAGCTCAGCAGTCCACCACAACAAACTCTAAGCCAGCTCAGCAAAGTTAGTTAGGGAATCTGTTAGTACTTCTATCAATATATAGTGTTCACAGATTCAACCACATTGCGTAGATACATATCATAAATGTAACAAACTATATCTCAAGTGTGTGGATTGGAATGTAAAGGTTGAATTGTTTGTGTTAATTCTTTACATTTCCATCACGGCATCAGAGCTTTATGCTTCAATTACGATCTGTTAATGGTGTTATTTTAGTCATCTTCTTCCTCTAAACTTCATTAAATCGTGTTCAATTATCACATATTTTTTGTGATTTCTTCAATACATAATACATACAGTTGTAGCTATCTCTCTATCATCAATACTTAGTCACGGCGACTACAACATCGTCTTACTCATCTGTAACGCTAGGATCAACTTCATCGTTTTCGACTTTGACTGTTGATGTGAATCATCCGTACAATCTTCACCCTTCAGATAATCCAGGGATGCAGATCACAACAGTAATTTTGAGCGAGAACAATTATAATCAATGGAGTAGATCTATGGAAATTACACTTTCTTCAAAGTTAAAGCTTGGTTTTGTTGACGGTTCCTATCCTCGACCTGCAACAAACACTCCTCTCATGATTCATTGGACTCACTGCAATAATATGGTAACATCGTGGCTCTTAAACTCATAGCAGTGTAGTGTATATGAAATTGCATTTGATATCTGGAAAGATCTTGCTATACGATACGCTCAAAGTAATGTTCCTAAGTTGTTTTCTTTACGATCTGAAATTGCTCATCTCAGTCAAGGAAACTTGTCAATTTCTCCAAATTTCGTGTTGTTCATGATGAACTGGAGTGTATAACTACTACACCTAGATGTACCTGTACTATGTGCACTTGTACTGTCAATAACAAGCTTGATCTATATGATCAATATATTCAATTAGCTCAATTCTTGATGGGATTGAATGACCAATTTACTAGCATTTGTGGTCAGATTTTGTTAATGACACCTCTACCTACAATAAATCATTGTTATTCTCTCTTACTTCAAAAGGAAAATCAACGTTCTTTGGCTACTTCTTCTGGTGTTAATTCTGATTTTGTGGTTATGTCTGTTAAAATGTCTGGTAATCGGTTTCAAAATGGACGAGGTGTTAGAAGGCTTTCTCAGGATTCTCGTGATTCAATAGTGTGTGAATATTGTAATATGACAGGGCACTCTAAAGAGAAATGTTATTGTTTACATGGTTACCCTACGTGGCACAAGTTATTTGGCAAACCAAAGCCTAAGCCTAGACTTGGTGGTAATCTATTTGCAAGCACTGTTTAACCTTTTATTGCATCTCAGGTCTCAGGTTCAGATAATGTGCCTTCAGTCAAATCTAATTCTATTGAGTCTATTGGTTTATCATCATAGTCTATGTCCCTATCTAGTGTTAGTGTAAACAACTGATCCAATTCTTGCAGAAATCTATGTTGACTAACTTGTCAAATCCGAGTGCTGAATCAGTTATGTCTTGGTATAATCCTGTTCACAGTAATCAGTTTGCAGGTGTTAGTTTGCATTTTGAAAATAATTTATATCTTGACATGAGGTACCCATCAGATAACTAGATTGTTGATACGGGTGCTACTGATCATATAACACTGTTTCCTCATTTATTGAGTGATATGTCTGAGTTCCGTTTAGTACTACCTTTGCCAAATGGAGAAACTGCTAGTGTTACACAGATTGGTACTGTCAATCTTAGTGCAAATATCACACTACACAATGTGCTGTGTGTCCCAACATTCACCTATAATCTGCTATCCATTTCGAAGCTTCTCAGTGATACTCAATGCACTGCTATGTTTACTTCTCAAGGTTGCTCAAATAAGGCTCCAACTTGGTCAAAGGCTCTTGACATTGGTAAGGCACACAATGGCCTCTACTTACTTAGTCAAGCTCTTCTCAGGACACATCAGTCCAATCTTGTGAACGTTTCTCAGTCTGTGGCATGTTCTGCAAATGTTACCAAGGCTTTACTTTGACATTATCGACTTGGTCATGTGCCTTCTACTATTTTGAAACTACTACCTATTGAGGGTCTGTGCTCTGAGCTCCTTCTATGTGACAGTTGTATGTTGGGAAAGCAAACCAGACACATGTTTCCTACTAGTCAGTCTGTCTCTAATGCAATATTTGAGCTGGTGCACATTGATCTCTGGGGTCCATATATACACATGACAATTGCACAATGTTTTTGACTATTGTGGATGACAAATCGAAGACTACTTGGATTTATCTTTTGACAGACAAGTCTATTGTTGCTTTACTTTTCAAAGATTTTATTGTTTATGTAGAAAATCATTTTTCTACTTCGATCAAAACTGTTCGTTCAGACAATGGGTCTGAATTCTTGAACAAATCACTGGCTGAATTCTTTGCTACAAAAGGTTTTTACATAAAACTACATGTGTGTATCTACTAGAAAAACGTTAATAGACATCGGCTAAAAACCGATGTCTGGAAAAAATTCGGCCGATGTGTATGTGGGTGTAGAGTAAGGTCATGACTATAGACATCCATTTTTAGCCGATGTATTAGAAGTCTCCAGACATCAGTTTCTACCAAATTTACGATGTCTTTACCCCTCTTTTACATCGGTTTTGTATAAAGAGATAACATCATTTCCTCTCTTTTACATCGATTTTTTAATATTTTCATTGTAATTGCCCATCAAATGACATCAGTTTCTTTTTAATATTTGATGTCTCATGTTCATGTTTTAGCATACAGTATTCTTTATATATGCAAACAAAACTCAAATCAAACTAAAACACCAACATAAGAAAATAGTTAAGCAATTGCCATTACCAAACATCGAACATACAATCTTTACACCAACTAGCATAACCAAAACAATACATCAAACAATGTACCAAACTAGCTTACAAACCAATTGTACTACGATAAGAAAACTAATTGTTAGACAATCTCATTAAGTACAAACTACAAACAGACTTGCATTAGAAACTACTTCATCCTTGCTGATTTCCTTCACAATGGCATTGCCCCAATCCATCAAGGTAATTTCCTTCACTTGGCATCAGCAAGATCTATCCAAACAAAAACAAAAACAAAATTTTACGGGGACCACCAGGAAATAAACGGTGGTAGAATGTTCTGCTACTGCTAAGTCCAAGATATAAATAGTATGTTAGCCACGGGGTGTAGTGAGAAATCCGAAGAGCCCACTTGTCTTGTAGATATTGCTCATAGTAAGCTTCTGTAGATAAATCCGCAGGAAAACTAGGCCACCAGTAGTTGACAACAGGAGTGAGCAATGCCACCCCAGCCAACCTATACCAGCACACGAACATATTCATATCTTAACTAAGTTGAAGCATAATTTTCTTTAAAATAAGAAATTGCTGTACTAGATGAAATCACAAAGTTTTAAGAAATTTAAATTCTATAAAGATGATGAAGACAACTACAGGATTAAGTTAATACAAGGACTGTGAAAAACTTATAACCCAGTCCAATCCATAATAGGCTTCAAATGCATTTCCAGAACTAGTTTGGATATTACCATGCATCAAAATTCTTATTTCCCGTCTTTCTTATTTTATTCTAAATTTGCCAAGATGTCTTTGTAATATTAATCACACTTTGCATGGTATTTATTGTTAACTCACATAATTTGAAAAGTTACGTTTCGGGAATGTACTTGAGGCAGCCCCAAACCACCTGTCCTCCCATGGAAAAGCCAACTACGTAGAATTTAGCTCCTAATACCAATTGATCCGCAAGTTCTTCTATGTCAAGAGCGATACTTTTGAATGTTCGCTTTGGATCAGGATCACTTTCTCCATATAATAACATTTAGTTGAATAAATATAATAACAAAGATGTCGTGCTTTTTGTAGAACTCAATCTAAAAGTGCAGAACTACTATCATTATTTCATTCTAAAATATTCCGATTTGTAGAACCCCAACT